>CM066331.1:153929745-154594745 GCA_033807585.1 Hydrophis major | reverse complement strand
AAGCTGCAAGTTTGATGTGGGTCAAAGAATGGATAACATTAAGGAAACATAGGCTGTTGACATTAGAAGGGCATGACTTGCTGTTGGGTTGGCATGCTTTTTTATGGTATAAGGGAACTAAAACACAGGGTTATTTTAGAAGACATTATGTACGGGAGTCTTTGTGGTTAAATTGGGAGAAGATAAAAAGACAATGTTATTTGAAAATTCCAGTTTGGTTATCGACCATTGAAGCATTTTCCTATCCTATAATTTACAAGAAGGAACAAACAGTTAGATATGGGGAACTTTTGGATGAAAAGGGTGAACTTAAATCGATCCAAAACTTAGAAGAACAAGGTATAAGGATGAATTGGTTTTCATATGCACAAATACACTCAAGGTATGATGAAGATTCTAAAATGGAGGGATTTTATGATAAACAGACTGATTTAGATAAGATCTTGATGGGTACTGATGAGAAGGTGATTAAAAAATTATATGGTTATTTACTGGGAATGAAATTAGAGGAAGAACAAGTCAAAGAAACTATGATTGTTTGGGGGAAGAATTTTGGATATGGGATTGATTTAGAGAAATGGCAGAAATTGTGGTCTCAAAATTATAAAATGACAATGTCAACAGCATATAAAGAAAACTTGTATAAGATGTTTTACAGGTGGCACTTTCCTCCGACAAGAATAGCAAGAATGTTTAAGAACAAATCTGAAAAATACCCGGCTCGCATTACCATATGTGGTGGACTTGTGAGGATGCTAGAAAATATTGGACTATAATTCGCATGTGGTTGGAAAAAATGACAAAGAAACATATAGATTTGAAACCAGAGATCTTCTTATTGGGAATTTTACCTGATATATATAGTAAAGATTTGAAATACCTGATTGTAAATGTATTAACAGCGGCCAGGATTGTATTTGCTAAAAATTGGAAGAATGAGAAAATACCATTACAGGAAGAAATTATTAAGAAAATATTGGAATGTGCTGGGATGAGCAGATTGACATTTGAAATTAGAGAGCAAGATGATAAACAATTTTACAAAATTTGGGATCTTTTTTATAAATGGCTAGATGATAAAATACGATAATAGAATATTTAGAATGCTAGATAGTAAGGAATATCTTTATTTTGCTATTATTTTGCTATTTGCTATTATATTTATAAAGGATTTCTTAGGATTGATTTGATATGATTAGATGATTTGTTATAGAGTAAACTGGTTTAAAGTATTGTTAGCTCATTAAGCATGAATGATTAAAAATATAGTCAAAAACTTCTTTTTTTAGTGATATTAGGATATATAAGTTTGGATTGACAATATGAGTTGTTATATAATATAATTGTAATTGAGACTACAGAATGAATGCACAAAAATGATGAACCAACTGACACACTGGATGTACATATAAGAGTTGATGTTTTTATGTTTTGTTTGTCTTGTTTGTTTGTAGAAAATTAATAAAAACTTTTTCAAAAAAAAAAAGGTGAAAGAATAACTGGAATGGCTAACTTGAAGGCTTAAGTAGAGTCATTGTCTCTATTGTTAAAAATAGTTAATTCTCTTGAAGTTATATAACAAATGAAAATATTAGAATATGCATCAATCGGAGCAAGAATAGATGTGTATGTTTTCTCAGCTGTCCTGTTGCCTTATGCCTTCTCTAGTGGCCCAGAAAGAAGAAAAATAAAGTTGGAAAAAGAGGCATTGTGAGCAAGTCACAAATTCAGTCTAGTTATGTTTGAAATGAAACAGACTAAAATAGAACAAGGGCAGGGCAAGGAGGGAGGAAAAAAGGAAGGAAGGGAAAGGAGAAGAGGAGAAAGGAATGAAGGAAAAAGGGAAGAGGAGAAGAAAGAAAGAAAGAAAGAAAGAAAGAAAGAAAGAAAGAAAGAAAGAAGAAAGAAAGAAAGAAAGAAAGAAGAAGAAAGAAAGAAAGAAAGAAAGAAAGAAAGAAACCAAGGATGGATGGATGGATGGAAGGAAGGAAAAAGGCAAAGGAGGAAGGAAGGTACTTTCCAAGTTGCATTAAAAAGGAGTTTGACAAATTAGACCAGACTCAGTTTATATTTATAAATGAGAGTGAGAGAGATTGAAATTTCTTATTTTCACTAATGAAAAGAAGTAGCTTGACTCTAAATCTTTCTGAAAGATAATAGGATAAATTTCCATTTCCACTTTGATGCCTGTAGCATAACTGGATGATTAGATTTGGATTGAACTATATTAGGTAGCATCTGCAGTAAAATGTTGTCCCTTCCTCCCCAAACGGGGAACAATTGTGAAACTCAAAGTATACTTCTTAGTGTCAAACTAGATTTCACTTTTGCTTTGGTTTCTTCTGTACATCCTATTCTGCCCCCACAAAGCAAGCAACTCTACTCTTCTTATTAGCCAGAATATTGTCTTGTCTGTGGAATCATTTCTCTTTCAGATAAATGCAACAATTTCCCCCTCAGCTTTTGTCATTTTATGTGTCTCTATTTATCTAAACTTTCAAGTTAGACTTATGTCTTTATATTTTGGAACATCGTAGGAAATTCTTGCAATGCACCCCCAAAGGATTCTGGGCATCCTTAGACAGTGACATGATTGTCGCTGGATTCCATATCTTTGAATGATGAGCCATCCAGATGATTCATCCATTAACAGGTGGCAATCTCTGGCTGAGCTTGTTTGGACTCCAAAGCTAGACAGGGTCAAACTTGGTTTGTTTGCACTTGGATGAAGTACAGTTCCACCACGAAATTCCAGGGTTGTAGCTTAGTCTGAAAAGTATAAGAGAAAAATGTCAGGATATCATTGAAAATCTCTCCTAGGGGAATTCCTTGAGGGGTATCTGGATTAATACTTCATACATGCATTTAAAGAAAGTAAGATTATCATTTCTTTATTCTTATTTCTTTAGGTGGTTTTCTTGCATACATTTCAGGACCAAACTAGGCAGCATCATGATGATGTTATCCTGTCCGGTAATGAAATATTTGTGAGAAAACCACCAAGCTCAGAGAACATCAAGGACCCTACAAACCACCACTACCTCCTCCTCCTTCTCCTTCCTCCTGCTTCCTCCTCCTCCTCTTCCTCCTCCTCCTCCTTCCTCTCTCTTCTCCTTCTCCTTTCTCCTCCTCCTCTTCTCCCTCCTCCTCCTCTTCTCCCTCCTCCTCCTCCTTCCTCCTGCTTCCTCCTCCTCCTCCTCCTTCTCCTCCTCCTTCCTCCTCGTCTCCTTCTCCTTTCTCCTCCTCCTCCTCTTCTCCTTCCTCCTCCTCCCTCCTCCTCCTCCTCCTTCCGCCTGCTTCCTCCTCCTCCTCTTCCTTCTCCTCCTTCTTCCTCCTCTTCTCCTCCTCCTCTTCTCCTTCCTCTTCTCCTTCTCCTTTCTCCTCCTCCTCCTCTTCTCCTTCCTCCTCCTCCTCCCTCCTCCTCCTCTTCTCCTTCTCCTTTCTCCTCCTCCTCCTCTTCTCCTCCTCCTTCCTCCTCTTCTCCTCCTCCTCTTCTCCTTCTCCTTTCTCCTCCTCCTCCTCCTCTTCTCCTTCCTCCTCCTCTTCTCCCTCCTCCTCCTCCTTCCTCCTCCTTTCTATAATTCCCTTCACCTTCTTGTCTCCTTCTCCTGTCTACTGTATATTCTCCTTCTCTCCTCCTTCCCCTTCTACATTTCTATGGAGATTCTCAGTCATCCAGGTCATGGTTGTTCCAAAGATCCTTTTTCAAAAAGGCAACTGGACAGAAAGTTTGAAAAAGCACTTTTTATCTTTTACTTTCCTTGCAAGAGCTGAACTCAGTCACATTTGGTTTCCAGGTGAGTCAGCTATAAGGTCGGTCATAACTCAGGACCTGGTTATTTTGATATGACCACCTTTTTTTCAATTGTCTCTGGCTACCCTATAAGATCTGATGGGCGGGACATGCTTGAAATCCTTCTAAAAACAAAGGCATCTCCTGCCCCTGCCCTCTGGAACACCATTTCTCAAGGTTCATTTGAGTTTGACCTTGCTCTCCTTTAGAAAAGATTTAAAAACTTGGCTTTTCAAACAGGCCACCAAGTGGGTCATTTTGTGACTCAATTTACGGATGATGCATGGATGGAATTCTCCTCTCGATATATCATGTTCTTGTATCTTGCATGTGGCTGGTTGTGTATTCTTGCATGGCGCCATGGGTCTTTTTGGTTTAGCAGCCTTATAAAACCTAATAAAATAAACAGCAACATTAATAATAAACAAACCCATTCCAATGCAGTAAAATTGATGCTGTATAACAGAAATGACCATTTACACTTTGTATTTTGCAGCTTGTTAGCAAAGTAGATGTTTCAGTCGTCGTTCAGTAAATTGTTGGAGGCTTTTTACCTCTAGTGCTGTATTTTTCAACTTTGGCAAGTTTAAACATGGGTGGATTTCAACTCCCAGAATTCCTCAATTTGCATGTTTTCAGATGAGTGGACTTCAGTTCCCAAAATTCCCCAGGCAGCATGGGGATTGAGAAACCCTTTATATAATAAGTCATTTACCTGACATACTAACAAGCTTTTGCCTCTGTATGTTTACTCCATGATGTGGATGAGTAATTTCTTCTATTCCATCCATTAAGCATCAAACTTTCCTTGTTCTGTAATACAATTTTCTAAATTTCTCCATCATTTATTGTTGATCGCCTCTGAAGTAAAAGTGATAATATACTCTGGCAGAGAATAAATGTCTGATAAATAACTGCCTTTTTGTTTGGGGAGTGAGATATATCTGTGCAGGGCTTTCTTTCTTTCTTTCTTTCTTCTTCTTTCTTTCTTTCTTTCTTTCTTTCTTTCTTTCTTTCTTCTTTCTTCCTTCCTTCCTTCCTTCCTTCCTTCCTTCCTTCCTTCCTTCCTTCCTTCCTTCCTCTTTCTTTCTTCCTTTTCTTCTTTCCTTCCTTCTTCCTTCCTTTCCTTGTTTTCACCCTTCCTTTCTCTTCCTTCCTTCCTTCCTTCCTTCCTTCCTTCCTTCCTTCCTTCCTTCCTTCCTTCCTCTTTCCTTCCTTCCTTCCTTTTCTTCTTTCCTTCCTTCTTCCTCCCTCCCTCCCTCCCTCCCTTCATCTTCTTTCCTTCTTCTTGCTTCCTTCCTTCCTTCCTTCCTTCCTTCCTTCCTTCCTCTTCCTTCCTTCCTTCCTTCTTCTTTCTTTCTTTTCTTTCTTTCTTTCTTTCTTTCTTTCTTCTTTCTTTCTTTCTTTCTTTTCTTTCTTTCTTTCTTTCTTTCTTTCTTTCTTCTTCTTTTTGGCAACATTGCATGACACAACAATGAACTAGTAAGAGCCACTGTGCATGATTAAAAAGGAGGTATATAAATTAGGAGCTTTTGTCAATGATGCAATACTGATCCTGAAGGACCCGTGAATGGCATTAGAATTACAAATGAAAAAAAAACTAAAAGAATTTGGCACCACACTGGATTTAAGATTAAAAAGAAAATTAACTGAAAATGAAGGACAAGTCATTTCAAATGACCGCAGAAGAAGTACTTGCACCAAAAAAGGAGTTGAGAAGTTATCAGACAATCTAGGTAAAGGAGTTCTTGTTGATTTTATTCTGCTACTCATTGACGACTCTAGGGGGCACTGCTCATCTCCATTTTCAAGGCCATTGAGCCAGTGCTGTCTGAAGATATTTCTGTGGTCATGTGACCAGGATAACATCACAGAGTGGTGGTCCCACCAAAGTGGTACCTATTTACCTACTCCCATTTGCCTGCTTTTGACTGCCAGTTTTCCAGCCAACAAACCAAGCATCTTAACCACTGAGCCACTGTGCTGCCTTCATCGGATAACATAGAAATATCTTTAAACATTGTACAAATTCTGCTCCCTTTTTCTTTTTGAATAATTTTTATTGAACAATTTTTCTCATATACAACATCAATTCCATTCATTGCAACACTTCCGTGACAGCATGCATACTTTTACCTAAATCTTAACTCTCTGTACATTTGTCTATATTCCTTAATCTATCTTTGTCCACTATAACCTTTTAGCTTATTATCCTATTGCCATATTTTCTATTCATCTCTATATCAATAATTTAGCCAATCATACAATGCATTCTACGTCAAGTAATAATCTGTTTCTTCTCTATGTTTTATCTCCATGGTCAACTTATCCATCTCGGCATACTCTAATATCTTTTTTTATCACATTTTCCTCCAGTGGCATACTATCTTTTTTCCAATTTTGTGCATAAATTCTGCTCCTTTGTTGCTTTAATGGGTTGATGTTTTTTTTTTTCCCGAGAAAAGGGATGTTGTACTGTCTGGATAGATGCAGTAACACATATCTCTAGAGAATAATTTCTTGATTCAGTAATTGCCTTGGGAATGAAATAGAAGAAAGCAGGAATAAAGAGAAAGCAGGAACAAAGCACAATTGTTTCAGCCTACGCAGGACAGATTTTTTTTTTTTTTTTGGAAGATTGTCAGGAGCTTCCTTACCACAGTTTAACTGGGTTGTGTCCTTGAAATGTGGAAGGAAATATACCACCCCACAATAAAAGCCAAGCTTTGATTTAACCATCTGTCAGACCTCCTTAGAACAGAGTTGCATATGGTTCCTTCTGTTGGTCATTTTTCTTCTGTTGGGCTTGAAATGCTCTTAAGCATCTTTTATGCAGATTTTCTTTTTTTTTCCCTGCCAGATTGCAATCCTAGCGGTGGGGATGATGAGGGTGATATGGAGAGAATACCACAATAGACCTCCTTGGTAGGTGTAGGTGTCAATTGTGTAGGGTCTCCCGCTTGGGTGGGGGGCTTGGACTAGTCCTATAAGGTCCCTTCCAATTCTGATTATCTGTTATCTGTTAACCAATAGAACTGAATAGAGAGCCATCCTGTAATTAAAGGAGGAAGCTAGGTGTAGCATAATGCATTCACACATCTTGTATCATTTTGCATACAGGTAGATCTCAACTTATGACCACAATTGAGCTCCGAATCTATGTTGTTAAGTGAGAAATTGGTCAAGGGAGTTTGGGCCCGTTGTACGACTTTTCTTGTCACGTTTGTTAAGTGAATCTGGCTGTCAACTCATAAAATATTTCTTTTGAGAGTTGCCAACAGAAAGGGAGGGGGGGAAGGGGTTGGAAAGAGCAGTGCGGCAGCTTGGAAATTGAAAGGACATGTCAGCGTTCCAGCAAACCTCTAATCCAATCAGTAACTCTGAGACAAGCATAATGTCAAAAGGACCTTTATTAGGATAGCACCTGCACATCTGTGGAATCTTGAAATGAAAAATTTCCTGGACTTTCCATAATGTCCCAAACTACAATTCATCCCCCCCTTTCCCCAATCATCACATCACATGGACCAATCACGATCTGTCCCAGTGTAAGATCTTTTTTTCATGCTGCACCACACTTAATAACCCTGAACAAAGAAAAGAATTTTATTTTGTCTACTTAGAACTACTCAATTGAAATCACTCCCCCCTCCCACTTTCTCAGGCTATGTGGCAGGGCGGAATATGGCTTCCAAAGATTTTCAAAGATAGTTTCCAGTGCACAATTTTGCCGTGCACAATTCTAACTGGAGAGCATAATTGATGACTCTTGCCTAGGGATGTGTCCCATTGGAGAATATGAATTATGATACACCCAGGGGGTGGGAGAAAGCCAGGGTCAACGGTGACAATGAGTGATGTGTCTCAGAGTCAGCTACACTCAGGCAGTGCTGGAAATGTTTACTCCTAATAAATCTTCTTTAAGTTTGGAAGTTTGATTAGAGACTCATGATTTAAATGGGGGGTAACTACCAGAATCCTAACACTGCCTTCCCCTTCATCTTTGCTTGTCAAAAGGTTGCAAAAGGGGACCCAGGACGTTGCAACCATCATAAACGTGAACGATCTGTCAGGCATCCAAATGTAAATCATGTGTCTATAGGGATGCTGAAAATGGCCATAAGTGTGAAAAAAATGGTCCTTGGTCACTTTTTTCACAGTGTCACTTTGAACGGTCACTAAATGAACTCTTGTTAAGTGAAGGACTACCTATATAGTGTTGGACTCTTTCACAGATACCTTAAAGAGAATACCCCTTGTAATTTGTGCAGGGCATTAGTAACATTTTGCATCAGTAGTCATGGCTTATTTGAAAAGCACAGCTGGATAGGTATCTCTTTAGGTTTTCTCCTTAGCAATTCCTTGATCAGGATACTGTTTTCTCCTTGATTGTTTGTCTGGTGTTAATATCTGCTTATCTGGTTCTTAGTGGCTATTGAAGATCTGGGTTTTTGTTGTTGTTGTTGTTGTTGTTTCCTTCTTCACTTTTTTCCTTGTCTCTTTTAAATAGTGTGTAAAATATGGTTTATTTTTAATTGTTCACGTCTTACATTTATATGCCATCCATCTCTGGATAGTTTGATGCTTATGTTGTAAGCTCCAATCTGGGTCAGTCACTGGGACCAGAAGTTTAGTCTTCTGAGCTTTTGGACTTGTGCTGGAGCCCATCTTTAAGGAACTTGTCCAGTGGTGGGATTCAATTTTTTTTTTTACTACCGGTTCTGTGGGCGTGGCTTGGTGGGCATGGAGAGGGGAAGGGTATACTCCACAATCCCCATTCCTCCCCACCCCCACTGACCTGCTTCCCAGCTCCGTTGGTCCTGTGCAGGGCAACCAAAGGAGACCCAGCCAATCAGCTGGGACTTAATGGGAGGCAGAGAAGAGATGGGGTTGGTGGGGCCAGTCAGAGGTGGGATTTGCCGGTTCTCCGAACTACTCAAAATGTCCACTACTGGTTCTCCAGAACCGGTCAGAACCTGCTGAAGACCCACCTCTGCCTACTTGGGTATTGAATTCTCTGCAAGCAAACAAGCTCAGAGAGCACCAAGAACTCAGTAGGAAGCAATTTGTAGAACATAGGAAGACTTTAGGCTTGGGAAAAGAAAGGTTTCTTGTACGCTCACTGGGGAACCCTTTCATGCATGGAAATCTGAGCCGTGTGGTTTTGCCAAGATCACTGAGACTGATGTACTTATAAACGTAACCTTCAGAGGGCAGCTTTCATGTGTGCCCGTTTCCAAACAATTCAGACAGTTTGGACCCTGAGGGAAGAAGCTCTTTGAAATTAACTTCCTAATCTTGTGGCTTTGTGAGCCGGTCCATATATGGAAAGCCTAGAAAAGGAGTCTTGGCTTTGAATGAGGACTATTTTTTATAATTTAGCCATAACCGTGTTGGTATATTTCCCATCAATTTCCTTCCCTTCCCTTTTCTCCGCTCTCCTTCTTTCCCTTCCTTTCCTTTCCCCTTCCCTTTCCTCCACTCTCGTTCCTTCCTTTCCTTCTCCTCCCTTCCCTCCACTCTCCTTCTTTCCCTTCCCTTCCCCTCTACTCCCTTCCTTCCCTCCAATCTCCTCCCTTCCCTTCCCTTTTCTTCACTCTCCTTCTTTCCCTTCCCCTCCCCTCTCCTCCCTCCCTTCCCTCCAATCTCCTGCCTTCCCTCCTTCCCTCCCCTCCCCTCCCCTCCATTCCCTTTCCTTTTTCTATCCCTTCCCCCTCTCCTACCCTCTGTAATTTTTTTTCCTTGAAGAATTGTGTGAGTTTATGATAAAAATCACCGCAACATCTGCATGTAAGAGCAATTGTAGTAAAAGGTCTTTGTGATGAGAAGGGATCAAATTCTGTTCTAATTGAGTTCTTAACCACTAGATTAAAAAAAAAAAGCAATTAAAGAACAGTAAGGTTTGCACCCTGGTTTCATGGTTAATTGAGTCAAAATGTTGACCAGGCATGTTAATGTTTTTAAGATTAGTCTTCTCATCCAGAGAAAAGTTATTTATACAGCAAAAAATAAGAATCGGTAGAAGATAATTTTTGTAACTCAAAGTTGAATTATGGATCCTTGGTGCTTTATATTAGCAAAAGACTGTAATAATAGTTTATCTACCTATCCATCAATTTTTTTTTTACGACCAGAGACCATTAATGTGTAAACTTTGCTCCAAATGTCTTGTAAATTATTGTTTATTTTTCTAAAATGCATTGATTGTTGATAACACTGATCATTGATTTAACCTCTACAGCAGCTTTATACAGTATATTAAAAATTATAGTTCTTTCTAAGACAATCAGCATATTTAATTGAGAATAAAACTAAGGTTGTTGTTGAATATATTACTGTTCAGTTATTTCAGTCTGATTATGTTCTTTTTGTAAACTCTCGAAATTTGTAAAGGTATCATTAGGAATGAACTGATCTATCCAAATAAATACTTTTATTACCCAATAAAACCATTTCTGTTCACCTTTTAAAAATCATCATTTCCCCCCACCAAAAAAAAATAATCCATGTCTCGTGGGTCATAAATTGGTTTCTCGTGGATGACATCCCTTTCCCAATAACATCTAAATAAGTTTAATTATCTTTAATGATGGAAACACAATAAAATGGTGCCTATAGTTAGAATCAAAGGTTGGCCAGGGTTTCAAAGGTTGAAAAGAATAACTCTTTAACAATGTCCTTTTTTAAAAAAATTCAATAGAAATCATAAATGGTACAGTTGAAGATCAGGAAACAAAACCTCAGATCCATATGTTGCAAATTAAAGAAAGAAACCTGTGGGATCTGGGGTTTTTTTCTTCATCTTTTTATAATGTAATCTTTAACTCGCCCATTCAGGGCTGCCAACTCTCACGCAATCAGCGTGAGACTCACGCAATTCAATCAATTTTGACTGTCTCACTCTGATAAACAAAATCTCACGCTAAACCCCCAAAATCATGGAATGTACAAAAATATCCCTACATTCTCTGATTATATTCCGAATATTCCCCTTAGCTTAGGAGAAGGATGAGCTCCCAGTGCCGCCCCGCCCTGCCCAGCCACCCCGCCCTGCCCAGCCACCCCACCGCGCCTCTTTTCCCGCCTTAATCCTTCTGCCGGCGTTCCGTAACTGTCACGATGCCGATCATTATCGCTTCAGGAAAGCGAAGAGCAGGAGGCTTCTTCGCCGCCCGGGGCGCTCGCAGCCACTTTGCCCCGCCCTCTCCCTCTCTGCAATGTCCTCTGGGACAAGCCAGCTGCCCTAGGCTTTCCAAAGAAGGACACGAGGGGGCTGGCAAAGCCTCTTTACAGCCTCGGCCAGTAATAACAATGGTAAGCAAAGCCAACGGAGTGGCTTCCATTTAACCCTTTGGTGTTTAAATCTTTGGTGATGTTTCTTTATTTTCTCTGGCTGGATTTCTGACCCAGGGGAGAAAGACCATTTAAAAAAGCAAAAAGGACAGAAAGAACACCAAGAAAGAATGGGACAACCCCCCCCCCCAAAAAAAAGAGATCCAACACAACTCTGAATGAAATTATTATTATTTTAAATTTTATTATTATTATAATTATTATTACCACCCCTTTACACGCCTTATGCTCTCTTTTAGCTGATCCAAAAGAGTCTTCCCAAACCAGCAAGGCGAGAAGCGCGCCAGGCTGATCTATAAAGGGGCTGGGCAGCTTTTTTGCAAAATACTTAATAGAAAGGTTGGAGGACTGACAGGATTACATCTCTGGCAGTGGATGAAGGAATCACTTTTTCCTCTTTCTCCTTTGAGTTTAAATCCTAGGTCTCCATGCACCAGATCGACAGGACTGTACTACATTATTATCATATTTTCAAACCCTTAGATAAGGACTCAATAAGGACTTTTTTTGATGCCAGTAGGCTTCTCAGCCCCAAATTGGGATAGCCCTGACTCAACTAGAACATATTCTAATCTTAACACAATTTACCATCCAAAGAGCAGTAAGACCATTAAGTTCAGAATCTAAACTTACCCAATAAATAATATACTGTTTCCTCACTGTGCTCAAGCTTCAGAATACAGTAGATGAGTTTTACAGTTAACAATATGTATATTTATATGAAGCACTCATTATTTGATTAAATGTTTAGTTTATACATGTCTGAAATTATGAACCCCTATTTCAGTCAACAAGTTAGTATATAATTAAAGACTGAGACTATAGCATTTGATATTGGCATGTATTTGATACAGAAAGAAGAATACCCATTGATGTATTTGCATTATCTCTGTAGTTGTTTCGGGTTTTTGTCTTTTTGTTGCACATTGAATTCATCCTATAGTGGTCTATAGTACATCACTAAGCTAATAAAGTCAGTTGAGGTAGAATACTGCAGTTACAAGTCAGGAACTTCAATTATTCATGGTCAGTGAACTGCATTATTAATATCTTACAAATCCGGTTCAAGTACATTGGTGCTGCTTGCATGTATGTATGTATGTATATGTCCAAATCATGACTAAAGTATGCATCAGATTGCACCATTTAAAATGTAAAATTGTCAAAGCTCCCTACCGTGGAAGGGGGGACACCCCCCTTCCACACCATCCCCCCCCCCTCGGTCGCTCCGCTCCCTCGCAGTGTCTCACTCCGAACTATCACTCAAGGTTGGCAGCCCTGCCCATTTGTCTAAATGTCCAGGTGAAATAAACATTGACATAGCTCAAAAATTAGGAATAATCAAATGTCTCTCTTTTTCATAACATTTCATCTTTCCTATAGACACATGGGTATTTTCAACCCTCTATTAATACAGATAGTCCTTGCGATGACCCAAAGGGGCATGGCACAAAGGCAACACAGCCAGATAATCAGTAGGAGTCCTTCTATTAGCTCCAACTTTGCCCCCAACATACGGATTACCTGCTGGGCTGGAGAAAAACTCTCCCAGGAACAGCCTTTGGCTGCAAGAGAATCAAATCCAAAATGTGATCAACAAAAACTGTAACTATAAGTCCAATCAAGGCAAGAGGAGGTCATTAGTCTGACAGGGCAAGAGAAGGAATTCCAGTCATGAAGGAATGGTAGTAATTCAACACAGTTGAGAGGATGCCAGGAATACAGATAACCAAAGTCAACACAAGATAAACTCATGTTTGCTCCCAACAGCTGCTACACTCAGCATGCATCTCTTTTAAACTTTCTTCCCAGCTGTGGCTAATGAAGGGAATCAGGGCCCTTTCCTCCCCTGTAAGCCATGCAACCCACGTTGTTCTCTTCTCTATTCCTCCCTGCTTGCCCTAGGATGAAGAGGGGGTGGGCCTGGGTCTTCCTCTGAATTCCCTCTCCTTTGTTCTACCTCTCTTCTGCTCTGCCCAGCCAGACTTTGCCCTTCCCCAGTTTCCTGGAGAGCTAATGGAGCCACACTAATGGAATGCGCTGTCAGCATGACATGGGCATGGCAGCCCTTAACTTAAGACAACAACTGAGCCCAACATTTCTCTGTTAATTGAGGTATGTGTTAAATGGATTTTCCCCCATTTTACATTGTTTCTTGCCAAAGAATCACTGCAGTTGATAAGTTAGTAATCAGGTTGTTAAGTGAATCTGGCTTCCCCAGTGACTTTGGTTGTCAGAAGGTTGCAAAAGGGGACCATGTAACCCCAGAACACAGCAATGGTCATAAGTATGAGCCAGTTGGCAAGTACTGAATTTTGATCTCACTGTCTTAGGGAGGCTGCAAAGGTTGTTACTGTGAAAGTTGTTGAGGCCACCGGGTGGTTTAAGACCTTAACGAGACTTTAATGAGTCACTAAAAAGGATGCAAATGACTTTCTTGATTTTTCTTTAGATGATGTTTTGCTTCTCATCCAAGAAGCTTCTTCATCTCTGACTGGAAGGATTGATACTCCTTGCAATACAATGCAGTGAGCCATGTGCGGATCTGTACATTGGGGAAACAAAACGACCCCTTCACAAACGCATGGCACAACATAGGAGAACAAAATCCATCTGGACAAGATTCAGCAGATCTATACTCCTTGCAGGCAGCTGGTCATTTGCATCCCCCCTCCAGTCAGAGCTGAGGAAGCTTCTGGGATGAGAAGTGAAATGTCTTCAAAGGAAAAAACCAGAAAATCTGGTTATCTCTTGGGGGGGGGGGGGGAAGCACCTTTGGGACTCAATTGGCAAGGTTTCCCTCAAGTAAAACCAGCCAAATATTTTTTTGCCCTCTGCTTTTTTGAATTTGCCTTTCATGACCTACTATGGAGATAGACTAAGGGATGGAATAATAATAATAAAACTTGGATGAGATCAGTGGTGGTATTCTACCGGTTCGGCCCGGTTCATTCAAACCGGTAGTAAAAAATGAACTACCAGTTTGGCTGAACTGGTATTTCCCCCCCCCCCCCCCAATAAGCTGTTCCAATGATCAGCTGTGCTGGGATCCCCCTCTCTGTCTTACTGCTTTGCCCTGAAGGCTTCCCTGAGGCCCAAGAGGCAAAAAAAATGGAGCACAGGGAAGTTGCTGTCAACAAAGAAGAAGAAGCCACGCCCATCCAGTCACATGCCCACAGCCACCTAGCCACGCCCATCTTGCCACACCCACAGAACCGGTAGTAAAAATATTTGCATCCCACCCCTGGATGAGATCACTAACTTCTGATTAGAACATCCTCTGATATTATTACCAGAAATACATATATACTTTTAAAAAGAAGAATGGAAATGTATGGAGGATAAGGTTCTGAACACTAATAAGCTTGATAGTTGCATGCTGTTTCACACCTCACGGTTTTATGTAAAAAAGTTAAATTGTGACAATTGGACCAAAGTTTGTTAAGCTGAGATGCTCCGTTACTCTTCCAAGTAACTTCAGTTTCCAGGTGTGTCTGATTGTGCATGACACAGAGAACTGCATGCCTTCCAGAGAGGCTGATATCAATGGTTTTCTGAGAACTTTTATTTATTTATTT
Organism: Hydrophis major; assembly: GCA_033807585.1. Taxonomy (NCBI): domain Eukaryota; kingdom Metazoa; phylum Chordata; class Lepidosauria; order Squamata; family Elapidae; genus Hydrophis; species Hydrophis major. The sequence goes on along the minus strand of CM066331.1, from coordinate 154,580,021 downwards.
TTATTTTATTTATTTGTCAAAAGCTTACAATACAATAGAAAAAAAAAAACATAAGTTTAAATACAAGAAATAGGAACTAATAAATGGAGACAATAGGACAGGGATGGTAGGCATGATGGTGCACTTATGCACGCCCCTTACAGACCTCTTAGGAATGGGGTTAGGTCAATAGAGGTTAGTTTGAGGGTAAAGAAGTGGGGATTTGAGCAGGTGACAACAGAATCAGGTAGTGAGTTCCAGACATTCAACCACTCTGTTGCTGAAATCATACTTCCTGCAATCAAGGTTGGAGTGGTTTACATTGAGTTTATATCTGTTGTCCGCTCTTGTGTTGCTGTTGTTAAAGCTGAAATATTCATTAACCTGTAAGACATTGTAACATATGATTTTATGTACTATGTTTAAGTCTAATCTTAGTCGGCATAGCTCAAGGTTGTCTAAGCCTAGAATTTCAAGTCTGGTGGTGTAGGGTATTCTGCTGTGAACAGAGGAATGTAGTACTCTTCTGATAAAATACTTCTGGACTTGCTCAATTGTATTTATGTCTGATATACAGTGTGGATGCCAGACAACAGTGCTGAATTCAAGTATTGGTCTAGCAAAGATTTTGTTAACAAAACAGTATTACCAGAGGAGAAGCTTCGTAAAATTAAATTTACAACTCTTAAAGCCTTTTTGGAATACTGTTGCAGTGAGCTTTGGTGCTTAAGTTGTTCGATATGAGAACTCCAAGGTCCTTGACAAAGTGAGAGTCATCAACTTGCAAGACTGCTTTAAAATTCACCAATCCCCAGGAAGTAATTGTGCTCTTGAGGTGGAATCTCCCTGGGAGCTGTTTTTTTCTTGTGTCAGCAATGGGACAATTTGGGTTGCGACCTTTAGCCCATATCTTCTCAAGCTGCTAAGAGACTTGGCTGAGGAATCAACTCCTTTGGTTTTGAAGCTTGCTGACATTTACAGGTGACAAGAGTGCTGCTGCAAGATGATCCTGGAAGGTTGGATTTCAGACATCACATTATTTTTGGGAACGCTGCGAGCCTTCAAATGAAAGATGGGCCAAGGGAGTTGGGGAAAGTTCAGAAGTTCTTCTGCTCTTCACAGATTTGGATGGAAGGTTATTCTGGGTAACTGGGATTGGAAGCTTCAGCGTATGGCTGGCTCATTGAATTTATGGCTAAGTAGACTTGTCGGAGAAAAGGATAGAGTATCCTAGCTATTTTTGGGTCCTGTTTGCTGGAAAGTGTCTTAAGGATTGAATGACAATATTGGCAGGACAAAGGAGCTCCCTGAATATATTTTCTAATACTTCATTTATTTCTGCTCACATGCATCTAAATGTAAAGTAGCTGCCATATCTTAAAAAGGCATCAAAAGAAGGTCTGGTATCCATATTGTTTGCCTAAATGCAATAAATGCATATTTATTTAAAAAAATATGACATCTATTAAAGAGAATATTGGTAGCTCAGGGTTGATATGAGTGGTCCTTGGTGCTCTCTGACTGTTTTCTTGCAGATGTTTCATGACCCACAAATTATTTTGTCCAGGATGGCTTCACCTTGATCTTAAGACCTTCTCTAAAGGCACAAAATAACAATAAGAAAAAACTTCACCTAAATCATACAGTACCAGGTTTACCTCTGGATTAGTTAGTCCTTACAGAAGTGTTGCAAGCCTATTCTTCCACCATTCATACAGATGCAGACTTTATTATTTTCTGGGTTCTTTCTTTCTTTCTTTCTTTCTTTCTTTCTTTCTTTCTTTCTTTCTTTCTTTCTTTCTTTCTTTCTTTCTTTCTTTCTTTCTTTCTTTCTCTCTTTCTCTCTCCTCCTTTCTTTCTTTCTTTCTTTCTTTCTTTCTTTCTTTCTTTCTTTCTTTCTTTCTTTCTTTCTTTCTTTCTTTCTCCTTTCTTCTTTCCTTCCTCCCTTCTTCTCTTTCTTTCTTTCTCTCTCTCTCTTTATTCCTCCTTCCTCTCTTACTCCTTTATTCTTCCTTTTCTTCTTTCTTTTTCTTTCTTTATTCTTTCTTTCTTTCTCTCTTTCTTTCTCCTTCCTTCCTTCCTTCCTCCCTTCCTCTTTCTTTATTTTCTTTCCCTCTTTCTCCTCCCTCCCTCCCTTCCTCCCTCCCTCTTTCTTTCTTCCTTTCTCACTCACTATTTCTTCTTACTCCCTTTCTTCCTTTCCTTTCCTTTCCTTTCCTTTCCTTTCCTTTCCTTTCCTTTCCTTTCCTTTCCTTTCCTTTCCTTTCCTTTCCTTTCCTTTCCTTTCCTTTCCTTTCCTTTCTTCCTCCTTTCCTTTCCTTTCCTTTCCTTTCCTCCCTCCCTCCCTCCTTTCACTCCTTCCTTCCTTCCTTCTTTCCTTTTCTTTTTTTCCAGAATCTAATATTTATTTTGTCAAGTGACAAGTTCAATAACAGTAGCTCATGTTCTTTATTCTTAAAGGTATATGCAATATACCTATGTATGGCAGCAGATTTTTTCACCATTTTTTTGTGCTCATTGTTGGTCTCCCTGACCTGCTAGATTAATTCTAGTTAGTAATGCATGAAGGCGAATAGTTGTGTCTCAGGATAATATTGCAGGATCCAATCTGGGCTGATCACTGAAACCAGTGCTTTTGTCTTCCAAGCTTTTGGACTCCTGCTGAAGGGCATCTTCAGAGAACTTCTCTCTAGCCTGAAGAAGATGGGCTCCAGCACAAATTCAAAAGCTCAGAAGGCAAAACCTCTGATCCTAGTGACCAAGAATGGATCTGTCATAGATTCAGGCATGGGTGGAATGAATGGAGACAATCTTAGTTGGTGAACTTTCAACTCTTTATTGCATAGTGACTTCTAACTTGTATAACAACAACTCTGCTTTATATAGGCAATGCTAATGTGAAATAACCAATAAGAGCTGTGAAACGCTAGCTCCAGTACCAATAAGAGTCCTTCGTTAAGGGCCAATCAGATTCTCAGAACCCGAGCAATCCGATCTAGCCACTTAACACCCAATCAGAAGTGCAGGGCCTGAACCCTGCACTTTACTCCAAGCTTGCCTTTATTCAACTATTTACATACATAACAGGATCCTAGTTATTAATCCCCAATATTTGAGTCCATATCTGAGACTGTTGGCCTCAGATGCTTGCAACTCCAAGATGTTGGGGAAGATGTTAAAGCCATGCAAGAAACTTTGATGCCCACCTTGCTTCAACTATCTGAAGACCTTACCAAGGGAAGGTTGTTGAATTTTGGGTCCTTTGTGGAGTCCTATACATCCTTCCTTCCTCAATTGCCTGAAGCCACACAATTACAGAAGCATGCCATGTGGAAACAGCTGTGCAAGATCCTTTTTGTGACCCCACTCTATCTCCAGAAAGGAGCGAGCTTTTCCTTTTGTCTTGTTGCACATTGACAAGTGCAGACGGGTGTGTGAGCATTGGCTAAACCTAATGTTACTCTAGCTGGCAACAGCTCTATTCCCTTTGCACAATGAGGCGGTTGAAATAAATTGGCTTCTTCCGAAGTCCAGCGATGAAGTCAATGGCTTGGTTAACAGCTGTACCTTTAGCTGAGGCTGAACAACTGGTTTGGCACAAAGGAGATCATCCCAGATGGATGGGCTGCTGATATTTAAGCAAGTTTATTTCAATGAATCTAATGGCTACATTTGGGAACCAAACCAACCTCCTGAGTTCTTAAAAAGAATTGATTGACTGAGGAAAAAAACAAAACCATCAAGGCTACTTGTTGTGCAATGCTATTTCTGGATCTCTGTTCCAGTTGATTCCCCCCCCCCCTCCTTCTCCTCATTAAAAGATTCCACATAAATGGAAACCACACTATTGGCAGCTGGGAAGAAAGAATGCTAAGCAGATCAGCTTCTCCCTCCCTCCCTCCCTCCCTTATCCCTTCTTTTCAAAACAACCCCATGATGTAGATTAAGCTGCAGAATCAACATTAGAGAACTAATTTGATACTGAAGATCCATTGCTCAGGAAAATGATAGATAGATAGATAGATAGATAGATAGATAGATAGATAGATAGATGATAGGATAGATAGATAGAGACAGATGATGGATGAATACATAGATAAATGATAAACAGATGATAGATAGATAGATAGATAGATAGATAGATAGATAGATAGATAGATAGATAGATAGACAGATAGACTGATAAATGATAGATGGATGGATGGATGAATAAATAGATGATAGACAGATGATAGATAGGCAGACAGGCAGACATAGATAAATAAATAGACTGATGATAGATAGATAGAAGATTAGATAGATAGATAGATAGATAGACAGAGGAGATATATTTTTATTTAGTTTGAGTAAAAGTTTTTCCCCATTTGCTATTTTTTCCTTGATTAACTTAGTTTCAGCTTGACCCTGCATTATCTAATGGAAATGCTGATTCTCAGTCCATTGTAGATTCTGTTCATGTTTCAAGGAAGATGGAGACAGGAAAAGGAGCAAAATACATTCTGACATAAAACTTCTCCCAGCAGTGAGGAACGTTCAAGCATCCACCTGCCCCCCCCCCCAACCGGGGCCCTTTGCTCTTCCTTTTTTTTTTTTTTTTTGTCTTCAATTCACTTCCGCCAGCAGGTTCAGCAAAGAGCTGTATGTTCTGCGCTGTAAGGGAAGCGACTCCAGTTAGGAAATCAATATGTCACCATTGCCTGGAGGCAGAGATGCTTACGGCAGCGGATTTAGGTGCTCATAGCACAATCGGAGGAGGGAAAACAGGGGTGGCTTTTGACCAGGCTCTTTGAAGGCCAGAACTGTTTATTTATTTATTTTTAAACAAATTTTATTAATTTTCAAAGACAATACAAAGACAAACAAAACATATAACAAGAACATAAAACATCTTTTCTAAAAACTGCTTAACAAAACAACATCTCATTTAAGTACATTACTCTTTTCCAACTTCTCACTGTTTCTTCCTTTATTTCTGTTCCATTTTATTCATTAAACTTATACTTTCATGTATTTCATATTACTATATTTCATATTATTACTATTTCATATGTTCTTATCCAACATCATTAATCCTCGATAAACAAACATAAGCAAACAAAATACATAACATAAAAACATAAAACTTCTTTGTAGAAAGCGGCTTAACCCCAGGTTATAACTTTTTATACAGACATAAATCAAATTCATGCTCACCTTATATACTATTTCATATCTTCTCTTTTCACTCTCTTAATTCTATTTTATTTATTTAATCTCAATTTAAATAATTATACCTGTATCTTTTGTCCGTTCTTTTTCAATTATCTATTTATCTTTTCTCTTTACTACAAACTTTTTCCTGTAATCACTGGTTGAAGTATGACAACTTTCTATTTTCCCCCCAAATTTAACACTTAAAATAATACATAGTTTCTATTCTGATTCTGCTTAGTATATTCTACATAACATTTTAAAATATAAAACATAATGATCTTATGATATATTAAAAATAATGTTCCATAACAAATTAATTAATTAAACTCTATTAATTAAATCTTAGGCATTTTACACATTCCCTACAATATTCTATTAACACATATTTCAAATACAAATATTACAATACAATCTTATGTACTTTTGCAGAATCTCTTTTTAAATTATGTTTTACCCTTTATCTCTGGAAAAAACCTGTTTATTAGCATCTTGTTTTAAGCCTTTATAACTTCCCTTCATTTTTTCCCTTCCTTCCTGGTCAAATCTAGCCTTTTTACCCCCCCCCCCCTCTCAATCTCCAGCTTTTTAGTCTCCCCTCTCTGTTGTATTCCTCTCTTCTGTTGCTTTCTGACATTATATCGATTTTTCACCTTATTTTTCCCTTTCTTGGTTGTTTTTTTAGAACTTAAATTCTCCATTTTCTTTTCCTTTTTACCCTTTTCTTTCTCATTTAAAATCATATGTCCATTAAAGATGGCTTCTTCTTCCTCTTCCCAGCCTTTTTCTTGTTGCATTTCCTGATAAGTAGAAATCGCCATTTCTAAGAAGCAAAGGATAGATCCAAAGGAGCTCTTGCCTTCTTCTTCTTCTTCTCTTAATTTTTCAAATTGCATTTTCAGTTCTTCAACAGATACCATTGTAAAAAGTTTTTTAAACAGTCCAAATGTTTTCTTAGTCTTTTAAACGATAGCTCACAAAAGTCCCAAAGTCATCAAGCAATCAAAGTCAGCACAATCAGCACAGTCTGTTTCATTTAGCACTTTCTTCTACTTTCTCTTCCTGGGGTAGCATTCAATTACACAATTCCAAGGTATTTTTTGGAAGTTTTACTGCAATTTAATCTCTGATCTTATAAAACTCCAAGCAATCTCCTTCAACAAACTTTAATATAAATCATTTGCCTCTCTTCCTTCCCACTTAAAGCAAAAAGATTTTAATTTTTAAATGTCAGTGTTTAGAAATCTAATGTCCCCTTGGCTTTAAATTTCAAAGTTAGTACCTTCTGCTGCCAAAGCGGGTATTTCCGATTTCCATCTGCTATCTCCGTGGGGAAGTGAGGAGAAAAAAAAACAAAAACCTTTCCCTTACTTTCCACCGCAGCTTAACGATCTTCTGGGAAACAATATATCACTTAAAAAGCCAAAGTTGCAGGGTATTCAGATGTTAATTGTCCTCCCGGTTCATCCAAAAGCCTTCTCTTTCTTCACTTCCTCCTGCACAAAACTTGTCCGGCTGAGAGGTTCTTTGTGACAGCCATTGCTGACCACTGCTCCACCACCTTTGGAAAAGGGAGTTAAGCCGGCTAGGAAAGGGGGGTGCGATATCCCCCAACCCCTGCCTGGATCTCCCCTCTCTTCAGTTATTCCTACAGGATAACTATAGCCTCCCAATCCAATTGGATCGAAGGCACTCCAGCAGCGAGCGCAGCAGGGATCGCGCACAAATGCGAATTCCTCTGCCTCCGAAGCCTGACAAACCGGAACTCCAAGACCTGTTTATTTTTAATGGCCAGTTCGTTGGGAGGGGGAGTTAATCCAGATGGATTTAAGGAAAAACGAATTAAGGAGAAACTTTCTAACAGTGAGGACAATTAACCAGCGGAACAATTTCCCTTCAGACATTGTGGATGATCCATCACTGGAGGTTTTAAGAAGTAATTGGCCAACCACTTGTCTGAAATGGTGTCTCCTGCTTGAGCTTGACCTCCAAGGTTTGAAAGGCTACAAGAAAGTCACAATTGTTATAGTGATACAAATGCAGGAGGAACAGGCATCCAGCCGTGTTCACAGCAAACTGTGTGGATAACAACATGACAACATGCATGTAACAAGATAAATAATTAAATAATTATTTTGACTTTTCTTCAACTTTTTAAACTTGCATTCTGTTGGCTTAATTAGGAAAAGCTGAATTAGCATTGGGGTAAATTCACTTTTTCTCACCAGAAGCAATAGGAAGGAACATGTCATGATTTGTTTCCTAGTGTTGGCATTTTACAAGTAAGCAACTATAAAAATACAATTTTTTGCAACGGGCAAGTTAACAGTTGGGTGTTGTACCAAATTTCTCACATCTTACAAACTTTATACATTAGTTTAATGCAGAGGCAGTAGTATTATATTTCTGAAAATATGAAATATCTCGTTGCTGCTGATGCTTACTCCAAGAATAAGTGAAATACTTTTTTTTTCATGAAGTTAATGCTTCAAGGCACTGGAAGGGTTCCTTCCTTCTATTCTTTGCCAGTGCAGATGTTTGAGGTTTTGTCCTTGACAAGAGACAGATGGGAAATTTAAATAGTTTTCCTAAATTGTTCAGCCTTAATCCTATGTCCCTGAAGGCTAGGAGTAAATTGATAGTGAAACACCTACTACTGACAAATGCTTTCCAGCAACCTCTCCAGTTCCCAAGGGGATAACTTGTAGACCTCAACACAAAATCTTTTGGCCTAATTCAACTTCTTCCCCAACTCCAAGTTTTAAGATGTTTCATGGGATGTCTTGGAAATGATGAGATGGTCGTAATTCAGAGATGATGTGGCACAAAGGATTAGAATGCCATGTTGAGAGCAAACTCTGCCCACAGTCTGGAATTCGATCCTGACCAGCTCAAGGTTGACTCAGCCTTCCATTCCTTCCGAGGTCGGTAAAATGAGAACCCAGATTGTTGGAGGTAATATCCTGACAGCCCACTGCCCATCCATGGACTGGTGGTTGGGGACCTCTGCTCTACTCAACCCCAATGCACCGAAAAGGCAACTTTCTGCACAACAAAATTAGGAATCGGACTGATGAGTGTCTGTAGTTTGATTTTGTTTTCTGATTTCCTTTACTTCACTGGTGGACTTGATGGAAAAGTGAAAGACTTCCCTTCCTTTTCCTTCCTCCCTCCCTCCCTTCCTTCCTTCCTCCCTCCCTCCCTCCCTCCCTCCCTCCCTCCCTCCCTTCCTTCCTTCCATCCTTCCTTCCTTCCTTCTTCCTTCCTTCCTCTCTTATTCCCTTTCTCATTCTCCGTCCTGCTGGCGAGTGGTTAGTGTCTTCCTTCCTTCCTTCCTTCCTTCCTTCCTTCCTTCCTTCCTTCCTTCCTTCCTCCCTCCCTCCCTCCCTCCCTCCCTCCCTCCCTCCCTCCCTTCTCCCTCCCTCCCTTATTTGAAGGTCACCATTCTTCCTCAAATGGTTGAAGCTTCATTTTTGCCTTTAGGACAGAACTGTTATGGGTTAAATCTGTTCCTATTCTTGAAAATGTCTAGTGCAGATAATGTGAAGATGCAATTTGCTTCCCTCTAAGCCACCCCCTGTCTGAATCAAGAGCATGAACATATTTTGGCATTAAGCTATTTGGATGGGCTTCATCATTCCTCTGGCATAACGTGGAGAGAAATTTTAAATGATCTTCAGAATTGGCTGTTGGGTTAAGTGGCGTAGAAACACACACACACAGGCACACAATAGCTGTAATAAGTAACCCCTATTTTTTATCATTGTTATTTATTTGGGGTGTCCAAGGAGTTTAAACAACAAAAGAAGTCACAACAGGGATAGCGATATGACAGTTGAAGTTATGCATAGTTTTTACGCGTCACAGACAATTATTATGGTTCATTGCACAGCCAGCCAGATGTTTAGACTGGATCTGGCATTTTTGTCTATCTGTCAAGACCCTCCCAAGGACTGGGATGGGCAGATGTTATTTGATGGTGTTAAAGATACAATTATTATTATAATTCATCACACAGGCAGCCAGATGTTTAGACTGGATCTGGCATTTCTGTTCAACCATCAAGTCCTTCCAAGGACCTAGGAGAAGCAAAATGTTGCTTGATGGTTTTGATGGTGTGAAAGATATAATTATTATTAACATGGTCCATCGCACAGCCAGCCAGATGTTTAGACTGGATCTGGCATTTTTGTCTGTCAAGTCCCTTTCAAGAACTGGCAGATGTTGTTTGATGGTGTTAAAGATACAATTATTATTATAGTTCATCACACAGCCAGCCAGATGTTTAGACTGGATCTGGCATTTCTGTTCACCCGTTGAGTTCTACTCAAGGACCTGGGATAGGCAGACCTGGATGTTTGATGGTGATAAAAGCATCATCATAGGATGTCAGCTGTTCTGAATAAAGTTGTCTTTTGCAATTGGCTGGAGGTGATTTTGTCAATGGACTATCATTATTGTTATGTTCATATTTCACATTTTGATATGTAGGAGCCTTATGGTCTTGACATAATTTAGCTTCAAACAGATGAGAGAAAGGATAGCAAACCAATATAGATACAGTAGATAAGATGATGATAAGATGATATAGGAGGAGAGGAGAGGGAAGGGAGGAGAAGAGAGGAGAGGAGAAAAAAGATTGGCAAAGGAGAGGAGAGGATAAGATAAAATAAGAGATAAGATTATATTTTCACTTTTTTTTCTGGAACCACACTGTATACACACACACACACACACACATATTAATCACTCCATTTTGAATACATAGCAGAAGAAAGAGTCTTGAGAGATGACAAGATTGGTACTGCATGGTATAAAGCTATTAATATAATTATAATCATCATATCATATCATATCATATCATTATAACATCATATAATTATAATATCATATAATTATAATATCTACATCATATATCATATCATATATATAAATTAAAATATTGGGGAAGAAGGTTAAAGAGAGTGAAGGGAAAACAACTCTGATCTTAAGCACTTTAACTTTTAACCCTTTATTCCTTTTCTCTTTCTCATTTTGCTCCAGCTTTATTTTAAATTCATATTTCAACCTCTACATGCATGCGTAGGGGACCTTCCTTTTTTTTTTTCTGCATGTTGTTTTAATTGAATTTTTAAAAAAACTCTCACATTTATGTTCTAGAACCTTTTTTAACTGAAGTCATTGGTGTGTGCCGTTCTGAGCTTCGAAAGGCAGATTTTATAGGTTATGTATAATCAAGATCATATGAATCGGTCCATTTTCATAAAAATACAGCCACACAGAATTTTGGTCACATTTGTAGCTTGTGGTGGCCTCTGCAGCCTTGTTCTGCTACCTCTTTTAGGACTCAAGAGAACTAAAGATGCTCTTGGCATGGCCTTCTGGGATAACCCCTGATTCCTGGTGATGCAGTTCTGTTTGTTTATTTCCCGAGTCTTTAAACAATTTGTTTTACCAATTATATTTATCCCTGACCATGCTGTATGTTTGAACTTTTTTTTGAAAAGGGAGCCCTGCAACATCTGGTTCACAAATTGGCAACACACATCAAAGGATGCTCCACCACGGCAATCAGTGTAACAAGGAAAGGACCGCCTGTTTTAAATCTTGCCTCATGTGTTCACGGTTGACATCAAAGATTTAAGCCACCTTAGATCAGGTTCTTCTTCTGTAGTCTAAGATTACATGTGCGTATACAGTGACCTTCCAAACCAAGATGAAACCAGTGTGACATATGTTAGAGCTTGTTCCAAAGAGAGTTTGAACATTTGGAGAACTGAGTTAGTCCTCCAAGTATCTTAACTCATTCTTCTCCTCAGTTCTCTTATCTCCTGTCTGGTATTTAGCTTTTTACCAGTCAGATTATTAATTTGTCCAAGGCTTCCAGAGTTGAGGAATCACACTTTTTTTGAAGAAACACCAAAGAGTAACACATTCTGACTTCAACTTTTGACTAAACAAATGAGACTTTCCTAAAAGACCATCAAGGGAAAGAGGAAATCAAACCAGGAATGTTCTTTTCTTGATATATCTCTAGCATCTTGGGATATTTTAGTTGTTGTTGTTGTTGTAGTAGTTGTTGTAGTAGTTGTTGTAGTAGTTGTTGTTATTGTTGTTATTGTTGTTATTGTTGTTATTGTTGTTATTGTTCTTCTTCTTCTTCTTCTTCTTCTTCTTCTTCTTCTTCTTCTTCTTCTTCTTCTTCTTCTTCTTCTTCTTCTTCTTCTTCTTCTTCTTCTTCTTCTTCTCTTCCTCCTCCCCCACATCCTCCTCCCACCTTCTTCCCCTCCTCCTTCCTCCTCCTCCTCCTTCTGATTTATATTCCTTGAGACAGCTGGTCAATTGCATCCTTTAAGACAGTCATTGAGGTCCCCTGAAGGTTTATCTGTACCTCAGGATTAATTAAATATATGTGCAGCCAGTCTCACTATCCAGTGACCCTATATATTATGTCCTTTATCTATGCATGTCTCTCTTTCTGTGTGTATATACAACATGTATACACACTCCCTGTCTCTTTCTGTCTCTGTCTGTCCATTTGTCTCTCTTCACACACACATACACACCACTCCTTCACTCTCCCTGAGCTTATTAGGAAAGACAGATTCATGTGCCACTCCCATGCTCAGAAACACCTAGTATGCAGTTGAGGATGGTGGCAACCAACTGTGGGAATGCTTCTCCCTTGTCAGCTTCCAGATATTTATTTATTTATCAAATTTATATGCGGCTCATCTTCCCCATATCTTAATCAAATGCTTTTAGAAACAGAACATTGTTCTGTAGCATTTTACAGATCTGGAACTATTTTTTTTCCAAATTTGTTTGTTGTACAATACATATCCCAGAATTACGTTATGAGTTGTTTCTTGGAAAATTAAAAACACAGTGGGAATAGTGCTACTAGAAATATGCTAGGTATCTGGCACCCTCAAGGTTAGCTAACATATACCCAAACCTGAGTCCGATGTGTTGGAAATGTAAGCAAATGAGAGGCACCTTCTTCCACACCTGGTGGCTCTGCCCAAAAAGTAAAAAATATTGGAAAAAAATCAGACTGTGGATAAAAGAAATTACAAGTATTCAATTAGAATTTAAACCTGAGATATTTTTGTTGGGAATGTTAAAAGGGGACCACGCAAAAGAAATGAAATATTTAATTCTCCATATAATCACAGCGGCAAGAATTGCGTTGGCACAATGTTGGAAGGGCGAACAAATGCCAACAAATAATTCGATTACTCAGAAAATACTTGACTGTGCTGAAATGGATCTACACAAAAACTTAGGGATAAGGAAGACTCAAGATATATTACAGCTTGGGATAAATAGTATAAGTGGATTAAAGAGAAAAAAACAGGAAATTAGAAGATATGGATTTGAAGAATGGAGTGGTTAAATTAAGAATATTTATTAAATAGGAAATGAATAATAGTAAAATTGTTACTAATAAAAAAATCACACCATCTTAGTTGATTAGAAACATATATGTTTTTTATGTTTATCTATTATGTATTTGTATATATCGATTTTGTCTGCAACGTAAAGTTGTTTTCTATGTATTGTACATAGTGGTCTTTTTAATCTTTAATAAAGTTTTTTTTTAATTAAAGAAAGAAAGAAATATGCGACTTAAGGAGAGCAAATTTTGTGTGTGTGCTTTTCAGTGTAGCTGGAGGTTTAAAATGGTCCCTTCTTGTAAGACAAGAGGGAAGGGGATAAATTTGCCCTCCCCATACCCGTCAATGGATTTTTTTTTTTCCCCTAGCTATGCTGGGGAATGCTGTCTTTTTGTAATCTCATCGTGTTGGGAGGTAAAGACATTCATCTTGCTTTTTTAATAGCAATTCACTAAAAACAAATCCAAACACATTGCAATAAGCTAAATATTTAGAGATTTGATCTGACCCAGCTTGATAATCTGAATGTTTCTACATTATCATCAGAGCTTTTTCTGTTCTTTGTATTTTGGCAAGTCACTGATTTTTCAGGGGGTATATTTCTCAAGGGAAAAGCATGAAAGTTTTTTTTCTGGTGAGAAAAAGAAAAATTACGAAGCCTACATAGTTGTTATAGAAATAAACCCTTTGATGGTTAAGCTAACTTCACCTATTTTCTTCATTATACAAATAGTGTATAATGAATTGCATATTGTTTTAGAGTACGTATTTATCACTTCCACCCCACCTCCCAAGTTTGAGGGGCTGCCACAAGGAAGCGGGGGGTGTGTGTGTCAATCTATTCTCCAAAGCACCTGAAGGCTGGACAAGAAGCAAAGGATGGAAACTAATCAAGATGGGAACCAACCTAGAACTAAGGAGAAAATTCTTGTTGGTGAGAACAATTAACTAGTGGAACAATTTACCTTCTGAAGTTATGGGTGCTCTTAAGGAGGTTTTCTTAAGAAGAGCTTGGACAACCATTTGACTGAGATAGTATAGGAAGGCCCCTTCAACTCTGTTATTCTGTTATTCTGCTTTTTTTCAAAGTGATCAGATGTTAACAACCAGATCCACATGTGCTGAATTCAAGCTAACTACTTTATTATGGTTAGCCTATAAGACAGGAATCTCCCAATTCTGATGCTAAGTAATAGCAAAACATCCATACGTGCATAGCTACATAGGTAGCTAGATAGCTAGAGTGGTGGGATTCAAAAAAATTACCACTGGTTCTATGGGCATGGCTTGGTCTGTGTAGCCTGGTGTGGGGAAGGATACTGTAAAATCTCCATTCTCACCCCATTCCAAGGGAAGGTACTTGCAAAAACCCATTCCCTCCCCAACCCACTAACCTGCTTTCCAGCTCTGTTCTTCTGTGCAGGGCAACAAAAGAAGACCCTGCCAATCAGCTTGGACTCAATGGGAGGCGGAGAAGAGATGGGGGCGGGGCCAGTCAGAGGTGGGATTAACCGGTTCTCCAAAGTACTCAAAATTTCTGCTACCAGTTCTCCAGAACTGGTCAGAACCTGCTGATTACCATCTCTGGATAGATAATAAATAGATAGATAAATAGATAGATAGATAGATAGATAGATAGATAGATAGATAGATAGATAGATAGATATTCCTTTTACACAATGCACTGTCCATTCTTGGCTACTTCTATTATAATATTACTCTACAACAGTGGTTCCCAACCTTTTCTTCACCATGCCCTCCCTTTAAATACATGGATCATGGCCATGGTCCATCAAGACTAAACTAAAAAGCACACCATCTTACTTGATTAGAAGCATATGCTTTATTTGTTTATTTATTATGTATTTGTATATATAGATTTTGTCTACAGTGTAAGGTTGTATTCGATGTATTGTACATAGTGATTTTCTTTTTTAATCTCTAATAAAGTTTTCTTTTAAAATAAAATTAAAAAAGACTAAACTCAATATTTAAATCATAACATTTCTTTAGTTGACCCCTCGTGATGACCTCAAGCCCCCCCAGGGACCCATGGACCATAGGTTGAGAACCATTGCCCTAGAACAAGTAGTAGAGGAAAGGATAGACTTTTAAGGGATGTGCATCAGAGGATTTTAATGGGGAACTGTAGGCAGTCACATGAATGATTGGAAGCATTAGGTTCAGACTAACTATACATAAATTGGATTATTCACCTTTCAGGAGGGTGACTAGAAATCCTTCCATCTGTTTTGGAGGCCATCTGTTGTGAAGCAGGGAATTCTCCTGACAGTTCATATTCTCCTTGATTTTCTCATTTCTACCCCACCAAAAAGCTTTTGCCATTTCAGCTATTTGGCTGAAATTGATTTGCTACTCGAAAGAGAAAAAAATGAACAAAGGGACGGCACATTTGATGTGCCATTAGAGATTCCACAAGCTTTTCTTCAAACCTAAATAAGATCAAAATTAGTCCAATGGCAGATGCCACATTAAAAGTTTCTTAATCAAGTAGAGGATGAAGAAATCTATATGTATTTCTTAATTTATTTTTTCTTTGGGAAAAAACAAACAAACTATCTTTGGAGAATGTCACCGGATTAGAACATCAATTGTTCAAGAAGAGAATAGTACATTGACCTTTTATATGTGTTCATGTTATTAACAATTACCCTGTAATAGGTTTCATTAAGGGCTCCCCTTATCATAAACATTTCCTTCCCTGTCGCTTTTAAAATGTTATTATAAATGCAATGAAGGGTGGAATTCTTTTTGTAGAGAAAACGGTAACAGGAAGAGCCAGGATGGCGCAGTGGTTAGAATACAGCTTTGCAGGCTAATTGTGCCCACTGTCAGGAGTTCAGTCCTGACTGGCTCAAGGTTGACTCAACCTTCTGTCCTTCTGAGATCAATAAAACGAGGACCCAGATTGGTGGGGGCAAGAGGTTGACTCTGTAAATGACTTAGAGAGGGCTGTAAGTAGTATATAAGTCCAAATGCTATTGCCTGTCTTCCTTCCTTCCTTCCTTTCTTCCTTCCATCCATCCATAGTGGCACAGTGGTTAGAATGCAGGATTGCAGGCTAACTCTGCTGACTGCCAGCAGTTCGATCCTGACCGGCTCAAGGTTGACTCAGCCTTCCATCCTTCTGAGGTCAGTAAAATGAGGACTCAGATTGTTGGGGGCAAGAGGCTGACTCTGTAAAATGCTTAGAAAGCAATATAAAGCACCACAACATGGTATATAAGACTTAATTTGATTTGATAAGATTTGATTGTTTACTGTACCCTTTGACTATCATTAAGTGTTGTACCTGATGATTCTTGACTCTTGACGAATGTCTCTTTTCTTTTATGTACACTGAGAGCATTTATGCCAAGACAAATTCCTTGTGTATCCAATCACACTTGGCCAATAAAGAATTATGTTCTATTCTATTAAGTGCTAGTGCTACATTCAGAAGCCTGCAGAATTAAGCCAGGCTGAGCTCTGCTTCATTTCTCTTACTTCATATGATATTCAACCATGAATATGCCTCCATTGCTGATTTCCTCTCTGCTTCCTTCTGCCACTGGTACCATGAAACCACTGCAGAGAGAGTTGGCATGTCCTGCTGCAGTCTGGAAGTCATAAACATAGAGCACAGATATTTGCTGCTCCAGAAAACCACACTTGCCAGATAAAACAGCAAGTGGGAAGGGTGGGGGGAAGAGAAAAACAAGGCATTTTATATTTGAAATGTATATGATAAGACAGTAAAACTTTCAGTGGCAGAAACTCAAGAGCTTGGTAGCGAAGGAGATCTTGTCTACTGGAGCTGAGGCCTTGTGGTTTCATTTTCAGGCTGCTAGTTGGATCAGAATCAGTCATGTTTCACACACACACACACAGACACACACCCCATTGATGTGAACAGCCTTGAGTCAGGGAAGGTTCCATTCCAATTCACAGGGAAGAAGAAGGGATGGATGCAGAAGGAAGGAAAATGGGACGGGTGGGGCAGCTGGCAGCTTTCCATGATCAGTTGGCTGTTGCTCCAGGGAGAGTTTTTGAGACAGTGAGGCTTTTTAAGGAGAAGCGGGCTGGCATCCTTGCATTGCTGGTGGAAAGAGCTGCCCTCTCTGAAAAAGAAGGAAGGAAGGAAGGAAGGAAGGAAGGAAGGAAGGAAGGAAGGAAGGAAGGAAGGAAGGAAGGGGGGAGGGAAGGAGAGGGAAAGGAAGGGAAGGAGCAAGGGATGGAGGGAGGAGAAAGGGAAAGGAAGATAAGGGAAGGAAGAGAGGGAGAGAGGAAGGAAGGAAGGGAAAGGAAGATAAGGGAAGGAAGAGAGGGAGAGAGGAAGGAAGGGGAAGGGAAGATAAGGGAAGGGAGGGAAGGAAGTGAGGGAAGGGAAGATAAAGGGAGAAAGGGAGGTAGGTAGGAAGGAAGAATGAAAGAAAGAGAGAAAGGGATGGGAAGATAAAGGAAGGGAGGGAGGGAGAAGAAGGGAAGGGAGGAGAAGGGAGGAAGGAAGGATAATGGGAGGGAGAAAGATAAATAGATGGATGGTAGCTGCAATAAAAACTGCATTTAAATCTTTATAAAAATAAAAAGTAAAAATGCTGCAATTATCTTTGTGATCTACATTTATTGGAAGTGCAGAACCAATTATTCTAAGTTTATACATTTATTTTTCAAATGATGCATTTTGTTTTTTGTTTTTTTAAATGGGGGATCCATCCAGGTAATACTGCTGTGTTATCAAAGATATTACCTTTCAAAAAGTAACATTGAGGCAGGAGAAAACATCACCGGTTCTGTGAATGAAAGTTTTCTATTTCGAATTCTGATTTCCCGAAGAGAAACTCTGTTCTGCTAAGCAGTCTTTGTTCTTCCTTCTTCCTCAAGCTGTAAATACTGTTGGCCAAAATACAGTTTGGATGGAAAGATTTTGAGTTTCGTCCACATTTGGAGAACTCATTAAAGCTTCTCTTTGAAAAGCATTGCAAACTACATTAGAAATTTGGGTTTCTTTTAACATTCAGCCTCAATAGTCAAATGCTAAAGGGTCTGTTAAATCAGAATAAATCTTCTGTAGTTTGGATAGAATTTACTGTAAGTTTTGAACTTATTTTTTTTATTTTTAACACCAGGTCTGCCTCAGCTGATTACAGCTTGCTTTGATTTTAATAACAGCTGGTTTCCAACATTATATAATGCATTCATTTACTTTTAGTTAATGAAAGATTGAAAAGTTAATCCAAATGAATAATGCTTGTAAATTCCCAGTTTGTTCATTTCCTGGTAGTAGTAATAGTATAATTTTCTGTTTAATTTGTTTTATTTCTTTCCTTTTCCTTTGTTTCCTTTTCTGAATGACAAATAAAAGGAAGGGAATTTAGATAATAATAATTGTAATAAAATATTTTTTAAAAATCCAGGAAAAGAGAGCAGAGTACCACACCAGCCTTATATAAGATTAATTTCTCAACTGAATTATCTTTCTTTCTTTTTACGTATTTTGGGAAATAAATATATCTGTATATTCCAAAAGAATTTTGAGAACAGGAGTTGTGTATTTATTACAACACAATCTGATCCTCCTGTACAAAAAAATAAATCATATTTTGAGCCAAAGACTTAATTAATTTTCACCATTAACTCAAAGCCTTGAAGTATCTTTGAGGACCAAATAGACATCTAATTGACTCTGCATTTTCTTTTGTTATTAACTCTGCTTATTAGCACCTTCAGAATTAATCAATGTTAATTGTGGATATGTTTAGAATTCAGTGTTAGCAATATCCAACTGTTAATGATTTACTAGCATCTTAAAAAAAGTACAAAGAAAAGTACAAAGTAAAGCCAAAAAAGCCAACGCAATATAGTACAAAAATGTACTACAAAAATGTAGTACAGCCACACTTGGAATACTGCATCCAGTTCAGCCCACCACAATATCAAAAAAGATGTTGAGCCCCTAAAAAGAATGCATAGAAGAGCAATAAGGATGATTAGGGACTGGAGATTAAAACATAAGAAGAACAGTTACAGGAATTGGGTATGTCTAGTCTAATGAAAGGAAGGACTAAGGGTGACATGATAGTAGACTTTCAATATTTGAGGGGCTGCCACAAAGAGAAGGAGGTCAACTTATTTTCCAAAGTGCCAAAAGGCAAGGTGAGAAACAATGGATGGAAACTAACCAAGGAGAGAAGCAACCTGGAACTAAGGAGACATTTCCTAGCAAATCGAACAATGAACCAATGGAGCAGTTCATCTTCAGAAGTTGTGGATGCTCATCTTCAGTTCATCTTCAGAAGTTGTGGATTCTTTTAAGAAGAGATTGGACAACCACTTGTCTCAAATGGTACAGGATGTCCTGCTTGAGCATGGGGTTGGAAGACCTCCACAGTTCCAACTAGGTTATTCTGTGTTCTATGCATTTAACAGTGGAAGGGCTTATGTGCATCCACACAATCATGCAGCTTTCAAAGTAGTCCCAGGGACTCGGGGGGAAATGTTTAGCGTCTTACAGGGACATCACCGCAGATGGGAACTGCAGCCAAGAAATTAAAAGACGCTTGCTCCTGGGTAGGAAAGCTATGGCAAATCTAGACAGCATCCTAAAAAGAAGAGAGAAAAAAAACTAAAAAGTACATAGAGTCAAGGCTATGGTTTTCCCAGTTGCAATGTATGGCTGTGAAGGTTGGACCATGAGGAAGGCTGAGCGCCAAAGAATGGAAGCCTTTGAACCAGAGTGCTGGAGAAGAAGACTGCTGCCAATCCCTTGGACTGCAAGGCCATCCAACCGGTCAGTCCTAGAGGAGGTCAATCCTGACTGCTCTTTAGAAGGCCAGATCCTGAAGATGAAACTCAAATACTTTGTGGCCACCTCATGAAAAGGAAGGACTCCCTGGAGAAGAGCCGAAGGTTGGGGACGATGGAGGGCAAAAGAAGAAGAAGGGGATGACAGAGAATGAAGTGGCTGGATGGAGTCACTGAAGCAGTTGGCGTGAGCTTAAATGGACTCTGGAGGATGGTAGAGGACAGGAAGGCCTGAAGGAACATAGTCCATGGGGTCGCAATGGGTTGGACACAACTTCGCAACTAACAACAACATAGGGATGGTGAGAGAAGAAGAAAAAAGAAATCGAGAGAAGTAGGTGGAAAAATTAACGCTTGTCTAATGAAGAAATAAACTGATTCAGAATTCAGTAACACCATATGGTAGGCTGATACTTTGTAAGTGTAAGATTGCATATCTGTGAAAGTTATGGTGATGTGAGAGCTGTGCTTTCTAGCTGGTGTTTTCACCTTATCTCACTGGAATAATCATTTCACTCTGTCCAAATGGTAATATGTATTATGTTGCATTGTATCTGTGATCAAGAGGGGGAAATTAGGAACCTGCTTCATCAAGGCAATACTGTCTTTGCCAATGATGGATTTATTCATGGAAAACCATTGGGAAAAACCATTTGGAAGGACCAACTTCTGCAAAAAAAAAAAAAGACTCTTGAATCAATTCAGTCAAAAGCAGATCTTTTTTATATAAAAGATCCCGCATAAAAAGAAAACAAAAAGGAGAGAGAAAGAGTGTG
The DNA here is from genome assembly GCA_033807585.1 of Hydrophis major. Classification (NCBI taxonomy): domain Eukaryota; kingdom Metazoa; phylum Chordata; class Lepidosauria; order Squamata; family Elapidae; genus Hydrophis; species Hydrophis major. Next base: position 154,559,872 of record CM066331.1, on the reverse strand, counting down.
AACGAGTGGTCAGAAAATGAATTTCAATTTCTTTTGCTGAGGCCTCCCCATTCAAAATGACTTTGAGTGGCATACGGTATTAAAACATCACCGTCAAAAATTGCCCTTGCGATGGAGAAGATATAGCATTCCCTCCAGTGGTGGGATTCTTTTTTTTTTTTTTTACTACTGGTTCTGTGGGCATGGCTTGGTGGGTGTGGCTTGATCAGTGTGGGTGGGTGGCATTTGTTCACTTATTTGTATCCAGCTTTTGTTATTTTCACAAATAAGGTGGCAAACATATCCAACACACCTTCCTCTTCTATTTTCCCCATAACAATAACCTTGTGAGGTGTGTTGGGTTGAGAATGAATGAGCCAAAATAAACCACACAGCTTTCATGCCTAAAGGGTGGGTGGGTGGGACTAGAATTCACCATCTCCTGATCATTGGAGCAAAGTCACCCAGCTGGCTTTCACGGCTAATATCATGCCCTTGTTAGAGTCGGACTCTGAGGGAGTGGAGGAACCACCAACAGGGAGTGGAGGTGTGGCTCTGGAGGTTGTAGAGGAGGCTGGGGAAGGGCAGAGGTCAGTTGGGCAGTCAGAGGAAGAACCAGGCCCATCCCCTCTTCATCCTAGGACACTCAGGGAGGAATGGAGAAGGAAGCAACTTGGCTTACGAGAGAGGAAGTGGCCATGATCACCCTCATTGGTTGCAGCTGGGGAGAATAGTATATAAGAGAGACAGTTAAAACACAGCATTGCCAGAAGCAAAGCGTGTTTTATTTTGGGCTGAAGTTATCTTGGTTGACATCCTACCAACAGACTGTGGCTTGTTATCTCCTTGAAGTTGGTAATTACTTATCCTAGTCCATTGTGGAATTTTCTTCATTGTAGTTTGTTTTAATTTTTTATTTCACTTTTATCTGCTCATTAAGTTTGGACTGTATTGCTTTCTTTTGAAGATTATTTTTTTAATAAGTTTTATCTCAAACAGAGAATTGAACAGTGGGGCCAAGCTGCAGGCATTAAAGGACATTTATTTACCTTTTGGATTTTGTTACGTTTGTGTTACACTCCGGGTCATCATAGCTAAGGCAGGACTTGAACTCTCAGTCTCTCTTCCTTTCTAGTCTTTAACCAGTAGATCGATAAATATAAATAATCAATTCATATCATCCACATGCTATGGAAAACCTTCTGACCAAGGTTTGCTGGCTCATCTTTCTGGCTAGTGACATTCAAAATGTACGCTTTCAAAGAAACATTTATATCTGAGTATGTTGCTTGAAGGCCAACTTTTGTGAACATTTTTGACTTGTGTGGCTTGAGGTTTGTATATTGTTCTCTTACTTAAGGTCCAAGAGCCACTCTTTTGAAGACAGCAAAGTCCACGTTTTGGACAAGGGCCTCTAGTCTGAAAGAGAGGTCATTTATGTCTAAATTGAACAGCCCTCCCTCAACAGAGGGGGAGGGATATCACATGGGCTATCTCCAATCTACAACAAAGTCCTTTCAGCAGTTCCAAGAAGGCTCCATACCTATTTGCACCACTCAGGTGACCCTGAGGACACAGAGAAACCTCCAAGTGGCCTCAATGATCCTCTAAAAGGATGCAAATGACCAGCTGTCTACAAGGAATATAAATCCTTCCATTCCTCCCCATTCAGTCAGAGCTGAAGAAGCTTCTTGGATGAGAAGCATAATGTCTTCAAAGAAAAACCAGAAAGTCCAATTGCCTCTTGAAAAAATAACTTTTGGAACAATCATGATCTGGATGATTGAGAATCTCCATAGACAAAATGTTGTTTTCTTTCATCAGTCTATATACAATTTGTAGTTGACCTAGCATTATACACACATCCTGAATAATGTCACTGGCAGACCCAAAGTCTTTGTTCACATGGGGTACATTAGGTGCTTGATTCTTTCTATTTTTTAAATAATATTCACTCCTGCCAATGCCCAAAATATACATCCTGTTAACTGGCCAACAAGGATCTATTGTCAACTGATCAATAAGCCATATCTCATTCAGAAACAAACTGAAGTTTTGAAATAGTTCTCAGTGCTATTTTAAACTGTTGATACCCAGATATGAACAATGGCAAACACTTTTAAGATAACGGGTTTATTAATGGGCTGAGTTTGTGCAGTGCAAAATGTGTTTGAACAAGGAACCAGTTTCCACCAGCAATGTTTGACCCTTTAAAACAAAACAAAAAAAGTTGTAGAACCGCTTCCTTAAACACAGTCATGTCAGAGACTCCAACTCAATGAAATTTTTGATTGTCATAGTGGAACCATCAATAACATCAAGGATCTTCAAACTTGGCCAGTTTAAGACTTGTGGACTTCAACTTCCAGAATTTCTGAGCTAACATGGCTCAGGAGGAGGAATTCTGGGAGTTGAATTCCACAAGTCATAAAGCTGTCAAGTTTGAAGACCCCTGAATAACATTATCTGGCATAACTGAAGGGGCCACGTAGAACAAGATCTCTAGCTGAATGCTTGCACATGTAAAATTAATAAAAATTAATAAAAATTAATAAAAATTAATAAAAATTAATAAAAATTAATAAAAATTAATAAAAATTAATAAAAATAATAAAAATTAATAAAAATTAATTTTGCTTGTACAAGCAACAACATGAAAATCTTTCCAAGAGGACTGAACCAATATTAACAAATAGACTTGATTAACCTAATATGGCAATATTCATTTATATTTTGGCATAGATGGATGCAGAATTGCTCTCTACAGCAAATCTTTGACTTACAACAGTTCATTTATGACCTTTTGAAGTTATGATGGCCTTGAAAAAAACTGACTTGTGGCCATTTTTCACACTCATGATTATTGCAGCATCCCCATGATTTATATTCAGATTCTTGACAACTGACTCATAGAATCAGTTGTATAATTCCTTTTTGTGACTTTCTGACAAGCAAAGGTTCATTTAACAACTGGGTTACTAACTTAACAATTGCTTAACTTAACACTTAACAAATGTGGCAAGGAAAGTGGAAAAAAACCCACTTAACAAATTCCTCACTTAGCAACATAAATTTTGAGTTCAGTTGTGGTCGTAAGCTGAGGAATGACTACCTGTGTTCAGATTAAATCTGAACAGAAAGGTACACAGTATTTCTCTTAAATGGAAACTCAACGATTGACCAAACCCCAGAAATTCATCTTTTTAAGCACCTCTGACAAGAAAAGGTGTTGGGTTTGTGCTTCGTTTAGTATACAAGAAGTAAAATAGAAAGAGATTGTTGAAAATATTGCGTTGTGAATCTTTCAGCAAAATTACAGGGTATGATGCAAGTAGCAGAATATTTTGGTACAGAATGCAACATGTGTCCCATACGGATAAAATTGTCATGAAAGGCTCATAGTAGGATATACTCATCGATAAGCATAATTCATAACTATGCACCTCACTGTAGCTTCACCATTAAACTATGAGTAACTTAACCTCCTCCTCCTCCTCTTCCTTCTCCTCTCTTCTTCCTCCTCCTCTCCTGAAAGGCAACTCCTTTGGAATAAGGATTAGTAGCCATTTACTGATATATTAAAATCTTGTTTTTATTGCTATTCTAAATTATGACTTGTAGAATACTTAGCACTTTAGCATTCTGGAGGTTTCTTTGACAAATATATTTCACTGCTCTCTTTGAGAAACAATTTTTAAAGTAAAATCTTAATTTTAAGGCATAGGATTCTGAATTACATTGAAGAAGTCCAATGTTCTAGAAATAGGTTCCTTAAAGGGGGAAAAAATCTATGTGCCCATTATTTATTATTTCTAGCAAATGTATGCCTGGCTGGAATTGAAACTCAGATACTTTGGCTTTGTAGTTATTTAAAATGCTTGTAAAAGAAGAGACTGCTGATCTTTTCAGAGTGGTGTTTGGATAAGAATAGTAGCAAGTCAAAGTACAGGACTGATGTGTTTTCACACCAGTTAATGAAGACTCAAATATCCTGATTTAGTTGGTTTGCAAGCGTGGGTGAAGACTTAATTACGCATCCCCTTCTTAAGGCTTAACACATTTATCAAGTTTGATTGAAGTCATGGAAGGTTCAGCTCATGTATTTGCAAAATGTTTTTCTGGTGAAAACCAAGTTCAAAACTTTGGATGAATACCCATTCCTAAGAGAAGATTATGGAGAAACAACATATCAAATTCCAACCCCTATCATTTCTGTCTGTCTGCACTCATAATTTTACATTAGGCATTAAAAGAGTGCAAATATGTGCACTTCGTGTGTTATTGTAAATATTTCTGAAGATCATTAATATGTGCCTTCTAAACACTGTGTGTTTTAAAATGGTGTTTAATTAAGAACGCATCAATTTAAGGTAGCAGCTCAGAATGTGGTAGAATAGAATAACAGAATTGGAAGGGACCTTGGAGGTTTTCTTGTCTCACCCCCTGCCTAGGCAGGAAACCCTACACCAATTCAGACAAATGGTTATCCAACCTCTTCTTAAAAACTTCCAGTGTTGGAGCATCCACAGCTTCTGGAGGCAAGTTGTTCCACTGGTTAATTGTTCTTACTGTTAGGAAATTTCTCCTTGGTTCTAAGTTGCTTCTCTCCTTGATTAGTTTCCATCCATTGCTTCATGTCCAACAATCAGGTACTTTGGAGATTAGCTTGACCCCTTCATCTTTGGGGCAGTCCCTCATATACTGGAACACTGCTAACATGTCTTCCCTAGTCCTTCTTTTCATTAAACTAGACATACCGAGTTCCAGTAACCGTTCTTTATATGTTTTAGCCTCCGGTTGCCTCATCATCTTTGTTGCCCTTCTCTGCACTCTTTCTAGTTGTTGTGAATGAATAATGCCAAATAAAGTTATCTGAGCTTGAAGTCAAGTGCAGGGTTCTGGCCCTGCACTTCTGATTGGCTGTTAATGGCAGGATCAGATTGGTCCATTCAGGAGCATCTGATTGGCCATTAACAGGCCATCCTCATTGGTTAATGGAACTAGCGCTCCAGGATTGCTATTGGTTGAATAGTTAATAAGTTGCCTATATAAGGAAGGCTATAGCAGCCCTCCAGTTTGAGCTGTCACATCACGTAAATAAAGAGTTTGAAGTTCACTGTTTCTACCGGCTCGTTTCCATTATTCGCACTCATGCTCCAGATTTAACACTGGCGACGAAGGTGGGATTGGATGACATCAGAGCCAACTAAAATGACGAAGACAACTAAGCATGTGGCTGAAACGCACAACGGTGGAACCATGTCCGGCCAAACATGTCCAAATGTTCTTGGAAACAAATAATCTGAAGGATGCCACAACCGGGAAGAAACGGGCGGTATTCCTGACGCACTGTGGGCCAACCGTATTCAAGATGGCAAAGGCGCTAGCAAAACCGGCTGAAGTGAAGGCCATGGACTGGGACGTCCTCGAACCAATACTAAGGGCCCACTATGCACCGACTGTTCCAATGCTCGTAAGACGGCACGAGTTCTACCAAAGAAACCAGCAGAAAGGAGAAAGCATTGCTGATTTCATTGCGGACCTCCAAAACTTGGGAGGTCTCTGCAATTTCGCGGACCTAGAGGAGGCCTTGAGAGACCGAGTAGTTCTAGGATTAGATGCTCTAAACATGCAGAGCAAAATAATGACTAAGGGCGACATTAGCCTTGCTGATGCCATCGCTGATGCTACAGCAGTGGAGGCGACCAAGAAGTCGGCTGCCCAACTACGCCAAAATCGCACTCCGACACACCAACCAGCTGGCAAACTTTCACCTAAGTCGGAAGGACAGCTTTCGACGGCCCACCATGAGGACCTCTCTTCGTCGTCAGACAGAGACGAAGAAGAGGTCCATTGACTGCGGTCCGATCAGGACCGTTACCCGAAGTCCCAGCAACTGTGCGCTGGCTGCAGGGCCAACCATTACTGTTCTGATTGCAAATTCCACGACGCGCTCTGCCACGAGTGCGGGAAACGAGGCCATATCAGACGGGTCTGCAAAAGTCTCCTAGGACCCAGCCAGACCTCGAAGGGGACCAATCATCTCCAATCGAGAGGAAACCGTCCTGTAAGATGAGAACCAACAAACTACTCCTACAGAAACCGACCCGTGAATCGCCTAACGAGACGAGAAGAGGCTCACCAAACACTCACTATCAGCCACGCCTCTTCATTGGATGCCAAGAAAATTCGAGTTAAAGCGGACTTGCCAAATGGAAGTTGACTCGGGATCGTCTCTTTCAATGGTCTTCTGGAAGACCCTCAAGCAACTCATCCCTACTATCTGGCGCCAAGACCTTCAATTCCAAAGGCTCGTGTTAAAGGACTACCAGGGGAACCGGATTCCAGTCGTAGGATCCAGTCGAGTCCGGGTTTCGTTCAAGAACCGCACAGCGTACTTACCCCTGACAGTGATCGACAAGGACCGGCCTAGCCTGTTAGGCCTGCAATGGTTCGCACTACTCGGCATTGAAGTGGCAGGCATTAACCGAATCGGCAGCAGTGACTGGGAGGAAGACCTTGTCCACGAATTCAAGGACATCTTCGCGGAAAAGCTCGGCGAGTACAAGGGGACCCCGATATCCTTTAGCCTTAATCCAAAAATAGCTCCTATCCGCCTTAAGCCTCATCGAGTTCCGTTCGCGCTAAAGCCGAAAATCGACGAACAGCTTGATAAGTTGATAGCCCAGGGAGTGTTAAAGCCAACTGATCACTCCCCATGGGAAACCCCAATCATGACACCAATTAAGCCGGACGGCTCCATTAGAATTTGTGGGGACTACTGAGCCACCCTAAACCACGCCCTGCAACAAAATCCATATCTGGTGCCGGTGGTGCAACACCTCCTCCATTCCCTGGGGGCGGAAAAGTCTTTGCTAAACTAGACTTAGCTCAGGCTTATCAGCCTGATGAAAAAACGGCACAGGCACAGACTATCGTAACGCACCGAGGTGCCTTTAAGTATACGCGGCTCCAATTCGGAGTCAGTGTAGCCCCGGGTATCTTTCAGAGCCTAATGGAGAGACTTTTGCAGGGGATCAAAGGCATTGTCCCCTACTTTGACGATGTGCTCATTGTGCCCCCACTCCAAAAATTTTATGGGATCGTTTAAGACTGGTTTTACAAAAATTCCAAGAAGCAGGCCTGAAGGTGAAGAAAAATAAGTGCAAGCTGTGTACAGATCATGTTGAATTCTTAGGGTACTTGATTGACAGTCAGGGTATTCACCCTACCGATAGCAAATTGAGAGCAATAAAAAACACTCCCAGACCCTGGAACAAGGCCGACCCCCAGGCGTTTTTAGGCCTCATCAATTACTATAACGTATTCTTGCCGCACAAGGCGACTGTTGCTGAACCTTTACATCGCCTACTAGACAAAAAAGCAATTTGGGTATGGGGTCACAGGGAAGAGCAGGCGTTCCGTAATATAAAAAAACTACTGACTTTTGACGCTGTACTAATGCAGTACAATGAAACTTTACCGTTGAACATCACATGTGATGCATCGCCTTTCGGAGTGGGCGCCATTTTGAGCCATGTATTGCCTAATGGTAGCGAAGCCCCTGTTGCTTATTTTTCAAAAACACTCTCGAAAACCGAGCGAAATTATAGCCAGATCGATAAAGAAGCCCTGGCAATTGTATCGACTGTTAAAAGATTCCATGAGTACGTGTACGGCCGGGCTTTTACTATAGTGACTGACCACAAACCATTGCTGGGGATAATCGCTGGGGATAAGCCAACTCCCTACAAACTTTCTCCCAGGATGATCCGCTGGTCAGAATTCTTGGCTGCCTACAATTATCAGCTACAGTGCCGCCCCGGTAAAGCCATTCCCCACGCCAACGTGTTGAGCTGTGCATCGCTCCCAGAAACCATCAACGATCCTGCGCCAACGATGACAAAGTTGCAGATCAAGACACTTCATACGCCGCCATTAACTGCCTGTGATATCATGAGAGAAACAAAATGCGACCCCATCTTAGCACGAGTCCTCACATGGGTGGAACGCAGATGGCCATTGGACCAAGTATCAGACGACTTTGCACCATTCAAAAGTCATCAAACAGAGTTGTTCTCGCAAAAGGGCTGTATCATCTGGGGCAATAGAATCGTTATCCCAGAACGACTCCAACAGGCACTGCTAAGAACCTTGCACGATGGCCACCTTGGCATCGTGTGCATGAAAGGCCTCGCACGTAGCTATGCGTGGTGGCCAGGCATAGACAGACAAATAGAATCGTGGGTCAAAAAGTAAGCAACGCTCCACCAAAGGCAATCCCAACCAAATGGGAGACACCGCGGGGACCCTGGTCCCGTATCCATCTAGATTTTGCTGGGCTGACGAAAGGCCACACATTCTTGTTAACCGTAGACGCCTACTCGAATTGGCTCAAGATTCACCGAATGAGGAACACAACCACCGAAGCGGTCATCAAAAGACTGGAAAGACTGTTTGCAACCCATGGATTAGCAGACGTTCTGGTATCCGACAATGGGCCCCAATTTACCACGCTGTCTTTTGAACAGTACCTAGCTGACCGCGGTATCCGACATGCGCTCACTTTGCCTGCGCACCCTGCGGCCAACGGTAGGGCTGAGCGCATGGTACAAATTGTCAAGAAAACGCTACAAAAAATAGACTACAACAACATCAACAAGAAAATCAACTGAATCCTTTTTCTACAGCACATCACACCTCACAGCGTCACCAACAAAACTCCCGCTGAGCTGCTAATGGGACAGAAGCTCCGCTCCCACCTCGACCGGTTACACCCAGCCTACAAACCGGAAAAACCACTCGGATCCAGTGGCCGATGCCGTACCTTCCAGGTAGGCGATTTAGTATTCGCTAAAACCTTATCGGGCGATCTGCTGTGGGTAGAAGCGACGGTAATCTGCGTAACCGGCCCAAGATCGTACCTTGTACAGTGCCCTGACGATAGACTTTGGAAGCACCATATCGATCAACTACGATCACGGCTGCAGTCACGCAATTCCGAACTCCCTTATAACCAAACTGAGCGGAGGGGGGAGATACAGAGGAAGATGAATTTCAACTTGAGGAAAATCTTTTCGAAGGGAACGATAGCGGAACTGAAACGCAGGAACAGGAACCAGGGATGGGAGTGAGTTCACCTCAGGGAGTTACCGAAGATATTGGTGACAACAGAAACGCGAACTCTGAGCCAGAGGCACCCCTTTCGCCAAACAACGATCTACCTCTACAAGAGTGCAGCCAAATGCCAGGCGCACAGCGAAAATCAAAAAGACTAATAAAACAACCGTCCTACCTCAAGGACTATGTGACCGCGCCCCGTAAGCAGAAGCCGGGGGAAAGGGGTGTTGTGAATGAATAAATGTTAAATGAAGTTATCTTGAGCTTGAAGTCAAGTGCAGGGTTCTGGCCCTGCACTTCTGATTGGCTGTTAATGGCAAGATCGGATTGGTCCATTCAAGAGAATCTGATTGGCCATTAACAGGCCATTCTCATTGGTTAATGGAGCTAGTGCTTCCGGATTGCTATTGGTTGAATAGTTAATAAGTTGCCTATATAAGGAAGGCTTTCGCAGCCCTCCAGTTTGAACTGTCACACCATGTAAATAAACAATTTGAAGTTCACTGTTCCTACCGGCTCGTCTCCATTATTCGCACCCCTGCTCCAGACTTAACAGTTTCCATTAATTTTTAATCACCTGTAGGCCAGACAAGGATTAATGGATGGAAACTGAACAAGAAGAGGTTCACCCCGGAGATAAGGAGAAACTTTCTGACAGTGAGAACAATCAACCCATAAAACAGAAGTTGCCTTCAGAAGTTGTGGGATCTTCATCACTTGAGTCTTTCAAGAAGACTGCCATTTGTCAGAAATGGTGTAGGGTCTCCGACTTGGGTGGGTGGGGTTGGACTAGATGACCTATAAGGTCCCTTCCAACTCTATTTATCTGTTATCTATAATACAGCAGTCTTATTTGCATGGCTGAATAAAGCTATTTTGGATGCTTCATAATTAAAGTGATTTACTTAAGAGTAAAAGACAAAAAAGCGTCATTTTTGTCAGAGAGATTATTTTCATTTTTGTTGAAATTTCTGATGGCTTCGTTCAATTGCTTCACTTTTATTGGGATCATGCTTCTTTTCTCCATGTTGTGTTGGACTCTTTAGTTGTTGAAAATAATCTCTAACGAAACTTATCACCCATGGAAGGTAAATTAATGTTGGATTTCTCTTTCTTTTGCAGAACTACAGGAAACCCAGACATCCCAATTTTACTCTCTCTCCCATCAGCCCTTAGACTACAGGATATTAGTGATGGATGAAGATCAAGATCGGATCTACGTTGGCAGCAAAGATCACATTTTGTCGTTGAATATCAATAACATAAGCCAGGATCCACTGAGCGTAAGTTAATGGTGTGGTTGGGAATGGAAGATTTTCCTGCTTAAAAGTTTTACATGAAAGAGGGAGGGATATAAACATATTTTGTTTTCCCATTAATAGACTGCATGGATTTTTCCATCTTACAGGAGCAACATCTTAGCAGCTTAACGTCTTAGCAAGACAATATGTCCACATATGTTTCACTGCCAGGCCACAAGTATGTATACCAAGTCAAAGCTTTTAAGTTTACAAAAGGAGTTGAGAAATTATCTAAGGATTGAGGTAAAATGGAAAACTACTGAGGTGGATCATCTTGGATCAAATGGTAGATAAGTGGAATGGAAAATGGTTTTCCCCTAGGCTGGTTTGAAATCTTCTTGATTTTGAGTCCTCTCCTGGTTGGTCCCTTTCCAAAGGATGCATTAAGGAAGGAAAAGAAAACTTAAATCTTGAGGAAAAGGAGAGAACATGGCTTTGTCACAAATAGAAGATAGACCTCTGGAGCTTTTTTGCCCAGCTGAAGTTGGCCAAGATAGAATCAGCTAAATTTTGTTTCCCAACCATAATCTCATCTCCTGTCTGTTGGTTGCTTTTGGGGAGGAATCTGCAATTATTACTATATTATTTTATATTATACTACTAACATTATTATATCACGAAAATATAAATTAGTTGTTAAAGAGTAGGATTACATGGTGGTACGAGGTCCTCCCTCCCTCCCTCCCTTTCATTAACTTCCCTTCCCTTTTTCCTTCATTCCTTCCTTTCTACTTTCTTCCTTCTTCCCTCCTTCTATTCTTTCCTCCCTTCCTTGATCTTCCCTTCCCTTTGTCTTCCTTTCTCTCTTCCTTCCTTCTTGCCTTCCTTCCTCCCTCCCTCCCTCCCATTATCTTCCCTTCTCTTTCTCCTTCCTTCTTTTCTCCCTCCCTCTTTTTCTCCCTCCCTTCCATAATCTTCCCTTCCCTTTCTCTTCCTTCTTCTCTTCCTTCCTTTTTGCCTTCCTTCCTTCCTCCACTCTTCCTCCCTTCCATTATCTTCCCTTGGCTTTTTTCTTCCTCCCTCCCTCTCTCCCTTACTTCCCTTTTAAAAGTTCTTGCAACTTGTTGTTTTTTTAATGATGGAAGCATCAATATTTATCATTTGCATATTTCTGTAGCTTATGGATGAGATAATGTGGTTACAGTGGTTTCATATCTTACTTATAATCGTGAATAGTTTGTTTGGCATTGTGTGGTTAACCACACAGGCTGGCTTGACCAACAGTGACTAGTATAGATATGCCATAATACTTGCCCCGAGCTATCATTTTTGTCTCAATGTATGTATGAAGTAATAAGACATCCTTGTATTATGGCATTTCCTGGACATTTTGAATGAAGTATGTGTATGCATTTCCAACTGGGTAGTGTTTGTGTAATGTTTCCCAAAATTTTAGGGGTTCAGCCATATGGCTAAACCAAAAAAATGTCTTCCTCCACAAAGACTGTCTATCTCTTTAGATTTTGATGCTACTCAACTTTTCTTTCCACACACACAACTGGAGGTAGCCCATTTTCCCATCCCTCCAAATGACACATTGTCTGAAATGCAGTTCGTGAGATCACAATTGCAGTGTACACCCCAATTCTAGGACAATGGTTGGAAATGGCTTACGTGGCCACAGATTATATTTGGAAAAAAAAAAAAAAACCTTAGAAAAAGGTAAGCATTAGAGATGGACTAATAGACTTGTTGATATTACTATTGTCACAGGGTTGGGACTCAAATTTTCTAACAACCGATTCTGTGGGCATGGCTTAGTTGGTGGGCATGGCTTCGTGGTCATGTTATTCGCGGGGCGGGGCCAACTCAATATCTCTCACATCAAGGATCTCCTCGCCTGGCCTCTCATGACTGTGGGAATGTTGCAACAGTCGTAAGTGTGAAAAATGGTCATAAGTCACTTTTTTCAGTGCCATTGTAACTTTGAATGGTCACTCCACACAAGCAAAGTACCAGCAAAGGAGGGGAAAAAAACTCTGGAGAAGTTCTTGAGACAGAAAGTCTAGTCCTGCCAAGAATGTAATAAGGGTTAACAGAAAGGCAGTTTCTGTAAGCAACACCAGAATGTTTCCTTCCTGCCTTCCTTACAGGATTAGGCCAGTAATTTCTTCTAACAACTGGTTCTCTGAACTGTTTAGAATATTAACAACCAGTTCTAGCGAATAAGTGCGAACTGGTAGAATCCCACCCCTGTATTGGCAATGATTAAACATGTCTCCTATTGCTTGCTTCTTTCCTAAAGATTTCTATTCATTTTTCTAGGTTTTAGACAAAATTTCCATCAGTATTTCGCCCACAAAACAGATATTTATGTGTGTTTCAGACTTTCTTATGTCCATCATTAAGAGCTCAATATTAATACTAAGACTTTAGAAAGAGTGCAGAGAAAAGCAAGAAAGATGATTATAGTGAGCTAGAGGCTAAAACATATGAAGACTGGTTGCAAGAATTGAGTATGTCTAGTTTAATGAAAAGAAGGACCAGGGGTGATATGATAGTAGTATCCCAATATTTGAAGGGCTGCCACAAAGAAGAGGGAATCAAGCTATTGTCCAAAGCACCAGAAGACAAGACAAGAAACAATGGATAGATACTAATCAAGGAGAGAAGCAACCTAGAACTAAGGTGAAATTTCCTAACAGTGAGAACAATTATCCAGTGGATTATTTTGCCTCCAGAAGTTGTGCGTGCTCCATCACTGCAGGCTTTTAAAAAGAGACTGGACAATCATTTATCTGAAATGGTATAGGGTCTCCTGTTGAGCAGTGGGTTGGGCTAGAAGACCTCTAAGGTCCCTTTCAACTCTGTTATTCTGCTATTCTGTATTGCTCAACCTTTGGACTTCAATCGCATTTCATTTAGCATTTCAGTAAATACTCTAATGTAGCAGCATCTCTGACGTATTTCTTTTGTTGTAGTTGTTTTTAAGAAGACCATATTAAGATAATATTTAAACTCTCACTTAAATCTGTCTGCACTTATTGGTGAACATATGCATTCCTCCTCATTGCTGGGATCTGACAAGCATGAGGCATTAGAGAAGCAAATCTCTGGAAGTTCTTCACAGATGGATGATCTTTTAAAAAGGCTTCCTTCAAGTGTCATTTAAAAACAGAACCTCTTCCTTATCAAGAAAGACAGATGGAACATATGGGACATCCGTGCACAGGGCTGACAATGTTTGGAAAATTTTTGCAAAAAAATATTTATTTTTATTGCAATGGGCCTTTTCCTGGATGGACAGGTGGGCCATCAGTTTCAAAGAATAAAGAGCTGGATTATTCTTCCAAACTATCAGTTGCAATTACCAAAAAAGAAAAAAAAATGGGGGTGGGGAATAACACCTGGTTCATTTTTTCTTCCACCAATCTGGCTGCATATTTTGCGTGGTCAAAGAATCCATTTATCAGATATTGCATTAAAATACACATTCACTTCCATTTTATTCAGAGAATCCAGCTTCTTAATATATATATATATATTTTAAATGAGAAACAGGCATTTATGCCTCTGTAGATTATGCAATGCCGTAAACACTTTTTGTGGGGTTCTTTCATAACTTGAATGGTTGCTGAGTAGTTTTTTACAATTTAGAATAACAGAGTTGGAAGGGACCTTGGAGGTCTTCTAGTTCAACCCCCTGCTTGGGCAGGAAACCCTACAGCATTTCAGACAAAGGGTTATACAATCTCTTCTTAAAAACCTCCAGTGTTGGAGTATCCACAACTTCTGGAGGCAAGTTGTTCCACTGGTTAATTGTTCTCACTGTCAGGAAATCTCTCCTTAGTTCTAGGTTGCTTCTCTTCTTGATTCTGTGTATTCTAGTTGTATGTTGAATATTTCTTTTACAACTTCAGAAGTCTCCCAAGACAGATTTTGTTATTGTTTAGTTGCTAGGTTGTGTCTGACTCTTCACAACCTCATGGATCATAGCATGCCGAGACCCCCTTGTCCTCCACTGTCTATCATGGTTTGCCCAAATTCATGTTCGTTGTGTTGATGACACCATTTAACCATCTCATCCTCTGTGGTCCTCTTCTCCTTTGATGAGGCCTGTTGTGGGAAGACCTCAATGAATCTCAAGGTGTTCTAATTTCCTGGCTAACGTCCATTCACCACACAGGAGGCTTTGACAACTTGTTGTGGTTCAGTGTCCAACTCCTACTAATTCAGAAGTCTCCCAAGACAGACTTTGTGGGTTGTTTAGATGCTTATGTTGTGTCTGACTCTTCATAAACACAGCATGCCAGGCTCCCCTGTCCTCCACTCTCTTGGAGTTTTTCCAAATTCACATTGTTGTCTCGATGACACCATCTAACCATTTCCTTCTCTGCTGTCCCATTTTCTTTTGGCCTTCCATCTTTCCCAGCATCAGTGTCTTCTCCAAGGAATCCTCTCTTATCATTTGGTGGCCAAGTCTTTGAGCTTCATCTTCAGTATCTTCAAATCAAGGTTGATTCCCTTTAAGCTTGACTGATTTGAACTCCCTGAAGGCCAAGAGATGCCCAAAAGTCTTCTCCAACATAGACTCGGTTAGGTAACCCTTCCTTTAAACATTATTCCAGTAATTATAAGCTGTTTCCAGACTCTCTTAAGGAGAAAAGTCATCTTCCAACCATATGCCATTTCACTTTCTTATTCATTCAGGTCTTTTGCATGAATTCTGCATTGTTCCAGGCAATAACATGGGAATGATGGCACCCACACACAGCAGTCGTGACCGCATTTGCTAATCCCTGTTGAACGTCTCACTGAAAAACATGTTTTCACATTGACAGCAGAAACCTGAGATGCATTTTATGCTGGATCCTCCAAGCAGAACAAATTTTGTTGAAACTTCACAAAAGGAACCAGAAGGAGAACAATGTCTGTCTAACTTTTCTAGAGTAGTAAATGAAAGTACGATTGATGGCTGCTTATCCCCACCAACAGACTGCTATAAGTTGGGATCGCTCCAACAACCATATAGTACTAAGCGGTGTTCTTTGTTTATGGCAACTGGAGTTTAATTTCTCCTTTTTTGTCTGGCTTTTAAACCTATTTCACTTTCCCTTATTAGCCTGCATGAATCTCATGGAGAATTTGCTCTTTTTTTGGAATCATGATTTGTTTTGACTTTAGCAATAGCAAAAGCAGACTTATAGTACATACTACTTCATAGCACTTTACACCACTTCAATTCAATAAGAATAAAGCTGGAAGGGACCTTGCAGGTCTTCTAGTCCAACCCCTTGCTTAAACAGGAGACTCTCTACCATTTTAGACAGATGGTTGTCCAGTCTCTTCTTAAAAGCCTCCAGTGGTAGGAAGGAAGGAAGGAAGGAAGGAAGGAAGGAAGGAAGGAAGGAAGGAAGGAAGGAAGGAAGAAAGAGTAATAGAGTTGAAGGGACCTTGGAGGTCTTCCAGTCCAACCCCCTGCTCAGGCAGGAAACTATATCATTTCAGACAGGTGGCTGTCCATTCTCTTCTTAAAAGCCTCCAGTGATGGGGCACCTACAACTTTTGTAGGCAAGCTGCTTCACTGGTTAATGGTTCTCATTGTTAGAAGTTTCTCCTTAATTCCCAGATTGCTTCTCTCCTTGATGAGTTTCCATCCATTGTTTCTTGTCCTGCCCTCTGGTGCCTTGGAGAATAAGTTGATCCCTCCTCCTCTTTGTGGCAGCCCCTCAAATAATACTGCTCTCATGTCACCCCAATCCTTCTTTTCTCTAGGTTTACAGAGTCAGCCTTTTGCCCCCAACAATCTGGGTCCTCATTTTACCAACCTCAGAAGGATGGAAGGCTGAGTCAACCTTCAGCCGGTCAGGATCAAACTCCAGACTGTGGTTAGAGTTAGCCCGCAATACTGCATTTTAACATCTATATCATACAGCTCTAGCTTTCATAGCTGATATTTCTCATTAATGCTAGAATTCCAGATTCTTTCAATAAGTTGTCTCAAGAGAAAACTGATATTGACACTAAATATTAAGGAGGATGAAATTTTCCCACTTAAAAAACAAAAAAGATTTCTTTCACCCTGGTATAGGACTTTTAAGTCAAACTTGGCAAAATGCAGCTGACATCCACTGTAAAATGAGGAGGCAAACTTTGCACATTTGCAACCCATTTGTATAAACCTTTATTAGGAATCTTTGAACTGAATCACAAGCTGTGTTTGAAAGTGTCTACTTGCAATGGTCTTTTGAGTCAGACTTGATGTAAGGACTCTTTGGTTGATATATGAGAAGCACATCAAAGTATTCAATCCAGCCAAGGGAAGAGAAGGCAATCCAGGGAAGGACCAGGCCCCTTTAGTGGCTATTTAGAATGGAAAGTGATTCCTTTTGAGCATGTTTCACATGAGATTCTCTTTAAGGAGATTGTTTGAAATGAAAAGGATGGGATTACAAGAATTCCAGCAACTGAATTATTTATATTAGAATGAATGGAATGGAATGGAATAGAATAGAATCAGAAATGAATGGAATGGGTTTCCGGTTTTTGCGTGGCTTCGGGGCAGCAGCAATTCGCAACCGCTCGCGATTCCTGCTGTGCTAGCCGCCGAGGTACCCCCGATCCAAGGAAGAACAAGATGGAAAAGATACTTTGGGCACTTCATTTCAATTTTTAGAAATGGCTTTATGTACTTATGAAAAGTTGATTACGCAGCAGAATGACTGGGACAAAGAAGAAGAGGAACAAGAAGCCATCTTTGATGAACAATGGGTTTTTTCCGGGGAGGAGGAGAAAGAGGATAAGAAAAAGGGTATTTTAAGGTTTGAAAAAACAACCCAAAAAAAGAAAAATGAGAGGAAAGGTGGATGCAAGGTTAGAAAGCAAAGGAAAGGGAGTAAGAAAAGGGAAGAGGAGAGACAAAGGGGTAAAAAGGGCAAGGAGAAGAATAAGCAAGAGAGAAAGGGGGGGAGGAGAAGCCTCAATGGTGGGAAGCAAGATCTAAAGAAAAAAAGCTTATTTAGAGACAATGGGCGAATCTCATTAAGGATAAAAGGGGGGTTCTGGAAGGTATATAAGATTGTGTTTTTATATATGTATTTAGAGTATAAAATTTATTGTGTAAATTTAGAATTCATTAAACAGAATCCCAAGATAAATTAAGTGTTATATGAAGTACTTTTAAGTTAGGGTAAAGGCGTCACTCCAAATAGTGTATAGGAGAAGTATAGTAAAAGAAAAAAGATGAATGGATAGTTGGAAATAGAACAGACAAAGAATGTTACTGAAAATGGTTATAAGCTGTTATGCTTTGATTGTTTGTACACTGTTTTTGTAAAATTAATAAAATTGGTTTATAAAAAAGAAAAGAAAAGAAAATGATAACAAGATATGGAAGGATATATAAAATGAATATGATGTTTGAATTTGTGTCTGTGTGAAGAGTTTTAACCCGGGATCAGGCAGCCTTCAGAAAAGATGTTTTAGTTTATGTCTTGTGTATTGTGTTTGTAAAATTAATAAAATTTGTTTAAAAAAAAAAGAAATGAATGGAATGGAATAGAGTAGAGTAGAGTAGAATCGAATTGAATCAAATCAGAAAGGAATGGAAAGGAATGGAATAGAAAGAATGGAATTGAATGGAATGGAATAGACTAGAATAGAGTAGAGCAGAACAGAACAGAACAGAACAGAACAGAACAGAACAGAACAGAACAGAACAGAACAGAACAGAAAATATGGAATGGAACGGAACAGAAGGACAGAACACAGATGAAAATAGTATTAGAATGGTGTGTATCCCTGTATTATACAGGATTCATGTAAGATTCCCTAAACTGATGAATGAGAAGAGTTTGAAGTTTTATTTGTTGTACTGAAGCCTTCAAAAATAGCTGCTGATAAAGGAGAACATATTTGAAGCTCAGGATTGACATATGGGGTCCTTGATGCTCTCTGAGTTTGGTTGTTTTCTGGCAAGCATTTCATTACCAGACAAGGTAACATTATCAATGCCCATCATAAGAAGGCTATTTGGGAAACTTCCAGAGTAGTGCAGCTACCCCTCAAAATACCCTGCTCCTGAGTCTCCCATCCTTTGAAGAACATTCAGGTAAGTCTGGACACAGAATGAATAAGTTGCAGGTAAATCTGCTTTTTCTTGCTCAATTATCCCAAAGGAACTCATGAATCACTGGGCATATCAGAGACTACACAACACAAAAATGCTTGTGCCTTCAGGTCATGGTTGACTCCTACTGTTTGCCTGGATCATCATCTTCTTCTTCTTCTTCTTCTTCTTCTTCTTCTTCTTCTTCTTCTTCTTCTTCTTCTTCTTCTTCTTCTTCTTCTTCTTCTTCTTCTTCTTCTTCTTCTTCTTCTCCTCCTCCTCCTCCTCCTCCTCCTCCTCCTCCTCCTCCTCCCCCTTCCTCCCCCTCCCTCTCCTCCTTCTCCTCCTCTTCCTCCCCCTCCTTCCCCTTCTCCATCTTCTGCTTCTTCTCCTCCTCTTCCTCCTCTTCCTTCCCCCTCCTCCCCCTCCTCCTCCTGCTCCTTCTCCTTCTCCTCCTTCTCTTCCTTCCCCTTCCCCTCCTCCTTCTCCTTCTCCTCCCCCTCCTTCCCCTTCTTCCCCCTCCTCCTGCTCTTTCTCCTCCTCTTCCTCCCCCTTCTCCTCTTTCCCCCTCCTCCCCCTCCCTCTCCTCCTTCTCCTTTTCCATCTTCTCCTCCTCCTCTTCCTCCTCCTCCTTCCCCCTCCTCCTGCTCCTGCTCCTTCTCCTTCTCCTCCTCTTCCTCCTCTTCCTTCCCCTCCTTCCCCTCCTCCTCTTTCCCCTTCCTCCACCTCCCTCTCCTCCTTCTCCTGCTCCTTCTCCTTCTCCTCCCCTTCCTCCTCTTCCTTCCCCTCTTTCCCCTCCTCCTCCTCCTCCTCCTCCTCCTCCTCCTCCTCCTCCTCCTCCTCCTCCTCCTCCTCCTCCTCCTCCTCCTCCTCCTCCTCCTCCTCCTCCTCCTCCTCCTCCTCCTCCTCTTCTTCTTCTTCTTCTTCTTCTTCTTCTTCTTCTTCTTCTTCTTCTTCCTAGGGCTGAGAGAGGGAAGGGATTGTCCAAGATGACCCAATTAGTTTTGTATCTAAGATGGGACTAGAACTCACAGTGACTAGTCTGGTACATTAATTGCTCAACCAAACTCTTTCTCCTAAAAGTCCAAAGCCACCCTCAAAGTGCAAATTTGATTCTTTGAACGTGAAACTTACCTGCATTGATACCTCTGCTGCCCTGTTAGTCAAATCAAGTGCCTTAAACCAGATTCTTAAGGAGTTGTGGGTGCTCCAGAATGTATCTCCAGAACTTACCTCCAGAAGTTTTGGGTGCTGGAACACTGATGGTTTTTAAGAAGAGATTGAAACTAACCAAGGAGAAAAGCAACCTGGAACTGAGGAGAAATTTCCAATTAATCAGTGGAACAACTTGCTCCCAGAAGTTGTGGGTGCTTCAACACTAGAAGTTTTTAAGAAGAGATTGGGCAAACATTTGTCTGGAATACTACAGGGTTTCCTGCTTGAGCAATGGGTTGGACTAGAAGACCTCCAACTCTATTATTCTATTATTCAATGGGTACTTCAGAAGAGAGTTAGGATTGGAAGAAGAAGAAGAAAAGCTGCATTCAGTCTCTTAAATAGGTTTTTCATAAGAAAAACTGAAGATAGAATTTCTCCAGCAAGCTAGTTGTACAAAAATATTCACTCTACAGGTTTAGGCACAATGCAAAGGCAGTAGGTTGAGTTCAGACTAATCCCCTCCTCCCTAACTATGTATTCAAGATTATGCAATCCATTTAAAATATTTTGTTTTCCTTCCATGCAGATTTTCTGGCCAGCATCAACAGCCAAGGTGGATGAGTGCAAAATGGCTGGCAAAGATCCCACAGTAAGTTTTTTTATTGTTCCTTTTAATTATAAATTTGGCAGCCTGGATCATCAATACAGCCAAGAGCAGAAGGGAAATGGCATTTTTTTTTTCTTTTAATACTCTTTGGGATGGATGATCCTGTGAAATTTGATAGATGCAAGAGTCTAGATCAGAGGTCCAGAACCTTTTGGTACCGGTCCGCAGACTGTTGGGAAGCAGTGGCAGGCAAGTGAGCAAAACTTTATCTGGACATACACGCAATCTAGGTTGCACATACCAAACCACCACCACCACCTCACATACACACATTCTGCCCCCCGTCCATAGAAGACCATTTTTCTGTATCCAGGTTTGGTTGCCATGCTGTAAAAAAGATGCTGAGACAGAGAGCAGAGAAAGCAACAAAGATGATTAGGGGACTGGAGGCTAATACACATACATACATACATACATACATGCATACGCTGTACCTTCAGGTCATGGTTGACTCCTCCTGTTTGCCTGGACAAGCCAGACAAAATGTTCAGAAATGGTTTGCTATTTTTTTTCTCCTTCTCCTTCTCCTTCTCCTTCTCCTTCTCCTTCTCCTTCTCCTTCTCCTTCTCCTTCTCCTTCTCCTTCTCCTTCTCCTTCTCCTTCTCCTTCTCCTTCTCCTTCTCCTTCTCCTTCTCCTTCTCCTTCTCCTTCTCCTTCTCCTTCTCCTTCTCCTTCTTCTTCTTCTTCTTCTTCTTCTTCTTCTTCTTCTTCTTCTTCCTCTCCTCCTCCTCCTGCTCCTCCTCCTGCTCCTCCTTCCTAAATGCATCTATCCTATGTTAACCATCACAATCCTGTATCCTGTATTCTGATGAATAGTTGCAAGAATTGGGTATGCTTACTTTAATGAAAAGAAGGACTAGGCACTGCTATCCTAGGCAGGGTAGCAGTGTTCCAGTATCTAAGGGGCTGCCACAAAGAAGAAGGGGATCAAGCTATTCTCCAAAACACCAGAGGGCAGGACAAGAAGCAACGGATGGAAACTAATCAAGGAGAGAAGCAACCTAGAAATAAGGAGAAATCCTGACAGTGAGAACAATTAATCAGTGGAACAACTTGCCTCCAGAAGTTGTAAATGCTCCAACACTGCAGGTTTTTAAGAAGAAATTGGACAACCATCTGTCTGAAATTGTACAGGGTTTCCTGCCTGAACAGGGGATTGGACCAGATGACCTCCAAGGTCCCTTCCATCTCTGCTATTCTATACTGTTCCATGAATAAAAATGAAGAAAAATTAGCTTTCATTTGCTTTACCTAACCCAGGCTTAAACATTGAATTAACTGATAAGAACAGAACCTTCTTGCCTCTTCTGAAGTTGATCCCTGGAGCCAGAAAGGTTGGAGATACCTAGTCCAGATCTCACCACCAGGGTCTGGAAAACGTAGCACGTTGCTTATCTTCAGAACCAAGCTTTTTCTAAAAAAAATACAACCATGTAAAGCAAACATAATTTTGTATTGCTTTTCTTCTAACTAATATGCAAACCATTGATATGACTTGCTTTCAAAGTCTCTTAAAGAATATAAGGCAGACTGATCTAATACTCATATAATTCCTTGGATAGGATCCCAAACAGTATATATGATCCTTTTTTGCATGGTGAACAAAAAAGAAGAAATTTATACATTCTTAAAGCACTTACTGCCTGATCATAAAACACTCTTTTCGGCAGATGCCTGAAGATGCTTAAAACTTTCTTAGAGCGGGTAAATGTGGCCTGTATGTTATTAGAATTCAAGCATGGATTAGGGAGAAGGATTGTCTGTTAAACCAATTACTGGGGAGAAAAATAAAACCTCAAAGAAATTCTGGATCAAACAAGGCAGCATCTTTGCTGAGTTAAGAGATTAATGTGGTATATCGTGCAACTCTTAAAAAGGCTGCTGTAACAAATTAAAAGAATTATAATTCCACTTCATTGGTTGGAGTCATGCACTAGTGTGGCTGATATAGATATATATGTCTGGCATTCAGCTTTGTTCGGGTATTTTCCCACATCATAGTAGTGGTGCTTTTAAAGTTGTAGCAACGTTTCAGCAGAATCTCATCTGCCATCATCAGGCTTCTGTATAGTGTTCGTCTATATATATATATATATATATATATATATATATATATATATATATATATATCTTATATATATATATATATCTTATATATATATATATATATATATATATATATATATATATATATATATATATCTTATATATATATATATATATATCTTATATATATATATATATCTTATATCTATATCTATATCTATATCTATCTATCTATCTATCTATCTATCTATCTATCTATCTATCTATATATATATATATATATATATATTATATATATATGGATCTTTGGTTATTCGGGTTTTCTCCTGCGTAAGATTGGAAGTATCTAGGCAACGTTTCAATGAAGTCTCATTCATCATCTTCAGGCTTGGTCTTCAGCTCTGTGCTTCTCTCTGTGCTTCTGCAAGCTCACATCACTCTGAGAAGCACAGAGCTGAAGACCAAGCCTGAAGATGATGAATGAGACTTCATCAAAATGTTGCCTAGATACTTCCAATCTTATGCGGGAGAAAACCCAAATAACCAAAGATCCACGTACAAATACCTGCGAGAACCTCAGAAAACAAATATAATATATATTTGTTTTCTTAACTTTTCACGGGTGATGATGGCAGATGAGATTCTGCCGAAATGTTGCTACAACTTTAAAAGCACAACTACCATGACGTGGGAAAATACCCGAACAAAGCTGAATGCCATACATGTAAGTACCCATGAAAACTTTAGAATATATATATATATATATATATATCACTGTCTCTTTTATTATGACTTCAGTTTATATATATATATATATATATATATATATATATATATATATATATATATATATATATATATATATATATATATGGATCTTTGGTTATTCGGTTTTCTCCCGCATAAGATTGGAAGTACTTCCAATCTTACGTGGGAGAAAACCCGAATAACCAAAGATCCACATACAAATACCTGCAAGAACCTCAGAAAACATATATATATGGATACCTCCCGCCTACCAGCCATTTGGAAACCCGCCCTCATGAACAGACGAGTACCTAACATGAAGAATGACACCAGACCCACACCCCTGAGAGCCACACAAGATGCCACCACCACACTTCCACATAGAAAGCAGACTCACACCCACACAGAAGATGAGACACGACCACGGACCAGAAGCCGCACTGCAGCTGCATCACTATCCACTTCAAACCCCTCTGAGCCCTACATGAAGTGAACTGACCCCCACCATGAAGATGCAGCACGACCACGAACTCGAAGCCAAACAGCAAGATCACAGCTCACCAGATCAAATCCCCCAGCAACTAAGACTAACCTGAGCACAACCGAGCCCCCACCTGAACAGAACACGCCTCCAGCCAATCAGAACACAGCCAACCCCCCAACCAATCAGAACACAGCCAACCCCCCAACCAATCAGAACACACCCCCACCCAATCAGAACACAGCAAAGCCCCCATCGAATCAAGTCACACCCCCACTAGCAGTTAAAAGGAAGAAGCAGCTGCAAGCTCACATCACTCTGAGAAGCACAGAGCTGAAGACCAAGCCTGAAGATGATGAATGAGACTTCATCTAAACATTGCCTAGATACTTCCAATCTTACACGGGAGAAAACCCAAATAACCAAATATATATATATATATATATTCAGCTTTGTTCAGGTATTTTCCCACGTGGTGCTTTTAAAGTTGTAGCAACGTTTCAGCAGAATCTCATCTGCCATCATCAGGCTTCTGTAACTTTAAAAACACCACGTGGGAAAATACCCGAACAAAGCTGAATGCCAGATATATATATATATATATAAAGCTGTGCTAAGCATTCACTGTCTCTTTTATTATGACTTCAGTTCTTAAGACACTTAAAGTGGGCATCAAAGAGTGTTATAAAAATTTCAAAGGTTTTAATTGTGTTTGGAGTCTTGGACTAGTTGAAGTCGGCTGTGTTTTGCTTGACCATCGTTTATTCATAGATCATAATTTTGTCAGTTTTTACAGCTTATAAAGCCAGAAATCCATGATTCACAAACTAGAGTCCAGGTTTCCAAGAACACGCTAAACTAAACTAAAAACATTTTGATACATAGCTTGACTAAAGGGTGTCAGAATATTGTTCAGCATGATTTTCCTATGAATCATAGTTTTATGTAGAGAATTTCTTTGATGAGAAACTTCGTATTAAAAAAAATACACTGCTTTTACCAAACTATCAATACCCAGATAGATATGTAGGCTTTATGGATCTAAATGGTAATGCATAAATACATGCACAGCGGCCATTATATGAAATATTTTTCTTCTAATATTGGGAAATGGTGTGCTTGTTTTAATTGATTATACAACTGCATTATCAAATTTTGCAGTACTGTGTGATCCCCCTGAAAGGATGTTTTAAAAATCTCCCATACAGAAATAAAGCCAATGATTTTGTTGGTCATAACATGGAGCAATAATCAATGGACCTCTGACTTGGAATAATTACCATTAAAACATCATTTTTTTGCAAAAAATAGCATCTTAACTAAGTTCTAAATTAAAACTTTTTCATTGGAAATAAGCAGAAAGCCCATCCCTTGTAACCGTGATGGCAAACCTATGGCACCTATGGAACCAATGGAACCTATGGTAATGCCAATTTTGCCGGCATGCGAGCTGCAGGTAAACTTATCTCACTGTGCATATGTGCACCTCACAGCTGATTTTCAGTGGGTTTGAGGCCTTTTTCAGCCTCCCAAATGTTTAAGGAAGGCTTCTGCAGGCCTTGCAGGCCAAAACCTAGCCCCATTTCATCACTTCCTGTTTTTCCTGAAAATACTAGAAGTGATGAAACAGGGCTAGTTTTTGGCCTGCAAAAGCCTGCAAAAGCCTGCAGAAGCTTTCCTCAAGCCTCTGGGAGGCTGAAAAAGGCCTCAAACCCACTGAAAATCAGCTGTGAGGTACAGTGCAGGTAAAGGGGTGGGTGGGTGGGGATTGCACACACATACATAGGGGGTGTGGAGGGACGTGCATTGCCTTCTGGGTGCTGGCGCATGCATGTGCAAAATTTTTGGCACAGGAGCCCAAAAAGGTTAGCCACCACTGCCTTATAATGTTTTCATAAGAAGTAGCTAATGTTATGGCTGGTTCAAAGAACCGCCAAATCCCACCCTTGGCTCCTTTTAACTGATCGAGTCTCTGAAAATCTTTCTCAAAGGACATGAGAGAGATGTGTTATTGTACATATGTCCCATGTCAGAGCATTCATTCATTCTGACATTTTTATTAATATGGGTATTATTAAGTTATGAAATGGGTCCCACTCTGACCCTTGATTGAGCTGCAGTTCTAGGCAGCCCTAGTCAGGACTGAAGGGTGCTGGATGTTGTAGTTTAGAAACATCTGAAAGAGGATAGATGTTTTGACCTAGGCTTCACAAAACCACAAAGCAGACTCCTCGTCCCAACAAAATCCCTTTTATTTAGGCTAATGTGGATTCCTATCATTCATATCCAGCAAAGTCCTGGCAAACAGTCTTTCAAGAGTGATTTACAACCATAGATCTTATCAGGCTTGGAGAGCTGCCAGGCTGATAGCTTCCAAGAGCAATGCTGTACCAGAAAATACTTGGCAAGGATTCAGGAACAAATCTTTACCCTAATTAAATGAACTAATTGTCTCCTGCAAACACCGCTCCCCTTTTACTCCTCTTTATTCCCTATGGGAGGGGCCATTCACCATCCACCTGAGCCTTTACTTCCAAGTCCACCCTTGTTGCTTAACTGTTTCCTTCTCCTGGCAGCTCTGTGCATGCACACACTGGGAGCAGGCTCCAGCCGTTCTTCTTCCCCACTTATCTCTGACTCCGAAGGCTGCTGATACCAGTCGGATGGCCCTGGCCCCATCTCTGCCTCTGATGCAGAGCCCTCGTCAGAGTCTTCCCCCAACTCCAGGATTGGCCCATGTTCCACCCCAACCTCCTCATTGTCTGGGTCTGTCACCAACTCCACTGGCTGCTGGCAGGCCACAACAATAGTAACACCACCTACTTTGTAAAAAAAATTCAAGATTTGGTCAGTTAGACACCCCATTAAAACCTCCATTTAAAGCTGAATGTTAAATTGTGGGTTTATTCTAATCCTAACAAGAACTCCACCCAAGGGTAAGGCAAAGTCAGTGTACATTGTCCCCTCAAAATGGGAAGGGCTAAGTCCTAGAATCTTTTTTTTTAAAATATCCCTCTTCCCTTTCTTGAATCTTTCTATTGACTTGAGAGTTGACCAAATGTCTTTTCTTAATGTCTAGGCAGTTTGTCCAGCTGTCCTGAAAATTTGCTGGTAACATTAATCGTGCCAGACAAGAAACATTTAACCACCCATGTGGAAGTTGTAAACATGGGATTTGTTCCTTTTCCATTCCTGCCATTCTTTCATTCCTTGGTTCATTGTACACTCTTGAGTAAGGCCTGCTGGTGCATTTTGCACACAGATGTTTCTACTCCAGATGTGGGTTTATAGAGGACCCAGCTTGGCCTTTGTTCACAGCACCTGCTAATGATCTTGAAGTTTATGTACATGAGAACCATCATTTATCACTGCACAACATGCCTCAGCCTCCTCTTTCTCCAATCTTATCTTTATTTGAGAAGCAGAAGGGAAGGGAAATTGGAGTGGTAAGACGATGGAGGTTATCCGTCCTCCAATTCATGGTTGACCCAAAGGTGCTTTTTCAAGAGGAGACTGGATGTTATTATTTTTTTTAAGATGTTTTGCTTCTCATCCAAGAAACATCAACATGTGTGAATAAATGGTGGGGAATGGAAGGATTTATACTCCTTGCAGGCAGCTGGTCATTTGCATCCTTTTAGAGAGTCATTGAGGCCACCTGGAGGTTCGTCTGTGTCCTCATGTTCAACCTGAATAGATGCAGGGAGCATGGACTCATCCCCCACAGCCTGCACCTGTGTTCAATAGTGAAGGGACACAGAGCAGAAAACATCCTGCAGAAAGCACAACAAAGTCCTTTCAACAGTTCCAAGAAGGCTCCACACCCGTTTGGTGGCCCTGAGGAGACAGAGAAACCTCCAAGTGGCCTTGATGACTCTCTAAAAGGATACAAATGACCAGCTGTCTGCAAGGAATATAAATTCTTCCGTTCCCCACCATCCAGTCAGAGCTGAAGAAGCTTCTTTGATGGGAAGAAAAATGTCTTCAAAGAAAAATGAAAGAAAGTCCAATTGCTTCTTGAGAAAGCACCTTAGGAACAGTTTTAGTGGTAGTTTTAGACCCTTGGGTAGGTTCATCAACACATGCTAAATTAACTGGCTGAATTATTTTTGTTGCTTCTCTTCTTTACGTTGGGCAAAGGTGCCACCAATCTAGATCAGAGAGATTGGATTGCTGGGGTTGTTTTTTTCTCCTGTTAGTTCCCAAAAATGTATTAATGTGAAACTCAAAAGGGCTTGAAGTTGGTGAAATGAGAACTAATGATTCTCAGGCCAATTCTCTCTCTTTCTTTGAAGAAAGAGATGGCCCCAAAAAACTGTTTGCTTAAAATGGTGGAATGAAAAACCTGGGTGGAATGGGAAAACTCACCATGGCCAAGTCACCATGGGCAATTTACCACAGCCAACTTGCCACGGCACAGCTTTCTGTGGGACAATAAACCAGTGGAACAGCTTGCCACCAGAAATTGTGGGTGCTCCAATACTGGAGGTTTTTAAGAAGAGACTGGAAAATCACTTGTCTAGAATGACATAAGGTCTCCTGTTTGAGCAGGGGGTTGGACTATAAATCTCCAAGGTCCTTTCCAGCTCTATTCCATTTGATTGATATTGATTGATTGATTGATTGATTGATTGAAATGATCTTGGGTCTCCTGCTTGAGCAGGCATTGGATTAGAAGCCCTCCAAGTCCCTTCCAAGTCCATTATTCTGTATTCTATTCTAATGTGGCTTGTTGTAATGTAACATTTATGTGCAGGTTCATCCATTTTTTACCCTCTGCAGCATGGTTGTGGCAATTTTGTTCGGGTGATACAGATGTTCAACCGCACCCATTTATACGTTTGTGGGAGTGGAGCATTCAGTCCTGTCTGTGCATACCTCAACAGAGGACGAAGATCTGAAGTAAGTAGATTCTTTAAAATGGTTTTATCTCTTGATCAGTTCAAAGTCTGTAGAGAGTCTCAGTCATCCAAGTCATGGTTGTCCCAGGGGTGGGATTCAAAATTCCCAGCAACCGGTTTGCTGCCCAGTTGCTGGGTGGGCACAGCCATGGTGGACATGGCCTACCAGAATCTCTGCAAGGGCCATTTTTTGCCTTTCCCAGAGTCCAGAGGCTTTCCTCGGGCCTCTGGGAGGGAGAAAACGGCCTTCCCTGGGCTCTGGAGGCCTCCAGAATCTGGAAACAAGTCCGTTTCACAACTTCTGGTACTTCTGGAAGGGCTGTTTTTCCCCTTCCAGAGGGAGTCCGTCGGTTTAAATATTGGCTCAGCAAACCAGATGCAAATTTAACATCCAGTTCACCCGAACTGGTCCAAACTGGTAGAATCCCACCCCTTTGTTGTCTCAAAGGTGCTTTTTCAGGAGGCAACTGGACTTTCTGGTTTTTCTTTGAAGTCATTTCACTTCTCATCCAAAAAGCTTCTTTAGCTCTGACATTCTCCACTATCCTGTCAGAGCTGAAGAAGCTTCTTGGATGAGAAGCAAAATGTCTTCAAAACAAAAAACAAGAAAGTCCAGTTGCCTCCTGAAAAAAGCATTTTTGGGTCTTGATTAGTTGCTAACCTACATTTACATTTTCAAAGTAAAGAGGTTTGCTTTCTTAAAATGAAAACATTCCCTAAAGCGGGTCATTTTTTCAGGAATTCTTGATTTGCTTAAACCTAAGCGCTATTTTTAATTTTTGGACAACTCCTCTCTCAATCACATTTATTGCAAGATCCTTGCTTGGTTAGCATCATGTGCTTGGTGCTAACTCAAGTACACGAAGCTAGCCAAACAAGGATCACACAAAATGTGTTGTTGCATCCAGTGTCATGGAACAGCTGAGATAAGGAATTAGATTTTCCCTCGGGTCAGCCTTGTTGAGTTAACAGTTTTCCCAAAGAGATTTCTTTTACTCTGTGCATTGATCAAGGGAGGATAATGGATGTATCAACATTTCAGAGGAATTTTGGTGAACCTTGCTTGATTTCATGTTATTTTCAAATGTTTTGGTTTCCAGTTTGGAGGTGGGGGGATATGAATGGCTTCCAGCAAAACTGGTTCAAGGCCTTTTTGTACTGTCTGAGCTTAGTTGTTTTCTTGCAGATGTTTCATTACCCAAACTGTCATGCCCTGAATCCGAGGAGGAAGATGAACAGCTGAC
The DNA here is from genome assembly GCA_033807585.1 of Hydrophis major. NCBI lineage: Eukaryota > Metazoa > Chordata > Lepidosauria > Squamata > Elapidae > Hydrophis > Hydrophis major. The sequence continues at coordinate 154,530,181 of CM066331.1, read as the reverse complement.
AGGGAACAGGAATGTGGCTCTGTTGGCTGTGGAGGAAACTGGGGAAGGGCAAAGTCCAGCAGGGCAGAGCAGGGACAAGATAGAACAAGGGAGAGGGAGTTCAGAGGAAGACCCAGGCCCACACCCTCTTCATCCTTTGGCACGCAGGGAGGAACGGAGAAGGGAGCAATGTGAGTTGCATGGTTTATGAGGGAGGCAAGGGCCCTGATTCCCTTCATTAGCCACACCTGGGAAGAGAGTTTAAAAGAGATGCATGCTGAGTGCGGTGTCTGCTGGGAGCAAATGTGAGTTTATCTTGTGTTGACTTCACTTATCTGTGTTCCTGGTGTTGAATTACGGCTGTTTCTCCACGTCTGGAATTCCTTCCCCTGCCTTATCAAATTAATTACCTCATTTTGCCTTGCTTGGACTTATAGTTATAGATTTTGTTGACCATGTTTTGGACTTGATTCTCTGTAGCCAAAGGGTGTTCCTGGGAGAGTTTTTCTCTAGCTCCGAAAGTATCCTGGACATTGGGGGCAAAGTTGGAGCTAATAAAGTGACTCCTACTGGTTATCAGACTGTGTTGCCTTTGTTCCACGACCCTTTGGGTCATCACACAAAGTAGGCCACATCATCAGTTCCAAGTGGGTTGTTACAACTTCAATACAGGGAGTTCTTGACTTATGGCCGTTCATTTAGTAACTCTCAAAGTTACAACAGCCCTGAAAAAAGGGACTTATTTTGGGACTCAACTGTGGTCTTAACTCAAAGACTATTGTGCAGCCTTTTATTCTCCTTTTCATCCACCCCTACTTTTGCAGAGTTGGCCAAATTTGGCAGAACATTTCTTCCTTTACCTTGAACTGGGAGAGAAAATGTTTGTGGGATTTTCAGACTGTCTCCTTCCACATCTTGGGAACAAATGGCTAGGAATGTGAAGAGAGCCATTTAAAAAAAAAGGGGGGGGGAGTGTTAAATATGTTTTTCCTGCACACAAATTCCTTGTGTGTCCAATCACTTTTGGCCAATAAAGAATTCTATTCTATTCTATTCAAAATCTCACAAAGAGCAGGACAAAATGTTTAATTTCTCCAGTGGGTTGACATAAACATGGCATGCATTAATTTATAATAATATGCTACGTTTCAGGATAAAGCAAAAGACCCCAAGTGAGTGATATGTCAGCTGGACTGTCTCTTTAACCACATGCCTACCATCAGTCAATCAAATAAACTGCTGCCTCAAACATCTGGAGTCTGCAAGGCACTTGACAGCTGTAGCTTTTCATTGCTCTTATTGTGAAAGCCAACAATAGCCAAGCTGTTTCAACCTTAAGGATATAAAGGGTCCCTCCTATTGCACGGCTGGCATCTATGCATTGTAATTGGTCCAAGTGGATTTATTTTTAGCATCCCAGAGGCAAGATTAATGGGAAATGGTACCACCTTATCAATGAAGGAGGCCTGGCCTCCATTTGATTTTCTAATGCTATTTGTATTCTTAGTCTTCAAAGGAAGGTTTTGTTGGAAAAAAGATGAGGGTGAGGAAGGGAAGGGAAGGGAGGGAAAAGAAAGAAAAAAAGTTTGAGGAAAGGAAAATAAAATAAAATAAATAAAATAAAATATAAAATAAATAAAATATAAAATAAAATAAATGAAAAATGAATAAAATGGAAAGGAAAATAAAATAAAAAGGAAAGGAAAGAAAGATAAAAGGAAAAAAGAATAAGATAAAAGGAAAGAAAAATAAATTAAAAGGAGAGGAAAGTAGAAGAGAGGGGAGAGAGGAGGAAGGAAGGAAGGAAGGAAGTTTTTTTCCTAGTTTTGTCTGATGAGATCATAAGCTGACTTTGCATGATAGCTGACATCAAACTGTTGAAAATTTAGCTAAACCTTGATACTCCTAAGTTCTTGGTGCTCTCTGAGTTTGCTGGTTTTCTTGGAGATGTTTCATGACCCAACTAGATCAAGGGTCGCCGACCTTTTGGACCTCAGGGACCACCAAACTCATAATTTTAAATCCCAGGAACCACTAACCAGTTCTGGGGGCATGGCCTAATTTGTGGGTGTGGCTTGGTGGTCATGTGACTGGCTGAGCATGGCTTGTATGTAAATATTTTAATTATTTATATAAATATTGATTATTATTTTTTTAAAAAGAGCATCTTTTACCCCAAATCAGGCAAAGCAGGAAGGCAGATTGAGTTGCTCACAGAATCACAGATTCATTCAGAGATTTATTTATCTGCCATTGGCTAGCTCAGTCTCTCAAATTTGCTTGCCGTGAGTCTGAACTGAATAATAGAACCTTCAGTCCTAAAGGAGGTTTGGTTGTGCTTAAAAGCAGAGCCGAAGATCTAAAGATTAGCTAGAAAGCAAAAATCTAACCATTTCCTACTTCCTAGCTAATCTAAATCCCCCAGCACAGCAGAACAGATGATGGTCCGAAAAAGGAAAAACAGAAATTTAGCAGGCAAGTTTACTGGGTAAGGAGTGAGTGGGCAGAGAGGGTTCCTGCGGACCATGTGGGCGGCACAGCCTTGTGTTTCTGCACAGCCTGATTTAATTGCTTTGGGGGGGGTGCTCTGGGGGTGACATTTCTCTGCGGCCCACCAAAATTTTCCCGTGGCCCACTGGTTGGTGACCGTTGAACTAGATAATATTATGCTAGTGATGTCAATGTTTCCTGGTTGGGTCATGAAACATCTTCAAGAAAACAAGCAAGATCAGAGAGCATCAAGTACTCCACAGTCATTGTCCTCCTCCTCCTCTTCCTCCCTTCTAGCACTAATGATGTTCCCTAGTTGGGCCATGAAACTTCTGCAAGAAAACCACCAAGCACCAAGGAACCTTCAGTTCAACCCTGAGCTACAAACATTCCCTTCTATTGGTACTTTCCCAATCTATATCACATTATGGAACAGCGGTGGCATTCCTATTATGAAATGCCCCCTTGATGGACAGTTTGAGCAGGTGCTAATGCTGCCATTGCTAATTCATCATATTGCAACTTTTATTCACAGTGGACATAACAGCCCATTCATATGTGGCGTGCTTTAATGGACTCCTTTATGAGTGTGGGTGATTGTAAATTACCTCCTTATTAATGTTGGCAGCTAAAATGCTCGTGTCACAACCACTTTGCATTAATTTTGAAAAGCATTTTGAGTGTTTTGATATGTTTTGGAGCTAGGATGAAGACAGAATTATAATTTAAAATAGGCATATGTCGCCATCTTTAGATCTGAGATGGAGGGATGGCTGGTAGGTTAAAAGGCTAGCAATAGCAATAGCACTTAGACTTATATACCGCTTCACAGTGCTTTACAGTTCTTTCTAAGTTATTTACAAAGTCGGTCTGTTGCTCCTAACAATCCAGGTTCACATTTTACCCACCTTGGAAAAATGGAAGACTGAATCAACCTTGAGCCAGTTAGGATCGAACTCCTGGCAGTGGGCAGAGTCAGCCTGCAATACTGCATTCTAACCACTGCACCATCAGGAAGGAGAGAAGGAATAGCAACCGCAGTTAGATTTATATACTGCTCCATTATGATTCACAGTCCTCTCTAAATCATTTACAGAGTCAGCCTATTGCCCCCAACAATCTGGGTCCTCATTTTACCCACCTCGAAAGGATGGAAGGCTGAGTCAACCTTGAGCTGGTCAGGATCAAACTTCTGACAGTCAGCAGTGAGTTAGCCTCAAAACTACATTCTAACCACTGCGAAGGAAGGAAGGAAGGAAGGAAGGAAGGAAGGAAGGAAGGAAGGAAGGAAGGAAGGAAGGAAGGAAGGAAGGAAGGATAAGGGGAGGGAGGAAGGAAGGAAAAAGGCAAAGGGAGGGAAGATAAGGTAAGGGAGGGAGGAAGGAAGGAAGGAAGATAGCAATAGCACTTAGACTTATATACCACTTTCCAGTGCTTTACAGCCCTCTCTAAATTGTTTACAGAGTCAGCATATTGCCCAACAATTTGGGTCTACATTTTACCAAAAAAGAAAGAAAGAAAGAAAGAAAGAAAGAAAGAAAGAAAGAAAGAAGGAAGGAAGGAAGGAAGGAAGGAAGGAAGGAAGGAAGGAAGGAAGGAAGGAAGGAAGGAAGGAAGGAAGGAAGGAAGGAAAGAAGATTGCAAAATAACAATAGCACTTAGACTTATATACCGCTTTACAGTGCTATACAACCCTCGCTAAGCAGTTTACAGAGTCAGCCTCTTATGCCCAACAATCTGGATCCACATTTTACTGACCTTGGACACACAGATGGCTGAGTCAACCTTGAGCTGGTCAGGATTAAACTCCTGACTGTGGCCAGTGAGTTAGCCTTCAATACTGCTTTCTCACCACTGCGTTACCATGGCTCTTTCTGTTCCAGATGCAACATGAAAAATTAACAGTTGCTAATCTTAACGCCGGCTACCTTTTCACAGAACTGGATCCTGATCAGGCATATTAAACTTCACATTCACAGTTTTGCATATTCTCTCTCTCTCTTACAGGAGCAAGTTTTCAAGATCGACTCCAAAGGGGAATCAGGAAAGGGACGCTGCTCTTTCAACCCCAGTGCAAACACAGTCTCTCTTATGATCAGTAAGTCCAAACAAGCCAGGATTGGGGAGGCTTCAATCAGGAGGTGCTGAGAATGAAAGGATGGGGTGATATAAACAGATTGAGCCATGGGGCAAAGAGAAGTCTCCCCAAGGAGGGGGGAAAGTTGTCTGCAGATGATGGTTTGCAGAGTGAATGTTTCTCCAGATCAAGAGAGTGAAGTAGCGTATCATTCCAGGTAAATAATTTCCATGATTTTAATGGCTGCAAATGTTGGCCAAGTTGGCAGAGATGGCTACATTGATTGCTTTGCTTAAAGAAGAGTAAAATAGAATAGAATGGAATGGAATAGAATAGAATAGAATAGAATAGAATAGAATAGAATAGAATAGAATAGAATAGAATAGAATAGAATAGAATAGAAATTCTTTATTGGCCAAGTGTGATTGGACACACAATGAATTTGTCTTGGTGCAAATGCTCTCAGTGTACATAAAAGAAAAGATACATTCATCAAAAGTCAAGAATCAGGTACAACACTTAATAATAGATATAGGGTACAATAAGCAATCAAATCATAGGAAAACAGTCAATACAGATCGTAAGGATACAAGCGACAAAGTTACAGTCCTACAGTCACAAGTGGGAGGGGATGGATGATAAGGAGTGATGAGAAGATTAATAGTGATAGTAACACAGACTTTGTATATAGTTGGATAGTGTTAAGGGAATTAGTTGATTAGAAGAGTGATGGCGTTCAGGGAAAAGCTGTCCTTGTGTCTAGTTGTTCTGGTGTGCAGTGCTCTATAGAGTCGTTTTGAGGGTAGGAGTTGAAACAGTTTATGTCCAGGATGTGAGGGGTCTGTAGATATTTTCACAGCCCTCTTTTTGAGTCAAGCAGGATACAGGTCCTCCATGGAAGCCACGTTGATAGTAATTGCTTTTTCTGCAGTCCTAATTATCCTCTGAAGTCTATGTCTATCTTGTTGAGTTGCAGAGCCAAACCAGAAAAGAAAAGAATGCAATTCATTTGGTTTCTACCACTTCTGGACTTCATGTTTGAGGTGGAAAAAATACCGCTTAAAACTTATATACCTCTTCACTGTGCTTTCCAGCCCTCTCTAAGTGGTTTACAGAGTCAGCCTCTTACCCCCAACAATCTGGGTTCTCATCTTACCCACCTCAGAAGGATGAAAGGCTGAGTCAACCTTGAGTCTGGTGGGATTCGAACTGCCAAATTGCAAGCATTTGGTAGTCAGCAGAAGTAGCCTGCAGTACTGAACTCTAACCATTGCACCCCCGAGGGTCTCTGAAACTTTGATTTGGGATTGTGTTGATTAGCTAGGTTTGTTGTTAGAGAAATGGTTATAGATTGGGTTCTTTCCAAGAACCTAGGGTATGTTGTAATTCCCATCTGGTTTCTGACAAGCAAAGTGAATGAGGGAAGCCAGAATCACTTAATTTAACAACCACAATGATGTCAGAGCATTTGCAGTGTGACTGCTATTATGAGATAACCCAGGAGCAAAACACAGAACACAGAGACTTGGATATTTAACAGTGGTTTATCCATAACAGATATATACAGAAATAAACATGGCAGGCAAATACCTTACAAGCAATCACTCTTCTTAACTCTACACGGAGAACTCTGCAAATGAATACTGTACACAAGGAGAGAGAACCATACCCTCTAATGGCTGCGATATATAAACACCTTCTAAAGGGACCTTTAATCCCCAGTCTTAAAGGGAAATACCTGTTCTATGCTGAATCACCTTCATTTCATCAGCCACATCTGGAAGCTATTATTGCTGGTTGGCTCTTAAATCCCAAGACTCTAATGGGAGGGGGAAATAATACCTAAAATCAGGTGTGATTCATTCAATGATCGCCTTGCTTAGCAATGGAAATTCTGGTTCCAGTTGTGAATGGAATAATAGAGTTGAAAGGGACTTTGGAGGTCTTCTAGTCTAACTGCAGAAGACCCCATACCATTTCATACAAATGGTTGTCCATTCTTTTTTCAAAAACCTCCAGTGATGGAGTACTCACAACTTCTGTAGGCCAATCATTCCACTGATTAATTGTTCTGACTGTCAGGAAATTTCTCCTTCATTCTAGGTTGCTTCTCTGAGTTTCTATCCATTAGGATTATTTGTATTTTTTCATGTTGTTGCTTGTAGTCAGTTTATGTCACCTTTTTTTTGCAGAAGCTAACCAGGTGGTTCACTGTTTCTTCAGCTTGTTTGTAGAATCCCAAAGGTGCTTTTTTTCCAACAGACAACTGGATTTTCTGATTTTTCTTTGTTTTTCATCCAAGAAGCTTTTTCAGCTCTGACGAGATAGTGGGGAATGGAAGGATTTATATTCCTTGCAGACAGCTGGTCATTTGCATCCTTTTAGAGAGTCACTAAGGCCACTTGGAGGTTTATCTTTGTCCTTAGGGTCACCTTAGTAGATGCAGACAACACAGACTCATTTCCAACAGCCTGCACCTGTGTTCAACAGTGAAGGGACACAGGGCCGAAAACATCCTGCAGAAAGCACAGCTCCACAACATATTCCTTTTTGCACTTCCAAGAAGGCTCCACACCCATTTGCACCACTCAGGTGACCCCAATTGTGGCTTCCTTCCTTCGCTTCGCTTGTCAGAAATCAGGTGGGAATTACAACATACTCTAGGTTCTTGGGAAGAACCCAATCTATATGAAAGCCAACACCAAGCTAAAGAACTGGCAACTGCGACTTCACATTTGTGCATATAATAATAATAACAAGAGTGAAAGAGGGGCCATTCAGCACAGATGGTATTGCTTTTTTGCTCTGCTATAATATTAGCTTCGTAACACATAGTGTTACAGTACTGGATATCTGATTCCAGTAGAAGCAAACAGACCCAGGTTCAGGTTGATCAAACTAGGTTTGTTGATGAATCCCAATGTATTAAAAATAAGCACTTTTCTTTCTTTTGTTTAAATGGAAAGTTGAGCTGCTTATTTCTGTGATGGAAATCTTTCACACCAGGCCAATCATAAATTTCCCCTGCGACAGTCCTTCTATTAAATCTTGGTACATATGAGCATTTGGCCCAAAGCTCACCTTTGTATGTCTTCCCAAGAGGCTATAGAAAGAAGCTTGCTTTGGAATAAAAGAAAGCTTTGAAGATTGATGTCCCACTCTGTGGATCACATATTAGTTTGAATTTATTAATAGTGTTCAGTTGATTATGTTTGTCCTTTTCATTTCAAGAGTCAGCAAGAAACTTTTAAGGATGCTTGGCTGGAAACTCCAGTTCATGTCTCTAAATTGATGCCATTTAACCAGTGTGTAGCCTTGCATGTACTAGCAACTCCTTATGGATATAAAGATTGGGGCAATTTACACCATCTTTTTGAATGGGGGATGGGTGGGTAGATTCTGTGATCCTGAAGTCAAAAATTACAACTGAAATTCCACGAAATCTGCCATGACAATCTGCTTGTGCACGATTGAGAGCATTTTAACAAATTGCATCCCTGTTTGGTTTGTTGGCTCAGCTAAAAAGTCCCTACAGAGAGTGGTGAGCACAGTGGAGAAAATTATAGGAAGCTGGCTTCTTGTTATTCAGGATACTAGAGCTCAAAGCATTGCTAGAGACCCCGTATAGTCTGTTTCTGTTGCTCCTCTCTGAGAGGAGTTTTCTAAGTATTTCTAGCAGAATACCAGATTCTGTAACAGCTTTGTTACCTATGCCATCCATCTGATAAACATATAAGAATCATTTTTCTCAACATGTACTTGTATACATCTGAACTAGATTGTGTTGTTTCTCTGTGTCATACAATGTATGCGGGTATATGCATAATTTTGCTTTTATTTACTTGTTTGTTTTGTCATGGTTATGTACTGTATATTGGAGGTGGTGATCCTTTGAGAGGTGTATGCAACGAAATTTCATTTTAATGTATGCCAATTAGTATACATTCAAAGTGACAATAACGTTATTCTATTCTATTCTATTCTATTCTATTCTATTCTATTCTATTCTATTCTATTCTATTCTATTCTATTCTATTCTATTCTATTCCCATGCCCTTCCCTTCCTTTCATCTATATTCTATTCCAATTCTATTCTATTCTATTCTATTCCTATATTCTATCCCATTCCATTCCATTCTGTTAAATACTGAGCATGGGTCAGAATAAATGGAGACAGCCTCTGAACGGTGAACTTTCAGCTCTTTATTTTCATAGTGACTTCTCAAAACAACAACAGTGAACTCTGCCTTATATAGGCAACCCTTGTAAGATTTGTCCAATAACGAGCTATGAACGCTAGCTCTTTTAACCAATAAGAATTCTCCGTTAAGGGCCAATCGGATTCCTCAGAACTAACCAATCCGATCTGGCCACCTAACAGTCAATCAGAAGTGCAGGGCCAGAACTCTGCACTTTACCTCAAGCTCATACTTTATTAACTATAGTACATGCACAACACCCCTTCCCCCTGGCTTCTTAATTACAGTGTAGTTATATAGTCCCTTAGATAGGACGGTTGTCTTTTAAGTCTTTCGGATTTTCGTTGGATTGGTTGGTTGCAATCCTGTTGAGGTGGATTGTTGTTCGGCAGTGGTTCTGCTTCTTGCTCAGCTGCAATTCCTTGCGGTGCAAATGTTTCTCCTTCCTGCTCCATTTCCTGAGTATCACTTAGTTCATTGTTCCCTTCGAGCAGGTTCCCTGGAACTTCATCTTCTTCCGTACCTCCCCCCACTTGGTTTGGTCATGGGGGAGTTGTTGACTGGCCGTTGCGAGTCGTGACCACAATTGGTCAATATGCCGTTTCCACAATTTATTGTCACAGCATTTCATCATGTAGGATTTGGGGCCGGTCACTCGTACTGCTGTCGCCTCTATCCATAACGGGTCGCCCGATAAATTTTGTGTGTAAATGAGGTCTCCTACCTGGAAGGTGTGACAGCGGCTGCTGGATCCTATTGGCTTTTCCGGTTCGTAAGCAGGGTGCAACCGGTCGAGGTGGGAGCGGAGTCTACGTCCCATCAGTAGTTCGGCGGGAGTTCTGCCGGTGACGCTATGTGGAGTTATGTGTTGCAAAAAGAGAATTTGGTTGACCTTGTCATTGATATTGTCATAGTCCACTTTTTGCAAAGTCTTTTTAATAAATTGGACCATGCATTCAGCTCGGCCATTGGTCGCAGGGTGCGCAGGCGAGGTGAGCGCATGGCGGATGCCGCGGTCAGCGAGGCACTGCTCGAACATTAGTGCAGTAAACTGTGGCCCGTTATCGGACACCAGGACGTCTGGCAATCCGTGGGTTGCAAAGAGTCTGTTTAGGATCTTGATCACTGCCTCGGAGGTCGTAGTTGTCATATGATGAATTTCTAACCAATTGGAGTATGCGTCAACTGTAAGGAGGAAGGTATAGCCCTTGGTTGGCCCCGCGAAATCCAGGTGGATTCTGGACCAGGGTCCACGTGGTGTTTCCCATTCAGTAGGCATGGCTTTTGGTGGGGCGTTGCTGGCTTGTTGGCAATTGGGACACGCTTTAACCCACTGCTCGATTTGCCGGTCCATGCCCGGCCACCATGCGTAGCTTCATGCCAGCGCCTTCATTCGCACGATGCTGGGGTGGCCCTCGTGCAGAATTCACAGCAGTATCTTCCGGAGTCGCTCTGGGACAACGACTCTATCGCCCCAGATGATATAGCCCTTTTGGGAAAAAAGTTCAGTCTGTCGAGATTTGAATGGTGCGAAGTCATCTGGTACTTGGTCCAATGGCCATCCGCGTTCTACCCAGCCTAGGCCTCGAGCTAGGTTGTGGTCTCGTTTGGTTTCTCTCACGATGTCTTGGGCGATCATAGGCGGCGAGTTGAGTGTTTCGATCTGCAACGTGGTTGCCGTTGGTGCCGGATCGTCGAGAGTCTCTGGAAGCGGTGCTCGGCTTAATGCGTCGGCATGGGGAATGGCTTTCCCCAGGCGATATTGCAGCCGATAATTATAAGCAGCTAGGAATTCTGACCATCGAGTCATTCTAGGGGATAATATGTAGGGGGTTGGCTTATCCCTGGCTATTATCCCTAGCAACGGTTTGTGGTCAGTTATAATGGTAAATGTCCTTCCATACACATATTCGTGAAATTTTTTTACAGCTGAGACGATTGCGAGGGCTTCTTTTTCAATTTGTCCATAGTTCCGCTCTCCTTGTGAAAGAGTCTTCGAAAAGTATGCAACAGGGGCTTCATTCCCATTAGGCAGTACATGGCTCAAAATGGCACCCACCCCGAAAGGCAATGCATCACAGGTTATAAGTAACGTCAAAGTCTCGTTATACTGCATAAGTACAGAGTCAGATGTGAGCAGTTTTTTAACATTCCGAAACGCTTGCTCTTCCCGGTAACCCCATACCCACAATGCTTTCTTATCTAGTAATCGGTGTAACGGTTCAGCGACAGTTACCTTGTGCGGTAAAAATACATTATAGAAATTAATGAGGCCTAAGAACGCCTGGAGATCGACCTTGTTACGTGGCCTGGGAGCGTTTTTTATCGCTTTTAGTTTACTCTCGGTAGGATGAATGCCCTGGCTATCAATCCGGTACCCTAGAAACTCAACACTGTCAGTATACAATTGACATTTTTTTTTTTTACCTTAAGTCCGGCCTCTTGGAATTTTTTTAGGACGCATTTCAAACGGTCCTGTAAGATTTTTTGGGTAGGGGCTGCAATTAATACGTCATCAAAATAAGGGACCACGCCCTTGATTCCTTGTAATAACCTTTCCATAAGGCTCTGGAAGATCCCCGGGGCTACACTAACTCCAAATTGCAATTGGGTACATTTAAAGGCACCCCTGTGCGTTACAATAGTTTGGGCTCGAGCCGTTTTTTCATCCACTGGTAATTGTTGATAAGCTTGAGCTAAATCCAATTTAGCGAAAACCTTCCCGCCCCCCAAGGAATGGAGGAGGTGCTGCACCACCGAAACTGGATACGCATTCTGCTGTAGGGCGTGGTTTAAAGTGGCCCGGTAGTCCCCACAAATTCGGATTGACCCGTCTGGCTTAATGGGTGTTACAATAGGGGTTTCCAATGGAGAGTGATCGATGGGCTTCAACACCCCTTGAGCAATTAGCTTGTCGAGTTGTTCGTCGATTTTTGCTTTAAGAGCAAACGGAACTCGACGGGGCTTCAAGCGAATGGGAGCTATTTTTGGATCTAAGCTGAATGAGATCGGGGTCCCCTTATGCTCGCCTAAGCTGTCCGCGAAGATGTCACTGAACTCAGAGATAAGGTCTTCCTCCCACTCACAACCACCAACTCGGTTAATGCCAGCCACTTCAATGCCGAGTGGCATGAACCATTGGAGGCCTAGTAGGCTAGGCCTATCTCTATCGATGACCGTTAGAGGTAAGTATGCTGTATGCTTCTTGAAGGAGACTCGGACTCGGCAGGACCCAACAACGGGGATTCGATTCCCTTGGTAGTCCTTGAGGATGAGGTGTTGAAATTGGAGGTCTTGGCGTAGAATTGTGGGGCTGAGTTGCTTGAGTGTCCTCCAGGACACCATCGAGAGGGACGATCCCGAGTCGACCTCCATGTGGCAAGGCTGGTTCTCGATGGCTACCGTGACTCGGATTTTCTTAGTGTCCAAAGCTGAGGCGTGGCCGATAGTGATAGTATGGTGAGCCTCTTCTCTCTCTCGATTTCTGTAGGAGTGGTTTACTGGCTCTCACCTTACAGGACGGTTTCCTGTCAATTGACGATAATTAGCCCTTTTTGAGGCCTGGCTGCATCCTGGTAAGCTGCAGCAGACCCGGCCGATGTGGCCTTGTTTCCCACACTCATGGCAGAGTGCGTCGCGGAATTTGCATTCGGACCTGGCATGGTTTGCTCCACAGCCAGCACAAGGGCGTAAGGGCTTCGGGCGAGGGTCCCGGTCAGACCACAGTCGATGGACCCCTTCTTCGTCGCTGTCTGACAACGAAGAGAGTTCCTCGTGGTGCGTCGTTGCGAGCTGTCCTTCAGACTTGGATAAAATGTCGCTTGTCGGTGGTGGTACCGGAGTGTGGCTTCGCCATAGTTGTGCAGCCGACTTTTTGGTCGCCTCTGCTGCCGTGGCTTCGGCGATGGCGTCGGCAAGGTTGATGTCGCCTTTCGCCATCAGCTTGCTTTGCAGGCCTAGTGCATCTAGTCCCAGAACTATTCGATCTCTTAGTGCCTCTTCTAAATCGGCGAACCCGCAGAGGCCCCCTAAATTTTGGAGGTCCGCTACGAAATCGGCTACACTTTCCCCTTTGCGTTGGTTCCTCTGATAAAACTCGTGGTGTCTCACGAGTGTAGGCACGGTTGGTGCGTAATGGCCTCTCAGGATGGGTTTGAGGTCGTCCCAGCTCATGGCTTTCACTTCTCGAGGCTTGGCGAGTGCTTTAGCCATCTTAAATTCAGCTGGGCCGCAATGCGTCAGGAACAATGCCCTTTTTTTTGCTGGCGTGGCATCCTTCAAGTTGTTCGTCTCGAGAAACATTTGGAAGCGATCCATGTAGGATTCCCAATCCTCTTGGTTTGGATCGAACGGAACGGGTGGTACGTTGCCGCTGGACATGGTTCCGTTGTTGGCGTCATCTGTCACGTGCTCAGTGTTGCTCCTGGCTTCTTCGGTTCAGACGTCTCCAAATCCCATCCTCATCGCCAGTGTTAAGTACTGAGCATTGGTCGGAATAAATGGAGACAGCCTCTGAACGGTGAACTTTCAGCTCTTTATTTGCATAGTGACTTCTCAAAACGACAACAGTGAACTCTGCCTTATATAGGCAACCCTTGTAAGATTTGTCCAATAACAAGCTATGAACGTTAGCTCTTTTAACCAATAAGAATTCTCCGTTAAGGGCCAATCGGATTCCTCAGAACTAACCAATCCAATCTGGCCGCCTAACAGCCAATCAGAAGTGCAGGGCCAGAACCCTGCACTTTACCTCAAGCTCATACTTTATTAACTATGGTACATACACAACACATTCTCCATTCTATTCTATTCTCTCCTTTTTCTATTCTATTCCTATATTCTAAAAGAAAGGAAAAAGAAAAAAAAGGCATTGACCTTTGACTCCCTCTGATGCGGTAGAATAAGAGAGTAGCATCAAACCTCATCTTTTTACTTTTACATATAGTAATATAAATGAGCCATTTCTCTATGAACAAATCTATTGAATCGGTAAAACCCAGCATCAAAGTTTCATTTTTTTTACCCACTTCAAGCACAAAATCCAGAAGAGGTTCCCAAGTAGAACCAAAAGTACTTATAGTCTTTTCTTTGATGAAATTGGTCAATTTAGCCATCTCTGCTTAATCCTTCAACTTTGATAATAGTCTCCTGTTGCTTGGAAATCCTCAGTTTTTTCCTGGTCTGTATTTAAGTCTGATTTAAAATAATACTAACCAGTGATGCTAACCATACTGGCTATTTAACCCATCCTTTCACAAACATGGACATAGAAACCCACTTTGTCCTACAATTTTAAATACATTCAAATACTTAAATATAATATTGTGGCAAGGAAAGCAAATTTTAGGCTGTTCTTTTTCTTTTTTTTCTCCCAGCAATGAAGTTCAACATTTTACTAAAGTAGCCAGATGTGTGTGTGTGTGTATGTATTGGATGTTGGATTTTAAATACCAAAGACTGGTGACTTGTCATAGTGTGATAAATTGTTTTGGGGTGATTTTAGCCATGAAGTTAAAAGGGGCTGACAGATATTATGACCTGATAAGAAAAGGAGACTTAAGGAATGCTTAGTGTAACTAATAAAGCTGGTATGTACAAGGATTAAGAGTGGCAGGCTGTTTCCAGGTCTAATTGTTTTTTTAAAAAAGGAGGCACAGACAGAGAACTTACAGAGAACAGAAATTTTTTAAAAGAGACTACCGAAGAAACAAAAGACAGAGAATTACAAAGCAGTTTCTCCTTGGAAAAGTCAATAAAATGGCCAGAGTTTGCATCTAAGGATTTGTCTGGAGTATCCTTAATCCAGCTTTCTTATTTTAGTAACCCTGCAGCAACTTTGGAGGTGATTAGCATTATCCTGAAACAGTGGTTGGAGGCCCGTGAGCCCTGAGGCAGTCATAAATATGCCTAATTTAAAGGGATGAAACACCGGAGCACTAGGGGAAAAAAACCAGTAGTGTTTCCGTCTATGAGTGAGTTCTCTTTTAATTTGCTTGAGGCAGGAACATCTAGCTAGGGTAATTAATGTAATTGCTAATGCATGCATCCAGCAGATGCCATAATTACTTTACACATGTCCGGACAACTTTGTGCAAAAGGCAGGGATTAAGCCATGATGTAAATGGCATAATTTGAACAATTTTAGTTACGTTGCAATGCCTGTGTAACTCCTCACTTGTAGATGGCAGAGAGGATTGGTCCCTCTTGCCCATTTTGCAACTCAAGCAATCAGAATAGAGCTGGAAGGGACCTTGGAGGTCTTCCAAGCCCCACTGCTCAAACAGGAGACCCTATACCATTTCAGAGAAATGGATGTACAGTCTCTTCTTAAAAACCTCCAGTGATAGAGCACCCACAACTTCTGGAGGGAAGCAGTTCCACTGGTTGATTGTCTTCACTGTTAGGATGTTTCTCCTTAATTCCAAGTTCCTTCTCTCCTTGATGTCTGTGGAAGTTCTCAGTCATACAGGTCATGGTTGTCTGAAATGTGCTTTATTTTTTTCAAGAGGCAACTGGACTTCCTTGTTTTTTTCTTTTGAAGACCTTTCACTTCTCATCCAAGAAGCTTCTTCAGCTCTGACACCTTCCATTCCAGTCAGGAGTGGGATTTGGAGGTTCTCCAAATTGCACAAAATCTTAGCTAGGGGCTCTCCTGAACCCCTGCAAACCCCCAGCAGCCCACCTCTGATTACCTGTATGGGAAACTTTCTTTTGTGACACTTAAAGGCCTGAAGAGGGATGTAGTTGGATTGCAAGTTGAGTCAGCAGTGTGTCAGGGTTGCAAAAACAAATTGTAATTATAGACTTCTTTTATCCAAGGCAAGGGATTTGCATTATTCTGTGCTAATTGGGCTTCATCACCAGCCCTGCAGGAAATAACTAGACCAGCTTACTGAAAAGAACAAATGGAAACAAATGGATGAAATGAATTGAGACTTTGGAAAAAAATTCAGAGAAAAGCAACTAGGATAGAAACTAAAACATATGAAGAACGGTTGCCAGATTTGGGTTCAGCCAGTCTAGAGAAAAGAAGGACTAGAGTAGAGTAGAGTAGAGTAGAGTAGAGTAGAGTAGAGTAGAATAGAATAGAATAGAATAGAATAGAATAGAATAGAATAGAATAGAATAGAATAGAATAGAATACTTTATTGGCCAAGTATGATTGGTCGCACAAGGAATTTGTCTTGGTGTAAATACTCTCAGTATACATAAAGAAAAGGTGCATTCATTAAGAATCAAGAATCATAACAAACAACACTTAATGATGGTCAGATGGGACATGAGAGCAGTATTCTAGTATTTCATGGGCTGCCACAAAGAAGGGGTGGTCAACTTATTTTCCAAAGCACCAGAAGGTAAGAGATAGAAAAAATGGGTGGAAACTAACCAAGGAGAGAAGCAACTTGGAACTAAGGAAAAATTTCCAAACCGTGAGAACAATTACCCAGTGGAACAAATTATCTCCAGAAGTAGTGAGTGCTCCATCACTGGAAGTCTTTAAGAAAAGACTGGACAATTGTCTTAAATGGTATAGGGTCTCCTGCTCAAACAAGGGGTTGGACTAGAAGACCTCCAAGGTCCCTTCCAGCTCTATTCTGATTGATTGACTCAACAGAATTCAAACTTAGCCTCAGATCTTTTCTGCCATGGAAAGCAGGTTTTCCACCATCCCCATTGTCAGCGTTCCAGGGAAAATCCATTCTTGTCAGTTACTCCAAGACAAGCATAATCTCAAAGTACTTTTATTAGAATAGCACCTGGCACATTCTGTGGAATTCCAAAACTAAAAGTTTCCCGGCTTCCCCACAATGTCCCAACCTACAAACGATCCCCTTTTTTACTCATCATCATATCACATGAACCAATCCCAAAGTAAGTTCCAATTCTTTCTGAGCTACACTCTTTAACCTTGAACTATCAAAAGAATTATATTTTGTCTACTAAGAGCTACTCAATTAACATCACCCCCTTCCCATTTTCTCCAGCTATGTGGCAGTGATGAATTATGATTCCATAGCTGACACCCATTGCAATGGGTTCCATCCTGTTTTTTTCTCAAAAGACTATTGTTGGCTAAGCCTGACACTTACGTACGATTGTGCAATCAGTTGGCATCGTGTTCCAAAGCTTTTCAGCAAAGTTTCATCCTCTGGCAAGTGAATTCATATTTCTGACCAGGATCGATTGGCAAGTCACAGCCAACAAAGTGCAATTAGATGTTTGTTAACTCAGCCACTCCTTTATAGCAACTTTTCATTAAGAAACTAGTTTTGCAACTAGTTTTTTTTTTTTGTTTGTTTCTTTTCCTGTCTTGCTAGCCCAGAGGACATAGTTTGTTGATTTATTAGTTTAAAGTACAATTTTGTAAAGTCTACTACATTGTGGTCTTTTTTAGAGCAAATAAATGTAGGTATTTGATTTTGTCCTTACGAAGGAATGTTGTATGATTTTTTTTCCCCTTTAAATGAAACATGTAGACATCTCTTTGGTTTGCCATTTAAATTCTTCACATTTGTGATGTTGGACTGTCAGTCTTATCCCACAGGAGAGATGGGATTCTAACAGTTCCCCCGGTTCTATATACCAAACCGGTAATTCTGAAGATCAGCTGAGAGGGAACCAGTTTGCTCCAAAGATCTTCTATTCTTCTGTTTGACCAACCCACCCTCCTGGGCTTTAGGTTGTCCTTTATTTCCTGCTTTTTCAACCTGAGCTGCTTTGCATGGCATAGATGATTGCGGTGCACAACCTGTGTTATATACAGGGCTTGCAGGAGAAGATGATTTTGAAATGCTGCGCATGTGTTTGGCGCGCAAGCATGCAAAGTGCAAGTCTATGCGCAAAGCATGCACTCACTGAACTGGTCATTACACCAGTTGAATCCCACCCCTGTCCCACAGCCCCTCTAAACAAACTTAAACCGCAGTAACATTGGAATCTCTCTATAAATGAAAGGCACTGTTATGTCCAGAATGGTCACTGAGACACCCATCAACAAGAAAGGAGCACAAATCAACACAAATCATTTCCTCCAACTCCTCCTCCTCCTCCTCCTCCCTGTTTCCATTTTCTTAATGATAGGCTGCCTGAAACTTTTTCTTCCACTTTTGTGGTTAGGCTTTCCTGTTTAATTATACACTCCTTTGCAAACTTGGCACTCTTCAAACCGCGATTCAGGAGATATCCTCCTCTCCTTTCAGCTGCTACAAATTTAGAAAAGTGGGTCAGTCATAGAGGAACAACTTCTTAAAAATTCCTCCATAGCCCACAGGATATGCGTTCACTTTTTCCTCTTGCTCCTTCCCTTTCTGCAGACCAAGAGCTATTTTCGGCCATGTATATTGATTTCATGGGCACTGACGCAGCCATTTTTCGCAGCTTAACCAGACGGAATGCAGTGAGGACTGATCAACACAACTCAAAATGGCTAAGTGGTAAGAATTTCTGACACACACTGTTGACTTTGCTCCCTCAAAGGGTGGATAAAGAGTTCTTTGGCTCTGGGCAGAATATTTTATCATGTACATCAGGGGAAAAAATGATGTTAGAAAGTAGTAGTCTCCACACTCTTAAAGTAAGAGATTTTTGAGTTATGGAGTTGCAAACCAAAGAAACTTTTCCTTTTGAATCTTCAGCATTACAAAGTCTTGCTAGATATCTATGAAGATTCCCATCCATCCAGGTCATGATTGTCCCAAAGGTGCTTTTTCAAGAAGCAACTGGACTTTCTTGGTTTTTCTTTGAAGGTGTTTTGCTTCTCGTCCAAGAAGCTTCTTCAGCTCTTCTGAAGAAGCTTTTTGGATGACAAGCAGAACATCTTCAAAGAAAAACAAAGAAAGCCCAGGTGGCCTCAATGACCTTCTAAAAGGATGAAAATGACCAGCTGTCTGCAAGGATTATGAAACCTTCCATTCCCCAACATCCAGCCAGAGCTGAAGAAGCTTCTTGGATGAGAAGTGAAACATCTTCCCAAAAAAAAACAACAACAGGAAAGTCCAGTTGCCTCTTAAAAAAAGCACCTTTGGGCAAGTCCTGCTAGAAGAAGACATCAAATGTTCCTGTGCTTCTTCTCCTGCTTTTGGGTGCTTTGAATAATAGATTGCCCCCCCCCTTCTTTGTGGCAAATATGTGTTTCTTATTGATGTGTGCTTCTTTGTCTTATTTTAGAGCCCATTTTTGTGGATGCTCATCTCATCCCAGATGGCACCGACCCCAACGATGCTAAAGTGTATTTCTTCTTCAAAGAGAAGCTGATGGACAACAGTGGCACCACCAAACAGATCCACTCCATGATTGCCAGGATATGTCCTGTAAGCAAAGATGTTCATATGCCGTTAAGCACATGGATAATTCATAGTTGATGGCATAAGGTCAAATCATATTAGGAAACAGTCAATATAAATCGTTAGGATACAAGCAACAAAGTTACAGTCATACAGTCACAAGTGGGAGGGGATACATGATAAGGAGTGATGAAAAGATTAATAGTAATAGTAATGCAGACTTTGTAAATAGTTGGACAGTGTGGAGGGAATTATTTGTTTAGCAGAGTGATGGCATTCGGGAAAAAAACTGCCCTTGTGTCTAGTTGTTCTGGTGTGCAGCGCTCTATAGTGTTGTTGTTTTTTTAAACAAATTTTATTAATTTTCAAAGACAATACAAAGACAAACAAAACATATAACATAAGAACATAAGAACATAAAACATCTTTTCTAAAAACTGCTTAACAAAACAACATCTCATTTAAGTACATTACTCTTTTCCAACTTCTCACTGTTTCTTCCTTTATTTCTGTTCCATTTTATTCATTAAACTTATACTTTCATGTATTTCATATTACTATATTTCATATTATTACTATTTCATATGTTCTTATCCAACATCATTAATCCTCGATAAATAAACATAAGCAAACAAAATGCATAACATAAAAACATAAAACTTCTTTGTAGAAAGCGGCTTAACCCCAGGTTATAACTTTTTATACAGACATAAATCAAATTCATGCTCACCTTATATACTATTTCATATCTTCTCTTTTCACTCTCTTAATTCTATTTTATTTATTTAATCTCAATTTAAATAATTATACTTGTATCTTTTGTCCGTTCTTTTTCAATTATCTATTTATCTTTTCTCTTTACCACAAACTTTTTCCTGTAATCACTGGTTGAAGTATGACAACTTTCTATTTTCCCCCCAAATTTAACACTTAAAATAATACATAGTTTCTATTCTGATTCTGCTTAGTATATTCTACATAACATTTTAAAATATAAAACATAATGATCTTGTATTAAAAATAATGCTCCATAACAAATTAATTAATTAAACTCTATTAATTAAATCTTAGGTATTTTACACATTCCCTACAATATTCTATTAACACATATTTCAAATACAAATATTACAATACAATCTTATGTACTTTTGCAGAATCTCTTTTTAAATTATGTTTTACCCTTTATCTCTGAAAAAAACCTGTTTATTAGCATCTTGTTTTAAGTCTTTATAACTTCCCTTCATTTTTTCCCTTCCTTCCTGGTCAAATCTAGCCTTTTTACCCCCCCCCCCTCAATCTCCAGCTTTTTAGTCTCCCCTCTCTGTTGTATTCCTCTCTTCTGTTGCTTTCTGACATTATATCGATTTTTCACCTTATTTTTCCCTTTCTTGGTTGTTTTTTTAGAACTTAAATTCTCCATTTTCTTTTCCTTTTTACCCTTTTCTTTCTCATTTAAAATCATATGTCCATTAAAGATGGCTTCTTCTTCCCCTTCCCAGCCTTTTTCTTGTTGCATTTCCTGATAAGTAGAAATCACCATTTCTAAGAAGCAAAGGATAGATCCAAAGGAACTCTTGCCTTCTTCTTCTCTTAATTTTTCAAATTGCATTTTCAGTTCTTCAACAGATACCATTGTAAAAAAAAATTTAAACAGTCCAAATGTTTTCTTAGTCTTTCAAATGATAGTTCACAAAAGTCCCAAAGTCATCAAGCAATCAAAGTCAGCACAATCAGCACAATCTGTTTCATTTAGCACTTTCTTCTACTTTCTCTTCCTGGGGTAGCATTCAATTACACAATTCCAAGGTATTTTTTGGAAGTTTTATTGCAATTTAATCTCTGATCTTATAAAACTCCAAGCAATCTCCTTCAACAAACATTAATATAAATCATTTGCCTCTCTTCCTTCCCACTTAAAGCAAAAAGATTTTAATTTTTAAATGTCAGTGTTTAGAAATCTAATGTCCCCTTGGCTTTAATTTTCAAAGTTAGTATCTTCTGCTGCCAAAGCAGGTATTTCCGATTTCCATCTGCTGTCTCCGTAGGGAAGTGAGGAGAAAAAACAAAACAAAAAACCTTTCCCTTACTTTCCACCGCAGCTTAACGATCTTCTGGGAAACAATATATCACTTAAAAAGCCAAAGTTGCAGGGTATTCAGATGTTAATTGTCCTCCCGGTTCATCCAAAAGCCTTCACTTTCTTCACTTCCTCCTGCACAAAACTTGTCCGGCTGAGAAGTTCTTTGTGATGGCCATTGCTGAATGCCGCTCCACCACCTTTGGAAAAGGGAGTTAAGCCAGCTAGGGAAGGGGGGTGCGATATCCCCCAACCCCTACCCGGATCTCCCCTCTCTTCAGTTATCCCTACAGGATAACTATAGCCTCCCAATTCAATTGGATCGAAGGCACTCCAGCAGCGAGCGCAGCAGGGATCGCGCATAAACGTGAATTCCTGCTGCCTCCGAAGCCTGACAAACCAGAACTCCTCTATAGTGTTGTTTTGAGGGAAGGAGTTGAAACAGTTTATGTCCAGGATGTGAGGGGTCAGTAGATATTTTCACAGCCCTCTTTTTGACTTGTGCAGTATACAGGTCCTCGGTGGAAGGCAGGTTGCTAGCAATTGTTTTTTCTGCAGTCCTAATTACTCTCTGAAGTCTGTGTCTGTCCTGTTGGGTTGCAGAACCAAACCAGTACAAATCAGGAACAGTACAGATGGCCTTCAACTTACAAACATTAATTTTATGACTTCAAAGTTAAATGGCACTGAAAAAAGTGACTTAGGACCACTTTTCTCACTTCTGACCATTGCAGCATCCCCTGTGGTCATATGATCTCAATACAGACCCTTGGTAACTGACTCATATTTATGATGGTTGCAGTGTCCTGGGGTCTTGTGATCATCATTTGTGACCTTCTGATATGCAAAGTCAACGGGGAAGCCATATTTGCTTAACAACCATGTTCCTCACTTAACAATTGCACTAATCCACTTAACAGTGGTGGCAAGGAAGGTCGTAAAATAAGGGCAAAGCTCACAAATCTGCAAATTTTCAAAGACCAGCTGAGAGAAGGTTAGCACTGGAAGCTTCTGCCTTCCAGTGCTATTTAAAGGTATAGACTCACTGTCATTGGCGTTGGCGGCAATGTTGGTGATTACGCTGAACTGAGGAAAATGAAGCAGGCTTGCGCAGTTGTTGGATGGCGGGGGAAATTTGACTATATAATTGTTCTGACCCAAACCCTTGTCCAATAAAACAAACATGAACCAAAGGGAACAGAAAACTTTTAATGATTCTTATGAATCCCTAGTTAAAAGGCTGCTGCAAACTAATTAACTTTGATAAGCACAAGCCTTTCCAGAACTGTGCGAGTCTTCCAAAAATAACAGATAAGGTTACCTAGAAATATTTTACAACACAAGAATCTTCAAATACCAACTAAGATACTGTAATTTCCCTGAGGCTGAGTTTCAAATCGTCTTTGCTTCCTGCAAAGAATGTTTGCTTCACAGCTGGCTTTTATCCTCTTGAAGGAGGGGCTATTACCTTGCAGCCTTACTCCTGAGTCGCCTATGCTGCTGCAGCTGCTCTTTCCTGTGAGCAGCCCTGCGCGCATGCTCACTTGGCACAGGCTCCTCGGGAACCTCCTTATCACTGCCCCCACAATCTCTGAAGGCAGCAGTCCACTCCCTAAAGGTCCTGGCCCCTCATCTTGGTCCTCGCTCTCCTCAGCTGTCTGCACCTGCTGCCAGCTGACCACAACACTAATTCACCCGCAATGAGGTAATAGTCATAGGCGAAGGATAGGATACAGAGAAGGAAACCATGGACATATTAGATATACCTGGATGGTGAGGATAAGGGGTGATTAAGGGAATAATTTGGGGTGTGTACAGTAGATAGAAGTGTTTAGGTGGGTGTGTCTATATCTTTAAAAATCACTGGAAGACAGAAGCTTCCAGTGCTAACCTAGACCAGATTGTATGCTGTTCTTGCCAGATGAAAAGTTCATTGTTTGACATTAAACACATTGAAATCTGCTTTCTGCTTTACAGTGGTTTGTGTGCAAATCTGCGAGTTTTCAAAGACCAGCTGAGACTTAAGCAGGGGAGGGATTCTGCCGGTTCGGACTGGTTCTATAGAACCGGTTGTTTTGATTCTGTGCAGTTCGCAGACCTGGCAAATCATGCCCCTGGATGGCCCCACCCCTCTTTGCCCAGCCAGTCCTTATCGCGCATGCATGACCTTGCACGCATGCCCAACATCGGTGATCGCATTGTCCCCTGCCCAGTCACTCCTTAAGGTATTTCTTTTTTTTCCCCTCCCAACAATCACCTTTTCTGACAATCAGCTGTGCCAGGATCCCCCTCGCTGTCTTACTTCTTCGCCCAAGAGGCTCCCCTGAGGCCCAGGAAGCAAAAAGGGGCATGGGAGTGGGTGGGTGCTGCAAAAAAGAAAAAAGAAAAAGCCATGCCCACCCAGTCATATGGCCATGCCCACCTAGCCATGCCCACAGAACCAGTTGTTAAAAAAGTTGAACCCCACCCCTGGACTAAACCAGTCTCACTGAAATTTGGGGCTCCATTGTGCCATAAGATGAGGCCTACTTGTATCGTACCAATGCAAAGATGCTGGAGATGGACATTTTAAAATCTCATCCAGCTGTGCCGTCATTTGCATGGAATGCTGTTGTTTTCTCATAAAAAAGATAATTAAACATTCAAATATATATAAAAAAACCTTCAGCATTCTAAATCTTGAATCTCCTTTGCACATCCAGCACAGAATCTAATATTCTGAGGAGGTTAGTTTGCCTACTTGAAAGGAATGGGCAACTAGAATAGCTCCTTTGTGTGTGGTTTTTTTTTTTTTTTAAATCATTGTGTTTTTAAGTTGATTAATCTTTGCCAAAACATGACTTGTGACCTAGATTTTGCACTGCTATTTTATCCTTATTATTCTTATTATTTTTTAATAAAGTGCCTGGAGATATTTTTCAAAGATACTAAATATGATGAAATCCTTGTTTTCGTTGTTTCTAATGAAGCCCAAGTAGATTTGGGACACATTTTTTTCTTGACTCCTCTGTGCCAAAATGTGAAAAACAGGTTTCAAAAGATTGTGATTGGAACTTGTGTGTGTTGCATTTTTGATGACATTCTTACAATTTGGCATCAAGAATCTTATTCAAAGAGTTGGCCAAAGGCCAAAGCTACTTAATAAGTCCATTTCAACACAGGAAGATGGGAGAGGTTTGAAGTCAGTCTTCCCATTGTGGAACCACTGTCAGATCACAAGTTTAATTAGCACCTTGCAATTCAATAAGGCAATAAATTAAAAGCACAAAGACAGAGAGAGAAGCAACAAAGGACATAAAATTATGTGCATCAATGCACAATCAGCAATAAATCAGTAGCTATCTAAATAAGGTGTAATTCTTCAAACTTACCCTGTGGGTTTTTTTTTAATGCCTGTTTTATTTGATTAAAAATCATTTTGTTCAGCAAGGAATTTTGTAGTGTCCTTCAATCTCTACTTTGTTTAATTGCTCAGTAAGCAAATCTATGTTTTATTCGTTAATATCTATCATACACAATGGAAAGAATCCTGATGGGAAGTAACAGATACATTCAAAACTTAAATAAATCTTTTTGTGAAATGATGCATCCAAAGAGGAAGAATGGATAGGAATATACAGTACACACACACACACACACACACACACACACGTGTGTGTGTGTGTAGGTCTAGGTGTGTTCGGGTCTTTTCCTGTGTAAGATTAAGAGTATCTTGGCGATGTTTCGGTGAGGTCCCACTCACCATCCTCAGGCTTCATACCAGTGCAAGCAGTGTGTGATCAGAGCTGCTGTCTCTCCATAAATACTGGTGGTGGGGGCTGGTGTGCTGGGCTGGTTGGCTGCACTGCTGCCTTTTGATTGGTTGATGGAGTTGATGTTGGTATAATGGGCTGTGTGATGGCCTTGTGAGTTTTGTTGTGGAGATATCCTGGATCTTATGCCGTAATCTCCTGGGTCGTTTCTTTTGTAGTGATCTTTTTTCCATTAGCCTCTCGTGTTTTAACGGTTTGGGTAATGGGTTGTGTGATGGGCTTGTGAGTTCTTTTGTTGTGGTATCCTGAGTCCTGCATTGTAATCTCCTAGATCATTTGTGTTTTGATCTCTTTTCCATTAGCCTTCTGTGTAGTAACGGCTTGAGTAATGGGTTGTGTGATGACCTTGTGAGGTTTATTGCTGTGGTATCCTTGGTCTTGTGCTGTGATATCCTGGGTCATTTGCTGTGTTGCAACTTCTTGAGTTCTTGTGGTGTAATTTCCTGAGTTTTCTGATGTGATATCCTGAGCAGGTGGCTGTGATATAGCATTCTGAGTTTTAGTCTAGCTTCGAGTTTGGGGTCTGGGTCTGTGTTCTTGGCATGTGTCAGCTTGTTTGGTTTTGGAGTCAGGAGTTGAGACAGCTGGCGAAGCAGCCGTGGTCTGTTTTCTGGATGGTGGTTGTCCTTCGTTTATAGGATGGGCTTGGGCTTGGGCCTGGGTCTGATGAGGGGGATAGGTGGTGAAAAGACCTGAACACACCTAGACCTACATACCTGTACCCGTGAAAATCTAGGAAAGATATATATATATATATATATAAGTTTTCGCGTGTACTTACATGTATGGTATTCAGCTTTGTTCGGGTATTTTCCCATGTCATTATAGTTGTGCTTTTAAAGTTGTAGCAACGTTTCGGCAGAATCTCATCTGCCATCATCAGGCTTCTGTATTGTATTCGTCTGTGACTCAGACTGAAACGGCAGTGAAAGTCTGCTTTGCTACAACTTTTGCACATTGCTACAACTTTAAATGCACAACTATAATGATGTGGGAAAATACCTGAACAAAGCTGAATACCACACACACACACACACACACACACACACACACACATATATTCTGAGGTTTTCATGGGTATTTGTATGTGGATCTTTGGTTATTCGGGTTTTCTTCCACGTAAAATTGGAAGTATCTAGGTGACGTTTTGATGAAGTCTCATTCATCATCTTCGGGCTTGGTCTTCAGCTCTGTGCTTCTCAGAGTGAAGCTCAGAGCTGAGAAGCACAGAGCTGAAGACCAAGCCTGAAGATGCTGAATGAGACTTCATCGAAATGTCGCGTAAATACTTCCAATTTTATGCGAGAGAAAATCCGAATAATCAAAGATCCATATATATATTCCATATATATATATTCCATACGTCATGTCATTTCCTATAAAGGGACAAAATTTAACCCTATAAGAAAAGGGTTACATTTACCAGGCAAGCAGCCTCTCTCTTTTTAATGTCCAAAAGCTTCTACATTTCTCATCATTCTGACTCTAGGCATTAGTTTTGTTTTGTTTGTTCTGTTCTGTTTTGTTTCATTCTGTTCCTTTCTGTTCTGTTCTGTTTCTTTGTTTTGTTCTGTTCTGTTCTGTTCTGTTGCATTCTGTTTCATTCCATTCTGTTCCTTTCTGTTCTGTTCGGTTCGGTTCCTTTTTTCTGTTTTGTTCTGTTCTGTTGCATTTTGTTTCATTCCATTCTGTTCCTTTCTGTTCTGTTCTGTTCCTTTCTGTTTTGTTTTGTTCCTTTGTTTTGTTTTGTTCTATTCTGTTTTGCAATGTCCGTCCGCTCCAGCAAAAACAGGTAATCCCCAACTTACAACAGTTCATTTAGTGACCATTTGAAGGTACAACAACACTGAAAAAAGTGACTTTTTCACCCTTATGACCATTGTACATCCCCACAGTTATGTGACTTACATTTGGATGCTTGACAATTAACTCATATTTATGATGGTCGCAGTGTCCTAAGGTCACATGATACCCTTTTTGCGACTTTCTGAGAAGCAAAGGCAATGGGGAAACCAGGTTCACTTCATGACCATGTTACTCATTTAACCACTGCAGTGATTCACTTAACAACTGTGGCAAGAATGGACGTCAAATGTGGCAAAACTCACTTAACAGATTTCTCACTTACAACAGAAGTTTTGGGTTCAATTGCAGTCGTAAGTTGAGGACTTACCCATACAACAGAAGCCTTTGATCCACTCAATCCTTCATCGTTTCAATGTAGAAAGATAAGAGTGTGTATTTCTATTTGTCCAAAGGTTTGCTGAAAAATGCAAAAAGACGTCAAAATCATCCTTCCATAATGCAGATCTTTCTCTCTTTTTTTTCCACCTGGCAGAATGACACGGGTGGGCAGCGAAGTCTGGTCAACAAATGGACCACTTATTTGAAGGCAAGGCTGGTGTGTTCGGTCTTGGATGAAGATGGCACCGAGACCTATTTTGATGAATTAGGTACAGTGGCAACGTTTTCATAATTTGGCCCCATGGGTTGTGTGTTGTTCAATACACAGTGGTACTTTGATACTCAATTACTCATTAAATTTCGTACTCAACTTGGTTAAAATTATGAGCTGTGGTGGCACAGTGGTTAGAATGCAGTAGTCCCTTCCTTCCTTCCTTCCTTTCTTTCTCCCTCCCTCCCTCCCTCCCTCCCTTTCTTCTTCTCTTTCTCATTCTCATTTCTGGTGGTGCAGTGGTTAGAATGCAACATTGCAGGCTGACTCTGTCCACAGCCTAGAGTTCAATTCCTAATGGCTCAAGGTTAACTCAGCTTTCCAAACTTCCAAGGTCAGTAAAATGAGGACCCAGATTGTTGGGCACAAGAGACTAACTCTGTAAACTGCTTAGAGAGGGCTGGAAAGCAGCGTGAAGTGATATATAGGTCTAAGCACTGAATTGAATTGTTGCTAATGTTAAAATATTGGACTACCTGATATAGGATTGTAGGGTTAATGTCCTTTAAAAAATAATAAGCGTAACATTTATCTGCATGTCCTTCGGATTTGAAAATGATCGAGGGCAATCAAACCATATCTTGGGGTATCATAGAAAGGACACCCTATGGGAACATGGGTGAGAGTTTCTACCACAACATCAAAGAATGGGCCTCTGTGGAAATAGGTCGTTTGCAAAACTGAGTTTGTCGGGAGGAGAGAAAACCTGGAAACTGGCTTGCAATATGGAAAATATCCACCTTCCAAGTGGCAACTACAAGATTGTCTAAATTTGACAATGCAGAGGCCTGTATATTTAAATATATATCCATAACCTTCTTAACAAAGCCAGTTCCTCAGGCATTTTCTTATGTGCCAGTAGAAAGGCAAATCATAACGAGAAAATGAGCTGGACCCTCTAACAGTTTACAAGAAGTTTCGCTTCAACTCATTTGTTTCTGGACTCTCTTTTCTTCTCTCCATTAGTTCACGGCAATGTGAGCTGGGGAGCTAGTTATACACCATCCTTAAGTTAGAATAAAGAGAGGTTTGGGGACCCTGGTGGGATATCCCAAATGATCTCATTGTCTGCAATCCCTGATGAGGTCATCGGTGTTTTACTTTCTCCGTTCTTTCTCCAGCAATCCTGACAGCAGTTTCACCAGCTGGGAATACTTCTTAGTCTAGATAGAATCACCAAAGATCGTAATATCTCAGATGGAGGTAGTCCAAATGTTTAGGGATTCTTATTCTTGTTATCCACAAGAGTAGGGATTCTAATGGGTTGCCACAAAGAGGAAGGGGTCAAGCTATTCTCCAAAGCACCCGAAGGCTGGACAAGAAGCTATGGATGGAAACTCATCAAGGAGAGAAGCAACCTTGATCTAAAGGGAACTTTCCTGATGGTGAGAACAATCAACCATTGAAAAGAGTTGCCTTCAGAAGTTGTGGCTGCTCAACAGGGATGGGATGCTGGGAGTTCGCAGAGGTTCGGGAGAGTCCCTAAGCTAAGATTCTGTGCAGTTCAGAGAACCCCCAAATTCCACTCCTGGCTGGTCCTGCCCACCCTGCCACTCCCCTCCCAGGAGCCCCCCATGTAGCCCGTTTGGAATGCAGGTAAGTGCAGGGGGTACAAGGAGGCTTTTTTGGCCTCCCGGAAGTTCAGGAAGACTGGAAAAGTGACCGTTTCTGGCTTCCAGAGAGCCCCTGGAGCCCAGGGAGGGCAACCCTCCCGCCGCCATGGTGCAGGAGGCCAACTAGGCCACACCGACCATGGCTACACCCACCCAGCAACCAAGCAGAGAACCCATTGCTAAAAATTTTGAAACCCACCCCTGGTGCTCCAACACTGGAGGTTTTTAAGAAGAGATTGGACAGCCCTTTGCCTGAAATGGTGTAGGCTTTCCTGCCTGAGCAGGAGGTTGGACTTGATGACCTCCATGACCCCTTCCAACACTGTTATTCTGGTTCACATGAGTCACCCACGGTCACCAAAAGCCACAGAATATCTGAGCCCCAAATGAAGAAATAGATTGCAAAAGCAGATTCACGTTGAATAGGCCCATTCATCTTGAGAGGTATGGATGCAAATGCAGAATTATCCCAACTAGATATATATATATATAAATCCAAGCAATAGCACTTGGATCTTTTCAAGTGCTTTGAGATAAGGAACGTTTTCTCTAAATCTGAATATTCTTCCTGGCACTTTAAACTGCTCCATTTACTTAATACTGAGCAAACCTCCTCGTCCTCCTCTTCCTCTTCCTCTTCCTCTTCTTAAATGTCATTATATCTAATTTAGGACAACCTATTACAATGCAATTTTCTTTCCATGGATAGGTGAAACGGCCTTCCAATAGAACAAACACCTGATCCTTATGAAACCTTATTCTTTTAGATTTCATGAACTATTTTATGATATTATGTTGGCAAGAGTCTGATCTTTCCTTTAAGTTTGTGCTTACTTTTAGTCGCTTAAATATCTGTGTATTTTAATTTCTAGCGATAAGTTTGTCTATGACTCATTTAAAAAAAATAGAAAGTCAAAAATCTAGAGACCACAAAATTGCATTTGTTGGTTCACTTAGCAACTCTTTTATCTCTACAGAGGATGTTTTTCTACTCGAAACAGAGAATCCGAGAACAACCCTTATATATGGCATTTTCACCACTTCCAGGTAAATCCTTCATACTTATTTTAAGAAAGAAAAGCTCAAAATAAGATTTCCATGGGTGTGGAAGACATGGCTATACAGTGATATGATTCCTACCAGATTTCCCTAAAAATAAGACCCTGTCTTATATATATTTTTGCCACCCAAAAAGACACCAGTTCTTATTTTCAGGGGATGTCATCCACTGACTAACCTCACCTGCATGCGTCATCCCTGGCCTCCTTTTCGCTGTCAGAGGCTTTCAGGAACTTCTTCTTCTATAGCTGGCAAGGCTTTCCTGAAGGCCTTGCATCCTGTAACTGAGCTCTGGATCGATCCAGAGCTTTGTGATCAGCTGCAGAGGCCTTCAGGAAAGCCTTGCCAGCCTTGCCGGCTGTAGAAAAAATGGGCTGGCAAGGCAGGTGTTGGGATGTGCCAGGCCTGGCTACAACTATCCAAAGATAAGTAGTAGGGCAGCTCCACACATACACCATCTTCACCTTAGCTTAATTTTTACCTGCCCATTCTGGAGTGGGTAGGATCTTAATTAGGGCTTATTTTGGGGGGTAGGGCTTATATTGGGCTCATATGTAAAAAGTTAAGTTAGGACTTACTTTCAGGGTAGGTTGTATTTTCAGGAAAACAGGTTATTAAGATGTATCTCAACGTTGTATAGTGTCCTACAGAACGTTTTTAGATGTTCTTCGACCTGATGTTCTTAACTCTATAGAATGTTCTCATGAAGCTATTTAAGTATAATATTAAAGGCAACTCTTTGCAGTATTGCCAGAAATTAAATTTCCATCCTGTGCCATGATCATTCAGCAGTGATTATTTTATGTATAATAACATTTGCATCTCCTCATCAAAGAAGATGTTACCAAAATCTGTAAGATACTGATTTGTATTTCTTGCAGGTGTAGAGCAAAAAAAAAAAAAATGGTTAGCATTGTAATGTTTACTCTTCCTGGAGTTTTCACACTTGGAAGTTATATGCAAACAACTTCATTTTTACTAATTTCTGGGACGCGCTTAGCAAGTAGACAAATCCACAGTATGCATGTTAATGAGCCATGCACACAAAACCACGTGATGTAAAGAAGGGGGAAACTTAACAAAATGTAGGTACACTCTTAGAAACACTTCATACAAACATGTGCTTTGAATCTGATATGGATTGGAGTAACGCTTATGAAAAGACTGCAAATCTTGGGGAAAGTTTTGCAAGGACATTGTTCAAAGAGAGACTAATGATCTTTAATATTGAAAGGAGGCACAGCCAAAAGAAAGGGGGGGGGGGACACACATAAGAAAAAAAAAATTAATAGTCCCTATCCTGAATTCTTTCAGGTTCTTCCTTAAAATATTTATTGTATATTTCTTCTGGCTGTGCAAATAATATTAAAGCAATGCATTATGTGTTTCTAAAAAACTATGACATTTCTTTCTGAAAAGATATACTGCATGAGTCCATTTATTATTGCATTTAAAAATTCTGGTTGAATTTGGAAAAAATATATGTACGGATTACCTTGGGGTACTTTTCTGTACTATTTACTACTGTAGCTATTTTGTTACACAAGGGAAGAAATAAAACCCTCTTCAAATATTAAGGGAAAATATAATAACCATGTTGACAGCTTTTACTAAAATAATAATAATAATAATAATAATAATCATCATCATCATCATCATCATCATCAACCATCTGCTTCCACCTCATTGCTATTTTTCAAGGATATCCATAGCAATTTTTCTAATGCATACCAGAATTATTATTCTCCTCCTCCTCCTCCTCCTCCTCCTCCTCCTCCTCCTCCTCCTCCTCCTCCTCCTCCTCCTCCTCCTCCTCCTCCTTCTCCTCCTCTTCCTTTTCCTCTGTGCCTATCTTTTCTCTCCTCAAACCAAAAGTCAATTCTTTTTTGGTTTGCTCCCTGTTGTGAATGAATAAATGCTTAATAAAGTTATCTAAAGCTTGAAGTCAAGTGCAGGGTTCTGGCCCTGCACTTCTGATTGGCTGTTAAATGGCGAGATCAGATTGGTCCATTCAGGAGAATTTGATTGGCCATTAGCAAGCTGTTATCATTGGTTAACGGAGCTACCGCTCCCAGGTTGCTATTGGTTGAATAGTTAATAAGTTGCCTATATAAGGAAAGCTATAGCAGCCATCCAGTTTGAGCTGTCACACCATGTAAATAAAGAGTTGAAGTTCACTGTTTTCACCGGCTCATCTCCATTATTCGCACCCATGCTCCACACTTAACACTGGCAACGAAGATGGAATGTGGAGACGTCAGAGCTGATTAAACAATGAAGAAGACAACCAAACACGTGGCTGAAACACACAACGGCGGAACCACGTCCGGTGGCGTAGTGCCACCCGCTCCGTTCGACCCAGTGCAAGAAGACTGGGAGACCTACATGGATCATTTCCAAATGTTCTTGGAAACCAATAATTTGAAGGATGCCACAACCGGGAAGAAACGGGCGGTATTCCTAACGCATTGCGGACCAACCATATTCAAGATGGCCAAGGCACTAGCAAAACCGGCAGAAGTGAAGGCTATGGACTTGGACATCCTCGAACCTCTACTAAGGGCCCACTATGCACCGACCGTACCAATGCTTGTAAGATGACATGAGTTCTACCAAAGAAACCAGTGGAAAGGAGAGAGCGTTGCCGAATTCATTGCAGATCTCCGGAACTTGAGAGGCTTCTGCAATTTCGCCGACCTGGAAGAGGCTTTGAGAGACCGAGTGATTCTGGGATTAGATGTGCTAAACGTGCAGAGCAAAATAATGGCAAAGGGCGACATTAGCCTTGCCGATGCCATTGCTGAGGCTACGGCAGCGGAAGCAACCAAGAAGTCAGCTGCCCAACTACGCCGAAACCGCACTCCGACACACCAACCAGCCCGCGACATTTCATCTAAGTCAGAAGGACAGCTTCTGACAACCCACCATGAGGACCTCTCTTCCGACAGCCCTCCATGAGGACCTCTCTTCGACAGTGACAAAGAAGAGGTCCATCGACTGCGGTCCGATCAGGACCATTACCTGAAGTCCCAGCAACCATGTGCTGGCTGCGGGGCCAACCATTACCGGTCCGATTGCAAATTCCGTGACGCGCTCTGCCATGAGTGCGGGAAATGAGGCCATATTGGACGGATCTGTAGAAGTCTCCTAGGACCCAGCCAAACCTCGAAGGGGGCTAACTATCGCCAATCGACAGGAAACTGTCCTGTAAAGCGAGAACCAGTAAACCATTCCTACAGAAACCGACCATGAATTGCCTAACGAAGTGAGAAGAGGCTCACCAAACTATCACTATTGATCATGCCTCTTCTTTGGATGCTAAGAAAATCTGAATTAAAGTGGCCATCGAAAATCAGCCCTGCCAAATAGAAGTCGACTCAGGATCGTCTCTTTCGATGGTTTCCTGGAAGACCCTCAAGCAACTCATCCCTACTATCTGGCACCAAGACCTTCATTCCCAAAGACTCATACTTAAAAACTATCAGGGGAACCGGATTCCAGTTGTGGGATCCAGTTGAGTCCGAGTTTCGTTCAAAAATTGCACAATGTACTTACCCCTGACGGTGATCGACAAGGACCGGCCTAGCCTGTTAGGCCTCCAATGGTTCGCACCACTCGGCATTGAAGTGGCAGGCATTAACCGAATAGGCGACAGTGACTGGGAGGAGGACCTCATCCATGAATTCCAAGACATCTTCACGGAAAAGCTAGGCGAGTACAAGGGGACCCCGATATCCTTTAGCCTTAATCCAAAAATAGCTCCCATCCGCCTTAAGCCTCATTGAGTTCCGTTCTCACTAAAGCCGAAAATCGATGAACAGCTTGATAAGTTAATAGCCCAGGGAGTGTTAAAGCCAACCGATCACTCTCCCTGGGAGACCCCAATCATGACACTGATTAAGCCGGATGGTTCAATTAGAATTTGTGGGGACTAATGAGCCACACTGAACCACGCCCTGCAGCAAAACCCATATCCGGTGCCAGTGGTGCAACACCTCCTCCATTCCCTGGGGGGCGGAAAAGTCTTTGCTAAACTAGACTTAGCTCAGGCTTATCAGCAACTGCCAGTTGATGAAAAAACGGCACAGGCACAGACAATCGTAATGCACTGAGGTGCCTTTAAATGTACGCGGCTCCAATTCGGAGTGAGTGTAGCACCGGGGATCTTTTAGAGCCTAATGGAAAGACTCTTACAAGGGATTAAAGGCATTGTCACCTACTTTGACGATATGTTAATTGCTGCCCCTACTTCAAAAATTTTACAGGATCGTCTAAGACTGGTTCTCAAAAAAATTCCAAGACGCAGGCCTTAAGGTGAAGAAAAATAAGTGTAAGCTGTGTACAGATCGTGTCGAATTTTTAGGGTACTTAATTGACAGTTAGGGTATTCACCCTACTGATAGCAAATTGAGAGCAATAAAAAATGCTCCCAGACCCCGGAATAAGGCCGACCTTCAGACGTTTCTAGGCCTCATCAATTTTTATTACGTATTCTTGCCACACAAGGCAACTGTCGCTGAACCTTTACATCGTCTACTGGACAAAAAAGCAATCTGGGTATGGGGTCATAGAAAAGAGCAGGCGTTCCGTAATGTAAAAAAACTACTGACTTCTGATGCTGTGCTAATGCAGTACAATGAAACCTTACCGTTAAATATCATGTGTGATGCATCACCTTTTGGAGTAGGCGCCATTTTGAGTCACGTATTGCCTAACGGTAGCGAAGCCCCTGTTGCCTATTTTTCAAAGACGTTCTCGAAAACTGAACGAAATTATAGCCAGATTGATAAAGAAGCCCTTGCAATTGTGTCAGCTGTCAAAAGATTTCATGAGTACGTGTACGGCCGGGCTTTTACGAAAGTGACTGACCACAAACCTTTGCTGGGAATAATAGCCAGGGATAAGCCAACCCCCTATATATTATCTCCCAGGATGACTTGCTGGTCAGAATTCTTGGCTGCTTATAATTATCAGCTGCAATACCACCCCGGGAAAGCTATTCCCCATGCCGACGCGTTGAGCCGTGCACCGCTCCCAGAGACTACTGACGACCCTGTGCCAACAATGTCAACGTTTCAGATCGAGACACTCCGTGCACCACCATTAATGGCCCGTGATATTGCGAGAGAAACAAAACGCGACCCCACCTTAGCACGAGTCCTCATGTGGGTAGAACATGGATGGCCATTGGACCAGGTATCAGACGACTTCGCACCATTCAAAAGTCGACAAACAGAGTTGTTTTCTCAAAAGGGCTGCATCATCTGGGGCAATAGAGTCATTATTCCAGAACGACTCCAACAGGCACTACTAAAAACCTTGCACAATGGCCACCCTGGCATCATGCGCATGAAGGCCCTTGCACGAAGCTACGTGTGGTGGCCAGGCATCGACAAACAAATTGAGTCGTGGGTCAAAACTTGTCGTAGATGCCAAGAAGTAAGCAATGCCAACCGAGTGGGAGACACCGCAGGGACCCTGGTCCCGTATCCATCTGGATTTTGCTGGGCCGACCAAAGGCCACACCTTCTTGTTAACCGTAGACGCCTACTCGAACTGGCTCGAAATCCACCGAATGAGGAACACAACAACGGAAGCAGTCATTAAAAAACTAGAAAGACTGTTTGCAACCACGGATTACCAGACGTTCTGGTATCCGACAACGGGCCCCAATTTACCGCGCTTTCCTTTGAGCAGTACCTGGTGGACTGTGGTATTCAACATGCGCTCACTTCTCCTACGCATCCTGTGGCCAACGGTAGGGCCGAGCGCATGGTACAATTCGTCAAGAAAACGCTACAGAAAGTGGACTATGACAACATCGAAGAGAAGATAAACCGAATCCTCTTTTTACAGCACATCACTCCTCACAGCGTCACCAACAAAACTCCTGCCGAGCTGCTAATGGGACGAAAGCTCCACTCCCACCTCGAGCGGTTACACCCAGCCTACGAACTGGAGAAACCACTTGGATCCAGCAGCCGATGCCGTACCTTCCAGGTCGGCAATTTGGTGTTCGGGCGATCCGCTGTGGGTAGAAGCAACTGTGGTCCGTGTAACTGGCCCTAGATCTTACCTTGTTCAATGCCCTGACAATAGACTTTGGAAGCTCCATATCGATCAACTACGATCAAGGCTGCAGTCTGGCATTTCCGAACTCCCTAATGACCAAACCGAGGGGGGGGGGAGATACGGAAGAAGATGAATTTCAATTAACCGGAAATCTTTTTGAAGGAAACGATAGCAGAACGGAAACGCGAGAACAGGAATCAGGGATGGGAGTGAGTGCACCTCAGGGTGATACTGAAGATGTTGGTGACAACGAAAACACGAACTCTGAATCAGAGGCAATCCCTTTGCCAAACAACGCCCTACCTCAACAAGAGTGCAGCCAAATGCAGGGTGCACAGAGAAAATAAAAAAGACTAACAAAACAACCGTCCTACCTCAAGGACTACATGACTGCACCCCATAAACGGAACCCGGGGGGAAGGGGTGTTGTGAATGAATAAATGCTTAATAAAGTTATCTAGAACTTGAAGTCAAGTGCAGGGTTCTGGCCCTGCACTTCTGATTGGCTGTTAAATGGCGAGATCAGATTGGTCCATTCAGGAGAATCTGATTGGCCATTAGCAAGCCGTTATCATTGGTTAACGGAGCTACTGCTCCCAGGTTGCTATTGGTTGAATAGTTAATTAGTTGCCTATATAAGGAAAGCTATAGCAGCCATCCAGTTTGAGCTGTCACACCATGTAAATAAAGAGTTGAAGTTCACTGTTTTCACCGGCTCGTCTCCATTATTCGCACCCATGCTCCACACTTAACACTCCCAAAATTTGGTGGCATCGCTGCCCTAAAACTTCAATCTTTCTTTTCTTTGTTGTATTCAGGCCTCCTTGTTCTGAATATGCCTCTTTCTCTTGTTGTGTCTTTTGCCATAATGAATGGATAACATGCATTTTTCCTATTATTATTATTATTATTATTATTATTATTATTATTATTATTATTATTATTATTATTATTATTATTATTTAAAAGAAACTTCATTGGAACAATTGAGCCTCTCTCTTGAGCTCTGTGAAGAGCCAGAAATAATTTTAAGAGTAAAGATGGGGTGATATTATTTCTCTGACCACACATGTTTAATTTGGAATTTGGTTTGATTAATTCGTTTGCTGGGGGAGGAGATGGGTTGCAGCCATAGAAGCTGGGCAAAAAATGCAGAAATCCTGCAGACATTTTATTCTGCCTCTACTAGGTTTATTCAGATTCAGTTTCTTTTGCCACAAACCCGCAGATGTATTTTAATACATATTTTAACTCTGAAGTTGATGTGCAAGTATAATTTATAGCAGGCAATGTAATGGATTTCATTTGACAGCCATAGCTTTGATTCCATCTCAGGAACATGTTACCGCATAGAATTCTAGCCATTAATTTAAATAACATATGTTTGAATATATTCCTGAATGAATTAATTTTATGGGCAAAACCACACAAAGGGGAATATTTATAGCTCAAGGTTGAAATGAAGGGCCCTGGGTGCTCTCTGAGCTTGGTTCTTTTCTTGCAGACGTTTCATTACCCAGCTAGGTAACATCATCAGTGCTACAAAGGAGGGAGGTTTGGGAGGAGGAGGAGGAGGAGGAGGAGGAGGAGGAGGAGGAGGAGGAGGAGGAGGAGGAGGAGGAGGAGAAAGATATGGAGGAGGATTAAGATACCCTTGGTGCTCTCTGAGCTTGGTTCTTTTTTTGCAGACGTTTCATTACCCAACTAGTTAATATTATCAGTGCTAGTAGGGAGTGAGGTTTGCAAGGAGGAGGAGGACTGTGAGGTCCTTGGTGCTCTTTGATCTTGGTTCTTTTCTTGCAGACATTTTATTACCCAAACTAGGTAACATAATCAGT
Source organism: Hydrophis major (assembly GCA_033807585.1). Lineage (NCBI taxonomy): Eukaryota > Metazoa > Chordata > Lepidosauria > Squamata > Elapidae > Hydrophis > Hydrophis major. The sequence continues at coordinate 154,492,227 of CM066331.1, read as the reverse complement.
GCTAGAAGGAAGTGGAGTATGCAGGGAGGAGGAGGGAGAAGAGGAGGAGGACTGGGGGTCCTTGGTGCTCTCAGTTTGGTTCTTTTTTTGCAGATGTTTCATTACCCAACTAGGAAATTTCATCAGTCCCATCTCTGAGTTGGAAAAGCTACAGTAGTTGCCACTGCATTTTTTTTTTTTTTGCAAATGTATTTTGGTTTCCAAGCATCAGAATTTTGATCACATGAGAATGGGGATGTGGCAATGGTGAAAAATAGTCACAAGTCACTATTATCAGTGCCGTTGCCCCTTTGAATGGTGACTAAATGAACTGTTGTAAGTCCAGGACTGCCTCTAATCAAAATGATGTTGCAGAATAAACCATTACATCCAACCAGTCAAATATCTATTGAATGACTCCAGAAATAGCAACAATTGATATTTAAGCAGGTGACATTGATTCAGAGATGGCATTTGCAAGAGAAGTAGCAAAACAGAATAAATGAATCTAGTTTAATTTACTGTTTTCCTTCCATTCCTTAGTTCGGTATTTAAAGGTTCAGCAGTTTGTGTCTATCACTTATCTGACATTCAGCGAGTGTTCAATGGACCGTTTGCCCACAAGGAAGGACCAAACCATCAACTGATTCCCTATCAAGGAAGAATCCCTTATCCACGACCAGGAACTGTAAGTCTCCATAATTAACTTGTCTTGTAAGATATTACTGAGCATAATCTGAAATTGTATTCATGCATGTATGTTGAAGTGTATAGATAAGATAATCTTTATTGTCATTTTTTTCCTGTGGGACTCTGGCATACATTAAAAATAAAATTCTGCTGCCTGCTCTGAAAAGTGTACACATACATAACATCCATACAGATGTGCTATATACACACATATGTATAGGCCTACAGCCTGACATATAACTACTTATAAATATGAATTGCTGTCCATCTTTTTTTTAAAACAAATTTTATTAATTTTACAAAAACAGTACACAACAAACAAGGCATAACAGCTTATAAATTCTTTTCTAAAAAAAAAAAATAGTAATAATCAAAGAAGAAAACCAATAGAACATAATGATTCCAAATTGTAATATCAATATTTACTTTATCTATTTAACTTCATATCTTATCCCAACTTCTCCTTTTCATCCAAATTATTTCTTGCTAATTAAAATTTTATTGCCTTTTATCAACATACAAAACGCAGAAAACATAACAAAATTTAAAACATCTTTTCTGAAAGCTGCCTGATCCCGAGTTAAAACTCTTCACACAGACGAAATTTACACATCATATTCACTTTATATATCCTTCCCTATCTTATTACCATTTTCAATAACATTCTTTGTCTGTTCTATTTCCAACTATCCATTCATCTTTTTTCTTTTACTATACTTCTCCTATATACTAATTGGAGTGACTCCTTTAACTCATTGCCCTAACTTAAAAGTACTTCATATAACACTTAATTTATCTTGGGATTCTGTTTAGTACATTCTAAAATTATACAATAAATTGTATAAGAAAGATTCTACTCTAAATACACATATAAAAACACAATCTTATGTACCTTCCAGAATCCCCCCCTTTTTTTATCCTTCACCCATTGTCTCTAAATAAGCTTTTTGTCTTTAGATCTTGCTTCCCACCATTGAGGCTTCTCCTCCCCCCCTTTCTCTCTTGCTTATTCTTCTCCTTGCTCTTTTTACCCCTTTCTCTCTCCTCCTCCCTTTTCTTACTCCCTTTCCATTGCTTTCTAACCTTACATCCACCTTTCCTCTCATTTTTCTCTTTTTTGGTTGTTTTTTCAAACCTTAAAATCCCCTTTTTCTTATCCTCTTTCTCCTCCTCCCTGGAAAAAACCCATTGTTCATCAAAGATGGCTTCTTGTTCCTCTTCTTCTTTATCCCAGTCATTCTGCTGCGTAGTCAACTTTTCATAAGTACATAACGCCATTTCTAAAAATTGAAATAAAGTGCCCAAAGTATCTTTTCCATCTTGTTCTTCCTTTTTATATTTTTGATATTCAGTCTTTAGTTCATCCACAAGCGATGCCATCATGAAAAGAGAAACTTTTCCCAAAACAACCACCCAAGTATTTTTAATCAAAAATAGTTCAAAAGAAGTTCCAAAAGTTAATACTTTTCTTCCTTCTTCTATTTCTCTTTCTGGGGTTACTGTTTAATCAAAGAGGTCCAATTACCATATATCTTTCTTTGGGTTTCTAGGCAATCTCCTCCTTTTTCCACTTCTGCTCCAATTTTTTTCCTCTCCCTTCCCACTTGCAACATCAATTTTTAAATGATCAAAAATCCATACCTCTAATAAGAGTTCTCCAATTCCTTAAATTTTTAAGTCCAATATCCAAGAAGTCTTTTATCCCTTGACTTCAACTTTCAAAATAGTTCACCTTCAGTGCCCAAATAAGTTTCAAATCTTCATCTGCTGTTTCTGTGGGGTGAGAGAGTGAAGAAAAAAAAAAAAGTTCCCTTTAAGAGCTTCTCCGCCGCTTTCCACTCTTCTTAGGGATACAATGTATCCTCCAGCAATTCAGACAGTTCAGTTCCAGCGAGTTTAAAAGATGTTGATTGACCCGGCTCAGCCAGAACTTTCACTTTTCTTGCTTCCTCCAGCACGATCTTACCCGGTTGCAGGCTTCTTCGTGGCGGCCATGACTGACCGCCGCTCCACCACCTCAGGAAAAAGGGTTTTTTCCAGACAATGAGGGGGTCTGCGACACCCCCAACCCCCTGTTCAGCTCCCCTCTCTCTTTGGCTGTCCCTACAGGGCAGCCATATCCCCCTGACCCGTTTGGATCGGGGGTACCTCGGCGGCAAGCGCAGTAGGAATCGCGAACAGTTGCAAATTCCTGCTGCCACTGAAGCCATGCGGAACTGGAAACCCGAATTGCTGTCCATCTTGAATATGTAGTGGAAAGAGGAAGGTTGGGAGTTCACAAAGTTGATGCTATATGGAAGAAAACTGGGGCTGAATCTGGATGTTCTGCTTCTACCACAAAGCCCCCTCCTAGAAGATAACAAGGAAAACAGGTAATGGAGAGGATGAGTAGCATCCTTGATGATACTACAGACCACTCAAGTATCGTATCATGCCCCTGTCAGAGTCTGAATGTTAGGAGGAAGATGAACAGCTGACAGGGAGTGGGAGTGTGGTTCCGTTGGCTGTGAAGGAAACTGGGGAAGGGCAAAGTCCAGCTGGGTATAGCATGGGAGAGGTAGGACAAGGGAGAGGGAGTTCAGAGGAAGACCCAGGCCCACCCCCCTCTTCATCCTAAGTCACGCAGGGAAGAACGGAGGAGAGAGCAACATGGGTTGCATGGTTTATGGGGAAGGAAAGGGCCCTGATTCCCTTCATTAGGCACACCTGGGAATAGAGTTTAAAGGAGAGGCAGCTGAGAGTGGTGTTTGCTGGGAACAAATGTGAGTTTATCTTGTGTTGACTGTGGTTATCTGTCTTCCTGGCATCCTCCCAATTGGGTTGATTTACTGCCATTCCTTCACTTCTGGAATTCCTTTTCTTGCCCTGCTGGATTAATTACCTCCTCTTGCCTAGATTGGACTTATAGTTAAAGTTTTTGTTGACAATGTTTTGGACTTGAATCTCTGCAGCCAAAGGCTGTTCCTGGGAGAGTTTTTCTCCAGCCCAGAAGGTAACCAAGACATTTGGGGCAAAGTTGGAGATAATAAAGGGATTCCTACTTATTATCTGACTGTGTTGCCTTTGTGCCATGCTCCGGGTCATCACACATCACTTCTACGCTATGTCCTGGATAGAAGGGAACAAACTTCTAATAATCATTTCTGCTGTCCTTACCACTCTGCACTGCCTTCCTGTCTGAAAGAGTAGAACCTCCAAATCACACAGTGATAAAATACAACAGATGCTCTCAATTGTCCCTCTATAGAAAGTGGTGAGGACAGTGGAAAGAAGGTGCACTTTTCTCATGCAACTCAGAAAATGTAGGCACTGCTGTGCCCGCTGCACTAGTGTCTCACTGTTGAGTGACCAAGCTAGCCTACTGTATGTGTGCCTTTTTTTATGTGCCCATTATTTCAACAAACTGGCAGGAGTTAAGTGGGAATTCAATACCTTTGATACATGAAAATACTAATGGATCTGTAACATATTAAATGCAGAAGGAAGATTATAGTTTTTAAAAAACTGGTCATAAAATGGAACCCTAGAAGAAGCCATCCCATGTCAGACAAAAAAAAAAATGTCACTACCAATATTTATGGGACCAAACTATTGCTGATTTGTGTTGTGTTGAATGCTTCCATGCACATAGCTTGCCCTGCATGTAGAAAACAGATTGTGTGAGACTTCCTTGGGGTTGGCTGAAATTTATGTCTCCAATTATTCAGATGGGGCAAGATGACTCAGTGGTTAAAGATGCTGAGTTTGTTGGCTGGAAAACTGATACTCCAGGTTCGAGACCTGAGCTCCATATAATGGTTGAACTCCCATCCTTGCTCTAGCTTCTCCCAACCTAGCAGTTTGAAAGCGTGCAAATGCAAGTAGATTAATAGGTACCACTTCCATAGAAAAGTAACAACATTCTGTGTACCTCAGCATATAGCCAAGATGACTACATGACCATGGAAAATGTCTTTGGACAATGCTGGCTTCCTCGGCCAAGAAATGGTGATCAGCAACCGCCCTAAAGTTGGACACGACAGGGAAAACAGGATAAAACACACAATGAACGGTTGCAGGAACTTGGCATGACTAGCAGTGGTGGGATTCATTTTATTTTTTTTTACTACTGGTTCTGTGGGCATGTCTTGGTGGGTGTGGTAGGGGAAGGATACTGTAAAATCTCCAGTCAGAGGTGATATTTGCCAGTTCTGTGAACTATTCAAAATTTCTGCTACCAGTTCTCCAGAACTGGTCAGAACCTGCTGAAGACCACCTCTGATGGCTAGTCTAGTGAAGAGAAGGACCAGGGGAGACATGAGACCAAGTCTTCCAATATTTGAGGGGCTGCCACAAAGAGGAGGAGGGGGTCAAGCTATTTTCCAAAGCACCAAAGACAAGGAATAATGGATGGAAGCTGAACAAGGAGAGATTCAACCTGGAAATAAGGAGAAAATTTCTGACAGTGAGAACAATCAACCCATGGAACAGAAGTTGCCTTCAAAAGTTGTGGGAGCTTCATCCCTGGAAGCTTTCAAAAAGAGATTGGACTGCCATCTGTCAGAAATGGTGTTGGGTCTCCTGCTTGGGTGGGGGGTTGGACTAGATGACCTACAAGGTCCCTTCCAACTCTGTTAATCTGTATCCACTACCTGTGCAACAAATCTTCGCTATCATTTTTAACTCAGTAACCTGCCTTCGTTTTTCTTAGGCCCTAAGGGAATGTCCAAGAACAGTTTAGGTATATCAGATGAAAAAAACTCCAGCAACCTTGTTAGCAGACATCAATCGTCCAGTCGATTAGCAAGGAGAGCTTTGCTGGAGAACTTGTACCCAAAGCACAATGGCTGCTAATGGCACAAAAGGATTAAAATGATTTGATTAGCTCAGGCAGATTTTATTCCTTCTTTTCTTGTGAGGCGAGGAGGGAATCTCAGGGATGAACAGTAGAAAATCCAAGTGAAATATAATTCCCTTTTGTCTCAACCTGAGCAGTCCAATAACACTTGAAGATAAATGAATGTATACACCGGGAGTTCTAAGAGATAAAAGCGGAATAAAAGATAATGGTAATTCAGTTGCTTGGCTTGCATTCCAGAGATTAATTGCTTTTATAGTGTTTTTGCAAGGATATAAATGCAGTGGAACATTTTATAGGGATATTTTATGAGCCTGAAATTGGTTGTATATCTTTTTTTTTTTTTTTTGGAGGGGTGGCTTCCCATAGATATTTGCTTGGCCACAAAATCCTTTGGTCTCAACTACATGACCTCTTATGGGCTTGAACAACTTAATTTGCACATTAAAAAAAAATTAGTTTAGTCCAGAAAAAGACTAACACTGCCTTCCAAACCATGTGGATCTCATTGAAAACAATGAGATTCATAAGATATATTTAAGTGAATGGCTGGAACATTTTTATGCACACAATTTAGCAGTGATTTAAATAATAATAATCACAGGCAGATCAATACATCATATACCACACCTGGAGTACTGCATCCAGTTCTGGTCACCACAATATAATGAAGATAAAATAAAATATTTTTTTAAAAAATAGTAGTCGTCTAACAAAAGCATTTAATGATACCCAAAGCATACTACAGGGGAAAAATATGGTTTTAGTTACATCTATAAAAGAAAGAAAGAAAGAAAGAAAGAAAGAAAGAAAGAAAGAAAGAAAGAAAGAAAGAAAGAAAGAAAGAAAGAAAGAAAGAAAGAAAGAAAGAAAGAAAGAACAAGAGAGAAAGGAAGAAGGAAGGAAGGAAGGAAGGAAGGAAGGAAGGAAGGAAGGAAGGAAGGAAGGAAGGAAGGAAGGAAAGAAAGGATCTATTTCACATTTATGTTTTCAACATTTCATTGCAAGTTATTTGTAGTCAGGTGAAAACTTTGATCTAGAGATTTCTTGGTTTAGAACTTCAGCCTTGGTATAGATTAGAAATAAGCATTTAATCTTTTCCATAAATATAGCACCGTTGATTTCCTTTTAAGTGTCACTACGGTATGTTTTTCTTGTGGCCTCTATATTTTGGAATAGAATTGTGGATTAGCTGGGCCTTGATCTTATTTGCTTAAGGCAGCCATTTCAGAAATAGTTCAAATGAAACAGAGTAAGGTTAAGTAACATTATATATTCATTTAGCAACATTAGAGGCCTTGACAGCTGGGCAGATATCTTTGCCATGGTCAACTGTGAGTTATAGAAAAGCTTCATGAGGTAATGTATGGATACATGCTGGTTGGAGACTGTGTCTTAAATCTCCTTTGTCATGTGGAGTTCGACACACAAATCATTATCTGGAGTTACACCATGTTGTGGATAAATTATGTGTCTTACATCATCACATCTGTAAAACAGTAGCCTTGAGATTGAATGGCAAGGAAAGAAGAATATTATATACAATATATACAATATATACATAACAACATGGGAAGGGAAGGGAAGAGAACAGAAGAAAAGAGAAAGGGAGGAGAGGAAAGGAAAGGAGATAAGAAAAGAGATGATGATAAGAGAAGAGAAGAAAAGATGGTGAGATGAGATGAAAAGAGGAGAAGAGAGAGGGAAGAGAAGAGAAGATGAAAAAAGGAGAAGATAAAAGAAAAGATAATATGATGAGATAAGAGAGAAGAGAAGATGAGAAGAGAGGAGAGAAGAGAAGATTGGGCAACTATTTGCCTGAAATGGTATAAGTTTTTTTAACTGAGTAGGGGGTTAGACTAGAAGACCTCCAAGATCCCTTCCAACACTGTTATTCTGTTTTCTGTATAATAGAGCTGGGAAATTGCTTGAGCTGGTGTATCAGCCTCATTGGCTTAGTGCTGTACCAATTTTCATGTCTCCAGTTTCATTAAGCATGTACCCCGAGGCTATTTTTTGTGGAAGAAACAGACCGTAAATCGGTAGTAGTTGATTTGGCTTGCTCTGTTGTTCCAGTTCAAGCCTTGGGACATCTGGCAAGGACAAACCAAAGAACAGCTAAGATGCTGGCTTTAAATGTAGGAATCGAAAGTTCAGATCCTTTCAGAAGGTGGGAAGGAAAAGACAAGATGTCTCATGGAAGGATATAATCTTTCTTTCGTTCTTTGGTTATTTATTTTGGAAGTTCAGAGATGCAGCCATTGTTAGCCGCCAAATCTTTGACCCAAACATTCAGCTGCCCCGAGCTGATTTGTCTTTGACATTGCCTTTAATGGACTTCTAGCTTTTTCCTCCGTGAACACACACAATGTCTGACAATGTCTGAGCGTTATTGTCTTAATACAGCAACTGCAGGAAACTGTTAAAATGTGATATTTATGAGATGGGTCGGATAAAAGCATGACACTCCTTACAAGTCAATCAGATAAGCTGTTATGAAAAGCAATTAACTTCTAAGAGAGATTGATGGTTGTGCTCTACCAACATGTGTTGTGTTGTCCTTTAAGGAGAAGCAAATCTGATGGTTTTCCATTTGTTTAACAAGGTGGCTTATTTCTTTTTAGACACAATCTCCAATCAAAGCTACATTGTCCCATTTCATTGTTAAATTTCAAATAGGGATATTCCAAGATCCAGCTTGGGGCAGACTTGGGAACAATGGAACTCTGACCAAGGTTTAAAATGAGCTCAAGATTTTATTTCCTAGTTCAGCTAACTTTTGATTTGGTATTTTGCCAATGTACAGCATGCTTACAATAGAGTGGGACAGTTAGGGGACTGGAGACTAAAACATATGATGAACAGTTACAGGAACTGGGCTTATTGGCTAGTCTACTGAAGAGAAGGATCAAGGGAGACAGGATAGCAGCCTTCCAATATTTGAGGGGCTGCCACAGAGACAAGGGGGGTCAAGCTATTTTCCAAGACACCCGAAGGCCAGACAAGGAATAATGGATGGAAACTGAACAAGGAGAAATTCAACCTGGAAATAAGGAGAAACTTTCTGAGAACAATCAACCAATGGAAGTTGTGGGAGCTCAATCACTTGGAACTTTCAAGAAGAGATTGGACTGACATTTGTCAGAAATGGTGTAGGGTCTCCCGCTTGGGCAGAAGGTTGGACTAGATGATCTACAAGATCCCTTCCAACTTTGATTATCTGTTAAGAAATCTGTTAGGAGTGGTGCGCTGGTCTGGAGTTGGAACTCTCACCTCACAATCAGGAGGCTGTGAGTTCGATCCTAGGTAGAAGCAGATATTTCTTTCTCTGGGCATGTTGAGAATCTGCTGAACAAGGCTCCGCATGAGTGACAGGAAGAACATCTGGCCAGTAAACACTCAGCTCCATTCAGTTGCCCAGACTCCACCTTGCAAGGGATTAGGGGGTCATTAAATAATGATGATGATACCATGCATACATAGTGCTCAACGTATCACCATAATTGAACCCAAAATTTCCCTTGTTAAATGAGACAGTGGTTAAGTGAGTTTTGCCCCATTTTATGACCATTCTTGCAATGGTCATAAAATGTTGTTAAGTGAACCATTGCAGTTGTTAAGTTAGCAACACAGTTGTTCAGTGAAACTGGCTTCCCCGTTGATTTTGCTGGTCAGGAGGTCGCAAAAGATGGTCACATGACCTTGGGACATTGCAACCATCATAAATATGAGCCAGTTGCAATGGTTATAAATGTTGAAAACAGTCATAAGTCACTTTTTTCAGTGCCATTGTAACTTCAAGTGGTCACTAATTGAATTGCTGTAAGCCAAGGACTACCTTTGTATTCACATGATTATTCAAACTTTTTTTAAGTTAGGGTCAGGAGTAGGATTCAGCTGGTTCAGACCGGTTCAACTGAACCGGATGTTAATTTTATGTCTGGTTTGGTGAACCGGTAGTACCGATGACCAACTGCCCCCTCCCACCCTAACCCCTCCCAGGAGTTTCCATGCAGTCCATTTTGGATCCCAGGTAAATGCAGGGGGCACGGGAAGACAGGGAAGGTGGAAAATGTGCCTCCCAGAGGCTCATGAAGGGTGAAAATGGGCCTGTTTCCCGCCTCTGGAAGGCCGCTAGAGCCCATGGGCTATGCCCACCCAGCAACCATGCAGAGAACCGGTTGCTAAAATTTTTGAATCCCACCCCGGTTAGGGTGCTAGTAATAAGTCTGTAGGTGATGACAAACATTGTCATAAGGAGCTAATTAAAAGTTGTAGGACCCTAATCTGGGTGCTGTTATATTCATAGGGATAACTATAAATCATTATCAGATTCATCAATGTCATGCTTTTGCACATCAAACATATCCAAGGGAATCAATGAGGCAGTCGAATGCACATTTTCCTCCAAAAAACACAACTACATCCATTGGTTGGATCAAGTTGGCGAAAACTGCATACACTCTAACCACAAATGTATTCTAATGGGGTAATTCATAAATTCAATTGGTGTTGTTAATACTGCAGGAAAGGCAATTTGACTAGTAGAGTCCTTCAAGCATATCCTTCACATGATTTCGAAGGAATGAAAGCTTGGATGAAGTATGCATAAGTCAAACAGTTATCAGCTCTTCCAAGAAATAACATGAAGGAACGCTCCCATACCATATAATATATGTGGGAATATCTATAATTTTTTATTTATTTATTTTGTCCTGCTTGTGTAGTGTCTATTGAAGGTGGTGACCATTTGAGAACTGTACGCAATCGAATTTCATTTTAATGTATGCCAATTAGGGTATATTCAATGTGACAGTAAAGTTATTGTAACTTCTAAGTAAGGTCTTCAGGGATGCAGTGGCTCAGTGGCTAAGACATTGAGCTTGTCAATCAGAAAGGTCGGCAGTTCAGCGGTTCGAATCCCTAGTCCCATGTAACGGAGTGAACTCCTGTTCCTTGTCCCAGCTTCTGCCAACCTAGCAGTTTGAAAGCATGTAAAAAATGCAAGTAGAAAAAAGGGACCACTTTGGTGAGAAGGGAACTGCATTCCATCTGCCTTCAGGGTTTAGTCCTGCCAGCCACATGACCACAGAGACATCTTTGGACAGTGCTGGCTCTTCAGCTTTGTAACGGAAATGAGCCCCCTGGAGACAGAAACGACTAGTACATATGTGCCAGGGAAACCTTTCCTTTAAGTAAGGTCTAATGTACAGTTCAGGAGACCTTATAAAGGGCTGTGAATTGAAACACCTTTCAGGTAGTTGATGATTGTTATGTATATGTAAATAACGTAGTTGGGTTGACAATATATAAACTACAAATATATATGTTTGTAGCTTTAAGGAAAAATACTGCAATGTATTATGCTGTGTTCTGGTTGGTTAATTATGCTACAAGTTGCCATAAGAGGGAGCTATAGATCATGGTTCAATTCTCTTTCTCTTTTTCACTGAAGATTTCTCTTGATACTGATACTGACTGACTATGGACCGATACTGACTAACCCTGTTTATTTTGATATTCTGTTGATATTGAAGGTTATTTGTTGTATTATGGTTTGATATTCATCTGCTGTAAAAGACATGGAACCGGTAAGAAGACTTTATAACTAGATGTAAAAAGACTTTATAACTGGATATTTCTGGACTGTTAAAAATGTGTATGACATGGACTGTTTATTGGACGGTGTTATTTCTTCAAGTAAACATTAATACAACTTGTTCAACTCTGTGTGGCTGTATATTTCTTCATAACTGTTCTCATAAACCATTTTCCCTGTGCATATCCTTTTTATACAAGGGTTTCTCTGCATATATCATAACAATGATTATCCATGCTTTTCAACAGTGTCCTGGAGGAGCCTTCACGCCCAACATTCGGACAACCAAGGAGTTTCCAGATGATGTGGTTACTTTCATCAGGAATCATCCCTTGATGTTTAATTCCATCTATCCAATTCATAAGAGGCCATTAATTATTCGGACAGGCACGAACTACAAGTACACAAAGATAGCTGTTGATCGGGTCAGTGCAGCCGATGGAAGATATCATGTTTTGTTTCTTGGAACCGGTAAGAACATTTAGAGCATTGTGTTTCTTTAGTTCAGATTCACCATCTATGTTTATTTTTGCAGCAGGATCACAACAAAATTTGTATACTATCAGGAAGGTGATTATGATTTAGGACAAGGATTATCCATTCCTGCCCCTGAAGGTTTAGAAAGGCAGACCGGCAGGGAAGGGAAGAAGGGAAGGGAAGGAGAAAGGAAAGGAAAGGTGAGAAGGAAGGAAGGAAGGAAGGAAGGAAGGAAGGAAGGAAGGAAGGAAGGAAGGAAGGAAGGAAGGAAGGAAGGAAGGAAGGAGAGTTACAAAACCTTAAAATTTAGGAGGAACCAATAAAGGAGAATATTGTAGCTCCCTTCTTCCTAGGTAACTTATTAGCTCCTATCTTTTTTCCTTCCTTCCTTCCTTCCTTCCTTCCTTCCTTCCTTCCTTCCTTCCTTCCTTCCTTCCTTCCTTCCTTCCTTCCTTCCTTCTTTTGTAACTTACTTAGCGACTAAAATAGCAAGAAAGCTACCAAAGTCACCAAGCTCAGAGCACCAAGGACCCCATTCCTAACTTAGGACGAATCAAGACAAGATGAGGGATGGGCTAGAAATTTGTTCAGCTTTTTTTGTGTGTGTTTCCAAACTAATAAGAAAGCATGCACAAACTTAAATCTTAAATTGCATTTATTAGAATACAGTATTCAAACAAAAATAGTGAGGAGAAAGTCATAAAAACATGTGGAACATATAGAAGTTGTCAGACAATGATGTAATAAACCATAAATTGTATAAAGTAAGCTCCCAGCTGGCTTTCATCCCTAAGTCCCCAAGGCAGGACTAGAACTCACCGTCTGCTTGTGATTGACCCAAAGTCACCCAGCTGGCTTTCATGCTTAGTCCCCAAGGCAAGACTAGAACTCACCGTCTGCTTGTGATTGACCCAAAGCCACCCATCTGGCTTTCATGCCTAAGGTGGGACTAGAACTCTCCATCTCCTGGTGATTGACCCAAAGTCACCCAACTGGCTTTCCTGCCTACTGCAGGACTAGAACTCATGGTCTCCTTTCTAGCCTGGTACTTTAACCAGTAAACCAAACTGGCTCTCTTAGATATGTACTAGTTATATTATTGTGTGTTCCACCCATATGGAAAGTCAGTTCCAATTGATCCTGGAAGCCAAAAGAGATAGTCTCACATTTACAGCATTTCTCATCTTGCCAATGGAGCATTGTTCCAAAGGTTCCACTTGAATAGTACGCTTTCTTTGGCTTGGCTTGCATGGAAATGCCTCGGGTGTCAATCACCGAAGTAACAAATGAAGAACTTCTTTTTTAAAAACAAACAAACAAACCAGCAAACCCAGTGCATAACATACCTTGATCGTCGTATTCCTCCCTCCCTTCCCCCCCTTTTTTTTTTGCCATCTCAAAAGGATTGCCAGGGATTTAACCTGAGAAATCCGTCAACATGAGAACGTTGGAACGAAGAAAATAACTTAATGAAAACGTTTGTGACTGTTTCTTTCTGGGGAGCATAAAAACAAACAACAAACCCACAACTGCATTGTGTAAGATTGACAGGCTTAGTAATTGATGCTCGGGGCTGTTGCAGCCCTCTGGCAAATGAGAGTTTGGCAGAGTGGCAACATTGAGGGTTAAGATGCATTTACCACGGGTGACCAGGGAGCAAAGCCAACAATGGGTGAGTTACATCATTTGTTCTCTATAATACAACATTGTTCTACAAATTATGGGTTTCCCGAGCCAAATTCAGAAAGCAGGCTTCAGAACAGATCCAAATTCACATCTTGAGTAGACTTCCTGGGGTTAAGAGCTCATGTTGCTTGGCTTGGCTTGGCTTTATAGGTAAAGGCAAAGGTTCCCCTCTCATATCCGTGCTAGCCATTTCCGGCTCTAGGGGGCACTGCTCATCTCCGTTACAAATCTGAACAGCCAGCGCTGTCTGGAGACATCTCCGTGGTCACGTGGCCGGCATGACTAAACGCCAAAGGTGCATGGAACGCTATTACCTTCCCATCAAAGGGGTCCCTGTTTTTCAACTTGCATCTTTTTTGACGTGCTTTCGAACTGCTAGGTTGGCAGAAGCTGGGACAAGGAACGGGAGCTCACTCCATGACGCAGCAATGCTAGGGATTCGAACCGCCAAACTGCTAACCTTTCTGATTGACAAGCTCAATGTCTCAGCCACTGAGCCACCACATTCTCCACCCCCACTTTTTTTTTTTTTTGGCTTTATACATTTCTCCATTTTCCACCGGCCAGTTTCATGGTACAAGATACGTTCTGATTGAAGGGTTCAAACTTCCCTTTTGTAGTCTTGAAAAACAAGGGGAAAAAAGCTACAAGTTCTCGACTTACAACAGTTCATGTAATGAACATTCAAAGTTACAACAGCAATGGAGAAAGTGACGTATGACTGTTTTTCACACTTCTGATTGTATCCCCATCAAAATTCAGAGGCTTGGGTATGGACTCATATTTATGACAGTTTTGCCATGTCCTGGTGACCACAATTTTGTGACCTTCTGAAGTCAATGGAGAATCCAGATTCATTCAACAACCATGTGGCTCACTTAACAATTGCACTGATTTACTTAATGACTGTGGCAAGAAAGGTCATAATGAGCCTCGGTGGTGCAGTGGTTAGAGTGCTGTACTGCAGGCCACTTCTGCTGGCTGCCGGCTGCCTGCAATTTGGCAGTTCAAATCCCACCAGGCTCAAGGTTGACTCAGCCTTCCATTCTTCCAAGGTGGATAAAGTGAGGACCCAGATTGTTGGGGGCAAGAGTCTGACTTTGTAAACTGCTTAGAGAGGGCTGTGAAGCACTATGAAGTGGTAAATAAGTCTATTGCTATTGCCCTTCCTTCCTTCCTTCCTTCCTTCCTTCCTTCCTTCCTTCCTTCCTTCCTTCCTTCCTTCCTTCCTTCCTTCCTCCTTCTGTCCTTCCCTCTCCCTTCTTCTTCCTTCCTTCCTTTCTTCCTTTCTTTCTCTCTCTTCCTTTCTCATTCTCCTTCCTGGTGGCACAGTGGTTAGCATGCAGTATTGCAAGCTAATCCTGCCCACAGCCAGCAGTTCGATCCTGAACTGGCTCAAGGTGGACTCAGCCTTCCATCCTTCTGAGGTGGGTAAAATGAGGAGCCAGATTGTTGGGGGCAAGAGGCTGACACTGTAAAACCACTTAGAGAGGGCTGTAAACTCTGTGAAGCAGTATATAAATCTTCTATTGCTTGGAAAGGAAAGAAGGAAGAAAGGAAGGAAGGAAGGAAGGAAGGAAGGAAGGAAGGCATAGTGGTGGAATGGTTAGAATGCAGTGTTTCAGGCTAACTCTGCCCACTGCTAGGAGTTCAATCAAGGTTGAATCAGCCTTCCATCCTTCCGAGGTTGGTAAAATGAGGACCCAGATTGTTGGAGGTAATAGGCTGACTTTGTAAACTGCTTAGAGAGGGCTCTGAAGCACTATAAAGCGGTATATAAGTCTATGTGTTATTGCTATTGCTAACAAGGGGCTAAATTCATTTAACAACTGCCTTGCTGATCAACGGATATTCTGGACTTCCATTGTGTCTGTAAGTTGAGGACTACCTGTGACAAGTCAACACAAACCAAAAATGCATTGTATCAAGCAGAATGATGCATTGGTTGGCTTAATTTTGAGAGAAACTCAGTTTTACACATCTGTAATGGGAGCCAATACAAAGCATTATAATTTATGGCTGAAATTTGCACAATGTTGGCTCTTGGGTTTTTTTTAATTGATTTAGTTGTTGGGGTTTTTTTTTTTGGTTTTGCTTTGTTTAACAAAACAGAGGGAGAAAACCCACATCCACACACATAGAGAGAGACACATATATAATTTAAAATGATGAAAAGGCAATCCTTTCTTCCTTAAACTTATATAAATAATATATAAGTTCTCATGGATATATAGACATATATCCATGATTTTTTTTACAGTTTCAATAAAGATGGCCAGGTTTGATTGTAATCATCCATCTATAATTTACAGCTATAGATAAGTCATTCAAAAGTCCCAAGTAGCATCAGGTTTAATCTACTGAGGAATTACAGCCATAAATTTATCTTAATCATGGGAAGCACTAATTTTTGGCAATAATCAAAGCCCAGAAAAATCTACTTCTGTTGTCCAGCTGTCAATTTCCATGTAGTAGGTATGTAGTTCAAAGGAATGAGTGTGTCTGGAAATATTTGATCTGATTATGAAATTACCTTATTTTTAAGACAAGATGCAGAATCATAAATGAACACTTCAGCATATAAAATATTCTGAGACTGGAGGGGAAATGAATCCAAGATTAAGCTGATGACAACCTCCAAGTAATTTCATGAGACAGGTTATGGGAAGACTTCAATGAATCTCAAGGTGTTCTAATTTCCTGGCCAAAGGCTGTTCATCACCCAGGAGGCTTTGACAACTTGTTGCTGTTGTTAAGACGCTAAGTCATGTCTGACTCTTCGTGACCCAGCCTATGACTGTAATAAACTGATTTGATTGATTGAAAGTCAAGTTGCCTCTTTAAAAAGCACTTTTGGGGCAACCATGACCTGGATGACTGAGAATCTCCATAGATATTCTATGGAATTGTTCAACCAGCAGGCAGAAAATAGGTTCAATTTTATGCTTTTCATTTTCTCTCTCTCCCTCATCTCTTTCTCTCTCCCATCTCTCTCCCATCTCCCTCTCTATCTCTTATCTCTCTCTCTCATTTCTGTCTCATATATCATCTCTCTCTCTCTCTCTGTCTCTGTCTCATCTCTTTGTCTCATTCTCTTTTTCTCTGTCTCATCTCTCTCATCTCCCTCTCTACCTGTCATCTCTCTCTCTCATTTCTCTCTCATCTTTCATCTCTCTCTCTCTCTGTCTCATCTCTCTGTCTCATCTCTCTCTTTCTCTCTCTCTGTCTCAACTCTCTATCTCATCTCTCTTTCTCTCTCTCTTTGTCTCATCTCTTTGTCTCATCTTTCTCTCATCTCTCTCTCTGTGTCTCATCTCTCTCTGTCTCTTCTCTCTCATTTCAGGTCAAATACTTCCCAATCTGCAGCCATTTGCAAACCACAGAGAGACCCCCTCAAAGCAAAACTGCCATGCATTTGCACTGTGGGCCAATATTTCCTAACAATTGTGGCGGTGGATTTTTGTCTGTGTGTGATGTGGGAAAGAGGCCTTGCTCTGTGAGGCCTTTCTGCTTTGTTTATTTGTTTATTATTTTTTTTAAAAAAGTGAAGAAAAATTGCTCAGGGAAAAAGCCCGTTTTGAAGTATGACTTTTGATGTTGCGTGTATTCACTGGAGCATTCTCCTAGGGCTGATTTATATTAAAAAAATGTATGGAAAGATTTAAACTTTTATCTTGAATTAGTCTGTGGAACATAGTGTGTAGCCGCCAAACATATGTGTGTTCTGCGCTAACCATGCTTTGATATAAACAATCATATTTGAGTTCTCTACAAGAAGGCCATTCTTCTGTCAATTGACAAGGTGGAGCAATATTTGGTTTTCTCATCTCAGTCCTTCCATGTCTGTGAGCATCATCTACACATACCTTTTTTATTTCTATTTTTTGGCTCCATTCGTCTGCCTCTTGGCTATTTTGCAGTCCTGACGTCTTGTTTCCGGGCTTCCTTCCAAATCCTCAGAAGAAAAATGGGATTTGTAATAATTACTTGCAAAGCTAAGTGTTATGGATTAAACCTGTTGTGAATGCATAAGATTTAATAAAGAGAACTGAGCTTGGAGTAAAGTGCAGGGTTCTGGCCCTGCACTTCCAATTGGCTGTTAACGGCAGGATCGGATTGGCCCATTCCAGGAAATCCGATTGGCCATTAACAGAGAGTTCCTATTGGTTAAGGGAGCTAGCGCTCCTCGATTGTTATTGGTTAATAGTTACTGGGGTTGCCTATATAAGGAGGGTTATAACTGCCATTGAGTTGAGAAGTCACTATGTAAATAAAGAGCTGAAGTTCACCGCTCCAGAGGCTTGTCTCCATTCTTTCTCGCCCATGCTCCAAACCTAACACTGGCGACAAGGATGGGATATGGAGACGTCTGAACCGACGGAACTAAGAAGAAACACCGAGCACGTGACTGACGACGCTACACAACGGAACCATGTCCGGTGGCATCGTACCACCCGCTCCGTTCGATCCAGTGCAAGAAGACTGGGAGTCCTACATGGATTGCTTCCAAATGTTCTTAGAAACTAACAACTTAAAGGACGCCACAGCCGGGAAGAAACGGGCGGTGTTCCTAACGCATTGCAGTCCAACCGTATTTAAGATGGCTAAAGCACTAGCAAAACCTAGAGAAGTGAAGGCGATGGATTGGGACGACCTCGAACCTCTACTTAGAGATCACTACGCACCGGCCGTGCCTACACTCATGAGACGGTACAAGTTCTATCAGAAAAACCAGCGAAAAGGAGAAAGCGTCGCCGACTTCATAGCAGACCTCTGAAACCTGGGAGGCCTCTGCGGATTCGCCGATTTGGAAGAGGCACTGAGAGATCGAATAATTCTGGGATTAGATGCACCAGGCGTACAGAGCAAGCTGATGACGAAAGACGACATCAGCCTTGCCGATGCCATCGCCGATGCTACTGCAGCAGAAGCAACCAGGAATTCGGCTGCACAATTACGCCGCAACTGCGTTCCGGTACACCAACCGACAGACAACATTTTATCCAAGGCAGAAGGGCAGCTTTCCACGACACACCACGAGGACCTCTCTTCGTCGTCAGACAGCGACGAAGAAGAGGTCCATCGACTGCGGTCCGACCGGGACCATCACCCGAAGTCCCTATGCCCTTGCGCTGGCTGTGGAGCCAACCATGCCAGATCCAAATGCAAATTCCGCGATGCACTCTGCCATGAGTGTGGAAAGAGAGGCCACATCAGACGGGTCTGCCGAAGTTTACAAGGACCCGGCCAGGCTTCAAAGGGGGCTAACTATCACCAATCAACAGGAAACCGTCCTGTAAGGCGAGAACCAGTAAGCCACTCCTACAGAAACTGAGCTTTACAGCGAGAAGAGGCTCATCATACTATCACTATCGGTCATGCCTCAGCCTTGGATGCCAAGAAAATCCGAATCACAGTAGCCATCGAGAACCAGCCTTGCCCCATGGAAGTCGACTCGGGATCATCCCTCTCGATGGTGTCCTGGAAGACCCTCAAGCAACTCATCCCCACGATTCAGCGCCAAGACCTCCGTTTCCAAAGACTTATTCTTAAGGACTATCAAGGGAATCGAATCCCTGTCGTTGGTTCCTGCCGAGTCCGGGTCTCCTTCAAGAAGCACACAGCGTACTTACCGCTAACTGTGATTGACAAAGATCAGCCTAGTCTGCTAGGTCTCCAATGGTTTGCGCCACTTGGCATTGAAGTGGCAGGCATAAACCGAATCAGCAAAAGTGACTGGGAGGAGGACCTCATCCATGAGTTCAAGGATGTCTTCACGGAACGTTTAGGCGAGTACAAGGGGTCCCCAATCTCATTCAGCCTTGATCCAAAGATAGCTCCCATCCGCCTTAAGCCCCGTCGAGTTCCGTTTGCCTAAAAGCTGAAAATTGATGAACAACTCAACAAACTAATAGCTCAGGGGGTGCTAGAGCCTACCGATTACTCTCCCTGGGAAACCCCAATCGTAACACCCATTAAGCCAGACGAGTCGATCCAAATTTGTGGGGACTACCGGGCCACCCTGAACCATGCCCTACAGCAGAATGCATATCCGGTGCCGGTGGTACAGCATCTCCTCCACTCCCTGGGGGGCGGAAAGGTCTTCGCTAAATTAGACTTAGCTCAGGCATATCAGCAACTACCTGTTGATGAAAAGACGGCACAGGCACAAACGATTGTGACGCACCGAGGTGCCTTTAAATGCACCCGGCTCCAATTTGGAGTCAGTGTAGCCCCAGGAATTTTTCAAAGCCTGATGGAGAGGCTATTACAAGGGATTAAAGGTGTGGTTCCCTACTTTGACGATGTATTAATTGCTGCACCTACAAAAAAAAATCTTACAGGATCGTTTAAAGTTAGTCCTACAAAAATTCCAAGATGCTAGGCTCAAGGTAAAAAAGAATAAGTGTAAATTGTGTACAGATAGTGTTGAATTTTTAGGGTACCTAATTGACAGTCAGGGAATTCACCCTACCGACAGTAAACTAAGAGCAATAAAAAACACTCCCAGGCCTCGGAACAAGGCCGATCTCCAGGCGTTCCTAGGCCTCATCAACTTTTATAATGTATTTCTACCGCATAAAGCAATGGTCGCTGAACCATTACACCGATTGTTAGACAAGAAAGCAAACTGGTTATGGGGTCATAGAGAAGAACAGGCGTTCCGTAATGTAAAAAAAAAACTACTGACTTCTGACTCTGTACTCATGCAATACAATGAGACTTTGCCGTTAAATATCACATGCGATGCTTCGCCTTTCGGAGTGGGCGCCATTCTGAGCCATGTACTGCCTAATGGTAACGAAGCCCCTGTTGCATATTTTTCAAAGACACTTTAAAAAACTGAGCGAAATTATGGCCAAATCGATAAAGAAGCCCTCGCAATTGTATCGGCCGTTAAAAGATTCCATGAGTACGTATATGGCCGGGCTTTTACTATCATGACTGACCACAAACCGTTATTAGGGATAATAGCTGGGGATAAGCCAACTCCCTACATATTATCCCCCAGGATGACTCGCTGGTCAGAATTCTTGGCTGCTTATAATTATCGGCTGCAATACCACCCGGGGAAAGCCATTCCCCACGCCGACGCATTGAGCCGAGCACCGCTTCCAGAGACTCTCGATGATCCTGCACCAACGGTAACCATGTTACAAATTGAAACACTCCACATGCCACCATTGACTGCCCGAGATATCGCGAGAGAAACCAAATGTGACCCCACCTTAGCGCGAGTTCTAGACTGGGTAGAACGTGGATGGCCATTGGACCAATTATCAGATGACTTCACACCATTCAAAACTTGACAAACGGAGTTGTCCTCTCAAAAAGACTGTGTCATCTGGGGCGATAGAGTCATTATCCCAGAACGACTCCAAAAAGCGCTACTGAGAACTTTGCATGATGGCCACCCTGGTATCGTGTGAATGAAAGCCCTCGCACGAAGCTACACATGGTGGCCGGGCATCGACAAGCAAATCGAAAATTGGGTTAAAGCTTGTCATAAATGCCAGGAAGTGAGCAACGCCCCACCTAAAGCCATCCCTACCGAATGGGAGACACCACGGGGACCCTGGTTCCATATTCACTTGGACTTAGCGGGACCAACCAAAGGCCACACCTTTCTGCTAACCATCGACGCCTACTCGAATTGGCTTGAGATTCACCACATGACGAACACAACCACTGAAGCGGTTATCAAAAACTTGGAAAGACTATTTGCAACCCACAGATTACCAGACGTCCTGGTGTCCGACAACGGGCCCCAATTTACAGCTCTGTCGTTCGAGCAGTACCTGGCTGACTGCAGCATCCGACATGCGCTCACCGCGCCTGTGTACCCTGCGACCAATGGCAAAGCAGAGCGCATGGTCCAATTTGTTAAGAAAATCTTGCAGAAGGTAGACTACAATAACATTGACGACAAGATCAATCGACTTCTTTTCCAACAACACATCACACCTCATAACGTCACCAATAAAACTCCCGCCGAACTGCTAATGGGACGAAAACTACGCTCCCACCTCGACCGGTTACACCCAGCATATGAACCAGAAAAACCACTAGGATCCAGCAGCCGCTGTCGTGCCTTCCAGGTAGGCGATTTGGTATATGCAAAAAACCTATCGGGCGACCCACTGTGGGTGGAGGCGACAGTAGTTCGTGTAACTGGCCCGAGATCCTACCTTGTACAATGCCTTGATGATAGACTATGGAAATGCCATATCGATCAATTATGATCGCGGCTTCCGTTGGGCATTCCCGAACTCCCTTATGACCAAACTGAGGGGGAGGGAGATATGGAAGAAGATGAATTCCAAGT
Organism: Hydrophis major; assembly: GCA_033807585.1. Lineage (NCBI taxonomy): Eukaryota > Metazoa > Chordata > Lepidosauria > Squamata > Elapidae > Hydrophis > Hydrophis major. Next base: position 154,470,633 of record CM066331.1, on the reverse strand, counting down.
AGATGAAAACCCATTTGAAGGAAACGACGGAGTAATAGAGACACAGGAAGTGGAACCAGAGAGGGAAATAGATGCACCTCAGGGAATTTCCGAGAATAATGGCAACGACGAAGAAATGAACTCTGAACCAGAGACGACCCCGTTGCCAAACAACGATCTACCTCAACGTGATTGCAGTCAAATGACACAGCAAAAATCAAAAAGACTAATAAAGCAACCGTCCTACCTAAAGGACTATGTAACTGCACCCTGCAAACAGAAGCCAGGGGGAAGGGGTGTTGTGAATGCATAAGGTTTAATAAAGAGAACTGAGCTTGGAGTAAAATGCAGGGTTCTGGCTCTGCACTTCTAATTGGCTGTTAACGGCAGGATCGGATTGGCCCGTTCTGGGTAATCCGATTGGCCATTAACAGAGAGTTCCTATTGGTTAAGGGAGCTAGCGCTCCTCGATTGTTATTGGTTAATAGTTACTGGGGTTGCCTATATAAGGAGGGTTATAACTGCCATTGAGTTGAGAAGTCACTATGTAAATAAAGAGCTGAAGTTCACCATTCCAGAGGCTTTTCTCCATTCTTTCTCACCCATGCTCCAAACTTAACAAAATCATCGCAGAGATACAACCGAAACAGCTTCATCTTACAATAGGCTTGTAATCCTGTAATTCTTATTGGCCCATGAATAGCGAGTTGCGATTGGTCAGGCTTTGCCAGTCTGATTGGCTGTTAATGGAAGCTCCTGATTGGATGCTTGTGAAAGCGATAAACTCAGTTCATTGGTTGTTGAACGGCAGCAAGCTCTATAAAAGAGCTACTGCTGCCCAGGTTTTTCGCTCCAGTCTTTCTTGTTAAATAAAGAGTTGAAGTCACAGTCCGATGTCTTGTCTTCGTTCTTATGCCCATGCCCAGAACTTAACACTGGCGATGAGGGTGGGATTAGGAGACAATAGAGGCAACTAGAACACATCGGACAAAGAAAGAGCATGTGGCAAAAGAGCGCACGAAACAAACAAGATGACTAGCGGCACCATACCACCCGCTCCATTCGACCCAGCAACCGAAGACTGGGACTCGTATATAGACCACTTCCAGATGTTCCTGGAGACCAACAATTTAAAAGTTGCCACGTCTGGCAAGAAACGAGCGGTATTCCTGACTAATTGCGGCCCTGCCGTTTTCAAGATGGCTAAAGCACTAGCAAAAACGGCAGAAGTGAAGACCATGGATTGGGACACCCTTGCTCCAATCCTCAGGTCTCATTACGCACCCGCCATACCCACACTGATACGAGGACACGAATTTTACCAGAGGGACCAATGGAAGGACGAGAGCGTTGGTAATTTCGAAGCTGACCTCCGGAACCTAGGAGACCTTTGTGGTTTTGCAAACTTAGAGGAAGCCCTAAGAGACCGAATAGTTCTGGGATTAAATGCACCACACATGCAGAGTAAGCTGATGGCGAAAGGTGACATCAGCCTTACAGATGTCATCGCTGACGCTACTGCAGCAGAAGCAACCAGGAAGTCAGTCGCTCGAATGCGCCAAGCGAACACACCGCTTCACCAACTCGCTGACGAGGCACCACTTGCCACTGAGAAGCACGCTACCGCTACCCATCATGAAGACCTCAAGTCATCCTCAGACAGTGATGAAGAGGAGGTCAATTGGCTCCGCTCAGAACGAGAGCAAAGGAATCAGCGACGTCCGCGCCAATGTGCGGGTTGCGGGGCAAACCACCCGCGATCGGACTGCAAATTCCTCAACGCACTCTGCCCTAACTGCAGAAAGAAAGGCCAATTCGCGAAGGTCTGCAGAAGCAGACGAGAATCCAGTCCCAGCCGAAAGGAGAACAACCTCCGTCAGGAGATAAGCAAACCTCCTGAAAACCGGGACCGTCTGAACCACCAATGGAACAACCACTACTATTACAGAAACCAAGCACCAGCCTTCTCAACAAGAAAAGAAGAGGCCCACCAAACCATTATCATTGGCCATGCTTCGTTGCTCGATGCAAGGAAAATACGAGTGAAGGTTACTATTGAGAATCGACTGTGTGTGATGGAAGTCGATTCAGGATCGTCCCTGTCGATGGTATCCTGGAAAACCCTCAAGCAACTGATACCTGCCATCTCCCGCCAGAACCTCAGCACGCAGTGAATCATCCTAAAAGATTATCAGGGAAACAGAATCCCAGTTGTCGGTTCCAGCAACATCCAAGTATCATTCAAGGACCGCACAGCAACGCTTCCCCTAACTATCGTCAATCGTGACCGACCCAGCTTGTTAGGGCTACAGTGGTTCGCCCCACTCGGAATTGAACTAGCCGGCATACACCATACCAGAAATGACGACTGGAAAGAGGCCCTCATCCAGGAATTCCAGGACTTGTTCACAGGAACATCAGGCAAGGGGACCCCTATATCGTTTAATCTGAGCCCTGGTGTAGCTCCCATTCAGCTTAAACCCCATCGAGTACCTTTTGCCTTAAAACCTAAAATCGATGAGCAGCTATATAAATTGATAGCCCAGGGTGTGTTGGAACTGATTGACCACGCCCATTGGGAAACCCTGATAGTAACGCCCATGAAGCCAGATAGTTCGTTAAGAATTTGCGGGGACTATCGGGCCACCCTAAATCATGCTCTTCAACAGAGCGCTTATCCAGGATTGGTGGTTCAACACCTTCTTCATTCCCTGGGTGGCAGAAAAATATTTGCAAAATTGGACTTAGCTCAGGCGTACCAGCAACTCCCTGTGGACGCAGCAACTGCAGAAGCCCAGACAATAGTTACACATAGAGGCGCTTTTAAGTTCAATAGATTCCAGTTCGGAGTAAGCGTGGCGCCGGGCATTTTCCAAAGTTTAATGGAGAGACTATTACAAGGCATAAAAGGCGTCGTGCCTTATTTTGACGACGTCCTAATAGCTGCCCCCACTAAAGAAGTATTAGTACAACGGCTTAGAAAAGTCCTGCAGAAATTCAAAGACGTGGGTCTTAAGGTAAAACGAGACAAATGCCAACTTTGTACGGAGAGAGTGGAGTTCCTGGGATACCTTCTCGACAAACAGGGAATCTACCCCACTGAAAAAAAACTAACCGCAATAAAAAAAAAGCCCCGAGACGTAGGAATAAGACAGACCTTCAAGCCTTCCTGGGACTCATTAACTTTTATAACATTTTCTTGCCCCAGAAGGCAACTGTAGCCGAACCCCTACATAGACTCCTCAATAAAAAGGCTCCTTGGGTTTGGGGATGGCGTGAAGAGATAGCGTTCAGAGGGATAAAAGACCTTTTAACCTCCGATGCTGTATTAATGCAGTACAACGAGACTCTTCCTTTAACGGTTACCTATGATGCATCACCATTTGGAGTAGGAGCCATTTTAAGCCATGTCCTCCGAAATGGAAATGAAGCACCCATTGCATTCTTTTCAAGAACTTTGTCTAAAACTGAAAGGAACTATAGTCAACTTGATAAAGAGGCCCTCGCTATTGTATCCGCAATTAAACGTTTCCATGAATATGTGTATGGGAGAACCTTTACCATAATTACAGACCATAAGCCGCTACTGGGGATTTTGGCGGGAAACAAACTCCCCATATATTATCACCAAGAATGACACATTGGTCAGAATTTTTAGCCGCCTACGATTACCGTTTGCAACATCACCCGGGGAAAACCATTCCCTACGCTGACGCTTTGAGCCGCTCGCCACTACCAGACATTATAGAGGACCCTGCTCCAACCGTTACCGTACTACAAATAGAAACCCTCAAATCGCCGCCATTAACCGCTTGAGACATAGCCTTAGAGACAAAAAAGGACCCTGTTTTGGCACAAGTCCTTAGTTGGGTAGAACGCGGTTGGCCGATAAGTGAAACTGATGACACGTTCAAGCCATTTAAAAATCGTCAAACGGAACTGTTCTCCCAGAAGGGTTGCATAGTATGGGGAGACAGAGTCATAGTCCCAGAAAAGCTACAATATAGGGTATTGAAAATGCTGCACGAGGGACATCCAGGCATCGTGAGGATGAAGGCATTGGCCAAGAGTTACGCATGGTGGCCTGGTTTAGATAGACAAATAGAAACTTGGGTAGCAAAATGTAGCAAATGCCAGGAGACTCACCCCACTCCTCCAAAGACTCCCCCAACTCAGTGGGAAATGCCTCGAGGTCCGTGGTCCCGTATCCACATTGATTTTGCAGGACCCACAAGAGGACACACTTTCCTCTTAACAGTGGATGCCTATTCAAACTGGCTTGAAGTCCAAAAAATGGAAAGCACCACCACAGATGCAGTCACTAAAAAACTGAATAAACTATTCACTACCCACGGACTTCCTGATGTCCTCGTCTCAGATAACGGCCCCCAATTCACTGCTCTGCCATTCAAACAATACTTGGCTGATCGGGGCATCCGCCATGCTTTAACATCACCATCTCACCCTGCGGCCAATGGTAGGGCTGAGCGAATGGTTCAATTTGTAAAACAGACCCTGCATCAAATGGACCACGGCGACATTGATGACAAAATAAACCGAATGCTTTTTATTCAACATTTAACCCCAAACAGCACCACGAACAAAACCCCAGCAAAACTCCTGATGGGCCAGAAACTTCACTCGCATCTTGATTGCCTCCACCCAAACTACACTCCAGAACAGCCCCCGGGATCCAACAGTAAGAGTCGGGCATTCCAGGAAGGTGACCTCGTGTTTGCGAAAAACTTCTCGGGCGACCCATTATGGGTCCCCGCTACCATAACGTAACTTACGGGATCCCAATCATATCATCTACAAATGGCAGACGGTAAGATGTGGAAACGCCACATAGACCAACTCCGTTCCCGATTAGCACTGGAACCTCCAGCTGGGGGGGGGAGGAACATGGAGGAGGACGAAGAAGAAATCGAAACCCAACAGCCCAGGGGATACTCACCATCCGAGGGAGAACCGGACCGGGGAGCAGCCTCGCCACGTGACAACACCGCGACGGAAGCGGATCCAGGGAACCCAGAAGACAGCGCCGACGAGGGCAACCCGGAACTACAGTCTTCACTATCCAGCCCAGCGAACAGCCCACCGGAGCCAGAACCAGAACCAGAACCAGAACGAAACCCGGTGGAACAGCGCAGGTCGAGCAGACAGGTGAAGCGGCCTGCCTATCTGCATGAATACATCACCCCATCCCTCAGACGGAACCAAGGGGGGAGGGGTGTTATGGATTAAACCATCGCAGCGATACAACCGAAACAGCTTCATCTTACAACAGGCTTGTAATCCTGCAATTCTTATTGGCCCGTGAATAGCGAGTCACGATTGGTCAGGCTTGGCCAGTCTGATTGGCTGTTAACAGAAGCCCCTGATTGAACGCTTGTGAAAGCGATAAACTCAGTTCATTGGTTGTTTAACGACAGCAAGCTCTATAAAAGAGCTACTGCTGCCCAGGTTTTTCGCTCCAGTCTTTCTTGTTAAATAAAGAGTTGAAGTCACAGTCCAATGTCTCGTCTCCGTTCTTACGCCCATGCCCAGGACTTAACACTAAGCATGCTTGAAATGCTTCTGGAAGGTTCAAAAGTCCCTTCATCTCTACTTAATCCTCATCGCCCTTTTTCTCTCTCTCAAATTTGGCTGTTTTAAGAGGGGGCAGACATCAACTCCCAGAATTCCATGCCCCTTCTGGAATTCTGGGAATGGATATCTACCACATTTCTTAAAATGGCCAATGGGGGGGGGGGGAGAAGCCACTATTTCATACCAACCATGTCTGACAGAAAAATTCATTTGCAGATGTGAGGCTCAAACAGAAAAATAATCACTGCTTTGAAGCTGTTTCTATTCATGGCACAGTTAAGATGGTATCTCTTTTTTGGAAGCTCAGTTTTTATTCCCAGGTTGCTGCAGATTTCACTTTTGAAGAGAAGAAATCTCAGTTAATAAAGCAAATGGTGTCTATTTAGTAGAATAACAGAGTTGGAGGTCTTCTACTCCAAACCCTGCTCAACCAGGAGGCTCTAAGAGGCATCTTGGAGTCTTAGTAGAAAACTAGTTAAATATGAGCCAACAGTGTGCAGTGGCAGCCAAAAAAGCTAATGCAGTCTTAAATTGCATTAACAGAAGGATACAATCAAGGGAGGTACGAACACCACTCTATAAAGCCTTAGTAAGACCACACCTGGACCAGTTTTGGTCATCACATGATAAAAAAGATGTTGAGACTCTCGAAAGAGTGCCGAGAAGAGCAACCAGGATGATGAGGGGACTGGAGGCTAAAACTTATGAAGAACGGTTGCAGGAACTGGGCCTGGCTAGTCTAGGAAAGAGAAGGACCGGGGAGACAGGAGAGCAGCCTTCCAATATTTGATGGGCTGCCACAGAGAGGAGGAGGAGGTCAAGCTATTTTCCAAAGAACCTGAAGGCCAGACAAGAAATAATGGATAGAAACTGAACGAGGGGAGATTCAACCTGGAAATAAGGAGAAATTGTCTGACAGTGAGAACAATCCACCCATGGAACAGAAGTTGCCTTCAGCAGTTGTGAGAGCTTCATCCCTGGAAGCTTTCAAGAAGAGACTGGACTTCCCTCTGTCAAAAATGGTGCAGAGTCTTCTGCTTGGGCAGGGGGTTGGACTAGATGATCTACAAGGTCCCAACTCTGTTAATCTGTTAAAAACCCTATTTATTAGCATGTTAGCCACAACTGTTGCAATTTTACTCATGAGAGGAAGAAGACTTTACATGAGACAGACAACAACCTTCTGATCGTTCCTGATCTTGGAATAATATGCATCCAGAGATCAATTCTGTTCTTGCTATTTTGAGTTTAGGCAAATTGTTAAAAACCTGGTTCTGGTTTTCTTTTTATAGGGGGAAGGTTTTCATTTACATATACTTTTTAAAAATATATTTTCTGTCTTACGGATTGCCTTCCATTTTGGCTGTACCTTCATTTCTTTTGCAAATCATTATAGAGTCAAGAGCCCCAATACTGGAGTATCAAATTCAATTAAATTCATAAACCAGCTCCAAAAAGAGAAAAGAACAGAACAGAAAGAAAACCTGCATTTCTACAACATGTGGTACACTTTAGTTTTTAACTTTTCTCTCTGCGTTGTGCGAAATGAACCTACTGAGTTTCTTTGATGTATAATGCACACTCGGAATATAGATTAATTCAATAACAAGATTAAACTTGTTATGTGTATGCTGTTAGTGAGTATTCTGAACATTGGGAATGGGGTAAGCGAGAGAGTTAAAGGTTTTTATTTCTAAATCTTTGCAACAATTTGTGTTTTTTTTTACTCCAGTCTCTTTGAGCCAAGAGCAACTATTGAAAATGTACACCATAAAAAAACCCAACAACAGTGTTTTAAACCAGAAATGGGTTTCCATGATTGGCTTTTTCCAAACACAGCTTCTTGTATTACAGTAGAGTTCACTTAAAAATATTCCAGTAGAACTGTGGTTTGGAGGAACATCAACCAAACTCACACATCAAGAGAGACATTTGAAAAGAAAAAATAATGGTGGATATATCGTTCACACATTTGTTGAATTCTGAATGGTATAAAGTACTTCCGTGACTCTTGAAATTTTATACCTGTCTTAACTATTTTATAGTTCATGATACTATTGTTATTACTCCCAAGAAGAGATGTTAAAATGTCTTGATCATAAATGCTCCTTCTATCCAAGTATAACAAAATAATAACCTGGATCAGAATTTTTCAAATATCCCTTGGATTCAGCGGGCCACATTAGCAGGGAAATGAAATATTCTAGCCTTAATACAATGACAACAATTGTTCAAAAATAAAAATTGTGGGTCTAATTTTTTCTCTCTCTCTGCATGTTTGAATGTATACAGGTAACTTGGTGTCTGAAAACTGGCAAGAAAACAACCATAGTGACATGGGAGCTTGTATCTTTAATTTGATCCATGGGTAGATGTTTAACTTCTTCCATTGCCTGTTTGCTTTGGCATATATTGGGCATTGTTGCCACAACAAACAATAGGACTCATTTACTTAAAATGTAATGTACAACTAGTTACTATATCAATCTTAAGGAAGAACTGTTGGTTAATATACAGGCAGAGAAATTGGTTTTTTTTTTCCAGTTCAGTTTTATTACAGGCCTAAGGCAATATACAAGCCAAATACTAAATAAAAGCCATATTACATCTATCTATCTATCTATCTATCTATCTATCTATCTATCTATCTATCTATCTATCTATCTATCGTACCAGCCAATTTAGTTAAGGCACCAGGCTACAAAGTGAGAGGCTGTGAGTTGTTAATCCTTCTTAACCATGAAAGCCAGCTGGGTGACTTTGAGCCAATCACCAAGAGACAGGGAGTTCTAGTCCTGCCTCCCCATCCAAGTTGCTCATCTGCATTGAATGCAGTGAAAACTCCACTCTTCTTTTCTGCGTGGTTTAAAAAAATGGTCTGCTTCTTCTCTGTTACAGACCAGGGGACGGTGCAGAAGGTGGTGGCCCTGCCCACTAATTCATCAACAAATGGAGAGCTTATCTTAGAAGAACTGGAAGTTTTTAAGGTTGGTCTCTCTCTCTCTCTCAAGATTCTTCATTTTTTTTTTCCTCTCATCAAAACACTTTCATCTAACAAGCAAGCAAATAGATTCCTCAAAGTAGCACCAAATTCAAACATATATAAACCACTATTAAATTTTACAGTCCCATGCAGTAATGGTAGTATCTTCTGTAGGAGATGAGAAAGCTGAGCTGGAAGGTGGGGTTAAATATGTCATCAGTTTGGAATCTTTGCGCTCCTACAAAAGACCTAAGTCCAGCTTCCCATGAATTCCACTGAATCTTATCAAGCACCAGTTTAGCTTTGACCATTATTTCACCAGATTCTTGTGCATAAGTAGCAATAATAAATTCTTCAGTGCTTTGAACTCAGCATGTTTTCCTATTTCTTTGTACCTGACATCTTCCTTGTATGACAAAACATGTGTAAGGAAAAACAGCTTCCTTACAGAGTACATCAAAACTTTAACAGTTCAACTCTGAACTTCTTATGGTTTTTTGTTTTTGTTTTTTTACTATTGCACTTTCATCTAAATTAGCTTGGCAAGATGAAATATTTCTTGGGGAAATGGTAAAATGAAAAAAAAAAATGACTGCATTTTCTAATTACAGTGAGACATTGATATGGTAGATCTTGGCGCAATAACCAAATCTTTCCTGCAATTGCAGAAGGTCAAATTTCTGTGGCAATTTTTGCTCCTTGCTGTATGCCATGATGAAAATGATATGGTTTGTGCTTGTTTACCTAATTTGCATCAGAAGATCCCACCAATGAGGTACATTAACCCAAAAGGATGTCATTAGTTTCGTTAAAGAATACAACTCACCATGAAAACCTCTTTTCTCAGTCAACCCACATTTTAATACCAGATGTCCACTCTTTCTATGGGTCTGTTAAAAGGGAAGCTTCATCCTACTGATTTTGTGAGGTTGGGTTTTTCCAAGAGAAGAAAAGCAGAACTGCAATATTTTACACTCCGCTTTAAATCACTTGTTTTTCATTAAATTGTCAGCCTGGCTTGATATCCCCCCCCCCCTTTCCTCTTCAAGTTATAACAACTGCCACCAAATCTGACGTTTTCTTTGTTTATATCGTGATTACAATCTCTTGTGGTGGGATGTCAAGTATTCTGTGTGTGTTTGTATGCCTATGTCTTAGCTGATAAGGTTTCTGAACTTTAAAAATCTTTTTAAAAAAAAAAAAAAAAAACCCACAACATACTATTTTTTTTTTTATAACCCAAAAGTTTCCGATATTGGCCTCCATCAGCTGACGCTCTCAAAAAGTGATTTAAGAAGAAAAACCAGAGCAAGATTCATATTATTGTTTAACAGAATAACCAAGTTGGAAGGCACCTTGGAGATCTTCTAGTCCAACCTCCTGCTCAGGAAGGAGACCCTATACCATTCCAGACAAATGGTTGTCCAATCTCTTCTTTAAACCTCCAGTGATGGAGCGCCCATGATTTCTTGAGGGAAGTTGTTCCACTGATTAATTGTTCTTGTTAGATCTGAGGTGGATCGGTTCGACAGAGATGCGAGACCATTCGAGTGATTTCAGCTCTTTATTAAGGATAAGGAATAGACTGGAAATGCGAGCCGCGGCAGCCCTTCATATAGGGCTGGCTTGAGACTCGGCAGCCAATGGCAGCACTTTGAATCTCCCGCGATCGGCACAGCCGATCGCGGTAGATTCCTAGTGCTCCAATCATGGCCGAGCCTTCGATCAATCAGGTTTCCGCCTGTCCGGACCAATCAGTTGCGAGGGTTTCGGAGTATGCTAATATCGTACACACCTCCCCTCTTGGTTTCGTCCATCGGTGCGTAGTGATGTAGTCACATAGGTAGGCGGGGCTTCGCACCTGCCTACTTGACCTGCGCGGTTCAGTTCTGGTGTGGTCGTTGACCGGTTCGGATGCCTTCTCTGTCACTCCGGTTCCTTGGGATGGAACTACCTGGAATGTTAAGCTGGGCCTTTCTTGGTAGCTCCCTCCCGGTCTACCGGGGCTGGTTGAGCTGCCGCTTCTGCTCCCATCAGGTTTTTCCTGGCCGGGTGAGCTGGTTTGGCTGCTCCTTCCCGGTGAAGATTCCGGGGTTTCGTGTTCCATTGGTCCTGCGTCTACAGGTGAGTAGCATCGGTTTATTGTTTTATCTATTCTAGGTGGGGGGTGTTCTGCTTGCGTTAGTTGGTTCCCTTCAGTTCTTTCTCTATTGCTTGCTGATTCCCCCCCCCCTTTCTAGTTTCTTGTTCGGGTGTCTGGCTGGTGGTGACAGCTATTCTTGACCTAAGTTGGTTTATGTGCCATTTCCAGTTTTTCCCGTCACTTGTTTCCAGTCGGTATGATAGGGGCCCGGTTATCTGGGTGATTGTTGCTGGCACCCAGACTGGTTCCCCTGTGAGGTTTTTGGTGTATATTAGGTCCCCTACGTTAAATTTTCTGTGTTTGCTGGAGGAGCCTGGGGTTTGTCTGGGTTATATGTTGGGTGCATTCTGTCTAGTGTTGAGTGTAGTTTCCTGCCCATCATTAGTTCCGCCGGGCTTTTATTTGTGGTTGCGCTAGGTGTAATGTGTTGAATGAGGATCATTTTATTGATTTTGTCCTGTATGTTGGTTGTTTCTATTTTCTGGATGGCTTTCTTGGTGTATTGGACCATGCGTTCTGCCCGCCCGTTCGCCGCTGGGTTTGCCAGTGCGATTAATGCATGGCGTATCCCTTGGCCTGCCAGAAATCGTTCAAATGGTAGTGCAGTGAACTGGGGGCCGTTGTCCGATACTATTACGTCTGCCAGGCCATGCGTAGCGAAAAGTTTACTCAGTTTCCTTATCACCGCCTCCGTTGTAGTTGACTTCATGGTGCTTACCTCCAACCAGTTGGAGTAAGCATCTACTGTGATAAGGTACATATGTCCCTTGGTTGGCCCCGTGAAATCTATATGAATCCTAGACCACGGACCTCTTAGTTTTTCCCATTCTTGAGTTGTGGCGGCGGGAGGATTGGATCTGGATTCTTGGCATTGTTTACATTTGGCAACCCAGGTTTCGATCTGTTTGTCCATTCCTGGCCACCATGCATAGCTTCTGGCCAGGCTTTTCATCTTAACCATCCCTGGGTGCCCCTCATGCAGCATTCCCAATACCTTTTCCTATAATTTTTCCAGAATTACCATTCTGTCCCCCCAAAGTATGCTGCCCTTTTTGGTAAAGAGTTCAGTTTGTCTGTTCCGGAAGGGTCTGAATAGTTCGTTGATGTCCCCTTTTCCCACCCAGCTCAAGACTTGCGCCAGCCGTTTGTTTTTATTTGTTTCTCTGGCAATGTCTGGCGCGGTCATGAGTGGGTTGGATATTGTCTCTATTTGGAATAACTCTGTTGTGGGTGCTGGGTCGTTTTCCCGGTCCGGTAGGGGTGACCGGCTCAGGGCGTCTGCATGGGCGATGTCCTTGCCGGGTCAGTGTATCAGCTGGTGATTGTATGCTGCTAGGAATTCGGACCACCTGGTCATTTTTGGCGATAGAATGTTCAGTGTGGCCCTGTTACCCGCCAGGATTCCTAGCAGCGGCTTGTGTGGTCTGTGATGATTGTAAAAGTCCTACCGTAAAGGTACTCGTGAAATTTCTTGACGCCAGCGACAACTGCTAGGGCCTCTTTGTCGAGCTGGCTGTAGGTCCGCTCTGGCTTTGAAAGTGTCCTTGACGAGAAAGTGATGGGTGCTTCCCTCCCGTCTGGTAGCTGGTGGCTGAGGATGACGCCAATCCCAAATGGTGACGCGCCGCAAGTTGCCGTCAATGGCAGGGTCTCGCTGTACTGGATTAGTGCCGCGTCAGATGTTAGCAGATTCTTTGTGTTGTTGAAGGCGCTCTCCTCCCATGCTCCCCAGGTCCAGGTGGCTGTTTTATCTAACAGCCTATGCAGCGATTCCGCCACGGTCGCCTTTTGAGGTAGGAAGACATTGTAAAAGTTTAACAGTCCCAAGAGAGCCTGTAATTCCGTTTTGTTCTTAGGTCGTGGTGCTTCCCTTGTGGCTCTCAGTTTCTTTTCTGTGTGGTGAATCCCTTGTTTGTCTAGGAGGTACCCTAGAAATTCAACCCTTTCGACCCGTAGCTGGCACTTTCCTTACTTGACTTTAAGTCCCGAGTCTCTGAATTTCTGCAGTACCTCCCTCAACCTGGCTTCTAGTTGTTTCTCATTTTTCGCGGCCACCAAGACATTGTCAAAGTAGGGCACAACCCCTTCTATTCCCTGGAGGAGTCTTTCCATAAGGCTTTGGAAGACCCCGGGTGCCACGCTGACTCCAAATTGGAGCCAGTTGCAGCAGAAAGCCCCTCGGTGCGTTACGATGGTTTGGGCTTCTGCTGTTGTGGCGTCGACCGGCAGTTGCTGGTAGGTTTGTGCCAGGTCGAGCTTTGCGAAGATCCGGCCTTCCCCCCAATGAGTGCAGAAGTTGTTGGACTACTGGGACGGGGTATGCACTTTGTTGGAGCGCGTGGTTTAGGATGGCCTTGTAGTCACCACAAATTCTCACTGACCCATGGGGATGACAATTGGGGTCTCCCACCGGGCATGATCGATCGGTTCCAACACCCCTTGCATGATGAGCTTGTCAAGCTACTCATCGATCTTAGGCTTGAGTGCAAACGGCACTTGCCTGGGCTTAAGGCGGATTGGTGCAATACTCAGGTCTATGTTAAATGAGATAGGGGACCCCTGGTACTTGCCTAGGCTGTCATCGAAGACTTCCCGGAGGTCCCTCACGAGCGCCGCTTCCCAGTCCGCCTCTCCGATGTGGTGTATGCCGGTTACTTCAATGCCCAGGGGTGCGAACCACTGCAGTCCCAACAGGCTCGGGCGATCTCGGTCGACGATCATCAGGGGTAGCACTTCTGTGTGGCCCTTGAAGGTGACCTTAAAATGGTCCCTGCCGGCTACAGGGATTCGGTTCCCCTGATAGTCCATAAGGGTTAGTGTTTGGTCCCCCAGTTCATGGCGGCGGATGGCAGGAACCAGACACTTGAGTGTGTGCCAGGAGACCATTGAGAGGTAGGACCCGGAGTCCACCTCCATTTCGCATGGTTGGTCTTCTATTCCCACCGTCACGTATACTTTCCTGGCGTCGCTTGTGGAGGAGTGGCCGATGACGATGGTTTGGTGTGTCTCCTCCCTTTGTCTTGTCTCCTGGAGTCACCTGTTCCAACCTTCTCGACTCCATCTATTCTCCGTCTGGTGATCGCGGTTTCTGGTGGGGGTGCTCTCTCTCCGTTGAGGGCTGCCTTCTCGTCGTTGAGGGCTGCCTTCTCGTCTTTTGTTCCGGCATACCTTGGTGATGTGCCCCCGCTTCTTGCAATGCTGGCAAATGGCGTTGAGAAAACGGCAGTCCGCCCGGGGGTGATCGCTGCCGCAGCCAGCACACTAGAACCTCAACTTACGACCTCGTGGCCTCCGCAGTTTCTGCGCTGATTGGAGGCGGTGGATTTCCTCCTCCTCATCCTTGGTTTTCGAGAAGGAGTCGATGTCGCCATGGTGCGTGGTTATGTCTCGATGGTCGGTTTCTGGTCACTTCTGGGGGTTTGATGTTGTTTCTCCAGCCGTCGGTCATGGCATGATACTCGATTGCTGCATCGAGCTGCTGATTTCTTGGCCGCCTCAGCTGCTGCGGCCTCAGTGAGGGCATCGGCAAGGGAGATGTTTCCCTTTGCCATGATGCGGCTCTGGAGGATGGGTTCTTGGAGTCCTAGGACGACACGGTCTCACAGTGCCTCGTCCAGGTTAGCAAACTCACACAGACTGCCCACGTCTCGTAGTGCCGCTATGAAGTCGCCAAGCCCCTCACCCTCGCATTGATCCCGCCTGTAGAACTCGTGCCACCGGATAAGGATGGGCACGACGGGGGCGTAGTGGTTCCACAGCAGGAGCTCGAGATCGCCCCACTCCATTGTCTTGACATCCTCTGGTTTGGCCAGGGCTTTGGCCATTTTAAACACTGTGGGCCCGCAGTGTGTGAGAAACACGGCTCCTTTCTTGTGGCTGTTGGCATCTTTAAGATTGCTACTCTTGAGGAACATCTGGAACCTATCGGTATAGGATTCCCAGTCCTCGGTAGCAGGGTTGAAGGGAGCGGGTGGTGAGTTGATTCCAGCCATTCTGCTTGCTGCTGTGTGCCACCTCACCACGTGCTGGATGGTCTCTTTGTCTCACGATCCCATCCTCATCGCCAGTGTTAGATCTGAGGTGGATCGGTTTGACAGAGACGCGAGACCATTCGAGTGATTTCAGCTCTTTATTAAGGATAAGGAATAGTTTGGGAATGCAAGCCGCGGCAGCCCTTCATATAGGGCTGACTCACGGCTCAGCGGCCAATGGCAGCACTTTGAATCTCCCGTGATTGGCACAGCCAATCGTGGTAGATTCCTAGTGCTCCAATCACAGCCGAGCCTTCGACCAATCAGGTTTCCGCCTGCCCGGACCAATCGGTTGCGAGGGTTTCGGAGTATGCTAATATCGTACAGTTCTAATTCTCAGGAAATTTCTTCTTAGTTCCAGGTTGCTTCTCTCCTGGATTCATTTCCATCTGTTGCTTCTTGTCCTCCCTCAGGTGCTCTCAGGAATAGCTTGAGTCCCATCTTCTTTGTGGCAGCCTCTTAGATATTGAAACACTTCCAAGACCCAATTCATGGACTTCGACAAGATATTTGGAAATCCATAGGAAATGGAGGGGGACTTGCTGATTTCCATGTAAACTCTTTATGGAACCAGAAACACCCGTTATTTGCCAGTTTTTGCATCCAAGTTATAATTTATGCTCAGAAAAGGAGTCCCGTTGAAGCCAAGTCTGACTTTTGAAATCCTCGTTCCCATTCCCAAGCTCAGATTGGACTGCAACAGCTACAGGCTGAATTCCTATGCAGCAAAAAAAAGAAAAAGGAAATTAAAGAACCAGAAAATGACCCAAGATTCTTTCTGAGTCAAGCTGGATTTGGCCTATTTCACATCCCACTTCTACAGTTTTAAGACCCTTTGAGAGAATTATTATTTTTTTCCCTCACAAAAATCTCATGCTCTTAGGAAGTAGGATGAAGCTACCGCAGAAAGAAAGAGAAGGAAAAATAATTTCCTTTTTAAAATAGCTACAGTTCCACAGATGACAAAGTGGGTTTAGGATGTGTTGAGGGAAACTTATAATTTGGGGGGGGGGTGAGAAGAGGAGAATGCCTTATTTTATAAGGCAGGGATCTCAAAATTTACAGCTTTAAGATTTATAAGACATAAGACATAAGAGTTTATAACACTCGCAAGCAGGTGCAACGAAATGAGGTGCTCTTCCACAAGTAAAACTGGACAAACACCACTAAGTTAAATTAAAATGAAACACAACTGACCATACAATAATCTCTATGCAATTTAAAAATGTATGGACTTCAACTCCTAGAAATCCTCCTCCAGTCATGTTAGCTCAAGAATTCTAGGAGTTGAAGTCCACAAGTCTTAAACTTGCCAAGTTTGAAGATCCTGGCTCTAAGGCACCAGAGGGCAGAACAAGAAGTAACAAAGGGAAGTTTGTCAAAGAGATATCCAACCTAGAAGTAGAGATAATTTTTCTGACATTAATATCATGGTTCTGACTAATGAACCCAAGCAAATCAGAACCCTGAGGCGAAAGACTTCCTCAAAGAACTTCTTTGTATCTAATATTACATGTGTTAACAGCGGCCAGAATTGTTTTTGCACAACATTGGAAAGGTGTGGAAATCCCTACAGAAGAGAAGACATTTTTTTGAAAAAAAAATACTAGAATGTGCAGAAATGGGTAGCTTAACAGTTGAAATTAAAGAGAAGGAAGATACAGAATATTTTGAAACAGGGGATTCGTTTTATCAATTCTTTATTGGATACATCATATTGGCATGGTCAAAAGCAAGACCAACTCTAAATGTTTCCTATGGCTTCAGTATCATTAAAATAAGAAATAATTCCCTCCCCAACAGCCTCAGGTCACGTTGGCCAATTAGGTTAATTGGCGGGCTCTCCAGGCACCCCTCCCTGGCTCTATCCATCACCTGTAGAAATAACCTTGGTTCTCAGGAGAAAGATCTGTGTTTTGTCTAGCAAAGCATTCCATCCTCCTTCCTGTTCCCCACTCTGTGTGGCAACTGAGGAATAGAAAAATGGCTTCTGATAGGTTTGATTCGAAGTTGACAGTTAATCAATAGAATAACTTGCCTCCAAGGGTTGTGGGGGCTCCATCCATGGAGGTTTTCAGATGTAGACTGGATGGCCATTTGACTAGGATGGTATAAGGCCTCCTACCTCAGGCAGGGGTTTGGACTAAAACAGGGGTCCCCAACCCTCACTCTGTGGCCTGATATTAGTCAATAGCCCACTGGGAACTAAGTTATGCAGGTGGCAGGCAAGTGTTTGAAGCACCATTGGCAAAACTGGCAGGGTGCAAAACCATCCCCTTTTCACCCTCTCATCACTGCCACTGGTCCACAGAGCTGGAAAGGGTTGGGGACAGGGTGCGATTCAACCGGTATAATAACCGGTTGGGTGAGCGTGTGCTCCACATTTTAAAAAGCTAATACTTGCCTTCAAACACAGCTGAAGAAAACAGCTGAGGCATGGAAAACCACTCTGCTGCACGAATCAGCTGTGCTCTAAGGAAAGACTAGGGGCAGGCCACATGCTTATCGGAGTGAACTGGTTCAGAGCAGAGGTAGTATTCAGCCAGTTCTGACCGGTTCTGAGAACCGGTAGTGGAAATTTTGAGTAGTTCGGAGAACCAGCAAATCCTACTTCTGACTGGCCCTGGCCCTATCTATTCTCCACCTCCCAAGTCCCAGCTGATTGGCTGGGTCTTCTTTTGTTGTCCTGCACAGGAGAAGAGAGCTGAAAAGCAGGTTAGTGGGATGTGGAGTAGCCTTCCTCCAGGAGTGAGGAAGTAGTTTTTACAGTATCCTTCCCCTGCAACACCCACCAAGCTATGCCCACAGAACCAGTAGTAAAAAGTTTGAATCCCACCACTGGTTCTGAGCCAGCTGATTGTTGGAACAAGGGCTTCACCCGAACTAGTCCGAACCAGGAGAATCCCACCCCTGGTTGAGGACCACTGAACTAGGAGAACTTCGAGATCCTTTCCAACGCTATGATTCAAAAATGGGACAAGTGCTGAAGACAGTGGGAGGGGGACCCTGGAAATCACACTATAGCTTGATTGTCATTCAGTGTGTGAGGAATTGGTGGTTTGGAAGTTCTTTCCGGGGGGGGGGGAGAATTCTGGAGAACTCCTTTGACATTTTCTGTCAAGCCTTCTGAAAGCTCTCCAAGAGATGACTTGGAGAGCATTTCAGAGTGTTGGCTGTCTTCCTCTGTCTCTTTCTCGTATCCTTATTTGCTCTCTGCTTTGCAGCCCTTTTTCATCTGTGTCTCCCCTTCTAAATGCACAATGAAAATTCAGCCACGAGTGTGATGGAGCAAAAGGATAAAACACCTGAGAGAGAGAAAAAATGAATGGGGATTTCTCTGGTCCACGTTCAGGGAATAAATTTGCAACAGAATGTCAGTTCTGATTTGATGTTATATCAGTCACTCAGGATTCCTGACTTCCAGGTGGACTGAGAAACCTTTAGCGTGCTCTGCTTGCAAGTTCCTACATACTCCATATGGTAAAATATATACAGCACTTAACAACAGCACTTAGACTTATATACCGCTTCATAGGGCTTCACAGCCTTCTCTAAGCAGTTTACAAAGTCAGCCTGTTGCCCCCCCCCCCCCCAACAATCTGGGTTCTCATTTTACTCACCTTGGAAGGAGGGAAGGCTGAGCCGGTCAGGATTGAATTCCTGGTAGTGGACAGAATTAAACTGCAATCCTGCATTCTAACTATTGCTCCACCAGGAAGAAGAATAAGAAAGAGAATAAATGAGGGAGGGAAGGAGGGAGGGAGGGAGGGAGGGAGGGAGGAAGGAAGGAAGGAAGGAAGGAAGGAAGGAAGGAAGGAAGGAAGGAAGGAAGGAAGGAGGGAAGGAAGGAAGGAAGGAAAATAGCTCTTAGAGTTATTTTTTGGTTTACAGTGCCTTCCAACTCTCTATAAGTGGCTTAGAGAATCAGCCTATTGCCCCCTGGATTTTCATTTTACTGACCTCGGAAGGACAGAAGGCTGAGTCAACCTTGAGCCAGCCAGGATCGAACTCGTGGCAGTGGGTAGAGTTAGCCTGCAATCCTGTATTCTAACCACTGCCCCACCAGGAAGAAGAATGAGGAAGGGAATAAAGGAGGGAGGGAGGGAGGGAGGGAGGGAGGGAGGGAGGAAGGAAGGAAGGAAGGAAGGAAGGAAGGAAGGAAGGAAGGAAGGAAGGAAGGAAGGAAGGAAGGAAGGAAGGAAGGAAGGAAGGATGTGTCGAGAAAAGTCATAAAATTGGGCGAAACTCACTTACAGTAACACATATCTCAGGTCAGCAACATAAATTTTGAACTCATTTTGTGATCCTAAGTTGAGAACTATTTGTAGTGCAAAATGGGAATCAAGTAATGTGTTCTTACAAAATGTTCTGCTTTTCCAAGGTGTTAGTGTAATAATAATTATTCAAAACAGACCCCGTTTTTTCTTATGGGATAATCCTGTTAATCTTTGAGCCTTGGATATCTTCTCTTCTTGGTTATCAAAGGACTGTGTTTTACAAAGAGGGATACATTCTAGTTTAGCAGGATGTCCGTTAACACTCCATGATGCTCCTTTGTCCTCTTTCTGTTTCTAATTTTGGGCCAAAGTAGCCACAGAAAGCTATATCCCAGCTAGCTAGACGTGTCTTCTGAACCAGAAGATGTGCCAACACTTCATTTGTAACGTGGACGGTTGCCTTGATAATCCAAAGCAAAGCTATGAGATTATACGCCTTGTTCGGTATGGCTCGCAAGAAACAAGAGCTATTTCCCCCATCCTGTTTACATGCTCATTAAATATGAGCTGTGATCCAAAAGGATACGTGCTCTCATTTTTCAAAGCATAAACACCAGGATTTATATTTGACTGACTATCTTCAGTTCTGAGACCATTCTTCATAGGCTCCTCAAGTGATAGATCCATAAGGGTCAGGGTTATAAAGTTTTGTTAATGTTGAATATTATGCTGTCACGAGAAAGTGTGAGGAACATGTTACAAAGCTGGAAAAAAGACAAAAGTGTTATTATCAGAAGACTGGCTTGTCAGTTTATAGCAATAGCACTTAGACTTACAGTATATACCACTTCACGGTGCTTTACAGCCCTCTCTAAGTGGTTTACAGAGTTAGTCTATTGCCCCCAACAATCTGGGTCAGAATGCTTTCTTTCAGACCTCAGAAAGATGGAAGGCTGAGTCAACCTTGACCTAGTCACGATCGAACTCCTGGCAATGAGTAGAGTTAGTTCGCCTGCAGTACTGCATTCTCACCACTGTGCTACCACATGTTAAATAACAATAACAATATCACTTAGACTTATATATCACTTCATAGTGCTTTTACAGCCCTCTCTAAGCAGTTTAAAGAATCAGCCTATTGACCCCAACATTCTGCATCCTCATATTACCAACCTTGGAAGGGATGGAAGGCTGAGTCAACCTTGAGCTAGTCAGGATTGAACTGCTGGCAGTCAGCAGAGCTAGCCTGAAATACTGCATTCTAACCACTGCACCACCCCGGCTCAGTTTATGGATTGGGAACTATTATGACTTGATTTAACCAAAGTTTTCTTTTTGTTTTGCAGAACAATGCCCCGATAACAACAATGGCCATTTCATCTAAAAAGGTACTGAGAAAAAGAACCATTATAAAGCAGTTGCAATTTGGGGTTTATCCTTCCTTAAATGTATTTGGTACAAATATTACAATTTCGGATCATGAGTTGAATCCAGAAGCAAGAATCACCATTAAGTAGTTACTGTTTGGGATTTAAAATTCCTTAAATATATTTGGTGCAAATATATCAATTAGAGCCTATGAGTTGAATCCTGAACCAGGGCACTGAACTTAAAACAAGTTATCAACATATGTCAACACTAACTTCTCTTGTTGATACAATATTGATTTAATTAACTCAGGCAGGGTGGTGACTTATTTTAGAAACACTATTTTGTTATTTCCCCCCCCCCCAAAAAAAATATCACAATTATCAAGCTATGAAATAGATTGCAGGGGAAAGTAAAGAATATGTTTTATGCCAAATGATAAGATCTGTACAGAGACGGGTTTTGAAAGAGTATCACTCATGTCTAATACCACCCAACATTTTTTCTGCATCTGCTATGTGCCAATGGGGAGTGAGAGGGAGGGAGGGAGAGAGAGATGATGGATAGATGAATGGATGGAAGGATGGATGGAGAGGGAGAGATGATTAGATAGATGGGAGGGAGGGAGGGAGGGAGGGAGAAGAAGAGAGATGATAGTCACATAGATGATGAATGGATGGATGGATGTGTTCTGTACCTTCATTTGAATACTTGAGATCCCCGCGCTTTGATTGGCCAAAGCGCAGGACGATTGGATTTGCTAGGCGAGCCGCGCCGATTGGCTCACTAAGAACCTCCCGTGATTGGTCGATTCAAATCGTGGGAGATTCAAAGCGGTGCCATTGGCCACGGCCACCACGGCTTGGAAATAAAAAGCCGCAAAAATTCTTTAAGCGCCAGTTTGGTTCCTGACTAAATAAAGAGCTGATACAAAGTCACCGGCTCCTGGCTTCCTTCCACGCGGATACAACACTGGCGATGAAGGTGGGATCCCTTTCTTGAACCAAAGCACGTGTCCGACAGAAGCCAGCCAACCGACGAGATGGCCAGCATCGCGCCACCAACCCCCTTCAACCCCGCTACCGAGGACTGGGAATCTTACATGGACAGATTCCACATGTTCCTCGAATGCAACGATCTGAAGGATGCCACGGGACCGAAGAAACGAGCCATCTTCCTAACACACTGCAGGCCCGCAGTATTTAAGATGGCAAAAGCGCTAGCCAAGCCCGCCAATGTTACCGTGATGGATTGGAAGGACCTCGAACCATTGCTCCGGAGACACTACTCTCCAGCCGTGCCCATCCTCATCCGACGACATGAATTTTATCGGCGGGACCAGCAGTCGGGTGAGAGTTTCAGTGATTTCGTTGCAGAGCTGCGGCGCCTGGGAGGACCATGCGAGTTCTCCAACATGAACGAGGCCCTTCGGGACCGAATTGTGCTCGGCCTTTGGGACCCCGTTCTCCAAAGTCAGTTGATGGCTAAGGGCAACATCGCTCTCGCCGACGCCATCTCCGAAGCTGCAGCCACCGAAGCAACCCGACAATCAGCAGACCACATGCGGAGACCGAACACCGGGGACCGCACCGAAAACAACAACCCTGCAAGGTCGACCGAAGCCCAACCTGCAACTGCCACCCACCAGGGCGAATTCCACTCCACCTCGGGCACGTCAGACGAGGAGGAAGACATCCACTGTCTCCAAGCAGGCCGCGACCAGCGCAGCCGGCGGAGTCGTAAGTCGAGGACTGCATGTGCCGGTTGCGGAGGCGACCACCCCAGACCCGAATGCCGGTTCTTCGACTCCGTTTGCCGGCACTGCGACAAGAAGGGCCACATCGCACGCGTCTGGTGCCTCAAGAAGACCCACAGCCCCAGACGATGGGACCCGAGCGAGCGGAGACGAGAGATCACACCCCCCAGGACCAGAGACCGGCCAGCAGACAACCGCTGGGAGCGAAACGGACGAGCCCAATGAGGTGGCGAGACCCGGCGGAGAGAAGAGACACATCAGATGGTCACCATCGGCCACGCCACAACCACAGACGCCAGAAAGGTCTACGTGGAGGTAGGCATCGAAGGCAAACCCTGTAAAATGGAGGTGGACTCCGGGTCCTACCTCTCAATGGTAGCCTGGCAAGAAATTAAACACTTGGTGCCTACCAGAGACTAATCCTCAAGGACTACCAGGGAAACCGCATCCATTAGTCGGAACAGGACAGTTTACAGTGACCTACAAGGGACACACCGAAAGACTTCCCTTGACCATCATCGATCGAGACCGACCTAGCCTGCTGGGACTGCAATGGTTCGCGCTGCTCGGCATCGCAGTCAGGGGCATCGACCACATCGCCGAAGCAGACTGGGAGCAACAGCTGGCCCGGGACTTCCAAGAAGTGTTCAACAGCACCCTAGGCAAGAACTGAGGGCCCCCTATATCCTTCAGCCTAGACCCAAACGTTCCCCCGAAACGCCTAAAACCAAGGTGGGTACTTTTTGCACTCAAACTGAAAATCGACGAGCAAATTGACAAGCTCGTCAAGCAAGGGGTCTTACAACCCATAGACCACACCCGGTGGGAGACCCCCATAGTCACCCCAATCAAGCCTGATGGGTCAGTGAGAATCTGCGGGGACTATAAGGCCACCCTAAATGGCGCCCTGCAGCAAAGCGCTTACCCCGTCCCCATAGTGCAGCATCTCCTACACTCACTGGGAGGGGGCAAAGTTTTCGTGAAAGTCGACCTGGCCCAAGCATACCAGCAACTGCCGGTCGACGAGGAAACTGCAGAGGCGCAAACCATACCCACCGGGGAGCCTTTAGATGCAACCGCCTCAAATTTGGAGTCAGCGTGGCGCCGGGAATTTTCCAGAGCCTCATGGAAAGACTCTTACAAGGCATCAAATGGGTAGTACCATACTTCGACGATGTACTAGTATCGGCAACCAACCAGGCCAAACTAGAGAGTCGCCTAAGGGAGGTGCTAACGAGATTCAAAGAAACCAGGCTCAAAGTAAAGAGGGAAAAATGCCAGCTGTACACAGAGTGGGTCGAATTCCTAGGATACCTCCTAGACCGACACGGCATTCACCCCACCGACAAAAAGATTAAAGCCATCAAGGAAGCCCCCACACCCAGGTCAAAAACAGAACTGCAGGCATTTCTGGGGCTACTTAACTTTTATAATGTCTTCCTGCCCCAAAAGGTGACTGCAGCAGAGCCTTTGCATAGGCTTTTGGACAAGGCGGCCACCTGGACTTGGGGGTAACGCGAGGAAGCCGCCTTCAGGAAAACCAAGGACCTGCTCACTTCGGACGCTGTCCTCATCCAGTACTATGAGACCCTACCACTAGCCATCACATGCGACCCATCACCCTTCGGCATCGGCGCTGTCCTCAGCCACACTCTCCCTGATGGAAAGGAAGCACCCATTGAGTTCTTTTCAAGGACCCTCACCAAACCGGAGCGGAACTACAGCCAGCTGGACAAAGAGGCTTTGGCCATCGTCACCGCAGTCAAAAGGTTTCACGAGTACCTCTATGGCCGAACGTTTACCATCATCACTGACCACAAACCGCTGCTGGGAATACTCACAGGGAACAGGGCCACCCCGAACATTCTATCTCCCCGAATGACAAGGTGGTCCGAATTCCTGGCCGCCTACAATTACAGGCTCACACACTGACCCGGTAAGACTATCCCCCATGCGGATGCCTTAAGCCGCTCACCGTTACCCGAACCAGACACTGACCCAGCACCCACAACGACCACCCTCACCATAGAGACTCTGCCCGATCTACCCATAACCGCGTCAGACATTGCCCGAGAAACTAATAAAGACAAACGTCTGGCGCGGGTTTTGCATTGGGTAGAGAAAGGGTGACCGGAAAAGGACAATGACGAGACTTTCAGGACATTCCGGAACTGGCAAACGGAACTCTCGTTACTAAAAGGGTGTATACTATGGGGGGATAGGATGGTCATCCCAGAAAAACTACAGGGGAAGGTTCTGGAACTGTTACACGAGGGGCACCCGGGCATCGTGAGAACGAAAGCCCTGGCCAGAAGTTACGCTTGGTGGCCAGGGATGGACAAACAGATCGAGGCCTGGGTAGCAAAGTGTCAACGATGCCAGGAAACTAGACCAAGCCCACCCACAGCACCCATCCTAGAGTGGGAAACCCCCAGGGGACCTTGGTCTAGGATCCACATAGATTTCGCTGGGCCCACAAAAGGACACACTTTCTTAATTACAGTAGACGCTTACTCCAACTGGCTGGAGGTAAGCAACATGAGAACAACCACCACGGAGGCCGTGACCAAAGAACTCAGCAAACTCTTCGCAACACACGGCCTCCCGGACATCCTCGTGTCCGACAACGGGCCCCAATTCACCTCACTGGAATTTGAAAAATTCCTAGCGGAAAGGGGCATACGACACGCACTGACAGCCCCAGTGCACCCGGCGGCGAATGGTAGGGTGGAACGGATGGTTCAATTCACAAAAAAAACCATCCAGAAAATAGACCACGGGGAGATCCAGGACAAAATAAATAAATTACATTTTATACAGCACATAACCCCGAACACCACAACAAATAAAAGCCCGGTGGAACTGCTAATGGGGAGGAAAATAAGGTCCCCACTCGATAAACTACACCCCACTTACAACCCAGAGAAACCCCCAGACTCCACCAGCAAACACCGAACCTTCGCACTAGGCGACACCGTCCACGCGAAAAACCTAAACGGAGACCCATTATGGATACCAGCAATCATAACACAACTAACAGGCCCACACTCGTACCGGCTACAAACAACCGACGAACGAGCGTGGAAACGCCACATCGACCAGTTAAGATCAAGGACAACCACACAAGACACCACCGATACGCAACCAAACAGAACCAAACCTCCCAACACAAACCAAGAGGGGAGGGGATACCCCGGGAACCAAAACCCAGAAAAAAGAAACCAGCCATACTCACCTGCAAGCAGCCAGCAAGAAACCCCACCAGAAAGAGACAGCCAGGCCAGCTCAACCAACCCGGGAAGACTGAGTGGGAGCGGCGGAACCCGCAGCTCAACCAACCTGGGTAGCCCAGGAGGGAGCTGCGGAGAGCGGCCCGGCCAGACGGATCAGGCGGTTCCCATGACGGAGTCCGGAGAAACAGAGACCCCAACCGAACCGGCAGGGATCCAACCTACGACTGACCTGCGCAGGTCCAGTAGGCAAAGACGGAGCCCCACCTACCTATGGGACTACGCTACGTAAGGACTGAACCAAGAGGGGAGGGGTGTTCTGTACCTTCATTTGAATACTTGAGATCCCCGCGCTTTGATTGGCCAAAGCGCGGGGCGATCGGATTGGCTAGGCGAACCATGCCGATTGGCTCGCTAAGAACCTCCCGCGATTGGTCGATTCAAATAAAATAAAAAGCCGCAAAAGTTCTTTAAATGCCAGTTCGGTTCCTGACTAAATAAAGAGCTGATACAAAGTCACCGACTCCTGGCTTCCTTCCACGCAGATACAACAGGATGGATAGAGAGAGGGATGATAGATAGATAGATAGATAGATAGATAGATAGATAGATAGATAGATAGATAGATAGATAGATAGATAGATAGATAGATAGATAGATAGATTGGATGAAGGGAGGGAGGGAGAGAGAGAGAGGAAGAGAGATGATAGACAGTCACATAGATGATGGATGATGGATATATATAGAGAGAAAGATATGATAGATAGATAGATAGATAGATAGATAGATAGATAGATAGATAGATAGATAGATAGATAGATAGACAGACAGACGCCAGCAGGCAGGCAGGCAGATCAACATGATATTCTCTTGAAGGACTCTCCTGACAGATGAACCGCTAATCTCGAAGTTTTGAAAATTTTAAGATCATTCTCAAATATTTCCTAAAAGAGACGTGTCATACAATAATAACCAGAGAGTTCCCTGCATTCATTTTGGCATGAGCGATCCAGTTCTTGGCTTTGTGATCCTTTGAAGGGGTCAAAGAGGAGGGGGGCTGTTCTCTATTTGCTGCGTTCAGGCTTGACATCTTCCTTCAGTTCCAGAACCTGGAATCCTAACTTCTCCCTTGTTTTTCCAACAGCAACAGTTGTACATCAGCTCCGATGAAGGCATCACCCAGGTGTCCTTACACCGTTGCCACATCTACGGGACAGCTTGTGCTGACTGCTGCCTGGCCAGAGACCCTTATTGTGCCTGGGATGGCAACTCCTGTTCCAGGTTCTATCCAACAGGCAAAAGGTAAAGGAGGATAATCCAACAGATTAGATTGGCAGAAAGAAATACCATTGAATTAGATCAGTGGCAAAAACTCTGGGAAATACATTATAAATTGGCAATGGCAACTACAAAAAAGGAAAACTTACACAAAATGTTTTATAGATGGCACTTGCCACCTGCTAGATTAGCCAAAATGTTTTAAAACATGTTTACTAAATGTTGGGAATGTAATCAAACTCCAGGTACATATTATCACATGTAGTAGACATGTCCAAAAGCAAAAAAAAAAAAAAAAGTTTTGGATGAAAATGCATACATGGTTAGAAAAAAAATGTTAAAGCAGCATATATATAAACCAGAATTATTTATTGTTAGGCAGAGAAATACCAGAGAAATATGAAAAAAGTGAATGTGTATTTAATGTTACATGTTTTGACAAGCAGCAAGAATTGTGTTTGTGCAATACTGGAAAAATGAGAAAACACCCACAGAAGAAGAAATAATAATTTTAAAAAATATTGGACTGTCCAAAAATGGACAGATGAACATTGAAGACAAGAGAAAAAGAAGACACCAAATAGTTTTGAACTTGGGACTTGTTTTATCCATGATTGGATAATAGAGGTAGAAATTAGGAGTTTAATATTGTCAGGGAAATAAATTCATTCAGACGGTACACTGTTTACTAAACACTTATTGTATACAAAGAGACAGTCTATATATATAAAAGCAAAATACCACTCATGCATCATCACAAAATCTCCAGAACTGTAAAGCCTACAAACTTGAAATTTGGCCTTGGCTTCTAGGTGCTCACTAAGAAAGGATTTTTCAAAATGTCCATCAGAGCATTAGTATTTCCTATATTATTATTGTTAAGCCTGGTTTCCCCAACCAGGGTTAGGGAGACAAGCTAAACAGAATGTGCAGCGTTAGTCAGATAGGCACACAGATAAATGAGTGAGCTAAGCTTGTATGTTTATTAACATACAGTAAAAATAACAGATACGCTTGTGCTATCAAAAATATAGTTTATTCCATTATGAGTTCATAGCATAGTCAAAATAACAGTCCAATAGTCATGTATCATTTAGTCAGTCCATTCAGGGATATTCAGTTAGCAAAGTCCGTGTAGAAATATCCTATGTCAATTCACTTACAAGTGAGTCCTTTGTTTTCTCTCCCGTTCGAGCAATGCAGACTTGTTTCCTTGCAGTAATCAGGGATCATCAAAGCCAGAGAGATAGCAAGCTGCAGCCTTGCTTCTTTTAAAGTGCTTTCACAACCACTCCCTTAATTACTATCCCACAGTTAAAGTTGCAGACACTTTAACTTACAAACTATGATTACATATTATTATTTACCTAAACCAGTTAGGGTAAACCAATGTTATCCCTAACATTCTCCCCTTTTAGGAAATAATAATATAAATATAACTATTTACATCTTTAAATCATATTTGTTACAACTCTCTTTAAACTTATTTACTCCTTGAGCTTTTGTAAATTGGTCTGCAATGTTTTCTTCCGTTATGCAGTATTCCAATTTAATTAGCCCATTTTTTACAGATTCTCTAACATTTAAGTATCTTAAATCAGTATGCTTTGATCTAGTTTTTACAGCAATACTAGTAGCTAATTTTATAGCTGCTTGGTTATCTTCGTACACAATAATGGAATCTTTTACAGTTACACCCATGTCTAATAATAACTGTTTGTACAAAATCAAGTCAGTGCATAATAATGACAGACATGAAAATTCCGCTTCCATCGTGGACAAGCTGATATGCTGTTGTCTGATTGACCTCCACCCTATTAATGTTTTACCAAATAATATAGCCATCCCAGATGTTGATTTTCTAGTGTTTATATCAGTTGCAAAACTTGCATCTGCATAGGCACTAAGAATCAAATCACCCTTTGGTTCTATATACAATGCATGGTTCATTGTTCCTTTAAGATATCTTAAAATTCTCTTTAATGATTGCCAATGACATTGATGTGGATCTGAATTAAAACGTGCCAGCTGATTTACACTATAAGCTATATCAGGCCTAGACCAATTGCTTATATATGATAAGCTGCCAATCAAAGATTGATATATAGACTTATCAAATTTGGGACTTTGATCATCAGTTTGGCAAACTTTCTGACTCATTGGAGTCTTTGCCGGTTTACAAAGTTCCATTTTAAACGTTTTAATTAATTGGCAAATTTTATCTTCTTGAGATATCTTAAAACCATTTTTTGTTTTGTTAATTGTCAATCCTAGATACTTTTTAATTTCACCTAAATGCTTTAATTTTATCTTTTTGGCTAATAATGATATAATCTCATTAGCTTCATTATTAGTCTTAGTTATCAAAGCAATATCATCTGTAAATAATAATAATAATGACACCGTTCCATTATTTTCTCTTTTAAACACACATGGATCTGCTAAACCAGATTTAAAACCTATATTGTTTAACTCTTTCACAATATATTGGTTCCACTCAAACCCAGATTGTTTCAACCCGTAAAGACTCTTTTTGAGTTTCCAACAATCATTACTATTTACTTTATTGTCTTTTATACCTACTGGTTTTCTTAAATATATAGTGTGCTGCAATGGTGCATGTAGATAAGCAGTTTCTACATCTAAATGGTTAATGACATAGTTTTTCTTAGCTGCCCACACTAATGCTGCTCTTAAAGATGTTGCTTTAAGACTTGGTGCAAAAACTTCATCGTAATCAGATGCAGTTTGATTAAATCCTTGAGCTACTAACCTAGCCTTATGGGTAACAGTCCCATCATTTCCAGTTTTTATTTTAAATATCCATTTGCACCCAATGGATTTTTCTCCTGGAGGTAATTTAGTATCTTCATAAACTTTCATTACCTTTAATGAATTTAGTTCCTTTTCCATTGCTTTTTGCCAATTCTCCTGATCCTTAGCAGGATACATCCTAAGTTCATCTACACTAGTTGGACCTTTAGTTACTTGGCAAACTATACTTGCTTGATACCTATCAGGTGGTCTAGTTATACGTGTAGTACGTCTAGGTATTACAGGACTTACAGGTGGACTTTCATTTATTAGCTCTTCTTGATTATCTAACTCTTCCTGATCAACTGTTTCCTCTTGTTCTGGTCCTATTTGCTCTTCTTGGACTTCTTCTTTAATTGGAATCTTCTTATAACTAGTCTGATCTTTCTGCCTTTTGTAGGGTTCAATAATTACTTCATTATTTAAATCTTGCTCTAATCTATTCCATCCTACATGTTCTAGGAATTTAGCACTGGCACTGGTGTAAACTCTAGATGTACCTGGTTCCCAGAATCTATAAGATCTATGATTAGATGTATATCCTACAAAATATAATCTTTTAGCTCTATGCTGTCCTTTGTGTCTAAGTTGTGAAGGGATATGCACCCATGCTGGTGCTCCAAATGTGTGCATGTAACTTAAATCAGGTTTTGTACCATGCCACAATGTGAATGGTAATTCACCTGTTGTTGAATTAACAACATTATTTAATATATGATTACCACACATTATTGCTTCTCCCCATAAATTGTCAGGTAATCCTGAATCAGACATCATAGTTTGTGCCATTGATTGTAATGTTTGGCCTCTTCTCTCTATAAAGGCATTATGTTGTGGCCTATATGGTGCAGACATTTTATGTTGAATACCTAACATTCTTAGTCTGTTCTGGAATTTATTATTTGTAAATTCCGTACCATTATCTGTTATAAGAGTTACTAATTTTTTTTTAGTTTTCCTTTCTGCAAATTTAATCCAATTAAAGAGATTTTGATATGTTTCAGTTTTGCTTTTCATTAAATAGCAAAACCCATATCTAGAATAGTGGTCCATTATACTTAGTATGTAACGAGCTCCTCCTACACTTGGTTTTTTCGGACCTATTAAATCTGCAAATACTACTTCTAAAGGTTCTTTGGTAGTAAATCCATCAACTCTATTAGCCGGTGTAACCCTGGCTTTGCTTTGATTGCAGATATTACATTGCAAATACTTATGACAAGGTTTCAAACTTATTCCCTTAGATAATTCAACAGTTTTCTTAAGCATTTTAAAATTTAAATGCCCTAGCCTTCGATGTAACAAGTGAATACATTCATCATGAGGTTTCTTATTTTCATAAACTGTGTTAGCCACCTTTAAACCATCATCATTTAACACATATAATTCACCTCTTAAAGATGCAGTAATTCTCTTATCTTGTTTTTCAATTATGCAGTTATCTTCCTTAAATGTAACTACATATCCTAGTTTAACCAAAATTCTAACTGAAATTAAATTAAACTTAAGTTGTGGTACATATAACATTTTTACATTCTCTTTTATAAAAGAACAATATGCTATACCTTGACCTTTAGCTTTCAGTTTCCAGCCATTGGCTAACGATATCTGCTGTGTACTCTTGAACATTTTAATAAAATGTTTGTTATCATTTGTTATACAATGTGATGCTCCACTGTCAACCACCCATAAATTATTTTTTACAGCTCCGTTAGTATACATGGCTAACTCTAAATTTTTATTTATCTTTTGATGACTTTTAGTATTCTGGCCAGCGTTCTGGCACTTTGCTTTTTTACAAAATCTTGCCAAATGTCCTCTTCCTCCACAATTAAAGCACTTTTTAATTGCGTATGCAGTAGGAGTTTCATTATCTTCTTTTTGAGGTTGCTACCTCCTTAATTCGTCTCTTTCAAGCCTTCTTCTGGCCTCTTCAATCAATCTGCCAGTTATATCAGTTAAAGTTAGGCTTTCCTTTGGCAATATTTCAAGTGAAGTTACGTAGTTATCATAGTTTTCGTCGAGGGAAGATAGAATTATGTAGACTTGGTGTAGTTCAGAGAAAATAAGCTCTTTCTCGTGCAGTTCTTGAAAAATGCTTTGCATAGTTTTCAAATGACTCAGCATATCACCATTCTTATGGAGATGTGTACTGAAAAGTTTCCGTGTTAGATTTATGTGAGCACCAACATTATCTCGAACATAAATCCTCTTCAGCTTCTGCCAACACCCAACAGCTAATTTCTCTCCGTGGATATAAACAAGTTGCATATCAGTTAAGGTTAAAGCAATAATGCAAATAGCTTGTTGATTTTTATGCATAAATTCTTCTATCTTTAATTTATCTTCCTCATCCTCTGGATCCCATTCTTCTACGTTTGGTGGATTTTCAATTATGTTCCACAAACCTTCTCTTCGTAGAAGCAGACTACATTTCATAGACCATGATACATAGTTTGTTCCATCCAGCTTGGATATAAGGGACAAACTTTGTTGATTGACTTGTGCCATGTTTTCTTATATGGATATAAAACTATAATTAATAAAACACAGCTGTCTGTTTACTGTAATGTATAACAACACAAACTCTCACTTTTACATAAATCTGTTTTATCCTAGTTAAACTGACTTTGCAGCCTCTGGGCCCATAACCAGTGTTAAGCCTGGTTTCCCCAACCAGGGTTAGGGAGACAAGCTAAACAGAATGTGCAGCGTTAGTCAGATAGGCACACAGATAAATGAGTGAGCTAAGCTTGTATGTTTATTAACATACAGTAAAAATAACAGATACGCTTGTGCTATCAAAAATATAGTTTATTCCATTATGAGTTCATAGCATAGTCAAAATAACAGTCCAATAGTCATGTATCATTTAGTCAGTCCATTCAGGGATATTCAGTTAGCAAAGTCCGTGTAGAAATATCCTATGTCAATTCACTTACAAGTGAGTCCTTTGTTTTCTCTCCCGTTCGAGCAATGCAGACTTGTTTCCTTGCAGTAATCAGGGATCATCAAAGCCAGAGAGATAGCAGCCTTGCTTCTTTTAAAGTGCTTTCACAACCACTCCCTTAATTACTATCCCACAGTTAAAGTTGCAGACACTTTAACTTACAAACTATGATTACATATTATTATTTACCTAAACCAGTTAGGATAAACCAATGTTATCCCTAACAATTATTATTATTATTATTATTATTATTATTATTATTATTATTATTATTATTATTATTATTATTATTCACGTGCTCTGATGCTAAGGAGTTCTACTCCCCCTCCCCACCTGAAAAGAAATGCAAAACACGAGTAGTGTTTTCCAAATGCAAAACACAAGCAGAGGAGTTTCAGTTTCACAGCAGCAAGCAGCTTTAGTGCAGAACAGTTGAGCTAAGCCACACCCAGGCTCCTTGCTGTGTCCTTTTTGCTCACACAGCAAATACTGTTTCAGTTTCCAAATAGCCCTCAACTCTCTCACACACTGACAGGATGCTAGCCAGATGAATACCAATGGATGCTGGTAGGCAGAGGCAGAATTTTTCCCCCTCTTATTTTCGTCCCCAAAAACTAAGCCCAACCACATGGTTTTGTGGAGAAGCACAGGTATCGAGCTAGTATATAAATAAAATTTAAAAAAAGATTGGCAGTAAGGAAATACAATTGGGGTGTTAACACTTTGCTCACGTGGTTGCAATGTAATAGGAACAACTTTCACTGCTTCTACATTTTTTGGAATGAGTCAGATTATTCATCTAGATGTTTTCCAGCAAGTATGGTCTGTCTTGAGAGATATTTATTTATTTATTTATTTATTTATTTATTTATTTATTTATTTATTTAGAGAAAACAAGAGTTTGTTTCACTGTGTTCTTATTGTGAGTGTAATGCCGGGGATGCTTGCTGTTCTGAAATATGATACTTGCCTGCTGCAAGTTTCAGAATTTTGCCAAAATGTGATCTGAACATTGAAAAATGTCTGCAAATTTCTGAATATCTTCCCGGTCTTCACAATAGAGCCCACCATCTCCTTTCGAGTAATATTTGGGCTTGCTCTGGTGGGAAAAAAGGAAACACATAGATAATGAAGTCTGGATTTTACATGTTTAGGAAATTAATTCCTTTATCTCGTAATATATATATATATATATATTTGAGAAAAATTATCAGTAACCAGCCAAGTCTCAGAGTCTAGACACCAGTAATAACTCCTTTGTGCAGACAATATTTTGTTGTCTCTTTTCTATGCCTACAAAGTTTGGTTCCCAAAACATGACTGCAAGACGTTTGATCATTGTGGTGAAAAACCCATCTGCATGTTTGCCAAATATTTTTCATGTCATGGTAATGATGTACCGAATTTCCAAGCTCTTTTCTTCTTTTCATTGTTTCTCTTCGACTTCTGAAAGACACCCAATAAAGCACTTGTTCTTCTCTGTGATCTCTTTCAACATTAGTGTTAAAAGACTTTAAAAGAAATTGCTCCAGAGAAATGTGTTTAGTTTAGTTTAGTTTGTTATCATTGCACCTCTACAGTGAAATCAAACACCATCTTCAGTGCACATCATGACCATGAAAATAAACACAAACACACACCCTTCACACTCCATACATTGAACTGAAAACCCCCGACACCACACCAACACAGTACTATACAGTAGAATGTTTTTGATGTCACAATACAAGCTCCACTCTTTCTAAATCTCTGATGTGACTTCACATTCAAATTTGCAAATTTGGAGTTGTATCATAATCTGGGCCCTCATTTGAGTGACCTCAGCAGGATGGAAGGCTGTGTCAACCTTGAGCTGGTCAGGATTGAACTCTTGACAGTGGGCAGTGAGTTAGCCTTCAGTACTGCATTCTGCAGGGATGTAGTACTAAGGACGCAGTGGCTCAGTGGCTAAGACGCTGAACTTGTCGATCAGAAAGGAATCCCTAGCGCCACGTAATGGAGTGAGCTCCCGTTCCTTGTCCCAGCTTCTGCCAACCTAGCAGTTTCTAAAGCACATAAAAATGCAAGTAGCAAAATAGGGACTCCTTTGGTGGGAAGGTAACAGCATTCCGTGCACCTTTGAAGGTGTTTAGTCGTGCTGGCCACATGACCACAGAGATGTTTTCAGACAGCACTGGCTCTTCGGCTTTGTAATGGAGATGAGCACCGCCCCCTAGAGTCGGGAATGACTAGCATGTATGTCCGAGGGGAACCTTTACCTTTTACCTTTACTATATTCTAACCACTATGTACTGTGGCTCTGATGATGTTATCTAGTTGGGTCATGAAACAGCAAGAAAACCACCAAGCTCAGAGAGCATCAGTGACCCCCACAGTTCAACCTTGAGTTACAAATACTCCCTACTATCCGTATTTGGCTATTTGGTGAAAATTTTGCAGCTACCTAACTTTCCTTTCTCTTAAATGTTATAGGCGGAGTCGAAGGCAAGACGTGAGACATGGAAACCCCATGACTCAATGCCGAGGATTTAACCTCAAAGGTAGGTCGAACTAAAAGATAGCTGGGTTATGGAAAGAAATGGCCGTTGTTTTTTTCTGAGTGAATCATAGTGGCCATTTCATATGCTAGTGTTGTGATCCGCTGACAGCAGAGTCGAACAGCGAGGAGGTTGGGAAGGAACCTGGGCCAGTCTTGGAGGCTGAGGAAGGCTCGGACAAGGGCTCTGTGTCAGAGGCAGAGATGGGGCCAGGGCAGGCTGGCAGTCATCAGCTGTGTTCAGGCTTGGACAGCAGTGAGGCAGGGGAGCTTCTGGAACCGGTTCCTGCACATGCATAGAGCTGCCAAAAGGAAGGCACAATTAAGAGCTCAGGGTTGACATGGGAGTAAGTCCACAGGTGGACAATGAATGGCCCCTCCCATCAGGATTAAAAGAGGAGCAAAAGGGAAGGGGGCTTTTGCAGGAAACAATTTGATCATTCGTTCATTTGTTCCAGCCTCGTGAAGATTTGTCTGTGTAACCTAGAGACTTTGTGCCCAGCCCTTCCACTGTGTGTGGAAATAACTATTTATTTACCGGGCAGCATTCCAAGAGAGATAAGGTTTGAGCTAATAGTATAATAATAATGCAAGACTGTCAGGCTGTTGGCTGAATGTGAATGTAATAAATTCACATTCATTTAATAAAAGAGGTTTTGTTGGGACACAGAGTTTTTGGGGAAGCTTAGGACAGAACAGCTAGTAAAAACTGTTGAGCATTCATAAATGTATCCCATTTTAACCTTCCCTTCGTTTTAATTATGATCTCGGGAAGCCTTGGTCAGAGCACACCCTTGTTATGTGAATGTGGCTTCCCCCTTTAACTTTGCATGTCAGAAGGTCACAAAAGAGGATCACGTGACCCAGGGATATGGCAACCATCATAAATACATGCCAGTTGCCAAGTGTCTGAATTTGGATCATAGATAATGAGGATGCAATGGTCAATAAGTTGTGAAAATTGGTCATAAGTCACTTTTTTCAGTGCCACTGTAACTTCGAGCAGTCAAACAAATGGTTGGAAGTCAAGGATTGCCTGTATTTTGGTTTTAATGTTCTATTTCTTACAAGGAAGAAAGGTTGACACAGCTTAAGTTTTTCCAAAATTCTGAAAAAAGTAGGGTATTTTTTTGAAAATCAAAGCTCTAACATAGCCAAAACAAATACATTCAACAAATAAGAAGTTACTCACTTTTTCATTCTTTTATTTTTTTTAAGGCTTAGACCTTTCCTTTCTTCTGCCTTCCCTTAATTGGAAAACAATCATCTGTCTCAGATTCCAGCACTTAAGATTATATAAGGCTGTTCCATTTTAAATAGAATGAGCAGTCTTTCCAAAAATAGATAGACCGTACCAGGTTTCCCACAAACAGCTTTTCTCATGGTTAATTTGTTAAATTCCTTTTCGCTTTCCAGAATACCTTTCTATGAAAAAAAGATGAATTTATTTATGAATGTTTCATGGCTCATGCTGGGGACAGAATTTCATCTCTTGCCCTGAAACTTCAGACTGCTTTGATGTGATTTCCTTCTTCTTCTTTTTTCAAAAAGCAACATGACAAATTCATGATCTGAAAATCTGCCTTATTTTGAGTATTTTCAACTCATTGTGGGCAGTCAGCTGGATGGAAAGCAACAGAGTAGAGTAGTGTAGTGTAGCATAGAGTAGAGTACCGTGGAATAGAATAAAATAGAACAGAACAGAACAGAACAGAAAGAACAGAATAGAATAGAATAGAATGGAATAGAATAGAATAGAATTCTTTAATAGCCAAGTGTGATTGGACACACAGGAAATTTGTCTTGGTGCAGATGCTCTCTGTGTACATAAAAGAAAAGATACATTTGTCAAGAGTCAAGAATCATAAGATACAACACTTAATAATAATCATACGGTAGAAATAAGCAATCAAATCATACCAGGAAACAAATAATAAATTGTAAGGATACAAGGGACAAAGTTACAGTCTTACAGTAATAAATGGGAGGAGATGGATGAGAGGAACGATTGGAGGATTAATAGTAATAGTAATGCAGACTTAGTTTGACAATGTTGAGGGAATTACATGTGCAGTGCTCTATAGCATCATTTTGAGGGTAGGAGTTGACTCGTGCAGTGTACAGGTCCTCAATGGAAGGCAGTTTGGTAGTAATTGTTTTTTCTGCATTCCTAATTACTCTCTGAAGTCTGTGTCTGTCATGTTGGGTTACAGAACCAAACCAGAGAGTTATAGAGGTGCAGATGACAGATTCAATAGTTCCTCTGTAGAACTGAATCAGCAGCTCCTTGGTGCAGAAAGGACATTCTTTATTGTGCTTTTTTGATGATGTTTTTGATGTTAGGTGTCCATTTTAGGTGTTGAGGTATAAAATTTGAAAGTCTCCACTGTTGATACTGTGTTGTCTAGTATTGTAAGAGGTGGTAGTATGAGAGGGTTTCTCCTAAAGTCTACCACAATTTTTATGGTTTTGAGTGTGTTCAGTTCTAGATTGTTCTGATCACGCCACTGTACTGAATACTGTAGAGTAGAGTAGAGTAGAGTAGAGTAGAGTAGAGTAGAGTAGAGTAGAGTAGAGTAGAGTAGAGTAGAGTAGCACAGCACAGCACAGCACAGCACAGCACAGCACAGAACAGAACAGAACAGAACAGAACAGAACAGAACAGAACAGAACAGAATAGAATAGAATAGAATAGAATAGAATAGAATAGAATAGAATAAGTTGGAAGGGACCTTGGAGGTCTTCTAGTCCAACTCGTTGCTCAGGCAGGAAACCTGATATGAACCTCTATAAAAATACATATTTTTTTTCCTTTGGTACCCTAGAAGATTCTTTGTGCATGTAATTGTGAATGTGTTTTCTTTTTTTCAAAGCTACCAGCTACAAAATAATTAAATATGGAATTATTATTATTTTTAATCCTACTGCATTTGAAGATTTTACAAAAAAAAAAAAAAAAACCTTCCTCTTTAAAAAGAAAAACACTCTGGGATATATATATATATATATATAATCTTTATTGTTTCTTCATGGCAACCGCCCTGTGAGACACAGGGTGTGTCTGAGAGAATGAATGACTGGCCAATATATATATTCAGGGCGGTTGCCATGAAGAAACAATAAAGATTAATCCCATGAAAGCTGCTTTGAACTTTTGGAAAAGAAAGACAGGATGACAATGGCAAATTGATATAAGCAATGTCAGAGTTGTAAAAATCCAGCATTGGCATTTTAATTTTATATGGGACTGGAGGATAAAACATATGAAGCACAGTTGCAGGAATTGTGGGTGTGTCTAGTTTAATGAAAAGAATGACCAGGCGTGACATGAAACCAGTCTTCCAATATCTCAGAGGCTGCCACA
The DNA here is from genome assembly GCA_033807585.1 of Hydrophis major. Taxonomy (NCBI): domain Eukaryota; kingdom Metazoa; phylum Chordata; class Lepidosauria; order Squamata; family Elapidae; genus Hydrophis; species Hydrophis major. Next base: position 154,432,392 of record CM066331.1, on the reverse strand, counting down.
AAGAAAAGGGAGTCAAGCTATTCTCCCAAGCACCAGAAGACAAAAGAAGAAACAATGGGTGGAAATTTAAACAAGGAGTAAAGCAGCCTAGAATTAAGGAGAAACTTCCTGTCAGTGAGAACAATTAATCAGTGGAATGGTTTGCCTTTAGAAGTTGTGGGTGCTCCATCACTGGAGGTTTTCAGGAAGAGATTGGACAACCAATCTTTGTCTGAAATAGCATAGGCTGTCCTGCTTGAGCAAGGGATTCAATTAGAAGACCTCCAAGCTTCCATCCAACTCTGTTATCCTGATATTTTTTAAAAAAAAAAATGGCTTTCCTGTTCATTAGAACCTTGTAAAATCCACACCCTGAAAGATTACACACTTGGAAAAATCTTAGAAAAGGCAAAAGATCACAATTTTGGTGGGCTTAAAAATAGACATTGACACAATGCACCAAACACTGCTATTATTGAAAAGGGAGGGAGTGAAAATCATTACATTGCAGAAAAAAAATGGAGGCAGTCATAATATTGGCTTTCCAAGACTTTGGAATTTAAAATAATGAATAGAAAAGAAAAGAAAAGAATAATAGGATAGGATAGGATAGGATAGGATAGGATAGGATAGGATAGAATAGGATAGGATAGGATAGGATAGGACAGGACAGGACAGGACAGGACAGGACAGGACAGGACAGAATAACAGTTTTTTTTTTTTTTTTGAAACAAATTTTATTAATTTTAAAGACAAACAACACATCATTAACCATTAAGTACATAAAACCTCTTAACATTATAAATTTTTACAAGTCGGATAAAACATTATTTTTATACAACATAATTCTAATTTATCCCATTTCCATATGGACACATAAATATCTTTCAGCAAATTTCTCATTATTTCTCCTTACTCTTATTCAATTTCATTTCTTTTCTATATTTATCCATTTTATAGTCATCATATTCATTTCTTTCTGACTTGTTTACAATTACATTCCTCCAAGGTTTTATTAATTCTTTTTTTTTTTTTTAAATTTAATAATTTTACAGAAGACACAATACACAAACATACAAAACACAAAACATAAACAAAACTAAAAGATTTTTTCTGAAGATTGTCTGATCCCGGGTTAAAACTCTTCACACAGACACAAATTCAAATATCATATTCACCCCATATATCCTTCCATATCTTATTATCATTTTCTTTTTATATATATATATATATATATATATAAACCATTTTTATAAAAACAATGCACAAAGAATCAAGGCATAACAGCTTATAAATTCTTTTCTAGGAAAAAATAATAATAAAAAACCAATAGAGCATAACAATTCCAAATTATAGTATCAATACTTTATCTATTTAACTTCATATCTTATCCCTACTTCTCCTTTTCATCCAAATTATTTCTTGTTAATTAAAATTTTATTGCCTTTTATCAATATACAAAATCCCCCCCCCAAAAAAAAACATAACAAAGCCTTTATATATCCTTCCATATCTTATTACCATTTTCAATAACATTCTTTGTCTGTTCTATTTCCAACTATCCATTCATCTTTTTTCTTTTATTATACTTCTCCTATACACCAATTGGAGTAACATCTATAACTCATTACCCTAACTTAAAAGTACTTCGTGTAACAATTTTTCTTGGGATTCTGTTTAAAAGATTCTAAAATTACATAATGAATTTTATACTCTAAATACACATATAAAAACACAAACTTATGTACCCTCCAGAATCCCTCTTTTATCCTAAATTAAATTCACCCATTGTCTCTAAATAAACTTTTTTTCTTTAGATCTTGCTTCCCCCCATTAAGGCTTCTCCTCCCCCCCTTTCTCTCTTGCTTATTCTTCTCCTTGCCCTTTTTACCCCTTTGTTTTTTCTCCTCTCTTTTTTTACTCCTTTTCCTTTGCTTTCTAACCTTGCCTCCACCTTTTCGCTCATTTTTCTCTTTTTTGGTTGTTTTTATAATTCTTAAAATCCCCTTTTTCTTATACTTTTTCTCCTCCTCTCCGGAAGGGACCCATTGTTCATCAAAGATGGCTTCTTCTTCCTCTTCTTCCTTGTCCCAGTCCTTCTGCTGCGTAATCAACTTTTCATAAGTACATAACGCCATTTCTTAGAATTGAAACAAAGCGCCCAAAGTATCTTCCTTTTTATATTTTTGATATTCAGTCTTTAGTTCATCCACAAACAATGCCATTATGAAAAGAGAAACTTTTCCCAAAACAACCACAAGTATTTTTAATTAACAACAATTAAAAAAAAAAATTCCAAAAGTTAATACTTTTCTTTCTTCTTCTCTTTCTCTTTCTGGGGTTAATGTTTAGTCAAAGAGGTCCAATTACCATATATCTTTCTTTGGGATTCTAGGCAATCTCCTCCTTTTTCAGCTTCTGCTCCAGTTTTTTTTTTTCCTCTCCCTTCCCACTTAAAATGTCAATTTTAAATGATCAGAAATCCATACCTCCAACAAGGGTTTTCCAATTTCTTAAATTTTTCAATGTCCAAAAATCCTTTTGTTCCTTAGCTTCAACTCTCAAAACAATTCACTTTCGATGTCCAATATATCCAAACATTTCTGCTGTTTCCATGGGGTGGGAGAGTGAAGAAAAAACGAAAGTTCCCTTTAACAGCTTCTCCGCCGCTTTCGCTCTTCTTAGGGATACAATGTATCCTCCAGCAATTCAAACAGCTCAGTTCCAGGCAATTTAAAGGATGTTACTTGACCCGGCTCAGACAAAACTTTCACTCTTCACATTTCCTCCAGCGCAATCTTACCCGGTTGCTGGCTTCTTCGTGGCGGCCATTGCTGACCGCCGCTTCACCGACTTGGGAAAAAGGGGTTTTTCTGGAGAAGGGGGGGGTCTGCGACACCCCCACCTCCCTGTCCGACTCCCCTCTCTCTTCAGCTGTCCCTACAGGGCAGCCATATCCCCCTGACCCATCTGGGTCGGGGGTACCTCGATGGCTAGCACAGCAGGAATCGCGAGCTGTCACGAATTCCTGCTGCACCGAAGCCACGCGAAACCGGAAAACCAGAATAACAGAGTTTTAAGGAACCTTATAGAGATCTTTCTTCTTCTTCTTCTTCTTCTTCTTCTTCTTCTTCTTCTTCTTCTTCTTCTTCTTCTTCTTCTTCTTCTTCTTCTTCTTCTTCTCCTCCTCCTCCTCCTCCTCCTCCTCCTCCCCCTCCCCCTCCCCCTCCTCCTCCTCCTTCATTATCTATTCATGGCACAAACTTCACAATCTGGGTATATTCTTATGATTACGGTACTATCAGATAACTCTAAGTGCATCTAGGATAGTTAAATGTAGCATCATAGAGTATGCCCTGCCCCAAGTAATACAACTTTTTCTAACTGGTGAGTTAAAATTTTCTTCATTTTTATTACAAGTGCTATTCCAGTCATGGGGTGGCATCTATTGTACCAAACATCAGTGGCCCAACTATGGCTCTCAAAGTGTTGGTGATGTTGGTTTACCTTCCAGCTTATCGAAACGCCGCTGAAGTCATTCAGTATGGAGTCAAGAACAACACCACTTTCCTTGAGTGTACACCTAAATCTCCCCAAGCTTCTATTAAATGGCTTTTCCAAAAGGACAACGATCGAAGGAAAGAGGTGAGTGATCTTATTGAAAAGCAAGGAGAGGCAATGTATTATCACCAGGACTGGGTCAAAAGATCATAAAGCTATTGTTATTTTTACAAGGTACGTAATATAACAGAGCTAGCAGTGGGATTGGACTAACTTAACAAATGCTCCTCCAGCTAGGTAGGCTGTCAAGCCTGAAATTCACATATTTGTAGCCATTTTAGTTAGGCTTAGTATATATTATTTTTCTTACTTTCTCTGGCAGTTATGGGGGAAGCGTTTCAGGTTCCTAAGAGGAAAGGAATGGAGATAGAGAGACTTGTTTAGGCTAGGTGATTCTTCTTCCCGTGGGAAAATGAGCTGTCCATGCTCAGGCCCCTTGAGATGGAGATTTATGACATCAAGCAATGTTGAATTACTTCTATTGGAGAATGTGACTTTTGGCAGTTGTTTCTAACTTCAAATATTATAGGGTAATTCTGGGCAATGTCAGATCCGGAATTACCACAGACTTTGCCAATTTGCTGCTTTCCTAAGTAAAAGAAATTGTCTTGGAAGATGGACTTTGTTCTTTTCTTTTTAAATGGATTTCATCACTTTGAAACCTGACAAGGTGTGGTCATGTGACTGGGTGAATGACGTCACTCATCACACACAACCCCACCTCCCAGCCACTCACCTCAAAGGCAGAGGTAGGATTCAGCCAGTTGAGGATAATCCCACCACTGGCTGGCCCCACTCCCATCCATTTTTCAGCTTGTTTTCAGGTAATTTTGGGGCTTTTTTCAGGCCATTTTTTGGGCCAAAACAACCCAAAAAATGGCCAAAAACAGCCCAGAAAACTGCCCAGAAAACAGTCCAAAAAACAAGCAGGCACAGGGCCAGCCAGTGGTGGGATTTGCTGGTTCGCTGAACTGCACAGATCGGTTCATTCGAACTGGTGCGAACCGGCAGCAGCCCACTTCTGAACAGAGTGTTCCTTAACTCACCTAGAATGCTCACAATTGTGATACCAAAATTAAAATTCTCCTAACTGCTTCAAAGTGTATGAGTGAAATAAGAATATAATCCAATGGAATGAAGGATCGGTCATAATCCAGCCATTTCTTTATGGACAGTGTCTGTAGGAGATGACCAGGCTGAGTCTGAGGGAAAGGTTCATGTAGTGAAACAGAACGAATCATTTTTTTTTTTAAATTGTTTCTATGTAAGCAAAGATATACTTTTATACTACTGATTATCAGCATCTGAATAACATCCAGATCACACATGTGAAAGGGAGCACTGCTTTCATTAATTTAAAGTTCTTTTGTCTTAGGCTAATAATTTATGGTAACAGTTTGTCTTAGGCTAATAATTTATGGTAACAGTTGAATGACAAATTAAATACTTCTTCAAACTATATCATAGAAGGGCCATCAGTGCAGGAACCGTAAAGCCTACAAACTTGAAATTGGGCATGTATCTTCCTCTTGGCTTCTAGGTGCTCACTAAGAAAGGATTTTTTGAAATCACCATCAGAGCATTAGTATTTCCTATATTATTATTAACACGCTCTGATGCTAAGGAGTTCTACTCCCCCTCCCCACCTGAAAAAGAGAAATATTTTCCAAATGCAAAACACAAGCAGAGGAGAGGAGTTTCAGTTTCAGTTTCACAGCACCAAGCAGCTTTAGTACAGAACAGTTAAGCTAAGCCACGCCAAGGCTCCTTACTGTCTCCTTGCTCATACAGCAAATACTGCTTCAGTTTCTTAACAGCCCTCAACTCTCTCACACACACTGACAGGATGCTAGCCAGATGAATACCAATGGATGCTGGCAGGCAGAGGCAGAATTTTCTACCCTTATTTTCCTCCCCAAAAACTAAGCCCAACCACATAGTTTTGTAGCAAAGCACGGCTATCCAGCTAGTAATAAGATATATTAGCCAAATGACGTATGAATTAAAAAAAAACATTAACATTAAAAGTCTCTTAAACTTTTTAAACTTATATTTTGGACGGTCCCCAGGTGAAACTCAGTGAAAGAATCGTAGCCACTCAACAAGGGCTTCTAATCCGTTCAGTGCAGGAAGCCGACTGTGGGACATACCACTGTATTGCCACGGAAAATGGATTCAAGCAAACCATAGCCAAGGTGAGCTTCAAGGTTTTGAATTCAGACACTGTGGCCTTCATGATGGACAAGTGGTCTCCGTGGACTTGGGCCAGTTCGCTCCACGCTTTGCAGCTCCACCCCAAGGACCTGGCTGGAACTTTCAGCCACTCTGAACTCCAGATGATCAATCAATATTGCAAAGACACACGGCAATTGGGCCAACAGGCGGATGGTTCCTCCAAGATGAGAGGGGACTATGGCAAATTAAAGGCTCTTCTCAACAGCCGGAAAAGCAGGAACCGTAGGAACCAGTGGCCCGGATCCTAAAGGGCCCAGCTCTGTCCACAAACTTCTTCATCACCACGGCCATCTTGTACACTCCCACAAGGAATTCATTTTTTTTCATCAGGTGGGTTTTTTTCCCTGTTGAGATTTGAGCGAAATGGTGACCAAGCCCACTCGGCAAAAGTTCAGGACACTCCAAACTCTCTAAGCTGGAATCAGACAACTTAAAGACCAAGTCCAAAGAGATGTCCATCGTGAAGTCACCTGCTGATCCCTCCTTGATCTATAAGCCTTCAGAGAGAGGGGTGTTGTGTCATGTTTCATGGCCATCTTTGTTTTTCTAAAGGATGAAGCCCTTGAACGTCCAGCTAGGAATCCTGGAAGGTTGGAAGGGAAGAGTGGGTTAGGACAAAGAGTGACTTGGAGTGGTCTCCATCTACATATACAGTTTTGTGTGTGTCTATGTGTGATTTTCTGTTAACGGTACGTTGCATTGACGAAGGAGCACAGGTTCCAAAGTCTATTTCCCATATTAATGTCCCAGAAAGGATTATGCTGATTAGGAATTATGGGGTTGGGAGTACATCACAATTAAAGGAGCCTCAGATTGGGGAAGGCTAATCTCACCATTGTTTGGGCATTTACCGTGTTTGGTTAGCGGAGATCAAAATTAATTCCATTTCCATTGCATATTTGTATAAAATGGAACCTAAAAAATGATGCCTACACCTAGTCCAAAACTATAGGTAGCCTTCAACTTACAACAATTTATTTAGTGACCTTCAAAGTTACAACAGCACTGAAAAAAGTGGCTTATGATGGTTTTTCACTGTTATGACTTTTGCAGCTTTCTTGTAGTTATCTGATCAAAATTCAAATACTTGGCAAATGACCCATATCCCCTTTTGTGATCTTCTGACAAGCAAATCATCGGGGAAGCCTGATTCACTTAACAACCGGGTTGCTAACTTATCCACTGCAGTAATTCACTTAACAATGGCAGCAAGAAAGGCTGTAAAAGGGGGCAAAGCTCACTGAACAAATGTCTCATTTAACAGCATCAATAGTGGGCTTCCTTTGCGGTCATAAGTCGAGGACTCTCTGTATTAAATCTGGGGATCAAGTGAAGTAGAAAAGTAGCATGAGGATAAATATTTTCTGGAAGTTACAATCATTTATTTTATGAAACATCTCACCTGTAAATACCACAATACACCCAGAACCCACAAGACATAGACATTATATCATTATATCAACAATTATATGTTGATAGATTTACAGAAGAAATTGGATCTAATTAGGAATTTGGAAATGTCCTAAACTGAACCCTAAAAAAAGTTAATGAAAGTCCCACTTGCAACCCTCATGAAATATACAGTGTAGCCTACATAATGGTGGCAAATCTATCAGTACAGTACAGATACATATCCAAACAAATACAGATGGCTGCATGCCATTGTATCGACATCCTGTGTATTCATATAATCCATTCATGACATATGTTCATAAAGCGTGAATAAAACATAGACCTGTATCTCCAGTGGTACCAACAATGAAGTCTTCTCCCTTTACTTTGTTTTCTACTTTTTGCACTGAGAAGGTAGGTGAGAAAGGGCATTTATCTCAATTAGTTTTGGAATCTTTTGCTTGTTTGGGAACATCATGGTAGATCCCAAGCAAATTATCTAATTTTCCATGCTCCATGGGAAGAGTGAAGTTCAAGGGGAAAAACACATTGAAGCACAATTGGGATGTCTATCACCAGTTCCCTCCAGTGTTGGTAGCAATGAAAAATCTGTACTTTTCAACTCTTACCATGTTCTGATTTAGGCTCATATTCAATTTAATTCAATTCAGCTTGTGACTTCTTTTGAAGACCACTCAACAATAGGGCTATTTCTAAGAATACCTGCCTTTGATCAGTTTTTTTTTAACCTAATTTATGTGTACAAACATTCCTTATTCATGGGTTTTTGACTTTTTAATAGGAGAATTGCATTGCAGGATTCAAAGGAGTACAAATAACGATGCTGGCCACATAAAGCAAATTCACTGGAGAAGCGTGAGTCAAATAGGAATGCAAATAATAATAATAATAATTGAATTAAGCCACTTGATTTCCTTGTCTCTACTCTGGCCTGAAAAGTTCAGAGTCAACCAGTTTTCTCGCCCTGAGGCTGACTCAAGAAGCAGCTATGCCAAAGCAGCCTCTGATATCCCTTTGGTCATGTGTGAATTGTACCTAAGCCATGTGGCTTTTTCAAGAACGTTTCATGTAAACTGAGAAGCAGCTAGCCAATCTGTGGTTGATCCCACCCTGGGTCAGTGTATGCTTTCTCCAGGACATTTCCCAAACAGATGTTCCACTTCCTACACAAATAACTCCCAGTTCTCATATGTACTACATCACAAATTTTGCAATTTGCATTCACAAGCATACTTCAAGATGAACGCTTGCATGACTCTTCCTTAAAACACTCCACCTCATTTCTCCTAACGTTCACAGTGTTTTCAACCTCTGCTCGAGTAAAACCAGCCTGTGTAAGCATAAGTCGACTTTGCCTCCATTTTTAAATCTTCCTTGCAATGACTTCTAGTTATGGGAGGCAGTGTTTCTACTCTTCTAACCCTTCCCCTGGTCCTAAAGAAATGAATAAAGCTGCCAATTCTTCATCTGTTCTCTGTCGTGCTTCTCCAGTGATGTTTAATGAAGTGTTCGCACAATTACTCAACACTCAGCCCAGTGTAGAGATATTTCTGTAAGCAAAATCAGTAGGGAGAGCAGACTGCATCATAGCATGACATATTTAATTTCAAGGCACAGCAGTTGCCCCTCTTCAAAGATACTCCTGGTAAATTTTATTCAAGCCTGACCTTCAAAAGAAGATGATTGATCGCCAACTAGAATCCACAATTGCTGTCCTCCAGCTCTTCTTGACTGATCCTACAATTGGAAGTCATGCTGGAAGTGGATTAAAGATCCTGATAAGGGTGTTTATTACAAAATCTAGGGGAGAAGTTTGAGGTGGGGGAGGAAATTCCAGCAACTGTAAGCTCTAGTAAAACCCAACTCAAGATTAATTCTTGGTGGCCTCTTGCTCTGGATGGTTTAACAAACTTGACACGTTCTGCATTTGGTTGGGAAGAAGCATTCACCACCTGTCTTTTGTTAGTATAATATATCAGTCTGGTATCAAACTGTTTCTTTCTGATCTTGCCAGAGCTAGCTTTCACAGTTACTTAACAGAAAATTGCTTTCCATATACCATAAATTCTTTCTACAAAGCAGGTACAAGTAAAGAAGCCAATAATTAGGTATAATGAGAGAAAGAGAGAATGAATTATGTTTCATCCAGTCATGAAATTAGAACAGCCTTCCCCAGATGTTCTGGCTTTCAACTCCATGGAATTCTTCAACAGTCATTGGGATGCAAGAACTCAAATCCAACACACCTTGTGGCTACTTTTGACTAATTTCAAACTGGTATTGGCAAGGAGGGTTATAGAATAGCTATCCAAATGGGGCTTCTGTGGTATTATGGGACCACCATTAAGAAATTATAATCTAGTCTTCATAAACTAAAGCTACCTCTTGGGTTCTTATTTGATCTTCCCATATAAATTATTTCTCTCTCTCTCTCTCTCCCTCCCTCCCCTTCTCCCTCTCCCCCTCCCTCTCTCCTGTCTGTCTGTCTGTCTGTCTATCTATCTATCTATCTATCTATCTATCTATCTATCTATCTATCTATCTATCTATCTAATCTATTTCCATCTATCATCTATTATTATTTATCTATATATATTATCTATCATCTATCGTCTGTCTGTGTCTGTCTATCTTCTATCTATCTATATCTACCTATCTTCCATCTAGCTATTATCTAGCTACCATCTAGCTATCATCTATATATCTACTGTCTTCTATCTATCTATCTATCTATCTATCTATCTAATCTATTTCCATCTATCATCTATTATTATTTATCTATATATATTATCTATCATCTATCGTCTGTCTGTGTGTCTGTCTATCTTCTATCTATCTATATCTATCTATCTACCATCTACTATCTATCTTCTATCTATCATCCACTGTATCATCTAGCTAGCTATCATATATCTAGTTATCATCATCTATCACTTTCTGTTCACTCACCTTTCTCTAAATCACAAAAATGTATCAATCTCCGCCTCAGTGTCGAGTTTTCTAAGAGTGGGTATCCACAGTTTGGAGGGGAAAATATCTCGATGACTAGAATCTGACCACTTCCCCAGTTAAACATTAAGAGAAAGAAATGCACTGATGTCAGACTTTAATATTTAAAAATGAAAGCTGGAATTGTTTTATTAAAAAAAAACTTCTGGAATTCTGAAATTGGAAATGATGAGAGTGATTTATAGAAGATGGACTAGACAAGTGAGTTTGGATCCAACCTTTAAGTTCATTGGGAAATCCTTACATAGTCTTCATACATCAGCCCAGGTTTCTAGGTGAGATGTTCTCCATATATATTGGGCTTCAGTTCCATTAACTCCAACCAGCAGATTCTCCAACTAGAATGATGAGCAACATCTGGGGGAACCTGATTTTGTCAAAACCCAGAATTTGTTAAAAATTCTGCCCATTTAAAAACCATCCTCATCTTGATACCCCAAAGATTTATGTTTATAATATCAGTTGTTGGGTTGGTTTGTATTTAATATCTTCCTATTTTGAGGATACCGAATAATGTACATAATTCTTTAAAAAAAAAAAATAGGAAGAAACATCTTTTAGAGCTGCATTTGACAAATGTAAAGAAGATCAACTCTCTATATATTTTTCCACCCATGTGTACTAAATCTGTTTTGTGACCATGTTTGTCATTTGTAAAGTTGGATTAATTTTTCGTCAACAATGCTTTATTTGGGATAGGACTGTAGATACATGTATTTCATCTTTTTTTGTTTAATCATCTCTCTTATGCCAGATATGAATGTGTAAGGATATAGCATGATGAAGCCATGAAGGTGAATATGTGATAGATTTTGAATTAAAAATAAAATAACAACACAGTAGTATTTAATTGGATACCCTAAACTATTATTTGCCTGAAAAATAATAATAAAGAGTATTGAAACCATTTTCTCATTTCGGTTGGTCGGATTATTTTTGTATGTGTTATCTACTGCAGTCAGTCTGTAAAGATGTGAGCCCAAGGGTGATTTTTCAAAAGGAAACTGGACTCTGTTTTTCCATGCAGACATTTTGCTTCTCATCCAAGAAGCTTCTTCAATCAGAATAGAGCTGGAAGGGACCTTGGAGGTCTTCTAGTCTAGCCTCCTGCTCAAGAAGGAGATCCTGTACCATTTGAGACAAGTGGCTGTCCAGTCCCTTCTTAAAAACCTCCAGTGATGAAGCACCTATAACTTCTAAAGGCAGCTTCTGTTCCACTGGTTAATAATTCTTCCTATTAGGAAGTTTCTCCTTAATTCCAGGTTGCTTCTCTCCTTGCTTAGTTACCATCAGTTGCTTCTAGTCCTGCCTTCCGGGGCTTTGGAAAATAAGTTGACCTGTGGAAGTTTGTGGCAGTTCTGAAGAAGCTTCCTGGATGAAAAGTGAAATGACTTCAAGGACAAAACAAGTCTGGTTGTCTTTTGAAAAAAAAAAACACCCTTGGGACAACCATGACTGAGAATCTCTATAGACATAAAGATGCAAACATTTTTCATCTTCAGTTACTTAGAATAAACCCAGCCCCATCCCAGTCCAGAAGAATGGCATGTAAGTCAAGCTAAAATAGCAATCTGAAACACTGCAGAAAACAGAACCTCCTTTCGTGAAACATTGTCTTGAAGGGTGATAAATATTAAAATATTAAAAAGGGGAAGAAATTGTAGAGCCAAACTCTTTGGCCTCTTCATACGCCATCTGTGTTCTGTGTAAAATCCATCAAATTCCAAAGGGAATTCTCAGCCAGATCAAGGTCTATGGGATAAATAATGGTCAGACTTACCTAAGATACAATTATAAAAAAAGATGGCAAGACTTTGGAAAAAGTGCACAGAATAGCAGCAAAGAGGATTAGGGGCCTGGAGACCAAAACATACAATGAACGGTTGCAGGAATTGGGTATGTCTAGTCTAGTGAAAAGAAGGATTAGGGGTAACATGATAGCAGTCTTCCAATATTTGAGGGGCTGCCACAAAGAAGAGGAAGTCAGGCTATTGATTTGATTGCAGAAAGTACGACTTCAGCAACAGAGTGCCTGGAATGCATTACCTGACTCTGTTGTTACATCCTCTAACTAACCCCCACTCCTTTAACCTCAAACTATTCACTATTGACCTCACCTTCTTCCTAAGAGGTCTGTAAGGGGCATGCATAAGTACACCATCATGCCTCCCGTCCCTGTCCTATTGTCCCCATTTAATCATACCTATTTTCTCTATTCTTACTCATGTTTATATTTATACCTATTATTTTGTAAGCAATTGACAAATCAAATCAAATCAAATAAACAAACAAACAAACAAACAAACAATGTTCACAGTAACTATTGCCTTGGATGCCAAATGTAGAATTTACAAAGCTATCTGTTAAGTTCTGTGCATGGGCGCAAGGAACGGAGACGAGGCAGTGAACAGTGAACTTCAACTCTTTATTAATCATTCTGAACAGAGCAAAAACCTAGGGCAGCAGCAGCCCTTTTATAGGGCAGGCTGCTGATCTAGTAACCAATGAGAAACGTGGAGTGTTAACCCCTTGAACCAATGAGAGTGGCTCGTTAAGAGCCAATTAGATTCTCCTGAACGGACCAATCCGATATCGCTATTATCGGCCAATCAGAAGTGCAGGATTAGAACCCTGCTTTTTCTAAAGGTTTGATAAAACTTTATTTAAGCATTTTATTAGTTCATAACACTATCAATGAATGATAACATACAGATATTTATCAGACTTGGCTATCATAGCCCAATAGATGTACTTGGAAACTGCTCACCTGTTGTTGTTTTTAAAGCCAGCTAGGAATTTCAGCCAAATAACAATTCCCAATAGCAGAAAAGATTCCACCCTGGCAAGCTTGAATACCATTCCAACAACCATATTTGATCCGACAATGACTATGTCTGTAATGGAAACCCGGACGCATTCATCCATATTTTACATATAGTGACTTATTATAAAAATGCCCCCATTGCAGATCATAATTCTCTATCCTGTCCAGATTCCAAGTGATCTGGGTTCATTTTGTTTACAGTCATTACTATCTAATCAATGCCAGTTTATTTCTCTGAATAAATGGATGACTTGCTTTTTTCTATGTATATAGAAAAGATGCCATGCATCTATTTTAGAATTTTATATCTATATACATAAAAGTGAACTACTCCTCATGCATCAACATAAAATCTCTAGCACCATAAAACCTACAAACTTGCAATTTGGCATGTGTGTTCCTCTTGGCTTCTAGGTGCTCACGAAGAAAAGATTTTTTGAAATGACCATCAGAGTATTAGTATTTCTGCCCTTCCCCAGCCTCCTCCACAACCTCTGGAGCCAAACTTCCACTCCCTGTCGGCTGTTCCTCCTCTCCCTCAGAGTCTGACTCTAACAAGAGCATGACAAATAAGTTGTCCCTTTCTTCTTTGTGGCAGCTCCTCAAATATTGGAAGACTGCTATCCTGTCACCCCTAGTCCTTCATTTCATTAGACTAAGTCATACCCAATTCCCGCAACCTTTCTTCATCCATTTTAGCCTCCAGTCCCCTGATCATCTTTGTTGATCAGGTGAGAAAAGGACACAGTAAGGGATCTGTAGAGATCCTTTATTCACCTAATTCTTACCCTGCCCCTTGGTAGCTCATGGGTCCAATGGCTACAATTGCCAGCAATTCAGCATTACAAAAAATTAAACCAGTATTATTTGAAGAAGCCAGGATGAGGAAAGAGAAGGCCAAGGAGCCAAGATGGAGCATCAAAAAGAAGCAGGGTTTTTTTTTTGGCAGTTTGCTCTCTTGATTTTTTTGTTGACACTGTTGGAAGTTATAACCCACCTCTCTCCTAGAATAATGAAATATTTTAGGATATACTAAAAAGGTGGAATATTTCCCCTAAAACAGAAGTAGAAACTCAGAAAGGCAAAAGTTCAGCCCCCACACCTTTCTCAATGGGCCATTAAGCCCCACGCCAGTCTATTCTACATAACGAAGATCTCCCTCCTTCAGGCAGAACCATAATAGGAATTGCCTGAAGCCCTTTCATTACATCATCATCCAGCAAGGCTCAACCAAGCCTGGGACTCAGGACAGCCTACAGAGTTGCCCCTGTGTTGCCCCATGGGAGTCTGACAACCAATCAGAATACAAACTCAAATTCAAATCCCAACAGAGGGCACAAAACCCAGAGATTCTCAGCATTTCTTCTCTTTTTTTTCTTCACCCAAGGCATGTGATCTTGTCCACCATTAAATCATCTTTTCAAACAGCCTCCATGTTTTCAGTGTCTTCCTTCCCCACTTGGAACCGAACCCAGAAGGATATTTCTTCCAACAACATCTTCTGGGAAAGAGGCCAAGCAGCGACATGAACCAAACAATGCTCAGCTTCAACGGGCATTAACCATGCCTGATTATTTACAAAGGCAACAGGGGAGAAAGTGACAACTTGCCTACACCCAAGAAAAGTCAATACAAGGCACATTCCTTTAATCTCTGTCTATACCCTTCTGAGCTTGTCAACACTGAGAAAGCAATCCCTCTTTTGCAAAAGGAACGGGAAAGCTTAAAAATGTAGGCGCTTCTTTAGAATAGAATGCCAATATGTTTCTTTTGTGTTTAAAGCAGAAACCACATCACAATAACATATGTACCTTTTGTATGATTGCTTTTAAAAGGAAGGACAAAGTACACAAGAAGAAGCATGAGTCTCAGTTCCAGCTGTAACTGCTACTGTAAATTAGGGAGAGGAAATTGTTCCAATTCTTCTATATCATTCCCCCTTGTTTTTTGTTTTTTATTTGTAAGGGGAAAACAGATGGAGTTAGTTCAAATACTCCAAGGATCTAATTTTTAAACTGGGCATTCTCCTACCATCCTTACCACCCCATCTGAAGTGTTCTGTTGTCTCAGAAGAAACAACTCTGTCATTGTGACTTACTCTGAATTGTGGCATTTGGCCCCAAGTATTTATAAAAGAAAAAGAAGTAGTAGTAAGTATACTCAATAAAATAGTGAGTGTGTTCAATGGGAACAGGGTGTTCGCAAGGTATGTTCAAAAAGAGCAATCAAAATTCTTCCCTCCTTTTTTTAATGTGCATCACGCAGTTTTGGTCATATGCACAGCCTGCATCTCAACTTTTTTTGACCGTATCCTGAAAACATTCTCAAATAGGAAAAGACAGAAAGATTTTACCTTGAATGGAAAAGTTTTAGGACATTTTATTACTGTTACTTTAGTGCTAAAAATCCTAACACTGAAATATTTTTTCTCATTCAGCAAGTGTGAATTTTATCAAATGATAGACACAATATCTTGTGTCATAGGTAATTATCTCTGCTCAGATGACTACAAGATGGATGGATGGATGGATGGATGGATGGATGGATAGATTAGATAGAGATAATACAAGAATAGATAGCTAGAAGAATAGATATTGGAAGGAAGGGTGGATAATAGAAGATTGGATGGATAGCTAGTTAGATAGATACATATAATACAAGAATAGATGGTTTGAAAAAAAATACAAGGATGCAAGATAGAGATAGATAGATAGATAGATAGATAGATAGATAGATAGATAGATGATAGATAGATAGATAGATAGATAGATAGATAGATAGATAGATAGATAGATAGATAGATAGATAGATAGATAGATAGATGTATTACAAGAATAGATAGCTGGAAGAATAGATAAAGGAAGGAAGGAAGGAAGGAAGGAAGGAAGGAAGGAAGGAAGGAAGGAAGGAAGGAAGGAAGGAAGGAAGGAAGGAAAATAGAAGTTTGGATGGATCGATAGGTAGATAGATACAGATAATACAAGAATAGATGGATGGAATAAAAATGCAAGGATGCAAGATAGATAGATGATAGATGGATGGATGGATGGATGGATGGATGGATGGATGGATGAGGGAGGGAGATGGAGGGGGTGAGAGAGAAAGAGAGAAAGATAGATGGATGGATGGATAAAGATGGAAGGATGGATGGATAATATATGACAAATGAGTAAAATGGTCTTAATTAATACATTTTTAATGAAGAGATTTTTATATAATAGAAGATATCCACAGGTAATATCGAAAATGTTCTGAAAATCTTATGGAATCTATAAGATACTACATATCAGCACTTACATTTGCCTACTCAGAAAGTACCACATTACTTCACAAAACTGGTTTCCATGTTTCAAACTTATGTAAACCAAACAAATATTTGGGTCATGGACAAAGGTTTCCCCATCAGAATGGTGCAAAGCAGTGAGTTTGATAACAGGAACTGGAGTTCCAGATAGCTGGAAAGATGGTCTACACAAGACTGTATTTACAAATGTTCTTAGTAGGTGCCTGGGAAACTAACAATCTGGGTCTACTAGTTCTTTTATTGAGAGTTAATATTAAAGATATAACAGAATTACCTCACAATCACTGCTGTATTCCCCCCCCCTTCTATAGTAATAGAATAGAATAGAATAGAATAGAATAGAATAGAATAGAATAGAATAGAATAGAATAGAATAGAATAGAATTCTTTATTGAGCAAGTGTGATTGGACACACAAAGAATTTGTCTTTGGTGCATAAGCTCTCAGTGTACATAAAGGAAAAAATACATTCATCAAGAATCATAAGATACAACACTTAGTGATAATCATAGGTTACTAATAAGCAATCAAATCATACTAGGAAACAAATAAAACAATATAAATTGTAAAGTTTCAAGCAACACTGTTGTAGTCATCAGTGGAAAGAGATAGGTACTAGAAAGGATGAGAGGAATAATAGTACTACAGTCTTAGTAAATAAGTGTTAGGGAATTAGTGGTTTAGCACAGAAACCAAGAGCTGTGAGAAACCAAGATTAACAAAGAAAGAAGACTTGATTTTTTTCCACATGACATTGATTCAGTGGACAATCAGATTTGTCCTACTTGATTTCTCTTCAGATGCATGCCATTTGTAAGCCTCTTGCCAGTTTCTCCCACCCATTTTGGATCAAGAGACCACCGCTAATCTTAAAGGTTTCTCACAGACTACCATCTGTTCCCTACCCATAATTAGCTCCCATATTAGCAGCTGCTCAGCCTTGGAAATAGTGTGGGTAAGGTTTAATGAGTCCCACCATGCAGCTGTTGCCCTTAAGAAATGAATGAATGCCAGCCTTTGGGCTTGACCATCAAAAAGATTCAACAGTGAAGGACATGAAGGACTCAAGATGCTCACATAGATTGATTTCAGACATTGGATTTTGCCAGAAACCATGTTTAACAAATGGCAACAGCTTGGTTCTCACAACTCACTTATCCAAAACTATAGAAGCCACATTATGTTTGAGGCACTGCATTAACAAATAACACATTATTTGGGCCTTGGATTTCATCAAAAGGCAACATTCCTCAAGAGGAAGGCCTTACCATTTGTTTAGATCTCGGTGTCGATACTAACCAACATTATTATATGTTATAGGGGTTCCAGTCCATGTTTGGATGGTGCAATCTAATTCACTAACAGCACATGATCCAATTTGGTTCCTCTGCCACACAGTTATAACAGTTGTGAGAAGTAATGGTGGTACGATTCTACATTTTTAGCATCAGATGAATGAGTTAATGCATCTATGTTAGATGTTTTTTACTGTAAAGCTGGGTTGGAATACATATTAGAATGTATTTTGCATTGCAACAGGTACAGAATCATTCAGCCAGTACATAGCAAAAGCAATAGACTAATATACCACTTCACAGTGTTTTAAAGCCGTCTCTAAGCAGTTTAAAGAATCAGCATATTGCCTCCAACAATCTGGAACCTCATTTTACAGATGTTGGATGGCTGAATCAACCTTGAGCTGGTCATGATTGAATTCCAGGCTGTGGGCAGAATTAGCCTGGTGGAATTCAAAAATTTTTACTACTCTTTCTGTGGGCATGGCTTAGTGGGCATGGCAGAGGAAGGATACTGCAAAATCTCCATTCTCTCCCCACCCCACTAATCTACTTTCCAGCTCCCTTCTCCTTACAGGGCAACAAAAGAAGACCCAGCCAATCAGCTGGGACTCAGTGGGAGGCAGAGAAGAGATGGGGGCGGGGCCAGTCAGATGTGGGATTTGCCAGTTTTCCAAACTACTCAAAACTTTTGCTACCAGTTCTCCAGAACTGGTCAGAACTGCCTGAATACCCACCTCTGATTTCCACCCATTTTTTGGGGGTGGAAAATGTGTGTATTATACTCTGAAAAATACAGTAACTCTTACAAAAAAGTCTTTGGAAAAGAGATGGGTATTAGATTTCTGAAGGAGGAGGATCAACATGTGCTCAGTTATTATTGTTGTGGACTTTTTGGATCCTAGACCTGCTTACATTCATGAAGATTAACAACCTCCAATAATGTCCATGCCTCCTAAATAATTGATATCTATTTCATATTTGAACTTTGCGTGGTGAAAAACTATGAAGGAGTGTCCACCAACCTTTGAAGAATATTTTTCCTAATCCACTGCCCCCAATTAATGATTCCATGAAGTTAGAATGGTATTTTTGCTGATATCTACACTAACGTGTGTGTTTCACCTACACATTTCCTATCCTTTTTTAAATAGGTTTTTATTATATTTCCACCATTACAAATCAAATCATAATCATAGTTTCAACAGCATTTTGACATCTACAGATACTATTGTCTTATAAGTCTTAATACATTAAATATATATTTATCAATAACTAATATCCTTATCAATAGTTAATTCTATTTTATATTCTTATATACTTCACATATTTACAAATTGTTTTCTTAAGGTCTCTTATGTATTGGCCTTCACATCTTGTTTCTTATTTTTATTCGCTATCCATTCATACCATTTATGCCAAATTGAAAAATATTCGGAGTCTTCTTTCTCTTTCATTTTTAATTTGAGCATGTTCATTTCAGCACTTTCTACTATTTTTTGTTGGACTAATTCCTCACTGGGGCTGTTGGGACTTTTCCACATTTGTGCGGAAGCTATCCTGGCAGCTGTTAAGATATGTAATATTAAGTATTGTATTTTGGGGGAGTATTGATCTTAGTAGGAAAATTTCTGGCCTGAGTTCAGTTTGATAGCCTGTAATCTCCTGTAGCCAATTTTTAATTTTGGTCTTGTATGTCTTGGTCTTGGGGCATAACCACCACATATGATAAAAGGTACCAATCAACTTGTTCGCATTTCCAACACTTTGGACTTGAATTAGGGTATATTTTATCCAACATTTTCTATCCTATTAGGATGTACATTTCCCATCTGTGTGAGGATTTTAAAAAAAAAATACTGAGAAGTTTAGTTTTGGCTGGCTTATAGAACACCAATGTGCTTCGAACTCATTCAAATGCCGTCTGATTCTACTGATGTTTCAAATCTAATGCTAGATCCAAGGAATCTGGACTTTCTATTACTGCTGGAAGTCAGTCAGATGGCTATAACAGTTTCTCTATTGGACACAGAACAATGAATTCCTCCCCCCCACCCCAAAAAAATAGTTGCACCTTTTAAAGCAATGGCATAAATTCTCCACCCTTCCAGGTTCATTTTGTTGCCAGCATTGTTGTTAGCTTGAAAAGCTAATCCAGGAAAAAATCCATTCACCTTGCTGGTTTGTATTTTCCTGTCAGCAACACAACTCATTCTTTCCAAAAGAATTAATCTGCCTGATAGTGTGGGTGAGTGGAGAAAGCAAATGTACTTTGAGCAGAACAGGGGTTCTCAAAGCAAATTCTGAAACCAGCCAGTAAAATTTTTGGACATTGTACAAGTCATGTCAGGAGGAAGATTTCAAACTGATGCCAAGAATTGTCAGGGTGTGTTGTGTGTTTGTGTTTATATGTGTGTGTGAGAGTGAGTGAGTGAGTGAATGAGCACAAGCACCACTTGGTCAAAAAACACAACATTACTTATGATTAGCAGACCTGATCCTTGTTGACAATATATCCATATAACATTCACACCCATCTCTTGCACTGTGTCCATTATACTTGGAGGAGAAGGAGGATGAAGAGGAATTTAATTACTGGAAATAAAGATGGACATAATGTTTGTATTTAAACAAAGTTTAGATATGGGAGAGAAAGTGTTCATAGCAACAGATTATTATTATTATTTGGCCCAGTTCTCATCATTGTTAGCTGAGATTCTATGTGATAGAGAATGGATGTTTGTGCATCTACATTGCTTACAATCAGGCCCATGGAAGCAAGAATGTGGAGTTGCTTCTGAGTAATTTTATTTCTTGTTTCTTGCCTATGGACAGAATCATGCCAGATTAAAGTAGCAATCTACATAACTATAAATATAGTCTGTGAATTGTTAGGGAGGAGCCATCTTTGCCTTCTTCCTGTCCCACCAGAGAGTCCAAACTCTGCTAATTCTTTCCTCACTCCTGCAATTCCAGACTACCACATTTAAATCTATAGAAAGTTTCAAAGAAAGAGTGACAGTCTGATCATCAGTGACTGACATGTGTGCCTAGAGGTTTATGAAAATAAATCCTGGGCTACACCATGTGTTGGTGGAAAAATCCACAAGGGATCCCATATTATTATGGTGGTCATCTCCTTTTCCTCCTCCTCCTCCTCCTTTTCCTCCTCCTCCTCCTTTTCCTCTTCCTCCTTCCAAAATAGTCTGTACAAATAATAGCAATGGCAATAGCACTTAGATTTATATACTGCTTCACAGTGCTTTACAACCCTCTCTAAGCCTATTACCCCCCAAAAATCTGGGTCCTTATTTTTACCAACCTTGGAAGGAAAGAAGGCTGAGTCAACCTTGAGACAGTGAGGATTGAACTGCCAAACTGCAGGCAGCCGGCAGACAGCAGAAGTAGCCTGCAGTACTACATTCTAACCACTGTGCCACCACGGCTTTTGGATAGAAGGGATTGAACTACCAATAATCTTTTCTTCCATCTGCACCACTTCTGCCATCTGCACCACTCTCTTTACTGCCTTCCTGTCTAAAGCAATAATGCTTCCAACCCAAACAGTAATACAATATGCTAGGATGCTCTGGGTCATCCCTCTATAGAAAGTGGTGAGGACAGGGGAATTAAGGAAAATGTATTTTTCTCATGTGAGTCAGAAAATGTAGGTGCTGCTGTGCCCATTTTATGAGTGTTTCAATGTTGAGTGACCAAGCTAGCCTACCTGTTAGATGAACACCCAGAAACGTATAAATTAGTAGATCCAAGATTCATACATTGAGAGAGGACAGAAAGAATATATGAAGTTTTAAAATAATTGAACAGATATAATGTAGTATGTTGACATGATTACAACAGCCCTAAACAAACGTTGCTTTAAATTCCCAAGATAAAGATGAATTCCAATCAGCTCAACAGCTTTAGATGTTGCCATTGTGGCACAGTGATTAGTAGTACTGCAGGCTATTTTTGCTGATGCTGACTGCCTGCAATTTGGCAGTTCGATCTCACCAGGCTCAAGATTGACTCAGATTTCCATCCTTTCAAGGTGGGTAAAATGAGGAGCCAAATTGTTGGGGGCAAGAGGCTGACTCAGTAAACCATTTAGAAGAGGGGCATAAAGCATTGTGAAGCGGTATATAAGTCTAAGTGCTATTGCTATTTAGATGAAACTGCTTATTCAAAGAGAGAGAAACATCCTTATTCAAAGAGCAAGCACATGTATTTGAAACACATCTCCTATCTTCAGCCTTCCTATTCTTAATTTGGCAAGTACAGATCAAAGTTTACAGTGTTTATTTACTAACTTCATAGACCGTTGCACCAAGAAGCCGGCTGAATCTTCCAGCTCCCCGGACTTCGGCCCCCCAGTCAACTTAATTCATGTAACAAAGGGCAAAATAAATAAATAAATAAAAATTCAAAAGCACCCCTTACTTCACACACTTATGGTAGATTTCACTTTTACATGATATGAGAGGGAGCTTCACAGGGTAGATCTTGATAATCCAATGTGAACATTTCAAAAGAGGGCGCTGAGTTTTACACTTTTGCGGAAAGGTATGGTAGAAGAAACAAGCAGAAGTAACTCAGCTGTCTAAACATACCACCCCTTAGGGAAAATAGAGCAAATACTGCTTGCAAGCTATAAAAGGTGGAAAAAAAGACATTTTTTTCTCTTTTATACATTATTTTAGATAGATTGTCAATTAGTTTCTTTTCTTTTTCCTTTTTTCCTTTCCTTTTCTTTCTTTCTTTCTTTCTTTCTTTCTTTCTTTCTTTCTTTCTTTCTTTCTTTCTTTCTTTCTTTCTTTCTTTCTTTCTTTCTTTCTAAAATGAGGACCCAAATTATTGGGGGCAATATGCTGACTTTGTTAACCACTTAGAGTGGGCTGTAAAGCACTGTAAGTATATAAGTCTAAGTGCTATTGTTATTGCTATCTTCCTTCCTTCCTTCCTTCCTTCCTTTCTTTCTTTCTTTCTTTCTTTCTTTCTTTCTTTCTTTCTTTCTTTCTTTCTTTCTTTCTTTCTTTCTTTCTTTCTTTCTTTCTTTCTTTCTTTCTTTCTTTCTTTCTTTCTTTCTTTCTTTCTTTCTTTCTTTCTTTCTTTCTTTCTCTGTATAATTTGCTACAGGAAGATTCCCTGAGCTGCTTTCTGTTAGTGCTATCTGAATCTTTCTAAGCAGAGCTTTCTGAGCCTGACTTTATGGAAAACAGAGATGAACTGAAAACTCCAGATGTTAAAACACAGCAGAATCACATTTTTCTTTCCAGATGATTTGCAGAGTTGTCCTTAGAGGAGAACGATTCCTACGGAGAAAAATACTAATAGATTGATCTATGAGCAGCAGGCAACAATATTCTCCTCTTAGACAGCAATACATCCATCAAGTCACAGTGCAAGAATTTTGGATAAAAGAGGTGCCTTGAAGTCCTAGTGGACAATCACTTAAACATGAGTCAACAGTGTGTGATGGCAGCCAAAAAAGCTAATACAATCCTTGGCTGTATAAACAGAGGCATGGAATCAAAATCACATGAGTATTAGTACCATTTTATAAAACTT
Organism: Hydrophis major; assembly: GCA_033807585.1. Lineage (NCBI taxonomy): Eukaryota > Metazoa > Chordata > Lepidosauria > Squamata > Elapidae > Hydrophis > Hydrophis major. Next base: position 154,409,204 of record CM066331.1, on the reverse strand, counting down.
TACTAAGACCATGCCTGGAATACTGCATCCAGTATTAATTACCACATTATAAACAAAGATGTTGAGACTTTGGAAAAAGTGCAGAGAAGAGCAACTAAGATGATTAAGGGAAATAAAATATATGAAGAATGGTTGCAGAATTTGGGTATGGCTAGTCTAGTGAAGAGAAGGACTAGGGGTTACGTGATAGCACTATTCCAGTATATCAGTCTGCCCCAAAGAAGAGATAGTTAAGCAATTCTTCAAAGGACCTGAAGACAAGACAAGAAGCAATGGATGGAAACTAATCAAGGAGAGAAGCAACCTGGAAATAAGGAGAAATTTCCTGACAGTGAGAACAATTAACCAACAGAACAGTTGCCTACCAAAGTTATGGGTACTGGAGATTTTTAAATAGAGACTGGAAAGCCACTTGTCTGGAATGGTAGAGTATCTCCTGTGTTAAGTCCGCGTGGAAGGAAGCCAGGAGTCGGTGACTTTGTATCAAGCTCTTTATTGCAGTCAGGAACCGAACTGGCTCTTAGAAAAACTTTGCGGCTTTTTATTCCCAAGCTGTGGCAGCCACGGCCAATGGCACCGCTTTGAATCTCCCACGATTCGAATCTACCAATCGCGGGAAATTCTCAGTGAGCCAATCGGTGCGGCTCGCCTAGCCAATCCGATCGCCCCGCGCTTTGGCCAATCAAAGCGTGGGGATCTCAAGAATTCAAATGAAGGTACAGAACACCCCTCCCCTCTTGGTTCAGTCCTACGTAGCGTAGTCCCATAGGTAGGCGGGGCTCCATCTTTGCCTACTGGACCTGCGCAGGTCAGTCGTAGGTTGGATCCCGGCCGGTTCGGTCGGGGTCTCTGTTTCTCCGGACTCCGTCGTGGGAACCGCCTGGTCTGTCTGGCCGGGCCGCTCTCCGCAGCTCCCTCCTGGGCTACCCGGGTTGGTTGAGCTGCGAGTTTCGCCGCTCCTGCTCGGTCTTCCCGGGTTGGTTGAGCTGGCCTGGCTGTCTCTTCCTGGTGAGGTTTCGTGCTGGCTGTCTGCAGGTGAGTATGGCTGGTTTCTTTTTTCTGGGTTTTGGTTCCCGGGGTATCCCCTCCCCTCTTGGTTGGTGTTGAGGGGGTTGGTTCTGTTTGGTTGCGTGTCGGTGGTGTCTTGTGTGGCTGTCTTCAATCTGAACTGATCGATGTGGCGTTTCCACGCTCGTCCATCGGTGGTTTGTAGCTGGTAAGAGTGTGGGCCTGTTAGCTGTGTTATGATTGCTGGTACCCATAATGGGTCTCCGTTTAGGTTCTTCGCGTAGACGGCATTGCCTGGTGCGAAGGTTCGGTGTTTGCTGGTGGAGTCTGGGGGTTTCTCTGGGTTGTAAGTGGGGTGTAGTCTATCAAGTGGGGACCTTATTTTCCTCCCCATTAGCAGTTCTGCCAGGCTTTTATTTGTTGTGGTGTTTGGGGTTATGTGCTGTATGAAAAGGAATTTATTTATTTTGTCCTGGATCTCCCCATGGTCTATTTTCTGGATGGTTTTTTTTGTGAATTGAACCATCTGTTCTGCCCCACCATTCGCCGGTGGATGCGCCGGGGCTGTCAGTGCGTGTCATATGCCCCTTTCCGCTAGGAATTTTTAGAATTCTAGCGAGGTGAATTGGGGCCCATTGTCGGACACGAGGACGTCCGGGAGGCCGTGTGTTGCGAAGAGTTTGCAGAGTTCTTTGGTCATGGCTTCCGTGGTGGTTGTTCTCATGTTGCTTACCTCCAGCCAGTTGGAGTAAGCATCTACGGTTATTAAGAAAGTGTGTCCTTTTGTGGGCCTGGCGAAATCTATGTGGATTCTAGACCAAGGTCCCCTGGGGGTTTCCCACTCTAGGATGGGTGCTGTGGGTGGGCTTGGTCTAGTTTCCTGGCATCATTGACACCTTGCTACCCAGGCCTCGATCTGTTTGTCCATCCCTGGCCACCAAGCGTAACTTCTGGCCAGGGCTTTCGTTCTAACGATGCCCAGGTGCCCCTCGTGTAACAGTTCCAAAACCTTCCCTTGTAGTTTTTCCGGGATGACCACCCTATCCCCCCATAATATACACCCTTTTAGTAACGAGAGTTCCGTTTGCTGGTTCCAGAATGTCCTGAAAATCTCGTCGTTGTCCTTTTCCAGCCACCCTTTCTCTACCCAATGCAAAACCCACGCCAGACGTTTGTCTTTATTATTTCTCGGGCAATGTCTGACGCGGTTATGGGTAGGTTGGGTAGAGTCTCTATGGTGAGGGTGGTCGTCATGGGTGCTGGGTCAGTGTCTGGTTCGGGTAACGGTGAGTGGCTTAAGGCATTCGCATGGGAGATAGTCTTACCAGGTCGGTGTGTGAGCCCATAGTTGTAGGCGGCCAGGAATTCAGACCACCTTGTCATTCGGGGAGACAGGATTTTTGGGGTGGCCCTGTTCCCTGCGAGTATTCCCAGCAGTGGTTTGTGGTTGGTGATGATGGTAAACGTCCGGCCGTAGAGGTACTCGTGAAACCTTTTGACTGCGGCGACGATAGCCAAAGCCTCTTTGTCCAGCTGGCTGTAGTTCCGCTCCGGTTTGGTGAGGGTCCTTGAAAAGAACGCGATGGGTGCTTCCTTTCTGTCGGGGAGAGTGTGGCTGAGGACAGCGCTGATGCCGAAGGATGATGTGTCACATGTGATGGCTAGTGGTAGGGTCTCGTTGTACTGGATGAGGACGGCATCCGAAGTGAGCAGGTCCTTGGTTTTCCTGAAGGCGACTTCCTCGCGTTTCCCCCAAGTCCAGGTAGCCGCCTTGTCCAAAAGCCTATGCAAAGGCTCTGCCGCGGTCACCTTTTGGAGCAGGAAGACATTATAAAAGTTAAATAACCCCAGAAACGCCTGCAGTTCTGTTTTTGACCTGGGTGTGGGGGCTTCCTTGATGTCTTTAATTTTTTTGTCGGTGGGGTGAATGCTGTGTCGGTCTAGGAGGTATCCTAGGAATTCGACCCGCTCTGTGTACAGCTGGCATTTTTCCCTCTTCACTTTAAGCCCGGTTTCTTTGAATCTCGTGAGCACCTCCCTTAGGCAACTCTCTAGTTCGGCCTGGTTGGTTGCCTATACTAGTACATCATCGAAGTATGGTACCACCCCCTTGATGCTTTGTAAGAGTCTTTCCATGAGACTCTGGAAAATTCCATGTGCCACACTGACTCCAAATTGGAGGAGGTTGCATCTAAAGGCTCCCCGGTGGGTGATTATGGTTTGCGTCTCTGCAGTTTCCTCGTCGATCAGCAGTTGCTGGTATGCTTGGGCCAGGTCGAGTTTCGCAAAAACTTTGCCCCCTCCCAGTGAGTGTAGGAGATGCTGCACGATGGGGACGGGGTAAGCGCTTTGCTGCAAGGCGCCATTTAGGGTGGCCTTGTAGTCCCCGCAGATTCTTACTGACCCATCAGGCTTGATTGGGGTGACTATGGGAGTCTCCCACTGGGCGTGGTCTATGGGTTGTAAGACCCCTTGCTTGACGAGCTTGTCAATTTGCTCGTCGATTTTCGGTTTGAGTGCGAAAGGTACCCGCCTTGGTTTTAGGCGTTTCGGGGGAACGTTTGGGCCTAGGCTGAAGGATATAGGGGGCCGTCGAACACTTCTTGGAAGTCCCGGGCCAGTTGCTGCTCCCAGTAGGCTTTGGCGATGTGGTCGATGCCCGTGACTGCGATGCCTAGCGGTGCGAACCATTGAAGTCCCAGCAGGCTAGGTCGGTCTCAATGGATGATGGTCAGGGGAAGTCTTTCGGTGTGCCCCTTGTATGTCACTGTGAATTTTCCTGTTCTGACTACAGGGATGCGGTTTCCCTGGTAGTCTTTGAGGATTAGTCTCTGCTTTTCTAGTTCCCTCCTCTGGATGGTAGGCACCAAGCATTTAATTTCTTGCCATGCTACCATTGAGAGGTAGGACCCGGAGTCCACCTCCATTTTACAGGGTTCGCCTTCAATGCCTACCTCCACGTAGACCTTTCTGGCATCTGTGGTAGTTGTGTGGCCGATGGTGACCGTCTGATGTGTCTCTTCTCTCCGCCGGCTCTCGTCCCCTCGTTGGGCTCGTCCGTTCCGTTCCCAACGATTGTCTGCTGGGCGGTCTCTGGTCCTGGGGGGTGGGCTCTCTTGTTTCCGCTCGCTCGGGTCCCATCGTCTGGGGCTGTGGGTTTTCTTGAGGTGGCAGACACGAGCTATGTGGCCTTTTTTGTCGCAGTGCCGGCAAACGCAGTCGAAGAACTGGCATTCGGATCTGGGGTGGTCGCTTCCGCAACCGGCACACACGGTCCTCGACTTACGACTCCGCTGGCTGCGCTGGTCGCGGCCTGCCTGGAGACGGTGGATGTCTTCCTCCTTGTCTGACATGCCCGAGGTGGAGTGGAGTTTGCCCTGGTGGGTGGTAGTTTCAGGTTGGGCCTTGGTCGACCTTGCAGGGTTGTTGTTTGCGATGCGGTCCCTGGTGTTCGGTCTCCGCATGCGGTCTGCTGATTGTTGGGTTGCTTCGGCTGCCGCGGCTTCGGAGATGGCATCGGCGAGAGTGATGTTGCCCTTAGCCATCAACCGACTTTGGAGAACGGGGTCCCAAAGGCCAAGCACGATACGGTCCCGCAGGGCCTCGTTCATATTGGAGAACTCGCATAGTCCTCCAAGGTGCCGCAGCTCTGCAACGAAATCACTGAAACTCTCGCCCAACCGCTGGTCCCGCCGATAAAATTCATGTCGTCGGATGAGAATGGGTACGGCTGGAGCGTAGTGTTTCCGGAGTAATGGCTTGAGGTCTGCCCAATCCATCGCGGTAACATCGGTGAGCTTGGCTAGCGCTTTTGCCATCTTAAACAATGCAGGCCCGCAGTACGTTAGGAAGATGGCTCGTTTCTTCGGTCCCGTGGCATCCTTCAGATCATTGCATTCGAGGAACATGTGGAATCTGTCCGTGTAAGATTCCCAGTCCTCGCTGGCGGGGTTGAAGGGGGTTGGTGGCGCAATGCTGGCCATCTCGTCGGTTGGCTGGCTTCCTTCGGACACGTGCTTCGGTTCAGGATAAGGATCCCACCCTCGTCGCCAGTGTTAAGTCTGCGTGGAAGGAAGCCAGGAGTCGGTGACTTTGTATCAAGCTCTTTATTGCAGTCAGGAACCGAACTGGCTCTTAGAAAAACTTTGCGGCTTTTTATTCCCAAGCCGCGGCAGCCACGGCCAATGGCACCGCTTTGAATCTCCCGCGATTCGAATCTACCAATCGCGGGAGATTCTCAGCGAGCCAATCGGCGCGGCTCGCCTAGCCAATCCGATCACCCCACGCTTTGGCCAATCAAAGCGCGGGGATCTCAAGAATTCAAATGAAGGTACAGAACATCCTGCTTGGGCAGAAGGGTGGATTAAGAGATCTCCAAGGTCCCTTCCAACTGTATTCTATTTTATTCTATCCCATAAACATCTCATGATGTTTCATACTTGGCTTCCATCTTCTCCATACTCAGTAATACTCAACCAGTTGTCCTGTTCAGACATTAGGCAAGATAGAGTTGGCCATAGTGAAGTCTCAAGAAGACTCACTGTTAACTAAAAATATACTCCTTTGGTCTTTTTAGCTGCCAGAAAAAGGGAGTGGAGGGAAAACAGAGCATTCCTTCAATGCCTAGATAATCACCCTGGCAGCCCAAAGTTGTCGGGAGGGTAAGAAGGTTATTGGAGAGTGTGATAGATGACTCTTGGAGATGGATGTGTTCCATTGGAGAAGTCACATCCAGGGGTGGGGGGAAGACCAGGGTCAAGGGGGAAATGTATGGTGTAATTTAGTATCAGCTGCACCAATGCCAACATGGCCACTTCTAATAAACCCATTTTCTTTTCTCTGAGATGCAGCTGGAGACTTTTGATTTGAATGGGGGTGGATTTGTTGGAGCCCTGACACTCACATTTGAGTGATGCTTCTATTAGGAATTTTGAAGCAATATCTTTAGGTTGAAATAAATCCAGGTCAAGTAGTTTCAGACTCTCTTGAAAAGTTTTTTTTTTTCCCCCCCAGTGATGTGTAGTGGTGAACACAGTGGCTGGATGTTATTTTTTTCCCCCTCTTTCTATTCCTCCACCCTTAGTTTAGTTGGCTTAACACACTCACAGCTGCAGTTTGCTAGAGAGCAATTCTTAGGGGTTAAAAGTTTATGCTGCCATGCAGATGTGTTCATGGCTCAGGAATCAAATGACCACACCAGGGCTTAAAACAATACGCAAAACATGCAATTGAGTTTGGACTCCTACAATTCCAGATGCAAAAAGGTGGCATGTGACACTTGAATATGAGCCAGCAGTGTGCAACCAAAAAAGCTAACACAATCCTGGGTTGTATAAACAGAGGCATAGAATCAACATCATGTGACCTATTAATACCACTTGATAAAACCCAAGTAAGGCCATACCTGGAATACCGCAATCAATTTGGGTCACCATAGTACAAAAAAAGATGTTGAGACTTTGGAAAAAGTTCAGAGAAGAGCAGCTAAGATGATCAAAGGCCTGGAAACTAAAACATACAAAGAATGGCTGCAGGATTTGGGTTTGGCTAGTCTAAAGATAAGAAGAATTAGAGAGACATGAATGAGAGTATTCCAGTATTTGAGGGGCTGCCTCAAAGAAGAGGAAGTCACGCTATTTTTCAAAGCACCTGAGGGCAGGACAAGAAGCCATGGATGGAAACTTAAACAAGGAGAGAAGCAACTTACAACTAAGGAGAAACTTCCTAACAGTGAGGACAATTAACCAGTGGAACAGTGGAAATCGTGGGGACTCCATCACTGGAGGTTTTAAACAAGAGTTTAGACAGTCACTTATCTGAAATGGCATAGGTCCTCCTGCTTGAGCAGGGGGCTGGACTAGAAGACCTCCAAGGTCCCTTCTATCTCTCTTCTCTTAAGCTGCATTCCTGAGTAGACAAAACTATATGCTGCTCTCTAAAGAGAGAGAGGGTTTTTTTTTTTTTTTCTATTAGAGAGTTATTGGAATCTTAGCAAATGTTACCAAGTGACATTGAAACATCTCTTGGACATCTAGATATCTAGACCAGAAGCCCCAAACATTTGGCCACCAGGGACTGGTTCCATGGAGGTTTTTTTCCCCGTGGACTGGAGGGGCTGTGGTTTCATCTGCTGCCTGCATCCTGTGGATGGGGCTTCACTTGTAACCGTGGTCCAGTTTCTGCCATGTGGTAGAACGGTGCCATTCCACAGAATAGGGGTTGGGGACCCCTACTCTCAACCAAAATCTAGCCATCTAGACCAAGCAAGGTTTTTCAAACTAGGTTGGACTGGATGGGGTTCCATGTGAAACCACTGACAAAATTGTTCAGACATGGTTAACTTTCCACCACTAGTTATCTCTCTCTCTCTGTCTCTCTCTCTGTGTGTGTATCTGTCTGTCTGTCTGTCTGTCTGTCTTTCTCTCTCTGTGTGTATGTGTGTCTCTGTCTCTGTCTGTCTCTGTGTCTTTCTGTCTGTCTGTCTGTCTGTCTCTCTCTCTCTCTCTCTCTAGTGTCTCTCTCTGTGTGTGTATTTGTCTGTCTCTGTCTGTCTCTGTGCTTCTGTCTCTATAAGTCTCTCTCTCTCTGTCTCTGTCTGTCTGTCTCTGCCTCTCTCTCTCTCTGTATGTCTTTCTCTCTGTCTCTCTGTCTCTCTCTCTCTAGTGTCTCTCTCTGTGTGTGTATCTGTCTGTCTCTGTCTGTATGTCTCTGTGCTTCTGTCTCTATTAGTCTCTCTCTCTCTCTCTCTGTCTGTCTGTCTCTCTGTCTATGTCTCTCTCTCTCTCTCTCTCTCTCTGTATGTCTTTCTCTCTGTCTCTCTCTCTCTCTCTAGTGTCTCTCTCTCTGTGTGTATCTGTCTGTCTCTGTCTGTCTGTCTCTGTGCTTCTGTCTCTATTAGTCTCTCTCTCTCTGTCTCTGTCTGTCTGTCTCTGCCTCTCTCTCTCTCTCTATATATATATATATATATGTCTTTCTCTCTGTCTATGTCTCTCTCTCTCTCTCTCTCTGTATGTCTTTCTCTCTGTCTCTCTCTCTCTCTCTAGTGTCTCTCTCTCTGTGTGTATCTGTCTGTCTCTGTCTGTCTGTCTCTGTGCTTCTGTCTCTATTAGTCTCTCTCTCTCTGTCTCTGTCTGTCTGTCTCTGCCTCTCTCTCTCTCTATATATATATATATATATGTCTTTCTCTCTGTCTATGTCTCTCTCTCTCTCTCTCTCTGTATGTCTTTCTCTCTGTCTATCTCTCTCTCTCTCTCTCTCTCTCTCTAGTGTCTCTCTCTGTGTGTGTATCTGTCTGTCTCTGTGCTTCTGTCTCTATAAGTCTCTCTCTCTCTGTCTCTGTCTGTCTGTCTCTGCCTCTCTCTCTCTCTCTCTGTATGTCTTTCTCTCTGTCTATGTCTCTCTCTCTCTCTCTGTATGTCTTTCTCTCTGTCTATGTCTCTCTCTCTCTCTCTCTGTATGTCTCTCTCTCTCTCTCTCTCTCTCTCTCTAGTGTCTCTCTCTGTGTGTGTATCTGTCTGTCTCTGTCTGTCTGTCTCTGTGCTTCTGTCTCTATTAGTCTTCTCTCTCTGTCTCTGTCTGTCTGTCTCTGCCTCTCTCTCTCTCTCTGTATGTCTTTCTCTCTGTCTATGTCTCTCTCTCTCTCTCTGTATGTGTACCTCAACCAGAAGAAGCAACAAAGTACAGCCTGATCCACAGCAATTATACTGAAATCAGAAAAAAGTACAGAATGAAGAAGTGAGCAATATTTGTAGAAACTAAAAGTATCTCCACAGAATATTAATTTAGAAATACTCATTCCTTTAACATACTATTCAATCTAACCATCTAAGCTATCTATTGCTCTGTCTTCTCCGTTTTAGTACAAAGTGTTATTTCAATACGTGTTTATAAAATGTGCTTAGATTTTTAATACTGTATCACATAAGTGCATTGGAGCATTAAAAGCAGATAAAGGAAACAAAAAGCAAGACAATCTATTGATATTAATGACCTTTTCAAAGGTTCACGTTGCAATTATGACTGTTGCAGCATCCCCATGATTATGGGATTTAATTATTTAACTTTTCTTCAGAATTAAATAGAATGAGTGAAAAGGGAAGGAAGAATATCCATCTTTGTATTTGTTTTACAGTAATAACTTTTGGTCTAAAGGGAAATTACTTGTTATTAAAATTCTCCATTGTGTAGTTGTATGGTAAGGGCTACCTACAAAAATTTGGACTTTTGCTTTCTGGTAAAGATATTTTTCACTTTCGTTGAAAAGGCAGCATTGCCACCAGCTGGGAAATACCTGAACTGCACCAGATCTTGCCACCGTCAGTCCAGTCCGATAGCTCAACAAAATAGCTGAATCCAGTTCTTTAAAAAAAAAATAATTCAAAATATCTATTTTCATTTGAGAAATATGCCTTCCAATGATGAGGCATGGAGGTGAATTGTTTTCCTCCCTCAATTGAAGAATCTATAAAGGTTTTCCAGGCTCTGTTCTCCAAATGTATGAAGTGAAAACATGAGGGTTTAAATATCAAAAGTCACTTGGTTGAAAACAAAATTTCTAAATAATGGGTACAGGTCATCTTTGACATACAACAATTCATTTAGTGACCATTTGAAGTTACAAAGGCACTGAAAAAGTGACTTATAAACATTTTTCACACTTATGACCGTTGCAATATTCTCATGATCATGTGATTTGCATTCCAATGCTTGGTAACTGACTCCCATTTATGATTGTTGAAGGTCACATGATCCCATTTTGTGACCTTCAGACAAACAAAGTGAATGGGGAAAACAGGAATTATGAGCCTCGGTGGTATAATGGTTAGAGTGCGGTACTGCAGGCTACTTCTGCTGACTGCTGGTTGCCTGCAATTTGGCAGTTCGAATCTCACCAGGCTCTACTCAGCCTCCCATCCTTCCGAGGTGGGTAAAATGAAGACCCAGATTGTTGGGAGCAACAGGCTGACTCTGTAAACTGCTTAGAGAGGGCTGTAAAGCACTGTGAAGTAGTATATAAGTCTAAATGCTATTGCTATTTTCTCCTTCCTTCCTTCCTTCCTTCCTTCCTTCCTTCCTTCCTTCCTTCCTTCCTTCCTTCCTTCCTTCCTTCCTTCCTTCCTTCCTTCCTTCCTTCCTCTCTTATTTCCTTTCTCATTCTCATTCTTGGTGGCACAGTGGTTAAACTGCAGTATTGCAGGCAAAAACTCTGCCTACTGCCAGGAGTTCAATCCTGACTGACTCCAGGTTGACTCAGCCTTCCATTCTTCCGAGGCTGGTAAAATGAGGACCCAGATTGTTGGGTGCAAGAGGCTGGCACTGTGAAGTGGTATCTAAGTGCTGTTGCTATTCCTTCTTTCCATCTTTTTTTCCTGCCTTCTTTCCTCCCTCCCTCCCTCCCTCCCCTCTTCCTTCCTTCCTTCCTTCCTTCCTTCCTTCCTTCCTTCCTTCCTTCCTTCCTTCCTTCCTTCCTTCCTTCCCTTCCCTTCCCTTCCCTTCCCTTCCCTTCCCTTCCCTTCCCTTCCCTTCCCTTCCCTTCCTTCCCCTCTTGTTCCCTTTCTCATTCTCCTTCCTGGTGGCACAGTGGTTAGAATATCATATTGCAAGCTGACTCTGCCCAATGCCAGGAATTTGATTCTCACCAGACTCAAGGTTGATTCAGCCTTCTGTCCTTCCAAGGTGAGTAAAATGAGGACCCAGATTGTTGGGGGCAAGTGGCTAACTCTGTAAACTGCTTAGAGAGGCCTGCGAAGCACTATGTAGTGGTACATAAGTCTAAGGGCTATTGCTATTTTCCTTCCTTCCTTCCTTCCTTCCTTCCTTCCTTCCTTCCTTCCTTCCTTCCTTCCTTCCTTCCTTCCTTCCATCCTTCCTCTCTTATTCTCTTTCTTAATCTCCTTTCCGATGACACAGTGATTAGAATGCAGTATTGCAAGGTATCTCTGCCTGCAGACAGAAATTCAATCCTGACTGACTCCAGGTTGACTCAGCCTTCCATCCTTCCGAGGTGGATAAAGTGAGGACCCAGATTGTTGGGGGCAAGAGGCTGACTCCGTAAACTGCTTTGAGAGAGGTAAAGCACTATGAACTGGTATATAAGTCTAAGTGCTATTGCTATTGCTATTCACTTAATAACCTTGTTTTAATTTAACCACTACAGTAATTCACCTAAACAAACATGGCAGGAATAGGGCCAAGCTCCCTTAACAAATTTCTCAACATAAATGTTGGGCTCAATTGTGGTCATAAGTTGAGGACTACCTGCCAACTGCAACAGCATCAGAGGTGATATTCAGCAGGTGCTGACTAATTCTGGAGAACCAGTAGCAGAAATTTTGAGTACTTCAGAGAACCAGCAAATCCCACCTCTGACTGGCCCAACCAACCCCATCTCTTCTCTGCCTCCCATTAAGTCCCAGCTGATCGGCTGGGTCTCCTTTGGTTGCCCTGCCCAGGAGAACAGAACTGTAAAGCAGGTTAGTGGGATGGGAAGGGAATGGGGATTTTACAGTATTCTTCCCCTGCCATGCCCACCAAGATACACCCACCAAACCATGCCCACCAAGCCATGCCACACGCACCAAGCCATGCCCACAAAACCGGTAGCAAAAACAAATTAAATCCCACCACTGAACGACATCCACTGGAGATGGTTCAGATATTTAATGTTTAGGATGTGCTTGGAAACCTGGGCCATTCACGGATTTTATCCATTCACTGTTCTGGGGTGGTTTTTTTGTTTGTTTTTAATTGATTCTCATAATTTTTTTTAATGTTGAATGCCACCCAGAATCTGGTGGAGCTGAATTAACTTATCTGAATTCCAAATTCTGCTTTATCTATTACTTATTTTTTATTTATTACTTATTTTTATACTCTTTTTTCTGCATACGCAAAAGGCAATGAAGAATCCCAGGAACATCACAGAACCAAGGGTTATGAGCACTATTGGGATGATGTTCAGCAACTTGATCTTGTCGGTCACTTTTGATCGGAAAAGCTCTGCTTTCTCATCCCCAATTATAGCCATCTAGAGAAAGGGGGAAAACAAATTATGTCAGCGTTTCAACTAACCAACTCCAACCCAATTAACTCTGAGAAAGTCAAATTCTCAAAGTTCCATTTTATTAGAATTGTCATATTGGCACATCTGGAAAAATCAGAATCTGAGAGATCCTTGTTTTTTCTTCCCAAAAGAGAAATCAAAGATCCATCCCCTGCACCCATCAGTCCATCACATGGCCCAATCAAATATTCATACCAACTGGAGACACCCCTTCAAACACCCCCTCCAAGTGCAGGGAAACATATCCTTAACTCTCTGAGAAAATAATGTTGTTGTGTCTAATCTATAGCATAAATACACCATCGTGTCTATTGTCCCTGTCCTATTGTCCCCATTTATTTGTACCTATTTCCTGTATTCTTACTCATGTTTATTATACCTATTATCTTGTAAGTGAATGACAAATCAAATAAATAAATAAAATCTTCTACTTCTCTATGAAATCCCCCCTCCCAAATTCCCAGGTACTGAATGTGGCAGCCTCGAAGCTATCTTGCAATTCATGCATAATTTTGCATAAAATGGAATGTCCAACTGCAACAGGAAGGAAGACTGCTGGAAGTAATAAATTAATTCTATGATGGAAAAACATCTGATAGCAAAGAATTAAAGATTGAGAGAGAGAGAGAGAGAGAGAGAGAGAAAACCAACAAAACAAGGAACTGAGATCTGGACCTTAAATATGGTTTAATTAAAAGAAAGGACTATGAACACCATTAGTTACCTTGTGTTTAAGAGAGAGTCTCTTTTTTCAGGCCAAAAATTGCAATTCAGTCACTTTGAAAATATTTGCAGGGAAGGATGTAAAGGAGAAGAAAAAAAACTTCTACAGTCGTGGGTTTTCAAGAGATGTGCCCTTTCCCTGGTTAACAATAAGAGGGAAACCCTAACCAGAATGGTTAATGTATTTTAAGTATTGCATCTTCATTCCTGTAGTTAATAATGTAACAAGAAGGCAAGAAGCCTTAGTAAGACCACACCTAGAGTACTGCATCCAGTTTTGGTCACCACACTATAAAAAAGATGTTGAGACTCTAGAAAAAGTACAGAGAAGAGCAACCAGGATGATGAGGGGATGGTTGGAGGCTAAAACATATGAAGAACAGTTGCAGGAACTGCGACTGGCTAGTCTAGGGAAGAGACGGACCAGGGGAGACATGATGGCAGTCTTCCAGTATTTGAGGGGCTGTTACAGAGAGGAGGAAGGGGTCAAGCTATTTTCTAAAGCACCTGAAGGCCAGACAAGGAACAATGGATGGAAACTGATCAAGGAGAGATTCAACCTGGAAATGAGGAGAAATTTTCTGACAGTGAGAACAATCAATCCATGGAACAGAAATTGCCTTCGGAAGTTGTGGGAGCTGCATCCCTGGAAGCTTTCAAGGAGAGATTGGACTGCCACTTGTCAGTAGGGTCTCTTGCTTGGGCAGGGGGTTGGACTAGATGACCTACAAGGTCCCTTCTAACTCTGTTAATCTGTATCTGTAAGACAGCCAAGCAACCTGTCTTGATGGCCAAGATGACTTTGTGTCATCCAGAAAGAAAAGAACCATCCAGAATTTAATCTGTGTTACAGAGGGGAGATAGGAGATAGATTTCTGGATTAAACCAACCTTTCTGCAGTTCCAAGAAGATTCCACAACCATTTGCACTCTGATTCAGATGCTGCTGGACTGAAGGGCTCTCAGAGAGAGTGCTGATGACCAGATGACTGCATATGGAACATAAACCCTTCCATATCCCTCCTCACCATTCTGCCAGAACTAAAACCTTCTACCTCCCTCTTCCATCCAGTCAAAACTGATGAAGCTTCTTGGATGAGAAGCAAAATGTGTTCTTCTTTCTCAAGAAGAAAGAAAGCTGCCTTTTGAAAAAGCACTTTTGAGACATCCAGAATTTTCTTGCTTCCTTCCACAGTATAACTGTGTTGAAAAGTTTACAGGAGGTGAAGAAGTGAAAACTGGGAAAGGAGAGAATGAGTGATTTGGTTCCTACTGGTTTCATTTCAGAGGAAACCTACAACAGGTAAGGACAGGACCTCTGGATCTTCTCCCGGATCAGAGAATTGAGACAAGCTGTTAATCCCTCTGTGATGAGTAGATGATCATATAGAAGCAGAGTTTTCTGGGGGAATTCTCCCCCCCCCTTTTTTTTTTAAAGTTGATTCAATCAGGGGTGATCCCACATGGGTCAAAGATTGGTCAAACCAAGGATGGCCTGCTACTGGTTCACCCGAATTCAGGCGAACTGATAGCTAATTTTATGGCCAGTTCGGTGAACCGGTAAATCCCACCCCTGGCTGGCCCCACCCATCTCACCCCACTGCTCCCAGGAGTTCCCACATGGCCCATTTTGGATGCCAGGTAAGTGCAGGGCCTGTGTGGAGGCTTGGGGAGGGCAAAAAACAGGCCCCCAGGAGGCTCCAAAAGATCAGAAATGGGCCCATTTCCAGCCTCCATAGAGCCTCCGGAGCCTGGGAAGGCCATTTTTACTCTCCCGGAGGCTCGATGAAAGCCTCTGGAGCTTGGGGAGGGTGAAAACAGCCTCCCCCATGGTGCAGGAGGCCGACTAGGCCATACCCACCCAACAACCGGGAACCCTTTGCTAAAATTTTTGAAGCCCACCCCTGGGTCAAACGAAAAGGAAGGATGGCAACAATTGAGAAAGAAACCTACTAACCTCATTCATCCACAAAACAGGAAATAAATATTCATGCTTGATGTTGTTTAGTACTCTGCAGGAAACAAAAATAAGAAAACAGCATTAGAAGATTAGTTTAGGCCTGCTGTCTTCTGAGAATGCTCCCCCCCAAAAAAAAATAAAATAAATAAAAATAAAATATGGCTACAGCCAATTGGTTTGAGCTCTATACTATTTTTCTTGGAGCCCAATCAAAATTGCCTTGTGGAGAAAAGCCTGTCTTACTTGGTTCTTCCTCCAACTGTAACCAGGTTGGAAATGTCCACATTCATTTAGATCTTTGAGCAAAAGGCAAATGGCATTAGTTCAGCAAAGCAGAAAAGGCCTTATAGACAAGATGTAGATAGAGGGATGTCAATGGCTAAGATGCTGATTTTGTCAATCAGAAAGGTCAAAAGCTGGCCGGTTTGAATCCCTAGTGCCGCATAATGGAGTGAGCTCCCATTCTTTGTCCCAGCTTCTGCCAACCTAGCTGTTTCTAAAGCGTGTAAAAATGAAAGTAGAAAAATAGGGAGCCCTTTGGTGGGAAGGGAAGAGCATTCCATGTGCCCTCAGCATTTAGTCCTGCTGGCCACATGACCACAGAGACGTCTTCGGACAGTGCTGGCTCTTCTTTGGCTTTGTAACGGAGATGAGCACTGCTGCCTAGAGCTGGAAACGGCTCGCATATATGTGCGAGGGGAACCTGTACTTGTACCTTTTATACTGTAGATGGAAATATCTGAGACAATGGTTGATATCTTATTTTTTCCCCCATTGATTTTAGAGCCTACAAGCAACAGTTGTCCATCTGTCCTATCAGAATTCTTTTAGAAGAGGCTTTCAGGAGACTTGAAAGCCATAGTTGACCTGTACAACCTGTCTATATAAAGGGGGCAGAGCTTCAATGAGGAAATCAGGCCTGCCATTTTGCAGATTTTTGCAGTTCTCCCAATAAACATACCTGCAGAATAAATTTTTTTTTTTCCAATAGAAAAGAATAACAGTCAAGACTTACATGATTTTTGAGTTAGGTTTCACCTTTAAATTCATCTGTAACCTTTTGGCATAGTGCAAGGTAAATCCTGTGGTCTAAAAGAAAAGAAATACAGTGAATATTGTGGGTGGGGAATATTTAAATGTTAGCAACAATAAATAGAAAAATAATGCACTCAGATGCTGAGTTTGGAAAGGTTTGACCAACATTGGACAAGGCTGTCATTCAATAGCCAGGAAACTATAGCTGTTTTGATCTCGGCTTCCCCAAAAAGCACTAAGCAGACTCTTTGTTCCAGCAAAACTCCTTTGATTAAATGAAGGTGAATTTTTTGCATTCACTTTCAGCCAAAGACCTGGCCAACAGTCTTTCAAGGGTGTCATTAGGAGCACAAACCTTATCTAGCTTGGAGAGCTACCAAGTAAATATTCCCAAACGCAGTGCTGACAAGGAAGGACTCGGCACAGAGTCTCTGCGATGCACAGACAGATCTTCACACAGCTCCAATGAACGAATTGTATCCTGCAAAAGCCCCCTCCCCTTTTGCTCCTCTTTTAATCCCTATGGGAGGGGCCGTTCACCATCCATCTTTGGCCTTACTCCCACCTGGACCCTGAGTTCGTAATTGTTCTTTTCTTTTGGCAGCTCTGCGCAAGCTGGGAACTGGCTTCAGTTGCTCCCCTGGCTCACTGCTGTCCGAGCCTGAAGGCAGCTGATGACTGCCAGCCTGCCCTGGCCCTATCTCTGCCTCCAATGCAGAGCCCTCGTCCAAGCCTTCCTCAGCATCCAGGACTGACCCAGGTTCCTCCCCAACCTCCTCACTGTCCAAGTCTGCTGCCAGCTCCACTAGCCACCATAGGGCCACAACAATAGCTACCGTACTTGTTTCAATGATTTCATTGCAATTCATTTAAACTGGATATTCATCAATTTTGAAATCGATGTTTGCTTTTAAGGTTGCTGCTACACTATTTTTTAAGTGTTTAGAATAAGCACACTTAGCAAAATAACAACCCTGAACCCTTCTTGAAGCAGAGGCTGATGAGACCCAGAAAATCTTCATCCCATCTGTGGACCAAATGAACTAGGAGAAAACTTTCCTCTTCAGTGAACAAACTCCAAAATTAACTTCAAGGGTCAAATTCTACGGCAGAGAAGGCCTGGATACGAATTTAATTTGGAGTCACTTACTGGTTCTACATCCAGAAAGATTTTGTGTTCTTCCTCAACTGGCTTCAATCCCTCAACATAGTGAAAAAGTTCTTCACTCGCATACAGGAAATGGGGCAACGTGATATAGACTGGTTTACCTATAGAAATAAAAGAGAAAATGAAGACAGTTGACAAGTTGGATCATGAAGTTCCATTCTAGTAACAAAGATCATGGAGATGATCTCTGGAACAGCAGCAAACCATTGTTGAACTTATTTACCAAGTACAAACGTACTTGGGTGGCACATTGGACACCACCCAAATCAAAACTTTAAACTGCATTACTCACATGCAGGGAATGGTTGCAATGGACTTTCCTACATAACCATAGCTATGTCAGAAAAACTGAAAGGGAAGGGGAAAGGAATAAAAGTTGTGTTCTGGCCATGGGTTAACGAGGGCCAGGTGACACAAATAGGAGTGGTAACCATCTGGATTTTTGGACCACCATGGAGCATAAGATAACCTAGCCTGTCAGAGATAAAACAGTTCCTAATGGATACATTTTTCTCCATTGTATCAGCTGTGATGGTCCATATGTGGCCATGTTGGGTGTGGATATAAACAGAAGATTTCAGAAGACAGGTGACTGAGCATACAATCCAAAAAGCCCAAAGTTTTGATTTTGATGCAGCCAACAGTCATGAACAGTATAGCCAAGATAGGACCCGGTGTTCTAGTCTTTCAAGATCCATTTGGATCTTGAGCCTATCTTCTAGGGTGTTAGCTATTTTTGACAGCTTAGTGTCATGCCGCTGTTGGAGTCTGACTCCGAGGGAGAGATGGAACAGCTGACAGGGAGTGGGATTGTGGCTCAAGTGGTTGTGGAGGAAACTGGGGAAGGGTACAGGCCAGATGGGCATTCAGAGGAAGACCCAGGTCCATCCCCTCTTCCTTCTAGGACATGCAGGGAGGAATGGATAAGGGAGAAACATGAGTGGCATGGTCTATGGGAGAGGAAGGGGTCCTGATCCCCTTTATGGGCTGCAGCTGGGAGGATTGGATAAAAGGACAAACTCCCGATGGCAAAGGTGCTAGAAGCAAAGTGTGCATTCTTGTTGGAGCTTATCTGTGTTTTGGCTTTCTCCCAACTGTGGCTACTGCATTATCTGGTAGATTGCTGTAGTAATTCCTTCAGTGTGATGTGTTGAGTTTTTTATTTCAAATTAACTTTACTTTGAGTGCAGACTGCATTTACTCCCTCTGTAAACTGTTTTCTTTAAGAGTTTGATATCCTGCCGAGGATAATTAGACATTGGGGCCATGTTGAAGGCATTAAAGGGACTTTTTTCTATTTTCATGACTTGGTTATTTTTGTGTCATGCCTTGGGTCATCTCAGTATCATCTGAAAATTTGGTAAGTTCCCCTTCTATTTACTAATCTAAGTCATTTATGAAGATATTGAAAAGTACTGGGCCTAAGACAGAACCTTGTGGCACCTCACTGCTTACTTCCCTCCATGTAGGCGTAGACCCATTAAGGGCTACTCGTTGAGTACGGTTTGTCAGTCAGTTATGAATCCATCTAGTGGTGCTGCTGTCTATTCCACTTTTTTCTAGCTTACCAAGAAGTAGGTTGTGGTGGTCTACTTTGTGGAATGCCTTGCTGAAGTCAAAGTATAAGATTCTAGCTTCTGATACAATTTCAGTTTGAATTAACCCTATCCAAGCCCTCCTCTTTCTACCTTGTTACCTTCTTTGCAGGAGCTGAGATCCAGAAATCCAGTTAATGTGCAGTTCTGACTCAATTCCATGTCAGTGCAGAAGCAAATATTGTCAGGATTGGTAGTGGGTGATGCGAAATTTGACAGAGGGACAGTAAAGCGATAAACTAGAATTTCTTTCACTATCTTCTCACTCTCAAATGTTGCAAAAAATGACCTGTATTGTAAAAATAATATGAATCATGATTATACGCCATGATGAAAAAAGAACCACCAATCTTGTCTATGAAAATTCTCAGCCATCCAGGCCATGATTGTCCCAAAGGTGTTTTGTTCAAAAAGTCAACTGGACTTTGTTTCTCCTTGAAATGTCTTGCTTCTCATCCTAGAAGCTTCTTCAGTTCTGTACAACTCTAGAACTGAAAAGTCTTTTTGGATGAAAAGCGAAAGATCTTCAAAGAAAAACAAAGTCCAGTTCCCTTTGGAAAAAGCTCCTTCGGGACTTCCACCAATCTTATAGTCATCAATCACATTCCTTCAAGAATTTGTTGATCATCTACACATCTTGGATCTCATTCTTTGATCAAAATGAGGGCTCTTCAATCAGATTACTCTCCACCATGACCCTTGGGCGAGGCAGGAGTGATTGGCACCTCACCAAGGCAGAAAAAAAATTGGCATCCTTGTTTTTGTCCCAAAGGGGCTTTTTCAAGAGGCAAATAGATTTTCTGGTTTTTCTTTGAATAGCTGAAGAAGCTTCTTGGATGAGAAGTGAAACGTCTTCAAAGCAAAATCTTGAAAATAAGCTTTGGGACAACCATAACCTGAATGACTGAGAGTCTCCACAGACATCATTATTTTGGGAGGCAGAAGTTCTAAAAAGCCATATTAAAAACAAAGCAATTAAATATGTCTTCTTAGATGACCTTGAAGTCTAGAGATTTCCAAAGAACCACAATCGGTTTCCAAAATAAGAGAGATAGCAATGAAGCGGTCAATGCCCCTGACTGTTAACTGTTTGAAGCAGTGGTGGGATTCAAAAGTTTTTATTACCGATTTTATGGGTGTGGCTTGGTTGGTGTGGGAGGGGAAGGATACTGCACAATCCCCATTCCCTTCCCACCCCATTAACCTGCTTTCCAGCTCCGTTCTCCTGTGCAGGGCAACCAAAGAAGACCCAGCTGATCAGCTGGGACTCAATGGGAGGCAGGGAAGAGATGGGGTTGGCGGGGCCAGTCAGAGGTGGGATTTGCCAGTTCTTCAAACTACTCAAATTTTCCTGTCCCGGTTCTCCAGAACTGGTCAGAACCTGCTGAAGACCACCTCTGGTTTGAAAGTAAACTGGATTTTGAGTTATAATTTTAATAGGTAAGCTGCCACTCCCTGTAGTTAAACTAGGCAGTCCAGCTCAACTAACTCAGAAATCCTGTGTCAAGATTTTGGTTCTTTCCAAATTTAATGCATCTCAACTTGCCAATGAAGAGCAGGGAGGGAAGGGGAAAATGGAATGCCGAGAATATATGTGGAGATCATGACAGCCTGTAAAGTAAACCATCAAAGTCACCACTGCAGGTGCTGGAGAAAGAGACGGAGTGTTCCCATCACAAACTGATGTCTCATAATTGGACAATGGGATTACCCAGGGATGCGGAGTTGGGGAAGCTATTGTTTGACTGGGCAAGCAGTTGTGTGGGGAAACCAGAGCTGGTTTTGTTTCTTCAGTACCAATAAGGTGTATCCAATAAAGTTTTACTTTTGGGGAATCAAAGCTCCCGATAAGTTTTTCTTGATTTGGGTTCACTTACAGTAGTTGCATGGTTGACATTCTGAAGTTGAATGTTGCTGACATTTCAAAATTCTATTACAGGTGATCCTTGATTTACAACCAGGGGTACTATTCAGCCGGTACAGACAAGTTCGGAAGAACCAGTAGTTCTGCAAATCAGTTGGCCCTGCCCATTTGCCCCTGCGCTAGCCTGTCTTATATTTCCTTTGTTTGAAGCCCAGCTGATCAGCCTGGCAGTGCAGATTGCCACATCTCAGTTGTTCTTAAACACTTACAGTGCAGTAGAAGGTAACTTTTCAAACTATTTTCAAATGCACCACGTGCACGCAGTGCTCACCGAACTGGTTGTTACACTGGTTGAAACCCACCACTGTTTACAACCATCCATTAGCAACCATTTCAAGTTACAATGACACTAAAAAAAAGTGACTTATGTCATGACTGTGGGGATGCTGCAAAAGTCGTAAGTGTGAAAAACGGTCATAGTCATAAGTCACTTTTTTCAGTGCCATTGTAACTTTGAATGTTCACTCCAATTCAAGCAGAAGTACCAGCAAAGGAGGGAAAAAAAACTCCAGAGACGTTCCTGAGACAGGAAGTCCAGTCCTACCAAAAAGGTAATAAGGGTCAACGGAGAGGCAGTTTCTGTAAGCAGCACCAGAATGTTTCCTTCCTGCCTTCCTTACAGGATTAGGCCAGTAATTTCTTCTAACAATCGGTTCTACGAACTGCTTAGAATGTTAACAACTGGTTCTAGCAAATAGGTGTGAACCTGTAGAATCCCACCCCTGGTAATTGCTATTTGCACCCTTCCAAGAAGGCTCCAACAAATAAAGTCAATGGGGAAGCCAGATTTTCTCTTTTTGATCACATGACTCACTCAACAAATTCAGTGTTTTGCTTAACAACCATGGCAAAATATAAACGGTTGTAAAATCAGGGCCAATTCATGTAACCACCATCTTAGCCTGAGGCAGTGATGGCAAAGCTTTTTGTTGTGGTGTGAAAGCTTGCATGTGTGCGGCCCCCCCTGCGCAGGCATGTGCAACTCCCGCACCCCGGCCCCTTACCTGCCCAGTCATGCATGCCTCCCAACTGATTTACAGCCCATTTGAGGCCATTTTCACCCTCCCAGGAGGCTCGAGGGAAACCTTTGGAACCTCAGAAGGCTGAAAACAGTCCCATTTCAGCACTTCTGGTACTTCTGGTGTTTCCAGACGGCCCATTTTTCGGCTTCCCAAGGCTGCAGAGGCTTCCTCGAGCCTCCGGGAGAGTGAAAACAACCTCAAATGGGCCAAAAATCAGCTGGAAGGTGCACGCATGCACAGTGCAGGTCAGTTTGGCTGGGGCTTGCATGCCCGCACAAATAGCTCTGTGTGCCACCCATGGCACGCTTGCCAGAGGTTCGCCATCATGGGCCTGAGGGATTCTAGCCCCAGCTATGGCCATAGGGAAAAAACTATATGTATTTTGGAATGAAAGGAATGATGTTCTCCTTTTTCAAGACCATTTACCTGCAAATATCTGAGGAAAAGAAATACAGCTGTTCACTCTTGCTGACAAAAGGGTGGAACGATGCTCCATCTGTATGAGTTACAATCAAAACATCTCATGAATTGTGAGCCTCACAAAACATACAAGAATCCTGCATCTGAATTCTTTGCATCTTTGCAACTGCGTTTGGGTTGGCTTGATTCTCTGTTCATCCTACTCAATTGTTGTTTGGATTATGAGAGGCCAAGGCAGGACATTCAGAATTAAAGAAATGAAGAATATTTTCTCCTTCTTTACCACATACAGGTCAACACTTTCCTGGACTTTACACACCTAGGACCTGAAGGCAAATTTGGACTTATAAAGAACTTCAAGCTGGAAGCCAACTTATCAAGCATTAAGTCATAGCAGCCCGGCCAGGATTGTAAAGTTTCTTCTAACATTAACAATGAACATTGATGGAGCAAGATCAAAATAGTGCCTTTTTAAAAAATGTGGGGTGGTAGAAAGCATAATAATTGTCAAAACAATACACTAACACACTTTTTATGTGCATGATTGCATTCCCACTCATGCTAGATATACTATTACTAAATTTTCAGATGCTGCAACAGTGGTGGGATTCATCTCTGGGGGGGGGGGGTGAGTCCGCCTCCTAAGATGAGGTGGACCAGTTGTTTTCATGGTGTAAAGACGATATCTTGGTCCTCAACACCAATAAGACCAAGTATAATCCAAGTATACTGGATTATAGAAAAAACAGATCAGACCTCCAGCCCTTGCTTATCAATGGAGACCGAGTGGAGCAAGTGGCCAGTTTTAAGTTTCTGGGTGTTACCCTAAAAGAGGACCTGACCTGGGTGCCTACATTGCAGCCCTGGTTAAAAAGGCCCCAGCAGAGATTATATTACCTGAGGCTTCTCAGGAAACAACAACTGAATGGAAAACTGCTGGTGACCTTCTGCCACTGCACCATAGAGAGCATTTTAACATATTGCACCTCTGTATGGTTTGCCAATTGCACAGGGGCAGATAGGACAATGCTCCAGAGGGTTAACGTCATTGCCCAGAGGATAATTGGTTGCCATCTCCCCTCTTTGGAAAAGCTTTATAGCTCCTGCTGCCTTAAGAAAGTTCAAAACATTCTCAAAGATCCATCTCATCCTGGGAACCCCCTTTTTTTGAACTATTACCCTCTGGCAGATGGTAGAGGATAATGATAAAAACAAGGACAAATAGGCTGAAAAACAGCTTCTATCCCAGGGCAGGAGCTCTGTTGAATTCTACTGTATAGTGCATGTTGGTGTGGTGTCAGGGGTTTTCAATTCAATATGTGGAGTGTGAAGGATGTGTGTTTGTGTTTATTTTCATGGTCATGATGTGCACTGAAGATGGTGTTTGATTTCATTGTACGAGGTGCAATGACAATAAAGTAAACTAACTAAAAACTAGCTAAATTAACAGGGAACAAGCTTAACATTCCTCAGATAGATGCTCTGTCTCTAAATTTTGGCATTGTAATCATTGTTCTTGGTCCCCAAGAACACTGGGTTTAGAAAACCTTGTTAGGTGTACTTAGTGCATCTGGAAGCCACAATGAGACCAAATGAAGACATTTGAATGGTGAAGACATCACACAAATCTCATTGATATGTACTCAGACTCCAACAGCTTACACAAAACATAGCCTTTGTCCCCTTTCTAAATCTTGAAGTTTCTTAATAATTTAGCCAGCTAAGTATTACTTATGTGAAGACTCGTAGCTAACTTTCTTCTCATCCTATTCTAGCTAACTTTCTTCTCATCCTATTCTTTTCTTTGGGATCTTATCTTACCAAGTAGGCTTCAGTTCCAACCTTGAATGTTTTAATACATGCCAAAATGTGTGCTGTGTGTTCAACCCAGACATCAATGTTCAATATTGTTCCATTGACACACTTACCGGTGCCATTCACCATACCACAATAACTTTCCCAGTAGTCAACAGTCCTTTAAAAAAAGAAGAGAAATAGAATATACAGCTCAGAAGATGCTACACAGTTTTCTTAGCTAAACATTAGTCTTCTGAATCTAAGGAAAGTGCAGGAATTCAAGGGCAGGGCACACAATCTGTTCTCAATGTCTTTTATAATCATATTCTGTACAAGAAGGAGTTGGAAAAAAGTAAGGAGGAATGTATAAGGAATGTGTAAAGGAATAAACAGCCTCCTGAAAAAGATAATACCAGGATAGTATTTGTATAGCATACATAAATCTGATTAACTAAACTCACATGACTCTCTTAAGTGGATTGGAGGCTAAAATATATACAGAATGGTTGCAGAAATTGGATTTGTCTAGTTTAATGAAAGTGATATGACTAGAAGTGACATGACATCAAATATTTGAGGGGTTCAACCTATTCTCCAAAATACCACAACGACAGGACAAGAAGCAATGGATGGAAACTAATCAAGGAGAGAAGCAACCTGAATTAAAGAGAAATTTCATAAAACAGAACATCTTGCTACACTGAACTGTTGGAAAGTTTGAAAAAAAGTAAATAAATATGGTTGTATTTCCCCGAATATGGTATATACCTGTTGTTTTTATAACTCTGTATAATTCCCACTTTGTTTATATCATCTTTCCCATTGTAAATTTGGTAAGGACCATCAAATGTTTTGTTGAACTTGAAAGAGAGAAAGAGAGAGAACAGGAAATTATTTATTTCACCTTGTTCGTCAAGATGAACCTTTTAGTGTTTAAAAATCTGCTGTCCAACATCTAAATGAAGTCTAACGGTCTTAATTTTCTGTTTTTTTTTCTGTTTTTCTGTATCTAAAATAAAAATCTGTTGATTTTTGACAAGATGATAAGATAGAAATTATTGTTCTAATTTTGCTTTTCTTAAGAGTCATTAATTTTCCCTTTGAGTTTGCACTTACAGGATAGAATACCCCAACGATGTTATCAATGTTTGGGAATTGAATTAATTTCAGGAAAGGATCTTCATAGCCCCAAAGTATTTCTTTCACTGTTCTAGTTTGAAGAAGTTTTGATTTTGATTGTTGTATTAATATATTCAGGAATGAAGCCACATTTGGATACAAAATAGGTGCAGTCTACGGGAAATGCAAATATGTTAACAAACTTTTGAAACTGGGATGAAAATGGATGACAACATTTCAAAGTAGTCTTGCATTAATTCTTATAAGTGATCAAATCACAGGACATTTTCTAATTTCAATCTACCTATATATCTATATATCTCTCTATATGTATATATATCTTTATCTATCTATCTATCTATCTATCTATCTATCTATCTATCTATCTATCATCTATCTATCTCTATCTATCCCGAATCAATAGATCAGATATAGACATAGACATAGACATAAAAGCAAAATATCACACATCAACACAGAACCATAAAGCCTACAAACTTGAAATTTGGCATGTATTTTCCTCTTGGCTTCTAGGTGCTCACTAAGAAAGGATTTTTTTGAAATGACCATCAGAGCATTAGTATTTTCAGGTGGGGGAGCAAGAATAGAACTCCTTAACATCAGAGTGTGTTAACACACTCTAATGCTAAGGAGTTCTACTCCCACTCCCCACCTGAAAAGAAATCTGTTCCAACTGCAGTTGAGCCAAGCCACACCCAGGCTCCTTGCTGTCTCCTTGATCACACAGAAAATACTCTTTCCATTTCCAAACAGCCCTCAACTCTCTCACACACTGACAGGACACTAGCCAGATGAATACTGATGGATGCTGGTAGGCAGAGGCAGATTTCCCCCCCTTATTTTACTCCCCAAAAACTTGCTTGATCATATAGCTTTGTAGCGAAGCACAGGTACCCTGCTAGTGCTTAATATTTACCAAGTAATTTGATTTATGTCAAATTCAATAGACAAGCATCACCGTTCAGTAATCAGTATTTTTGTGTATCTTCACCATAATTCCTGACTGATTACTTGCATAGGACACAGAAGATAAAATTAGTTTTAAAAGCTTCTGGGAATAAAATAATAATTTTTGGTTAAAATGCGGGAAGAGAAC
Organism: Hydrophis major; assembly: GCA_033807585.1. Lineage (NCBI taxonomy): Eukaryota > Metazoa > Chordata > Lepidosauria > Squamata > Elapidae > Hydrophis > Hydrophis major. Next base: position 154,383,255 of record CM066331.1, on the reverse strand, counting down.
ACCAATAATAACAAAAGCCAAGTTAGGTATAATACCAGAAAGTTATGATAAAGAGACTCTATACTTAATGCTACATGTATTGACAGCAGGGAGAATTGTATTTGCACAATATTGGAAAAATGAGAACACCCCACCAAATTAAACCATAATTTGGAAAATATTGGACTGGGCAGACGTGGATAGATTGACATTGAAAATAAAAGATAAAGGAGGTACAGAGTATTATTATGGGATAGGTTTCATCAGTGGTTAGAGATAAGAGGCAGAAGTCAGATGAAGAAAGATAATTTTTGGTTAAAATGAGGGAAGAGAACACCAATAATAACAAAAGCCAAGTTAGGTATAATACCAGAAAGTTATGATAAAGAGACTTACATTATATATAAGTAAAATATGAATGTTGCCTACAATTATACTCACGGTAGTACAATTAATGTGATCATAAGCAAGCTAATATAATTATAAATATGGTTGTAATTATTACATGTATTATCATTATTACTATCAATATATCTTTTATGGTTTTTTTCTCTCTTCTGTAAATGCCCAGACAATGCACTGTCTTGACAATATTTATATATAAACTTGTCGATAACCCAGCATTGCCTGGGTATGTATTTATCCCAATCCTGTATTAGACAGGAAAATTGGGACTCACGCTGTTGTACTGTCTCTCATGCACCTCAATTCTTCTATTCCTCCACAAGAAGAGCCCCCTTGTGGAGCACTTTGAATCCATTCCCATGGCAAGTCCATGGTACTGTACAGTAGAAGCCATTTTAAGGCACCCACCCACCCTGAGGGGTATTAAGGGTGTCTTACCTCCACAGTATTTGTTTCCAGAGGGTAAGTCATCTGTGTACCAAGTTTGGTTGAAATTGCTCAAGGCATTCCAGGAGTTATGCTGGAACATACACACACACACACACACACACACACACACCTGCTTTTATAGAAGAAGGAGGAGGAGGAGGAGGAAGGAAGAAGGAAGAAGACAGAAGAAGATAAGAAACTTGACTTTAAAAAAAATAATGAAAGCCTAATATCACTTTGACTACTAGATAATATTTCCACCATTTTGATGAAAAGTTAAGATGAAGAAATAATACCATAACAATTAGATAGATATGGATTTCCAAATTTTGCTGATCTACCTATCCTAGTCCTTTATTACCAACTTAATTACCAACAGGTAGTAAAATTTCTGGATCGCCCAATTCATTCATCCCCAACACCAAAAAAATCCACCAAAGAATAAGAGAGATCATGTCAGAATATGGAGAGCACCCACATTTGTACTGATTTTATTATTACAATACTGAGATGAATCTTAGGAGAGAGCTCGCTTACCACAACAGCCAGGTTGACAGTGGTGATGTGGTCACTTTCCAACCCGCTGGACATATGAGGTTGAAAAAGAAAGATATTTTCCAGGAAGTAAGACAGGGTGGCATCATTGTGTTCCGTAATGTTTACTTTGGGCGTATATCGCATCCTTGAGGAAAAAGAAGTTCCCCTTCAGTTGTGAAATGCTGACCAAATCAGAAATAAGTAGTACTCTCTTTCCTGGGAGCCAAAAGGATATTTCCTCATCTATTTACTTCCTTTCCTTTCCCTTCCCTTCCTTTCTTTTCCTTTCCTTTCCTTCCCCTACCCATCTTTTTGTTTCCTTTCCTCTTCCCTTCCCTTCCCCTTCCCATCTATTTACTTTTTTCCCTTCCCTTTCCCCTCTACTTCCTTCCTTCCCTTCCCTCTCTATTTACTTCCTTTCTCTTCCTGTAGTGAAGTGAGAAATGTATTAAGTCAGCTTTGCCCCATTTTACAACTGCTGTTGTTCAGTGAGTTACACAGTAGTTAAATGAACCTGTTTTCCCCATTGGGGTGGGGGGTTGGATTTGATGACCTACAAGGTCCCTTCCAACTCTGTTAATCTGAAAGGCAGATTTTGGCTGAGCTTTTAGAAAATCTTCATCAGTAGTTCAAGAAATTCCTGAAAGAAGAGGTCAACTTTTTCCATAAATGTGTTCAAAGAATTATGGATGTTCTACCGTGGTTCCTTGCATGCAAAGAAGAGGAGGTTGAACTCAATCTCCTGTTCCATCTCTGCTCTCTAATCCTATGTCTTCAAAACATCCTCATGCCTGTACCTACTTGTAAGTGTAAGGACCTTTCTCCTTAAGGATTGGAGCAGACCCATTCTTCATCACCTCCTCTGGATTCTGTACATCAAAGAACCAAATCTGTCTGTAGATGGGACTCCCTGGAATGACCCAATTCTCATAGGCAGTTGTACCATGTTCAATGACAACTTCCTGCAAGGAATAAGAGCAAGAAACAGAAAGATGTCTCACTTAGACTTATATACCACTTCACAGTGCTTTACAGACCTGCCTGAGCAGTTTACAAAGTCAACATATTGTCCCAACAATCTGGGCACTCATTTTTACCGACCTCGGAAGGATGGAAGGCTGAGTCAACCTTGAGCCGGTCAGGATCGAACTCTTGGCAGTGGGCAAAGTCAGACTGCAATACTGCATTCTAACCCTGTTGCTATGAATCATTAATCTTCCAAATCAGTCATAACTGTTAACCTTTTTCTAATAGTTTGATTCAGTTCACCTGGCCCACAGACTTTGCAATTTTAGCATAAAAATAAAAACATGCTGATGGTTATTGAGAAAAGCTATCTCTGCATTTGCTAAAATTCAACCATGACTTGATGGCACAGAATCAATAATTGATCAATGACAAATGCCATTGTTCTGTCTTTTACTTACAACATCATAGCCTGAGATATTATTATCTCTCTCTAATCACTTTTTGCAAAGGTAAATATTCTTTAATCAGAGATAATGCCCTTCCATATGTTGTTTTATGAGAGGTTATGAGAGTTCAGCCGTTATAAGGTAGAGAATCAGATGTGATTATCTGCAAGGCTATAATAATCCAAAGGAAATCATGTTAGTTGATGATTTATGAGCTGCTTGACTTGTCCTGGGCTGATTGGCCAAATAGTCAGCAAGAAGTTTTTACCCAAAAGTGAAAGTGACTTAAATAATTATTCAGAAATCAGCAAACTAAGAATCTTTCCATGTTCTTTTTTATACAAACAAGAACCAGACATATGGAATAATTGGTTAGAATCCAACTCTACACCAAGCTATAAATCATAAAGCACAGTTTTTGAAATACCGGTGCGGCTAGTCCTTAACTTATAATCACAATCAAAATTTGATTGAGCTCAAAATTTCTGTTGCTAAGTGAGACATTTGCTCAGTGGATTTTGCCCCATTTTATGATCTATCTTGCCACAAAAGTGAATCACCGTGACCTTGAGGATGCCATAACAGTTGTAAAGTGTGAAAAACAGGTCGTAAGTCAGTTTTTTCCCAGTGCTGTTGTAACTTCGAACAGATATTACCTGAGCTGTTGAAAATTGAGGAATACTGGCATAGCATATTCTCACGGATGTAGATATTTGATTTATAAACCCCAGTTCCAAGAATGCTAACTCCAGTTGGAGTCACGAGAAGATCCAACAATTTTCAGGGGTGTGCAGAAGTGAAGGGTGAGAAACAATAGCACAGAGCAACAGAGCTTCAGAGATTAAACGGGTTCTTCAAAGGTACAGTGGGAAGAATGCAGAAGCTTCAAGAAGAGATGTTAAGTCATCGTGGTGATTAGAAATACAATATCTGGAAGTTTTGAAGAGGAGATTGGATAACCAATTTGTCAGAAACGGTATAGGGCAGAGGCGGCAAATCTTTTTTGGCTCCTGTGCTGATAATTGTGTGCATGCTCGTGTGTGCGCCCTCATGTGCCAGCACCCAGAAGGCAATGTGTGCTGGGCCTCCACCCACTCACTGCGCCTGCATGCATGATTCCCCTTGCCATGCACCATGTGCCTGTGAGTGCAATCATCCCACCCCGTTTTAACAATTTTTTAACAACCGGTTCTGAGGGCGTGGCTTAGGCAGTGGGTGTGGTTTGGTGGTCATGTGACTGGGTGGGCGGGGCTTGGTGGTCATGTTATTGGCTGGGTGTAACCAACTCAATATCACTCACATCGAGGCACGTATCTCCTCACCTGGCCTCTCATGACTGTGGGGATGCTGCAACAGTCGTAAGTGTGAAAAATGGTCATAAGTCACTTTTTTCAGTGTGATTGTAACTTTGAATGGTCACTCCACATAAGCAAAGTACCAGTAAAAGAGGGGGGGGAACTCCAGAGAAGTTCCAGAGACAGGAAGTCTAGTCCTGCCAAGAATGTAATAAGGGTTAATGGAGAGGCAGTTTCTGTAAGCAACACCAGAATGTTTCCTTCCTGCCTTCCCTACAGGATTAGGCCAGTAATTTCTTCTAACAACCGGTTCTCTGAGCTGCTTAGAATGTTAACAACCAGTTCTAGCGAATAGGTGCGAACTGGTAGAATCCCACCCCTGGCCACGCGCCATCCATCTGTTCATCCAGGTATGACTCCCCAGTGCTCAATGCGCATCTCTGCACATGCACATGTGTTCTGATCCAACCGGGTTCCTAAAAAGCAAACACAGACAAAGGCAGCAGCCCCCACCTTTTAAAGTTTAATAACGAATTCTGTTCTGAAGGCTGCTTTCCACTAATTAGCTCCAACAAGAAAGAACCTTGCCAAGTTGTTTGTCAAGGCTGCCAAAACATCCAGAGATAAGAACTAATTTACAAGGTTCTCCAAACACGAACTAAGATGTCCACCAGTTGAGCTTCAGAGCTTCTTTGCTGTCTGCAAAGAACGCTTTTCCAAACCTGGCTTGTATCCTCTTGAAGGAGGGGCCATGACCTTGCAGCCTTACTCCTGAGTCACCTGTGCTGCTGTAATTGTTCTTTCCTCTGAGTAATCCTTCATGCACATGCACTTGGCACAGGCTCCTCCTCATCGCTGCTGCCAGCCCCACAATCTCTGAAGGTAGCAGTCCACTCCCTGATGGTCCTGGCCCCTCATCAGAGACATCACTGTCCTCAACCATCTGCACCTGCCACCAGCTAACCACAATAGCATGTGTCTCCCGCGCACCCCCTGCCCCCCTGCATATGCACACCAAATACCCAACAATCAGCAATTGGGTGGCGGCAGTGGGGCTCTTTACATGCCGGGGAAAATGGCTCTGCATGCCACTTCTGGCACACATGGCATAGGTTCCCCATCATGGGTATAGGGTTTCCTGCCTAAGCAGAGGGTTGGATTAGAAGACCTCCAAGGTCCCTTCCAAATCTGTTTTTCTATTCTATCTGTACACACTCCAGATGTTTCTACTGACCAAAAAGTGACTTTATTGTTTTTGCTGAGAAATGTAGATGTTATTGATCATAACAGTGTCTGTATCTTGGCCAGAAAATTGATTAGTAGGTTTAATGTTGTCAAGGCTCTCATGTCAGGCAACATTTAAGTGCTGATAAAAATTGATGAACTATCACCATGAACTTTGTAAATTTCAAGAAGTTTCATCTGCAGATGGCCAATGATGGGTGAGCATGTTCCTCAGATATATGAACCTCAGAAGAGAACTGTCAGAGCTGAAGAAGCTTCTTGGGTGAGAAATGAAACTTCTTTAAAAGAAAAAACGAGAAAGTGCAGTTGCCTCCTGAAAAAGCACTTTGAGACAACCATGACATGGAGGACTGAGAATCTCTACAGCTTTTTAGCTATACAATTTGGGATGAACACTCTTTAAAGGGTGTGGGAGCAGGAATGGATTTCCAGAGGAAAAAAATTGCAGACTACTGGAATCATTTGCATCACTCAGGTGACCCCGAGGACATAGATATACCTCCAAGTGGCCTCAACGACCCTCTAAAAGGATGCAAATGACCAGCTGTCTGCAAGGAGTATAAATCCTTCCACTTCCCCAGCATTCAGTCAGAACTAAAGAAGCTTTTTGGGTGAGAAGTGAAATGTCTTCAAAAGAAAAACCAAGAAAGTCCAGTTGCCTCCTGAAAAAGCACCTTTGGGACTCAGAACATAGATTCACATATTTGAATACAAAGGCATCGACATTGTATTTCCACAGGCATGGAAATAACTGGTGAGAACTTCCAATCCAGAAAGGTGATAGTTACTCATCAGACACAGTTGGAAGGTAACTGATATAATTCGGAAGATAAAGAAAATAAAGATAAATCCTTATCGCAGAAAATCATGCTTGGCTGTAAAGATTTACTGAACTCTGCTGCCTGCGTGTCTACTCCTTCTTCTTTGGCAGTTTCAGAGAGATTTTTCTTTCTGAAGAATTATGCAAGAAAATGCCAGGAAAACATGAGTGACCCTTTACCCCCGTTCCCTTGGTACAATGATGCTGTTATAGAAAAGAACTGGCTTTCTTTTCTTTCTCTCCCTTTCTCTCTTCCTGTTTTCTGTCTGTCTTGTTTAGCAGAAAGAAAGAAAGAAAGAAAGAAAGAAAGAAAGAAAGAAAGAAAGAAAGAAAGAAAGAAAGAAAGAAAGAAAGAAAGAAAGAAAGAAAGAAAGAAAGACAGTTCCTGGCTCAGTTGCATTCAGGGCAATGTTGAAACTGTAAAACCCTCACATGCAACACGGATGATACAGGTAGTAGACTATACAGAGAGGAGGAGGAGAAGGAGGAGGAGAAGGAGAAGGAGAAGAAGAGGAGGAGGAGAAGAAGAGGAGGAGGAGGAGGAGGAGGAGAAGAGGAGGAGGACTTGTGTATGGATTTGATCTCTGTAAAGATTTAACTATTACATTCTGTTATTGCTGCACTAAACAGGAGAGTCAGAGAACAGGATGAGAGAAAGAAAAGAAAGGGGGGGGGGAACCCACTATTCTCTTTTTGAAGCTTAGCTGCAAAAGTAAGGAGAAGAATGTGTTGATATTTACAAGTCCTATCCCTGCCTGGCTTCTGAAACTCAAATGAATTGTTCCTTCAAATGGAGTAGATGTCTTCTGAGAAGCCAAGATATTGGCAACCAAGTGAAAGGGTGTCCCCACCATTTCCTAGAAAATGATGAAGTCATGCCACTAGACATGTTGATATTTGCCATCCAGATCATATCTTACATGTGCTTCAAATCAAGGAGCTGAAAAAGAGTTCCTCACCATCACTGAAAGCTGAACTGGCAAGCAATGCAATTTGATAACACAAGAGCTGAGTCTCGCGTTCAGAACTCAATGCTTTAGGTGTGGATTCAAGATGATTCAAGATTTTCTCAGGAACCGGGGGCAGGAGGAATCCCAAAAGTGACTGAGATTGGACAAGAGATTAAAAATGACTGCTTAAATAATGATGATGACATTATCTATTGGTGGTTGTTGCAAGAAAAGTTCAGAAAAGCTCTAGGCTCCAGTTGGACATCTCCAGCTCTTTGAAATCTAGAAAACTACTTAGTTATTTCAAAGTGCTCCAGAACAAATTGCGGTAACAACAAATAAGTTGGAATACATATCCGAATGTATTTTGTATTGCAACAACTACAGAATTATTCGGCCAGTAGATGTCAGTGTTTAGTGTGCATCTCTGGTTATTGTAATCTATGGCAGTGGTCGCCAACCTGTGGGCCGGGGACTACTGGTGGTCTGCAAGAAAATTTTGGTGGTCTGCAAAGAAATGTCACTTCCAAAGCACTCCCCAAAGCAATTAATCCAGGCTACGCAGGAACACAAGTCTGCACTGCCCACATGACCTGTGGGAACATAAAGCTTGTGTTGCTTGCATCGCGAACAACACGAGGTAGTGAGCGGAGGGGGTAAAGGGCAGAAGGGGGGGATAACTTGCCCCATGTGCCTCGCCTGGCCACCTCGCCTGGCCACCTGCTTCTTTCTGCTTCTGCTTTTGACTGCATGCAAGGAAAACAGCAAAAGTCTTTCTTTCTCTCCCCCAAACTCTGCCAGAAATGAGTCTTTGGGACCTTGCAAGGCATCCTGCTCCAACAGGCTGTGCCAGCATGACAAGTTTCACAAAGACTCATTTCTGGCGAAGTTTGGGGGAGAAAAAAAAGATTTCTGCTGCTTCTGCTGCTTTCCTTGCATGAAGCCAAAAGACTCTCTCTCTCTCTCTCTCTCTCTCCTCTCTCTCTCTCCCCCTGAGAACAGAACTGGAGATGGTATCCTGCAATCCCAATTAAAGAATGATCAATTGGTAGGAAAATGGGGTGGGGAATTTTCCTGCAGACTTTTTTTGGGATTTTTCCCAGGGTCTCTGGTCCACAGGATTTAAAATAATGAGTTTGGTGGTCCCTGAGGTCCGCCAAAAGGTTGCCGACCCCTGATCTATGGTTTCTTTATGTTCTGAGGAGAGTTTCCTATTTTCTGTTACAGTAATATAGTTGGGCAGTAAAGCACATGGTGACTGTGCTCTTTATTTGCTCTGTTGTGCTTTATATAAAGCAGGATTTCTAACAAAATATCTTTGTGAAATCAGAAGCCTCGTTGAAAAGAAATACATGTTAACAGCATGGATGCCATATGAGCCAGAAGCTTATAGGATAATACAACATCCTAGTGGTCTAACTCAGATCATGCAGGAGATCTGATTTCAGAAATAATTTAGTTTATTTTTCAACGGAGCTCTCGACTGGCATCAATGCTGGCGCTCCCCATAAAATGTTATATCCTAAAAGATTATCAGCAACTAAAGTTACTGTTTTATTTCATGCTGGATTTTGGCCAAGAGAATGGAGAAGTCCTTGTAGCATTCTCTCAGCTGTATCTTAAAAAATACTATACGTTTTAGAATGTTAAGGTTATGAAGGCATAGATATCATGTTGTGCTTAGAAATGTACAAATGTTCCAAGCTCAAATCAGCTGTTTGACAGCTAAAAATTAAACTCTTTATTGTCCTGAATCACAACATAAGCCTAAGATTGAAAATCAGGCTTGTCAGATGCTACATCTTTTCTATCCTGCTCTACAGAGTGGAGAGTTGGTCTCTGACAGAAAGCCCCTTGAAGAGACCAAAAGCATTTGAAATGTGGATTTACAGGCTGTTACATATAAGCTAGGTTGACAAAATCAGAAATGAGGAAATGATAAGCCTCCTGGAAAAGCCAAGAGAAATCATCGAAACCATAAAAAAGCTAAAGTTAGAATATTTTGAACATAGAATAGAACAGAACAGAACAGACACACAGACAGAACAGAACAGAACAGAACAGAACAGAACAGAACAGAACAGAACAGAACAGAATAGAATAGAATAGAATAGAATAGAATAGAATAGAATAGAATAGAATAGAATTCTTTATTGGCCAAGTGTGATTGTACACACAAGGAATTTGTCTTGGTGCAAATGCTCTCAGTGTACATAAAAGAAAAATACATTCGTCAAGAGTCAAGCATCATAAGGTACATCACTTAATGATAGTCATAGAGTACAATAAGCAATCAAATCATACTAGGAAATAGAATAGAACAGAATTCTTTATTAGCCAAGTGTGGTTGGACACACAAGGAATTCGTCTTGGTGCTCTCAGTGCTTTCAGTGTACGTAAAAGAAAAAACACTTAATAGTCATTGGGTACAATAAGCAATCAAATCGTATTAGGAAACAGTCAAAATAAATCATTAGGATACAAGCAACAAAGTTACAGTCATACAGTCTTAAGTGGGAGGGGATGGAGGGATAAGGAGTAATGAGAAGATTAATAGTAATAGTAGTGCAAACTTAGTAATAGTAGTAATAGTAGTGCAACCTTAGTAAATAGTTGGCCAGTGTTGAGGGAATTATTTGTTTAGCAGAAGGTGGCATTTGGGAAAAAACTGTCCTTGTGTCTAGTTGTTCTGATGTGTAGGGCTCTATAGCGTCGTTTTGAGGGTAGGAGTTGAACCAGTTTATGTCCGGGATGTGAGGAGTCTGTGGATATTTTCACAGCCCTCTTTTTGGCTCATGCAGTATACAGGTCCTCCATAGATGGCAGGTTGGTAGCAATTGTTTTTTCATGTGGTGCAACACCTGGAAAAATACAGCATCCTTCACTTCATCCTCCAGGGAAAGATTGAAGGCAAATAACTGTCCAGGCAGAAGAAGAACATTGTGGCTTCAAAATCTAAGGGACTGGGTTGGACAAAACTCAACAGCACTTTTTTGTGTGGTTGTTGATAGGATTGCCAACACGATCGCCTACATCCGATGACAGATATATGGCACAAGAAGAAGAATTGTCCTGGAGATTTATCTTGAGTGTTGGATGAAATTGCCATATTTCTTTCTATGTTGTTCTGAGTGTCTTGATCAATTTCAATTGGTTGTTTACAACATAGAATAATAAAATTGCATGAGACCTTGGGGGTCTTCTTGTCCAACCCCTTATTTGAACAGGGGAGCCTGTATGCTGTTCTTGGTAAATCGTTCAATCTCTTCTTAAAAGCCCCCAGTGATGGATCACCCACAACTTTTGGAGGTAAACCATTCCACTGATTAATTGTTCTCCTTAATTCCAGGTTGCTTCTCTCCTGGATTAGTTTCCATCCATGGCTTCTTGTCCTGCCTTCAGGTGCTTTGGAGAATAGCTTGACTCCCTCTTCTTTGGGGCAGCCCCTGAGAAATTGGAAGACTGCTATCCTATATAGTGTCTAGTCCTTCCTTTCATTAAACCAGACATAATTCCTAATTCTACACTTCCTGGCTGCAAATAGACAGTCAAAGGAACATCTGAACATCTCACACATTTGTTTACTTTTCATCCACACACACACACCCCAAAAAAATCCCTCCATTTGAAGAATGAAACAGCCAGAAAATCAGCAGATGTCTGTCCCACCCTTAATGTCACAGAAGCTGAGTAGTAGATATGAGGAGAAACCATCAAAGTTTAGATTAACAGCGTTGTTGGTCATCTAGTCCAATCCACTGCCCAAACAGGAAACCCTACATCATTTCTGACAAATGGCAGTCCAATCTCTTTTTCAAAGTCTTAAGTGATGACGCTCCTACAACTTCCAAAGGCAAGCTGTTCAATTGGTTGATTGTTCTATCAGAAAATTTCTCCTTATTTCCAGGTTGAATCTCTCTTTGATCAGTTTCCATCCATTGTTCCTTGTCTGGCCTTCGGGTGCTTTGGAAAATAGCTCGACCCCCTTCCTCCTCTCTGTGGCAGCCCCTCAAATATTGGAAAACTGCTCTCATGTCTCCCCTGGTCCTTCTCTTCACTAGACTAGCCAAGCCCAGTTCCTGCAACGGTTCTTATTTTAGTCTTTAGTATTGCTGGTGGCAGTAATGGTTTACATCATAAGCAAAGGTTTAGAAGAAAGCGATAAAAACATGCAAAAATGTGGGAATTGGAGGTTGCTCTTACCTTTTTTACTGAGTCCTCAATGAGGTTATTTCCAACTGGGATTAAAATTCCCCCGAGGATGGCCAACACTGCCCCAATGATCGTTCCCATCAGCAAACCACAATTTTGATTACACCCCATGTTTCTTCACAGAGTCACAGGTGCTCCTTCTGTTCCTTTTACCTTTTAAAAGGTTTTTTCTGATGTTCCCTCAAAATATGTATCGCAGAGAGCTAAGCATGTTTTCAAAAGAGGTTAAAGTACCAAGTTCAGCATAAACTGCTCAGTGAAAGATCATAGAGAAACATGTGGTGGGGCGGGGAGGAAAGCAATTAAAACTTAGAATAGCAAAGATGAAAAGTCGATATGGCCAGATTGAGATTGATAAAGCAGTTTCCATTTAATATCAGAGTTAACTTTTCTTTTTCTTTATAGGAGATTCAGAAATGAAGATCAGTAAGCAATCATTTCAGACTGAATTGTCCATCTGTTTCTAAAATAAGTCCGCATTTTGATCCAGAAGTTATGTGGGTGGTATGAGGACTAATCTGAAGTCACATTTTATTCAGTGTCATCATAACTTTGAATGGTAATTAAATAAATGCTTGTAAGTTAGAATAGAATTCTTTATTGACCAAGTGTGGTTGGACACATAAGGAATTTGTCTTTGGTGCAAATGCTCTCAGTGTACATTTAAAAAAGATACATTTGTCAAGAACCATCAGGTACAACACTTAATAATAGTCATAGGTACAATAAGCAATCAAATAATACCAGGAAACAGTCAATATGAATCATAAGGATACAAGTGACAAAATTACAGTCAGACAGTCACAAGTGGGAAGGGATGGGCAATAAGGAATCATGAGAAGATTAACAATAACAGTAATAGTAGTGTAGACTTTGTAATAGTTAAACATTGTTGAGATATGAAGTTATATATGAAGTTAGTAGCAGTAACAGAATTGGAAGGGACCTTGGAGGTCTTCTAGTCTAACCCCCTGCACAAGCAGGAGACTCTATACCATTCTAGACAAATGGATGTCTAGTCTCTTCCTAGAAACCTCTAGTGATGAAGCCCTCACAATTTCTGAGGGCAAGCCATTCCACTGCTTAATTGTCCTTACTATTAGGAAGTTTCTCCTTAGTTCTAGATTGCTTCTCTCCTGGATTAATTTCCATCGTTTGCTTCTTGTCTTGATTTCTGGTGCTTTGGAGAATAGCTTGAACTCCCTTTTCTTTGTGGCAGCCCCTCAAATATTGAAAGATGCTACCATGTCACCCATAGTCCTTCTCTTTCTTGAACTAGACATACCCAGTGCCTGCAACCATTCTTTTCTTGTATCTGCCTTCTGAAATGAGTGAAGGAAGAGCATTAAACTAACTCAGTTTAAAGCCCTTCTGAGAATGTTGGATAGTGTAAAATGGTTTAAATATCCTGCTTATCTCAACATGGAAGAGAGGCTGCTCAGGAAAACACTTTGTCTTGTTGTCTTTCCAAACCAGAATTCAATGTCCAACTATTCTCCAAGACTGCATTATTATTACTATTAATCTTCTCATCACTCATCGCCCATCCCCTCCCACTTGTGACTGTATGACTGTAACTTTGTCGCTTGTATCCTTGCAATTTATATTGACTGTTTCCTAGCATGATTTGATTGTTTATTGTACCCTATGACCATTATTAAGTGTTGTACCTGATGATTCTTGACTCTTGATGCATGTATCTTTTCTTTTAGATACACTGAGAGCATTTGCACCAAGACAAATTGCTTGTGTGTCCAATCACACTTGGCCAATAAAGAATTCTATTCTATTCTATTCTATTCTATTCTATTCTATTCTATTCTATTCTATTCTATTCTATTCTATTCTATTTTGTTCTGTTCTGTTCTGTTCTGTTCATTATCTATTCTATTCTATTCTATTCTATTTATTCTGATTTATTCTATTCTATTCTTAGAATTCTCTGGGAGGGCGGAGCTGGTGTCGCGATGATATGGCAAGTGATCCTGTAGGTCTGAGATCGCTGCCGATACCTTTGCTCCTGGACAGTCCAATCAGATCTAAACCGTCCTGAAGAGATGGTGAATGTAAAGAGTGCATGCTGATGATCTCAGGGATATCACAAAGTCCCTGGTAGATCCAGGAGAAGCTCTTTTTGCCAGTGGCAAAGAGGCAGCCATTAAAGCTACTGAAGTTGGGACAGCTCCGAAACGAAAGAGAACGGAAAGAGAGAGTGTGCCGGTTTGATGAGAACTTTTTCTTTATTTTAAGATTTGAAAGGACACCATAAGGAAGAGAAAGAATCTGTAAAAGTTTTGACAGAAGTGATTAAGTGACGATTTTAAATAGGAATGTCAAAAAAAATTTTTTTTCTCATTGCTGGGTTTTCTACACATGTTTTTATATTTTGAAACTGGACTGGGTTTTTTTTTTCTTTCACTTTCTTCCACCTATGCTTTTTCTCCTTTTTGACTTTATAATATTTTAGACTAGAGACTCCCTTTTAGTCATTTTTTAAAATAACTTTTCTCCTTTTTAATTAATTTTTATATTTTGTTTGGAAGAGCAGGGGGAAAGTGAAAGCAAAAGAAACTTTGTAACACTGCCAACTAGAGGCTTGGAAATATTCTATTTCTTTTTCCTGACCAGACAAAGCTGAGAAAGAACTGAGTCTTCTTTTCAAGGACATTGTTATTTGATAAGATAGAGGGAAGAACATGGGGAAGTATTATTGCAGGTGATCTTCTGGGTTTCTATCAACAGCTGGAGTCTGTTGTTGAAGCTTACAGGAAAAAAAGATGATAAGACTCTGGAGAAGAGAGTTATAAATGTTTGGATAATCAAACAAGGTGCAGTGTGCTCTTTTTATTTTTTCTAAGCTGCGCTACCTCTGGCAAGAGAGAAAACATTGAAATATAAAGACAAGGAGATTGTGGTCCTGAAACAGGTACCCAGAAGAGTGAGAGAGATGAGAAGATAATACCTATTTCTGACCAAAATGCTACTTTAAAAAAGAGGTGAATTATAGATGGCTGATTCCAGAAGGTTTAATGTTCACATGGCAAGAACAGAGACATAGAATTGACTCAATTGAGAAAGCTGAATCATTTTACACAGAATTTTTTGGAGGGAAAGAGGAAGAGGCAGAAAAAGAAATCTCACTAACTGAATTCCAAGAGGACTACCAAATGACGACTGAAAAAGAAGAAGGTGCAGTAGGTGGAAAGGTAGAAGCCAAAGAACAACGTGAACCAAGATCAATGAGAGCTGCTAAACCTAACTACAAAATATAACCATGGAAGAGAAAAAACTGATTACAATTAATATAAATGGACTTAACTCAGCTGTTAAAAGAAGGAAAACTTTCCATAAATTAGAGAAATTAAAATTTAATATAATCTGCCTACAAGAAGTACATATCAAAAAGCAATATGAACAATTGTTGATACAGCCAAAATTAGGGAAAATATTTACTTCTTTGACACAATGCAAGAAAAGAGGAGCGGTTTTATACATTAAAGATATTATCCCAGCGAAATTGATCTATACTGATGATGATGGAAAAATACTAATGGTGGAAATAATGGACAATAATATGAAAAAACTCCTGATTGCAATCTATGCCCCGAATGACAATCAAGAAGAATTTTATAAAAAATTACATATTTCCAACCTGAATTGGACTATGCTAATATTGTTATGATGGGAGATTTTAATGAAATTGTAGACAATAAATTGGACTATACAGCACAGAAAACAACAAACCAAAACAGAAAGACTCTCCCTAAATCTTTTTTTTTTAAATGGTAGATGAAATAAACTTAAAAGATACATGGAGAGAAAGAAATGCTAAAACTAAACAATACACCTTCTACTCAAATAGACACTTATCATGGTC
The DNA here is from genome assembly GCA_033807585.1 of Hydrophis major. Taxonomy (NCBI): domain Eukaryota; kingdom Metazoa; phylum Chordata; class Lepidosauria; order Squamata; family Elapidae; genus Hydrophis; species Hydrophis major. Next base: position 154,368,091 of record CM066331.1, on the reverse strand, counting down.
CAGAATAGATATGATATGGATGTCAACAGAATTGTTAACTAATATTCAAGAAATAAATATTGAAACAAGTACTTGAGCAGATCACAATCCAATGACAATTAAATGGAAAGGACAAAGAAGATCTAGATGGATGTTAAATAATACTATATTAAAGGAAAAAGACTTCACACAGTGGATGGAGAAAGAACTGGCTTTCTTTTTTAGAGAAAACAAAAAAGAAGATACATCAATCCAGAATGTATGGGACACAATGAAGGCATATGCCAGAGGCTTGATAATAGACTATACAAGGAAAAGAAATACCATGAAAAGATTAGCCTCTAAGGCAGGGGTGGGCAAACTATGGCCCGCGGGCCACATCTGGCCCATTGCTCTGTCCAATCCAGCCCGCCTCTGAAAAAAAATTGCTGGGCGTGGCTTATTGCCCTGCGCCACATGGCTCCCAAAGCTGCAAAACAGCGTGGAGCACTCTCGGGGTAGGAAAGAGAAGAAGAACTTTGCAAAGACCTAGGCTGGGAGTTTGAAATCACCTCTGAGTGCGACCTCTCCAAAGGTGAGTCCCCACCGATCCCCCTTTTTTTTCCGGGGCTTCCAGGCTTAAACTTTGCAAAGGCAAAGTTTGCAGCCGGGAGCATTTTCTTGCCGAGGAGCGGGAAGGGTTCTGCCCAGTGGGCGGGCGGGCTGCTTGGAGGAGACGACCCGGTGGTGCTCCGGGTTTCCCCTCTGCCCTGTAATTCAGGGACAGGCGCGAGCGCCCGTGAGGAAAAATGAAGACACAAGTTGCTGCGAAGTTGCTTGGGTGCTGGGAGCCACCGTCGTAGTGAGCGGCTCATCGGGCACATACGCGAGGAGGAGGGCTTGTAAAGTGCCATCCGAGCAGGACTGCCAAGCCAGGAAACGGGGCACCAAGGCAGGGCAAGGGTCCACCAGCAGCGGCCTAGCTTTAGGTGGGCTTGGATGCCCCTGAGCGCAGTTTGCTGTTTGTTCTCTCCTGGGACTCAGTTTGGAAAGCGTGGAAAGTAGCCGCGGTGTTACTTTTTCTTATATATATATATATATATATATATATATATATATATATGTATATATATATATATATACACATATACACACACACACACACACACACACACACACACACACATATATATATATATATATATATATATATATATATATATATATATATATATATAAAATGTGTGTGTGTGTGTGTGTGTGTATGTATGGCATTCAGCTTTTTTCAGGTATTTTCCCACGTCATAGTAGTGGTGCTTTTAAAGTTGTAGCAACATTTCAGCAGAATCTTATCTGCCATCATCAGGCTTCTGTATGAATGTCATACACACACACACACACACACACACACACACATATATATAATATTCTTATATATAATTTGCTGCATTTTATAACGGGCCCTTTTTAATGGCCTTTTATAAAATTGGTTCAGCCCTCAAACGCAGATCTGATTTTCCATGTGGCCCCTGACAGAAATTAATTGCCCACCCCTGCTCTAAGCTATTAGAAGATGAGTATAAAGGACTTGAAAAAGAGCTACAGAAAATGCCACAGAAAAAGGACACTGTTAAAAATGGATATAATTAATCATAATATAGGTCGAATAGAATTAGCATAGAAAAGAATTAGCATAGAAAATCAGAGGTGCTAAACAGAACTACTTTGAAGATGCAAATAAATCAGGTAGATGGTGAGCATAAAAATTGAGAAAGGAGAAAGAATCAAGGAGAATATTGCAATTGACCAAGGCCAAATTTGCTATGGTAGTAAAGAGAAGAAGGAAATCATACGAGACTATTATGGGAAACTATACACACAAGAGAATGATGAGGAAAGAGTTAAACAGTATTTGCAGAATGCTAATTTGCCCCAGATACCTAAAGAGATTGAAACAATGTTAGAAAGCAATATAAAGATGATGGAGTTAACTGAAGGACTCAAGAAGCAAAATAATGGAAAGGCATGAGGCCCAGATGGATTTCCGGCAGGATTTTATAAAACATTACAAGAACCGTTGGACCTTCCATTGCTAGAAGTTATGAATGAAGTTATGTCAAAGAAGAAGATGCCTAAATCGTGGTCAGAAGCTTATATTACACTTGTCCCAAAAGAGGAGGCCGATCCATTACAAATCAAGAACTATAGACCTATTTCCTTACTAAACACAGATTATAAAATTTTTGCTTCAATATTGGCAGAAAAACTTTAAAAAACTTAAACAATTTTATCCATCCTGATCAAAATGGATTTCTGCCAAAGAGACAAATTAAAGATAATATGAGAGTAATCTTGGACACTTTGGAATACTACAAGGCACATCCTGAAAAACAAATGGCTTTGATATTTCTAGATGCCCAAAAGGCATTTGATAATGTGAATTGGCAATTCATAGCTGGAACAGATGGGCTTTGGTAAAAAATTTATTCAAGCAATAGGAGCTATATATCATAATCAAATGGCAAAGGTAATGATAGAGGGAGAACTGACACTCTATTGATATAAGAAAAGGAACAAGACAAGGGTGCCCACTATCACCTCTGTTGTTTGTGTTAACCTTGGAAGTGCTAAACAGAAATATTAGAGAAGAAAAGGATATAAAAGGGATGAAAATTAAAAAGGAAGAATTTAAGTTGCAAGCATTTGCAGATGATTTGGTTTTCATTTTAGAAGACCCACTAGAAACAGCATCAAAATTGATAGAAAAGATAGAGACATATGGAAAGGTGGCGGGTTTGAAAATAAATAAAGATAAGACAAAGAACTTGACAAAGAATATACTATCAAGACAAAAGGAAGAACTGGCAGATCTATTAAAAATTCAGGTCACGAATAAGATCAAGTACTTTGGGGATACATTTGACAGCAAGACGCAGTACACTAAAAGAGAATAATTATATCAAACTTAAGTAGCAGATAGCACTAGATTTGGTGAAATGGGAAAATTTACAACTGTCATTAATAGGGAGAATATCAACAATCAAGATGAATATATTACCCATAATTTTATATTTGTTCCAAACAATTCCAATTAGGCTTGGAGAAGATTACTTTGAAGATTTAAATAAAATTGTGTTGAAATATATATAGCAAGGTAAGAAAGCGAGAATAAAGTTAAAACTTTTGCAAGATGCTAGAATAAGAGGAGGATTTGGTTTGCCTAATTGGGAGTTGTATTACCAAGCTACAAATCTGATGTGGGTTAAGGAATGGATAACATTAAGAAATACTAGATTGTTGACATTAGAAGGACATGATCTGTTGTTGGGGTGGCATGCTTTTCTTTGGTATAAAGGAACTAAAACACAGGGGTATTTTAAAAGACATTATATACAGGAGTCTCTGTGGTTAAATTGGGAGAAGACTAAAAGACAATGTTATTTGAAAATTCCAGTCTGGCTATCGACTATTGAAGCATTTTCTTATTCTATAATATATAAAAAGCAAGAAACAATTAGATATGGTGAAATATTGAATGAAAAGGGTGAACTTAAATCTATACAAAAATTATAGGAACAAGGTATAAAGATGGATTGGTTTTCATATGTGCAAGTACATTCAAGGTATGATAAAGACTCTAAAACAGAAGGTTTCTATGATAAACTGACTGATTTAGATAAGATTTTGACAGGTACTGATGAAAAGGTGATTTAAAAAATTGTATGGTTGGAAAAAATGACAAAAAAAGCATATAGATTTGAAACCAAAGATATTTTAATTGGGAATTTTAACTGAAATATATAGTAAAGAATTGAAATACCTGATTTATATAGTAAAGAATTGAAATACCTGATTGTAAATGTATTAACAGCAGCTAGGATTGTATTTGCTAAAAGCTGGAAAAATTAGAAAACACCATCACAGGAGGAAATCGTTAAGAAAATATTGGAATGTGCTGAAATGAGCAGATTGACATTTGAAATCAGAGAACAAGATGATAAACAATTTTATAAAATTTGGGATCTATTCTATCAATGGTTAGACAATAAAATATAGTAATGAAATATGCAGATTCTTAGAAAATAATAAATATATAAAGATGTTTTCTTTTCTTATTATATGTACAAAATGATTCTAGGATAGATCTGGGATGATAATATGAATTGTCATAAAACAAATTAAGTAAAATATGATTATTTAATAAAACATGAATAAATAAAAGTATAGTCAAATGATTGATTAATAATGATATTAATGTATTTAATACTTGATTGAAAATACGAGAATATTACAAAGTAATTGTAATTGAAGACTACGAAATGGAAGCACAAAACAATTTATAAACCAACCAGCACACTGTATGTATATATATGGAAGATGGCTTGATGTTTTTTTATGTTTTGTTTGTTTATGTTTGTTTTAAAAACCAATAAAAAAAAAAGAATTCTCTTGGCTTCTTAATATCCCAAATGCTCTTGGATTTTTTTTTATTTAAAAAACATGCAATTTAGTAAGGAAATATTGCTTCCCCCAGCACCAAAACTATTTCCTAATCTCAGGGAGACTCAATCCTAAGGAGAAAACAAAATTTCCTTCAGACAATAGAATATAAGTGTGAGGATTGGTCATAAATCACTTTTTTTTCAGTCCCATTGTAACTTCAAACAATTGTTAAATGAATCGACATAAGTTGATTATCTCCTGTAATCAAACATGTTCCTGAACACCCAAATCTCTAAGTGAAAATCAGATCAAGTCCAAAGAGAAGTCCATTGTGAAGTAATATGATGTCTCCTCTGGACAACTCCTTTGATGCTTCCTCAGAGGTAAGTTTGAAAGAGACTGAGATCATTCCTGGCATGTCAGGAATGATTGGCCCTGAAGTTCCAGCAAAAGAGGCTTTGTCTGGGGACACTTGCAAGCCAGTGAAGAAGAGGAGGAGCTACTTGCTGTGATAGATCTCAGAGCATGCAAGGCAAAGAAACCAAAGTCTGCCAGGTTGCTGGGGAAAAGGTCTTGCCCTTCTTGATGGGCTCCACTGGGAGCTATTTAGCACAGCAAGTAAAGGGAGGGTCTGTGTATGGTGTCAACTGGTCTTTTTAGTTGCCAGTAGAAAGAGAGTGGGGGAATATAGTGCATTCTTCAAATGCTTCAGATAATCGCCTTGGCAGCCCAAGGTGCAAAAATATTACTGGAGAGCATGATTGATGACTCTTGGCTATGGATGTGTCCCATTGGAGAATATACATCCAGGGGGCGGGGGGAAGACCAGGGTCAAGGGAAAATGAATGATGTATTTTAGTGTCAGCTGCACCCAGCTAACGTCAACATGGCCACTGCTAATAAAACAATTTTTTTACACTGAGAGATGCGGCTAGAGACTTATGATTTGAATGGGGGTGGATTTGTTGGGGCCCTGACATATGGGTTGTGGCTGTGTGCTCATTTGTGCTTCCTGAAACTCTGAATTGCTATATCCCATGAGCTAAAGTGGATGTAATTTAAGTTTTGCTGGGAGGGGGGATTTATGTTCATTTATTGGATTCATTGTTTGAGCAGCTTCTCGTTTGTGGTATGGACCAATTGACCATTGTCTAGGGAATTAATCTGGGTTTGTTCATGGCTGGCTTTGGTGGCAATACCTACTGTCATGCTCCTGTCAGAATCTGATTCTGAGGCGGAGGCTGAGCAGCTGACGGAGTGGGAGTGTGGCTCCATTGACTGTGGAAGAAACTGGGGAAGGGCAAAGTCCAGCTGGGCAGAGCAGGGGAGAGGTAGAGAAAGGGAATTTGGAGGAAGACCCAGACCCACCCTCTCTTCATCCTAGGGCAAACAGGGAGGAGTGGAGAAGGGAGCAACATGAGTTGCATGGCTTACAGGGGAGGTAAGGCCCCTGATTCCCTTCATTACCTGCAGCTGGGAACACAGTGTTTAAAAGGGGAATTTATGCACAGCAACTTGTTGGAAACAAATTATGAGTTATCTTTTATTGTTGATGCTTATTTGGGTTCCTGGCGTCTTCCTGGCTGTGTGTGTTTTGTTGGCCTTTGAAGTCTGCAATTCCTTCTGCTGCCCTGTACAGTTAATTGCTGTAGTGTAGTTTGTGTGGATTTTTATTTACAGTTTATATATACTTCATTTTTGGACTGAATTTCTTCCACTTAACAACTGTTCTTGGGAGAGTTGTTTTTTCCAGCCGAAGGTAACTGGAAATTGGGGGCAAAGTTGGAGGCATTAAAGAGGTATTACTTATTTGACTGTGTTGCCTTTGTGCCACATACCGAGTCATCACACCTGCTGCTTCCAGCAATGCCTCCCTCTGCCTGCTGTGCTAAATATATCTCCCAGTACAGCCCATCAAGAGGGTTGAGGCCTTTTTCCCAGCAATTATACAGTTATAAACCCAGCTAAAGAGAATTGCTTGGGGAAGACAAATAAAAAACCCCATAAACCACAATGACGTGGGGCAGCACAAGTAACCTATTGGCCCCACCTTCCTTTCAGTCTCCAAGCTGTCAGAGTGTTGAGCCATGTTTCAAAGTCATCTTTGTTTTTCAAACAGATGACGAAGCATTGAATGTCCAGCTTGGAATCATGCAAGGTGGAAGGGAAGAGTGGGTTAAGACCCACTCATGTAGATCTCTCAGTCATGTAGGGGTTTGGGTCTACAACAACTCACCATGGCCAACTTGCCATGGTCAACTCACCATGGCTAACTGGCCAACTTGCTAAGGGACAACTCACCATGGGACAAGAGTTACACTAATATCAAAAAAATAGTGGAATAGAATAATTGAAGAAAGGATACCAAAGGAGGAACAAAAAGAAATGTGAATGACAAAAATTAAAATATATTTTTAACTATTTTAAATATATTAAATTAAAGAAATGACCTGCAACGAATTGTCCCATGGCGAGTTGGCCATGGTGAGTTGCCCTGGCAAGTTGGCCATAGTGAGTTGCTGGTGAGTTGGCCATAGCAAGTTGCCTTTATGCATTGGCCATGATGAGTTGCTTTGGCAAGTTGGCCATGGTGAGTTGCCTTGGCTAGTTGGCTATGGCAAGTCACCTTGGCAAGTCGGCCATGGTGAGTTGTCTTGGTGAGTTGCCCTAGTGAGTTGGCCATGGTGAGTTGCCCTGGTGAGTTGGCCATGGTGAGTTGCCTTGGCAACTTGGTCAAGGTGATTTGCCCTAGTGAGTTGACCATGGTGAGTTGCCCTGGTGACTTGGCAAGTTGCCTTTGCAAGTTGCCTTTGCAAGTTGGCCATGGTGAGTTGTCCCATTACACAAAGTGTAAACAAGTGTTGATCTTGGAAAACCATCTGTGTGTTTCCACAGAGCTGTTATACTTAGCTCCATTTTGTGTTGAAAGCTTAAAGAACAAGCTTTACCAAAGATGTATCATTTTCTTTTTTTACATGTGGACTAGAGATCATGGAATTTAGGACACAGAATGCAAAATAACAGATTTGGAAGGGACCTTGGAGGTCTTCTAGTCCAACTTCCTTCTCAAGCAGGAGACCCTATGCTAGAAATAGCTGTCCAATCTCTTCTTGAAAACTTCCAGTGTTGGATCACGCACAACTTCCCAAGGCAACTCATTCCCAACTGATCGTTTGTTCTCACACTGTCAGGAAATTTCTCCTTCATCCTAGCTTGGATCTCTCTTTCATTAAGTTTCCAACTGTTACTTCTTGTCCTGCCCTCAGGTGCTTTGGAGAATGGATCAGTCCGGTCCAGAGGTAGTATTCAGCACATTCTGACCACTTCTGGAGAACTGGTAGTGGAAATAGTTTGGAGAACCGGCAAATGCCACCTCTGACTGGAGATTTTGCAGTATCCTTCCCCTGCCATGCCCACCAAGCCACTCCCACAGAACTGGTAGTAAAAAAATTTGAATCCCACCACTGGTCCGGTCCCTTTCCATCAGGGAGGAGAGAAGATGGCAAGAATATGCTAATAAAAATTAGAGATCACAACTCAGTTGGGAAGAACAGGAAGCTTTACACAATATAACTCAGAGCAACCAATCAAATCACAAGCTGTTCCAATTTCTGTTTTTATCACCTCCCAGTCAAGTGTGCAAAGACAGCCCTGTAGGCAAGGAGTCATCAAAAAGTCATCAGCAGCAAACATGTTGTGCCCAGACACAAGAACATTCATATGTTTATTAATGCATATTACCAGAGAGCCCCAAAATAGAATACACCCTGTCTCTTCACAAATAAGGGTGTCCTGAATTCTTACTCAGCTGATTTTATGCTGGCTGCAAACTGTTGACTTGAAACAAAACTAATTAACATTGATCCTCATTTCATGGGTATCACTTACGATTGTGTAATACAATCATTCCTATATGAAAACTAACTTGATTATTAGTGTTCCCAATTATTGATTCACGATGTTATGCTGACTTCACTCTAAAGTTCCTAAACCATTTCTTCCATATAATGATCCCAATTTGTCAGTCTTGGAAGTATGGCAGGATCCTCTCTGCTGATCAGAAAAGAATTTCTGGGTATCAACTGATTTTTGGTTATCTAACTTCAAGCAACCCTTGGTGGCTTGTAAAGATTCTCCATCATCCAGGTCATTGTTATCCCAAAGGTGTTTTTTCAAGAGACAACTGGACTTTGTTTTTCTTTGAAAACATTTTGCTTCTCATTCAAGAATCTTCTTCAATACTGACTGGATGGAGGGGAACGAAAGGATTTATACTCCTTGCAGACAGCTGGTCATTTGCATCCTTTTTGCAGAGTCATTGAGACCACCTGGAGGTACATCATTTTCATTATTCAGATGACCCTGAGAACACAGACAAACCTCCAAGTGGCCTCAATGACTTCATTCCCATTTTCACTGAGATGCACCATTGTCACCTGCCTGCCAACACCTAAAGTTTACATTCTTTCCAACTTCAGGTCATATAGAATTTTTTATTTTTTTAAAAAAAGATGAATTAATAATGTAGGATCCAATCTTGGTCACCGGGACCAAAGATTTATTCTTCCAAGTTCTAGATTCTGGAGAGAGAAAGAAATTCCCTGAGGTGAGGATGGGCTCCAGCATGAGCCTAGAAGTTTGAAAGAATAAATCTTTGTTCCTGGTGACCAACTCAAAATGGTTCCTGCAGAATTATCTGGGCACACGTACATGTGCCTTCATTCACGAAATGAATTAATTTCAGTGATAGTGTTGTGGCCTGTTGGCTGCTGGCCACTCCAGCAGCTGAATCAGAGAAGGACGGCAGTGTGGGAGTCAGGGTTAGCATCAAGGCATCTTGAGAACTCCGAGGGCGGGAGGGAGGGAATGGAGCTGGCAGAGAGAGATGGGAGGCAGAGCCTGGGCCATCCATCAGCCCTTAGATGGATAGTCAACAGTCCCCAGGTCTGGAGGTGGCTGTTGAGGAAGAGGAGGAATAACTGGGTCCAGTGCCTGATGCACAGATGCACAGAAGGCAGAGGAAAGGAGAGCAGTGGAAATCTATGGGCCGGTCCTTGGGACGGAAGAGCCACTGCTGCTAGCAAAGCCCCATCCTAACTCTGGGGATAAAAAGCTGGGGGTGGAGATGAATAGATGTGGCAGAACTATTCATCTCCCAGACAGATGGACTTGTTACCCTGCTGTCTCTCTCTCTCTCTCTCTCTCTCTGTGTGTGTGTGTGTGTGTGTGTGTGTGTGTGTGTGAGAGAGAGAGAGAGAGAGAGAGAGAGAGAGAGACACTTTTTGCCAGGGCTGCTGGTGCTCCTAATAAAGTAATCATTCATTTAATTACAGAGGGTTTGTCATGTTTGGAGCCGGGTCAGAACAGATACCAAAACACAAGTCTATTAAACTCCATCTGGTTCATATTTACACTGATGTACTAATTGCATACCACACTTCTAATTTAGAAAGTCAGGGTGACATAATAGCATTCCTACCATAATTATTTTTTTTTACATAATTACAAAATAGGCTGGGTTTAAGAGAATGTGACTCGCCCAAAGTCACTCATGGAAACTCTGTGGCTGAGAAAGGATTAGAAACTGGATTCCTCTCCATTGTGGTTCAACCTTGGCTTTCTATGTTGCTGTTACTGGACTGCCAAAGTGCAGTTTCTCACTCCTTCTGAAACTTGGAAGCCACATGTTACAAGCTGAAACAAGCTCATATTTCATCTCCCAAATGAGTACCACTCATATGTGACACAGAACCTCACCTACCTTTGGCAGAGCCAAAAGTACTTTTCAAGATGCTTGGAGGCCCTGCCCGCCCAAAATATATTAAGGCTGCCTATTTGATGCTTATTGCTAGTTTATCTCTAAGATCTTTCCACAACAGTGTACCCGAAAACTACTTTTGCAAGTTTGCAAAAGGCAGAGTGGGAAGGTTAGGGGAGCTTGGGGTGAGGAGGACTGAAATCCAAATAACCAAACAGGACTTTTCAGTAAGTCCTTTACTAGCAATTAATATTCTACAATTGTTGGTCTTTCTTCCTCTTCTTCTTCTTAAAAAAAAAAAAAAAAAAGAAGTCACAGCTTTTGAAGACAAACACAACAGGGCTCTTTTCTTCAGAGGGCTGGGAGGCAAAAAATAATTATCATCCTTTTCCAGCCCAGCCACTCAGTTGTGTAACTTCGTAACTTTGGTTCCCGTTCTTCAACACCCAAGGTGTAAAAAAACAAACAAACTCAGAGGAAACAGCAGTCAAGCTACAGAATTGGCAGAACAAACTTCAGTCCAAATTGGAGTTTCATTCTGAAGGGGATGAAAATGGGATTTTCTTCAGAGAGACCCAGAAGTTCAGGTTTCATGCCAGTCTTTCTGATGAGGTGAAAATAGGGCATCTGAATGTCAGTGGCGTTCTGGTTAGAAAAAGTGACTTTATCTGTCAACGCTGTATTGCAGGCATCTTCCTCAGGATATTTACATATACAGAGCATAACCAACACCAACACCAGGAAGGCAAGTCTACTTTCCTCTGGGAATTGGAAGAAATGGGTGCTTTCACCAGCAGCATCTTTCTGCAGGCCGAGAAAAGAAAATAACACAAATGAGTCTGATAAATCCAGAAATGTTAAGATGATTGACTGGGACTTAATGTCTATTTGAATGCATCCTTGAGCCAAGATGCTAGGATTCATATTATTATTTTATTTTTTCCTCAAGCTATGGGTCCTTAGCCTTAGTTAAAACATATCAGTGTCTATCACTATATTTTCCTGTTGCTAGTAAGAATCAATAACTGAAAGTCCTACAAAACAGGACAAGAGAAGGGACTTTGGAGGTCTTCTAGTCCAACCCCTTGCTCGAGCAGGAGACCCTATACCATTCCAGACAAATTGTTGCCCAATCTCTTCTTGGAAACGTCTAGTGTTGAAGCACCCCAACATCTGGAGGCAAGTTGTTCCACTGATTAATTGTTCTCACTGTCAGAGAATCTCTCCTCAGTTCTAGGTTGCTTCTCTCCTTGGTTACTTTTCAACCATTGCTTCTTGTCTTGCCTTTTGGAAATTAGTTTGATCTCCTCATCTTTGTAGGAGCCCTTCCAAGATTGGAAGACTGCTACCATGTCACTCCTAGTCCTTCTTTTCATTAGGCTAGGCATACCCAATTCCTGTAACTGTTCTTGGAATGTTTTCACCTCTATGAATCTAGTTATTTATCTCTATTTTCTTATCTCTTGTTTCTTCCTTAAGCTAAGGCCCATAGCCTTAGTTTCAAAGAAAATAACAGCTTAACCATGTACCTTTATGGTGAAAAACAATAATTGCAAAGAAATGACGCCTTAGGACATGGTACCTGCCCTGCACAACAGCAACTGTCCAAAGATCTCATCATTCCCAATGATTGGAAATCTGACTGGTCCCCCAAATATTACCATAGAATATTACCTATTAGCTGGAATGGTTGCCTGAACATACATACATACATACATACATACATACATACATACATACATATATATATATATATATATATATATATATATATATATATATATATATATATATCTGGCATTCAGCTTTGTTCGGGTATTTTCCCACGTCATAATAGTGGTGCTTTTAAAGTTTTAAACTATTATGACGTGGGAAAATACCCGAACAAAGCTGAATGCCAGACATGTAAGTACCCGCGAAAACTTAAGAAAACAAATATATATATATATATATATATATATATATATATATATATATTGCTACCCCCTATTTCACCTTTAAAGCCCTTCATGACTTGGGAGCAGGTTATCTGAGGGACCATCTCTTGCCAATCACAGCCACCTGACCCACTACAGCAGGGAGGCAGGGAACGCTGCGAGTCCCATCCCCTAGGGAGATACACCTGGTGGGTCCCAGAAGAAGGGCCTCCCTCGCTCTGGAACACCATTCCCTCAGAGATTTGAACAACCTCCACTCTAATTTTTGATTACCACAATGTAAAAAAGATGTTGAGACTCTAGAAAGAATGCAGAGAATAACAACCAAGAGGATTAGGGGACTGGAGGCTAAAACATATGAAGAACGGTTGCAGGAACTGGGTATGTCTAGTCTGAGGAAAAGAAGGACATGATAATAGTGTTTCAAAATCTTAGGGGTTGCCACAAAGAAGAAGGAGTCAAGCTATCCCAGGATAGGACAAGAAGCACTGGGTGGAAACTAATCAAGGAGAGAAGCAACTTAGAACTAAGGAGAAATTTCCTGACAGAACAATTAACCAGTGGAACAACTTGCCTCCAGAAATTGTAAATGCTGCAAACATTGGAAGTTTTTAAAAAGATGTTGGATAACCATTTGTCTGAAGTGCTGTAGTGTTTCCTACTTAGGCAGGGGGTTGGACTAGAAGACCTCCAAGGTCCCTTCCAATTCTGTTGTTCTGTATTCTATAATATTCTTCTGAAAGGCATTGAAGACTTGGTTCTGCCAGCAGGCCTGGGAAACCCAGAGTGGGATGGAGCCCATTAAATTCCTGTTATGAATGTTGTCACCAGGGTGGGATAGGGTTTTATTTCATTATGTTTCTTTTTATTTCTTTTATATAGTGTTTTTATATCCTTGTAAGCTGCCTTGAGTTTCCATGTGCGAGTAGGTGGTGATACAAATTTTCTAAATAAATAAATAATGTCCTAGGCCACACAGAATCTGGTGGAGCCAAGAGCCCTTCTGAATTAATGGATTGCAGGTCTTAATTCCAATCCTCGCTTACTTATTTGGGGCTCTTTCCTTTGCATAGGAAGAAAGCAACCAGGAATCCCAGAAAGATCACAGATCCAATGATCATTAGTGCCAGCTGAAGGAAGTTCAGAAGTTTGATCTTGTTGATAACTTTGGATCGGAAAATGTCTGCTTTCTCATCACCAATAATTGCGGTCTGGAAAGAGAGAGAGAGAGAGAGAGAGAGAGCATTTTTCAACATATTTCCAGCAGAAGAATGCAATCTGAATATGCAGCAGCAGAGGAATCATTATCCTTCCTTTAATGACCCCATAATCCCTTTTGGGGGTGGAGTCTGGGCAATTGAATGCTGAGTGTTTACTGGCTGGATGCCCTTCCTGTTGCCAATGAGGAGTTTTGTTCAGCAGATATATTCTCATTGTCCTCAGAGAGAGAAATATTTGCCTCTATTTAGGATTGAACTCACAGTCTCCTGATTGTGGGGCGAGAGTTTCACTCTACGCCACGCTCCCACTCATGCAGCAGCAGAATGCTCTTCCCAAATAAGTGTTATTTTGCAATTTGCACAATTTTGCATAAAATAGAGTATCCAGCTTGCAATAGGAAAGAAGATGACAATTGCAAGCAGCAAACAGATTCTCTGCGATCAGATGGTAAATCAGCAGGAAGAGGAAGGAACCGAGCACGGAACTGAACTCTGAAGAATACTTATATCTAGTTTAATAGCCCCAAAGGTGTCTTTTTTTCCCAAAGGGTAACTAGACTTTGTTTTTCCTGAAAGATGTTTCACTTCTCATCCAAGAAACTTCTTCAGTTCTGACTCATTTCTGACTCTGATTTCAGTCAGAACTGAAGCAGCCTCTTGAGTGAGAAGCAAGACATCTTTTAGGAAAAGCGAAGTCCAATTGCCTTTTGGAAAAAAAAAAAACACCTTTGGAAAAAAAAAACACCTTTGGAGCTATTAAACCAGATGTAAGTCCAGCTGCCTTTTGATAAAGCATCTTCAGGACAATTCTGATCTGGATGGCTGAGAATCTGATTTAATACCAAAAACAATGCAAGGGCGATGAATGCTATTAGTCCTCACGTGTTTAATAATGTCCCTCTTCTGTTGTGCCAAAAATGGATGGCTGCAGGGGAGGCGGGCAGCCATGGGGTTACATTTTTACAGCCCTGGGTTTTTGACAAATTTGCCCCTTCCCCAGTTAGCAATGAGAGGAAAACCCCTAACCAGAATGGCCAAGTACTGAATTTTCATTCCTGCAGTCAAAACACTGTAGCACAAAGGCAAGAAGGTAGCAAAGCAACATCTGATTGATGGCCAAGATGACTGCGTGTCATCCAAAAGGAAACCACCCAGAATTTTCTTGCTTCCTTCTGCATAATGGGATTGAGAAGTTTACATGGGGGAGGGGAGCAGCAAAGACTGGAAAAGGAGAGAACGAGTGATCCTGGAAGTTGATTTCTACTGGTTTCATTTCATAGGAAGGCAGAATCAGTTAAGGACAGGATCCCTGGATCTTCTCCCAGATAGAGAAGACACAAACTCCATGATTAGTAGATGATCATGTAGAAGCAGATTTTTCTGGGGATTTCCCCCCCCCCCCTTTTTTTTTTTTTTTAGTTGGTTCAATCAACAGTGATCCCAGACTGGTCAAACTAAAAGGAAGGATGGCAACAATTGAAAAAGAAAACTTACTCACCTCGTTCAGCCACAAAATAGGAAAGATGAAGTGATGCTTAATTTTTCTTAGTGCTCTGCGGAAAACAAAAATGAGAGGGAGAAAAAGCAGCAACATTAGAACAACTGAGTTTGAGCCAGCTGTCTTCTGAGAATACAAGAAATGGCCTCCACATTATTATTATTTAATTATTATTATTATTGAATAAACATTAAAAACAATTGAACACAGTGCGACTTTCTTGGCCATTATTTTGGCCATACAAACTATAGTATAGAGCAGGGGTTCTCAACCTGGGGTGCGAGACGATATTCCAGGGGGTGCGAGAAAAGTCCAGGTAAATAATAGGATATTGGCTATATGTTGGCATTTTTATTCCAGGGGGTGCGAGGTTCGAGTGAAATTTCTTTAGGGGTGCAGGGCGAAAAAAAGGTTGGGAACCACGGGTATAGAGATACACATAACAGTTAATTTCCTTTTTCCCTTATGTTATTAGTTGTTATGCCCCTGTTGGAGTCTGATTCCGAGGGGGAGGTTGAGCAGGTGACAGGGAGAGGGAGTGTGGCTCTGGTGGCTGTGGAGGAAACTGGGGAAGGGCACAGTCTGGCTGAGCATTCAGAGGATACCCATGTCCACCCCCTCTTCATCCTAGGGCATGCAGGGTGGAACAGAGAAGGGAGCAACATGAGTTACATGGGTTACGGGGGAGAAAAGGGCCCTGATTCCTTTCATTAGCTGCAGCTGGGAAAACAGGATTTAAAAAAGGGCGTTTACACACAAAATCTTGTTGGAAATAAAGCGTGAATTATCTTTTGAAGTCTGCAAGTCCTTATCCTGCCCTGGTTTCTATTTATAATTTATATGTAGTTTTGGTTCAGACTGAATTTCTTCCGTTTAAAGACTGTTCTTGGGAGAGTTTTTTTTCTCCAGCCGATGATAACTGGACATTGGAGGCCAAGTTGGAGGAATTAAAGGGACTTGACCTACTTTTGTGACTTTGTTGCTTTTGTGCCACACCCCGGGGTCATCACATTAGTATAGTGCTAACTGCATATTATTTCTATTTACATTTATCTCCATTTATCTACAATTATCTACATATTTACAACCATCGTTTATACTCATGCATTTGTATCATTTCGTATTTGTCCATTATATTCCATTCTCTTTGGTTTACAAAACTTTAGCTTTCATTCCTCTAAAGCATCAACCCTTTCTTTCTTTTTCCTTGACTCTAGCTGTTGACACATTTTACTCCAGACTTCATAATCCTCTGCCTCACCCTTATCTTTGATTTCTAAAGTTAGTCTGTCCATCTTTCTTTCTTTTTTCTTTTTGCCTCCATGTTATTTTTCTTGGAGCCTGATTGAAATTGCCCTGTGGAGAAAATGCCTCTTCTACTTTGGTGCTTCCTCCAACCAGTTGGAAATGGCTACATTCATTTAGATCAGGGGTGTACAAACTCAAGGCCCGTGAGGTTCTTAGATCTGGCCCGTGAAAACGCCCTGGTAACAGCAAAGGAGTAGCCCACAGTGCCTCTGCCAGTGAAAATGGAGCTCAGGAGAGCCATGTATGAGCTTCCCGGGCTCTGTTTTTGGCTGCAGTAGCTTCCTGCAACCCTCTGCCAGTGAAAAGGGAGCTTGGCATGGCCGTGTGAGTTCTGTTTTCACTGGCAGAGGGCTGCAGGAGGCCGTTGCAGCCAAAAGCAGAGCCTGATTAAGCCAGGCACTGCCTCCCCGAGCTCCGTTTTTGCTGGCAGGAGGCTGCAGGAGGTCATCACAGCTAAAAACGGAGCCTTGATGAGTTTAGTTTACTTTATTGTCATTGCACCTTGTACAATGAAATTAAGTACCATCTTCAGTGTACAATTTATGACTGAAAATAGACACAAACACACATCCCTCACACTCCACACATTGAATTGAAAACCCCTGTTATTGCATTAATATTGCACTATACAGTAGAATTCAACAGAGCTACTGCCCTGGGTTAGAAGCTGTTTTTCAGCGTGTTTGTCCTTGTTTTTATTATTGTCCTATACCATCTGCCAGATGGTAATAGTTAAAAAAAAAAAGGGGGTGCCCAGGATGAGATGGATCTTTGGGAATCTTTTGAACTTTCTTAAGGCAGAGGGAGCTATGAAGCTCTTCCAAAGAGACGAGAGGGCAACCCATGATCCTCTGGGCAATGACGTTAACCCTCTGGAGCATTGTCCCATCTGCCCGGGTGCAATTGGCAAACCATACACAGGTGTGCAGTAAGTTAAGATACTCTCTATGGTGCAGTGGTAGAAGGTCAGCAGTGGTTTTTCATTCAGTTGTTGTTTTCTTTTTTTAAAAAAAACAAATTTTATAAATTTTACAATTAAAAAAACAAATCTACAACATATACACAAATAACCAAACCAGAAAAAAGCAAGAAAGAAAGAAAGAAACGTGAAAAGAAAGGAAAAAGAAAGAAGGGAGGGTGAACACTTAAAAACATTTTCCTTTTTGACAGTTTGTAGGATCTTTTCTTCTTAAATTGTATCATATACGCACATCTTATCCATATCTATATTTGGATTACACTCAAATAAGTTTATCCCATTCTTTTTTATACCTTATAATACACGGTCTATCTTTGGTCTAACCATTTATACCAGGAATTCCAGTTGTTATAATATATTGAAGAATCTTTGTTTTTTAGGGCTAGGGTTAGTTTGTCCATTTCTGCACAGTCTGAAATTTTCTGGATGATCATCTGTTCTGTAGGTATGTGAGGTAGTTTCCAGCACTGAGCAAACACTAGCCTGGCTGCTGTTAAGATATGTATTATTATATACTTCATTTTTTTTTTCTGGTAACTGATTGTCAAAAATCCCTAATAGGAAGGACTCTGATTTATATTCAATTTGTTCTTTGGTTATCTCCTCTAGCCATTTTCCAGTTGTTGTTTTCTGAGAAGTCTCAGGTAGTATAATATCTGCTGGGCCCTCTTGACCAGAACTGTAATGTAAGTACCCCAGCTCAGGTCCTCTTTTAGGGTAACACCCAGAAATTTAAAACTGTTGAGAGAAGTTGAGCTGGCCATACTCACCCTAGCCATGCTCCCTGCACCCCCACCCAAGGTCAAACACAACCTTGATGCGGCCCTCAATGAAATCAAGCTTGACACCCCTGATTGTTACCTTTGAGCAAAAGGCTAGTGGTGTTTTCAAAATAAGCAAAAAATAGCAAGGAAAGCTCTATTTTTGATGGCCAAGCACACATATTTTTTGGAAGAGTAGACAAAGCAGATAAGGCCTTAGCTATAATGTGGATGGAAAGGTCTCAGATCGTTGAGGTTGGTTGATATCTTGTTTTTTTTCCCTTGTTGATTTTTAAAGCCTACACTCAACTGTTGTCCATCTGTCCAATCAGAATTTGTTTAGAAGAAGCTTCCAGGATACTTGAATTCCACAGTTAACCTCTGTATTCTGCACATCTAAAGGGGGAGGAGCTTCAGGGAGGATGTCACACCTGCCAATTTGCAGATTTTGACCTCTCCTGAGATGCTGTTGCTCATAAATCAGTTCTCGCAATAAGCAAACTTGCAGAAAATCCATCTTTGTCCCATAGAAAAGAACAACAGCCAAGACTTACGTGATTTTTGCGTTTGGTTTCACCAATAGATTAATCTGCAGCCTTTTGGCAAAGTGCAAAGTAAATCCCGTGATCTAAAAAAAAAACACAAAAAAACAAAAAAACAAATAGTGAATTTTGTGGGTGGGACTGTTCAAATATTAGCAGCATTGATCAGACAAAAAAAATGCATTCAAAATAATGCATTCAGATGCTGAGTTTGGAAAATATTTTTTTACAAGCATCGGACTCTCCATAGCCAGGAAGCCATAGCTACCTTACTTGTTTCAATGATTTCAATTGCAATTAACTGAAACTGAATATTCATCAATTTTGCGATTGAGGTTTGCTTTTAAGATCAGTGTGACACTTTTTAATGTGCTTAGAATAAGTAGCAAAATAACAACCCCAAAACCTTCTTGAAGTAGAAACTGATGAGCTCTTGAAAAAACTACTGTCAGGTGTTTCATTGCCCTAATTAAACCATGAGTCTCAGACCAAGCTTCAAAAAAATTCAAAAGATTTATTAGGAGCAACATACTGGCATTAACCTAAATGAAGCCAACTCTGACATATGTAATTTACAGTCACCTGTTTCCCTCCTCCCCCTGAGTGTATCATAAATCAGATACTACAATGAAGTCCGTTCACGGGCTGGTTGTCATCAATCATGTTCTCCAATGGAGGATTTTCATGGACAGAAGATCCGGTAGCCTAGCTACAATCTTTTTAAGCTAAGAGTGGAATGTACTTCTGGTTTTAAACTGCTGTACAGCTCCTTCAGATTTTTCTCCCCTCTTGTTTATGGCAACTTGAAAACAGGAATAAGAATGTTTTACAAGTTGACATCTACATCCCATTTGTGGACTGAATGAACTAGAGAAAACTTTCCACTTCAGCGAACAACCCCCAAAATTAACTCCAGGGGTCAAATTCTGTGACAGAGAAGGAATTCACTTACTGGTTCTACATCCAGGAAGGTTTTGTGTTCTTCCTTATCTGGCTTCAATCCCTTAACATACTGAAAAAATTCCTTACTCGCATGCAGGAAATGGGGCAATGAGATGTAGACTGGTTTACCTATGGAAAGAAAAGGGAAATGAAAACAATGTATAAGCTGTATCATTAAGTTCCATTCTCCTAGCGAAACTGAACAAAAGAATGGAGATGCTTCTATCTTTCAGAAAGCTGCAAACCACTTGGGGAGCTCATTCACCAAGTACAACTCCTGGGAAGGTTGGCCAATTGGACACGATTGAAACCCAACACTTCAAAAGAATTTGGAATAATGAAATGTACAGAAATGAGTAAACTGATATTAGCAAGAAGAATATTATAAAATTTGGGATGTATTTTATTAATGGCTAGATAAGAAAATAGGGAAATAAAATATACTATAATATAAATGCAACATAATAGTAAAGATAAGATAATGTAATGGTATGTTATAACTGATTACAATAAAATGAATGATACTATGAACTAACTTTTGTAAAAGTTGAGCTTTTCCTGAAAAGGATGACATGAATGTATAATTAAAGTCTAATAAAGAGTTAATATTAATATAATATGCATAGTTGATCTATATAATATGAATTTTGATTTAAATTTAGAAGGGAAAGACTGTTGATATTGTGCACAAAAGATATGTACCAACCAACACACTGTACAATGGAAAAATGGTTTTATTTGATGTTTTACGGTTGTATTTGTCAACTGTTTGTTGTCAAAATAAATACAAAACTTTTTATAAAAATATTTTTTGGGAAACTGTCCAAATTTATCCTTTCCTAATTGCTTCTGTGGATTCCTTGTAGGTCCACTATGTGACATGATCGACCCAATTCAATTCAGGAAAAATTATGATGCAACTTTAGAACGGAGATGCACAATGTTTCAATAAATTAAAAACCTAGAACTACCAGGGTTAATGACTATCAATGAAAGCAAATTGGTTCTCATCTTAAATATTCTATAGTAATTTAAGCTAAGGGGTTGAAAGTTTCATTTGAGAGCCCCTACCTTCATCCAAGTTTAGGTGCTAATCTAGTTTAATTCTTCTATGCAGATTCTCAGACATCGAAGTCATGGTTATGCCAAAGGTGCTTTTTCAAGAGGCAACTGGACTTTCATGGTTTTTCCTTGCAAATATTTTGCTTCTCATTCAAGAAGCATCTTCAGTTCTGACTGTCTGGACAGTCAGAACTGAAGATGCGTCTTGGATGAGAAGCGAAATGTCTTCAAGAAACAACAAAGAGGAAGAAGGCGGAACTTCCTCACTGACAGACCGTAGATCACGACTCTCTGCAGCTATGGTCTGTGCTCTTTCGTTGGAGAGCCCCGATCATTACGATTAGGGGCTGAAGCTGCCTTGGAGGGGCGGTGGAGTAAGGGGAAGCCGCAAGCCAGGTTAAGGGGAGCCGTATTTCCTCCCCCAGGCTTGGTCTTTCCCCCACCTCAAAGACAACTGCAGCGGTGGTTTAAAATGGCCACCCCCAAGAGGAGGACTCAGCTGGATTAAGATTTGTGCAGGAGGGAAGAAAGAGGTGGATAACATCTGAACTGGGATAACTGGGCAATACAACTAAACAAAAGTACCCCGGGATTAAGGTAACATGGAATTAAGAAAAGAAAAGTGAGTGGAGAAATTAAAAAGGGACAGGAAAAAAAAATATATATATTTTTGACAGCTAAGCGGGGCTTCAAACCGGGAAAGGAAGAAGCTGGAATTAAAAATTTAACTAAATTGGACTAAAATATTTTGGGAATAAACAGGCATAAAATAAAGCTGGACTTAAGATTGTCCAAAAATAATGATAATAAAGTTTACAAATTGGAGACTGGACTGTGCTGGAATATTGAGATTCGAAAAACCCTGAACAAAAAATAGGGGGAAAAGGTGAAGACTTTGTATAATGGAGAGTGCCAAAACTTGACAAAAACTTGAACTTAAACAAAAGGGAAAGCATCCTGTTTCTGAATGAACTTGTGTGGATATAACACTAAAGAAATATTGAAACAAAGTAAGAATCTTAGAAAGTGAAAGCAGAACCAGAATAAAGAAAAAAGCAAGGAAAGACTGACTATGGGATTGATTGATGTTTTTGGTATAGACCCTGGGCTGGAATAACTGAGAACTTTAGAAAATTGAAAGAAGAAAGAAGGAAAGAAAAAGTGTTTTTTTCGTGGAATTTAATGACCATAAAATATAAGAGTGTGTAATGATGATATCTCTTCGGGAATTAAAAATGGAACTTAAAAATATGAGAGAATTACTACAGGAAAGAGGTGAATCACTTTGCTCTGTGTTAGAAAAAATGGAAATGGCGATTGAAGAACAAGAAGAAAGAGCTTCAGAGGAGGAGGAGTCGATTCAAGGAGAAGACATCTTAAATAGACAATTAACACAAAGAACACTACAAAGAAGTGGGGAAAGAAGAAAGGTTAAAAAGTTGAGATTTAAGAAGGCAGTCAAAAGGGGGAATACCTGTGAAGTCAGGAAAGGCAAAAAGACCCAGCAGAAAAGGGGAAAGGAAGATATTAAGAAAGAGAGGGATATAAACTAGAATGAGAAAAGATACGGGGAAAAGAGGGGGAGGAGAAGCAGTAAGAAACAGGTGCATGAAATAAAGAAATACGGAAATAGTAAAATGTTGAAAAGAAATTGTTTTTTTTAGAGATAATGGTAGATGAATTAAAAAGGGGATTCTGCAGGGTGACAAGGGGTAATAAGAATATTTCTGCAATTAAAAATATTTAGAAAATAGGGAAATGTAGATATTGATAACTCTTATTAAAAATCAAAGGGGGAAAATATGCTGCGGAATCCAAATGAAAAGATGTAATGATTATTATTGTAACTTCTTAAAAATAATGATTTATTGGGAATCAAGATGAGGGAATAAAGGTATATTTTAATTATTGTGGTGTCACACTCAAAGCAGTAAAAGGGGGAAAACCTATACTTGGTTTTTTTTTTTTTAGTGTTAAAATTTGTATTAATCTAGAATTTATAAAAAGAATGTGTAATGGAAAGGGAATAGGACAGACTAAAGAACCAACTAAATTAATAAGTTAATATAGACGATTAAAAGCAAGGAGAGACATTGGTAACTTTTTTATTATTATCATTATTATTATTAGGCAAACACATATTGTTTATCTTTATTTTTAAAATAAATATTAAAGGATTATATTTGAAATAATTGAAATGAAACAAAAAGATGTTTCAATTGAGATTAATGAAAGAGGCTAGAATTAATGTGTTTGCTTCTCTCCTTACTGAAAATTTGGAATGGAAAAGGTAATAATAGAATTAAGTATGCATATATGAATATATAATTGCTGTCATATTTGTATGTAAAGGTAATGACCCGGAAATATGTTGTCCACTAAAAAGATATTTTTGTTTTTAATGTGAAAACTGAATAAAATTTGTTAAAAAAAGAAAAAAAAGAAACAATAAAGGAAGTCCAGTTGCCTCTTGATAAAGCAACTTTGGGATAATCTAACTCAGGGGTGTCAAACTCAATTTAATAGAAGCCTGCATCAGGTCTGTGGTTGACCTCAGGGGAGAGCAGGTGGGCGTAGATGACTTGGTGGGTGTGACCAGCTTGATGCCACTTCCCAAACTTCTGGCATGTTTCCCGTTCACATTGGGTAGACTGGGCTGAAGTGATATGGGTGGGCTGAGCCAAAGCAATGCAGGATGGCCCCTTACACTTTCCAGGATGGCCTCATAGACCGGATCCAACCACACCATATCCAGCCCATTGGCCTTGTGTTTGACACCCCTGATCTAACTCCTCATTGGCAGAATCCAGGACCAAGGCCATGGTCATCAACATCAAGATGACAGACACAATTTTGTGACTTTGTCTCCATCTGTTTATGTGTACCTCATCTACTGCATGCTTAAACAAACACACATAGATGGAACTTTGATTATTTTGATGGAATGGCAATCTTGACTTGTTTGTCCATCCCCTGCAGGCGACTATCCTTCTTTTAGAAGGGAGATGCTATCAAAGCGTGCAGCTAAAGGATTCTCTCCTTAATTTGGCCTTTACAAACTATTCATAAGTGGTTGTTTATTGCTGGGGTGTCAAACTTGATTTCATTGAAAGCTGCATCAGGGTTGTGTTGGACCTCAAGGGGTTGGGGGGGACCATGGCCAGCTCAATGTCATTCATCGAGGTTCCATTTTTGGCCATTATGGCCTCCTGCACCCAGCAGTGGTCTTCAGCAGGTTCTGACCAGTTCTGGAGAACCGGTAGCAGAAATTTTGAGTCGTTTGAAGAACTGATAGATGCCGCCTCTGACTGGCCCCACCCCCATCTATTCTCCACCTCCCAAGTTCTAGCTGATTGGCTGGGTCTTCTTTGGTTGTCCTGGACAGGAGAACGGAACTGGAAAGCAGGTTAGTGGGGTGGGGAGGGAATGGGGATTTTGCAGTATTCTTCCCCTGCCAGGCCCACCAAGCCAGTGTGACCTTTCCAAGCTCTGTTTTTGCTGGCAGAAGCACTGTAGGCCAGTCCTTCACTGTTTCCAGAGTGGTCCTGTAGGCCAGATCTGAACTCTCTGCAGGCTGGGTCCAGCCCACAGGCCTCTCTGATGTTTAAACCTGTTGCTATTTTTATTCAGCCTCTCCCTCTGGATTGTCATGAAAAACACAAACTTTGATGCAAAGACAGACAGGGTGAGGAACGTCTACCGAGGCATAACATTCTAGACATCTCTATTATTTAAAAAGGTTTTTAACTAAGTGTATTTTCACTCTGTTACCTGCTTTGCAGGAGCTGATATCCAACATTCCACCTAATGTACAGTTCTTGCTTATGCTGATATCGGTGCAGAAGCAAACGTTGTCAGGATTAGTAATGGGCGATGCAAAAGCCGATGGAGGGATAACGAAGCGATAAAGGGGAATGTCTTTCACTATCTGCTCACTTTCAAATTTTGCGGAGATTGACCTGTTTTGTAAAAATAAGATAAAAGCAGCACTATGAAGGATGATTTTTTTCAAAAAGAGATCCATCCATCTTGTCTATGGAGAATTCTCATGCAACCAGGTCACGGTTCTCCCAAAGTCCTTTTTCCAAAGGAAACTGGACTTTGTTTTTTGAAGATGTTTCCCTTCTCATCCTAGAAACTTCTTTGGTTCTTTAGTCAGAACGGAAGAAGCTTCCTGGATGAGAATCAAAACATCTTCAAAAAACAAAGTCCAGTTGCCTTTGGAAAAAGCACTTTGGGATGTCCACCAATCTTGTAGTCATCAATCATCATTTCTCAGAGAATCAGTTGATCATCTAACATCTTGGATCTAATTCCTTGATCAAAATGAGAGGATCTTCAATCAAGATTACTCTCCATCATGACAATGGGATGAGTAGCATCACTGGCTTCTCACCACAATGGAAACAGAGTCCATCATTATTTTTGGGGAGGGCAGAAGCAATTTTTGGGGAAAGCAAAGCAATTCAATGCATCTTCTCAGATGGCTTTGAAATATAGAGTTTTGCAAAGAGCCACAATTGCTTTCCAAAATAATGGGGGTGGGAATGAAATAGTTAAGGTCTCTGCCTGTTAACAGCTTGGAAGAAAGTTGATTTTGAGGTACAATTTAAATAGAGAAGCTAAGGGGTGCTCTCTGAGCTTGCTTGTTTTCTTGCAGGCGTTTCATGACCTAACTAGGTAACATCATCAGTGCTGGTAAGGAGTGGGTGGTGGGAGTGGTCCAACAGAATTTTTGATTGGCTTGTTTACTGATGGCTCTTAGCAGTGGTGAATTGCTTCTGGTTCAGCTCGGTTCAACCAAACTGGTAGTAAAAAAAAAAAAAAGCTCCGATGATCAGCTGGGAGGAGAAAGAAAAGAAAAGTGCAGGATCAGCCTTCCTACCCATCCCTGAGCTTTTCTGTTTTTTATCTTCTCAGCTGATTGGCATGGCAGAGCCTCAGCTGGTGTTTGGAAACCTCCATGTGCACACGTGAAGTGCGTGATCACCGAACCAGTAGAAAAACTGGTCGAATCCCACGACTGGTTCTTTGATATAAGAATAGGCCCTGAGCCATGGTGGCACAGTGGTCAGAGTACAGTACTGCAAGCTACTTCTGCTGACTGCCGGCTGCCAGAAGTTTGGCAGTTCTAATCTCACCAGGCTCAAGGTTGACTCAGCCTTTCATCCTTCCAACGTGGGTAAAATGAGGACTCAGATTGTTGGTGGCAAGAGGCTGACTCTGTAAACCGCTTAGAGAGAGCTGTAAAGCACTTGAAGTGGTATATTAGTCTAAGGGCTATTTCTATATGCAACAAAATTTCATTTTAATGTATGCCAATTAATGCACATTCAAAGTGACAATAAAGTTATAATTCTATTCTGTTCTTCTATTCTGTAAAAATAGAGAATCTGCTTAGAGTGAAATTCAGTAACCCAGCCCAGAAGTCCCTTTGGTTGAATGTTGCTTTCCCCCCAAAAAAAATTATATTACAGATAGTCCTTGATTTATAACCATTCATTAAGCAAGTAGTCAATGTTTCAAAGGCCCTGAAAAAAGTGATTTATGACCAGACCTTCTACTTATGACTATCCCAGCATTCCCACAATCATGTATTTAACCTAACCCTATCTGAAACCTACCCAACCAGCTTCCAACAAGCAAAATCCATATGGGAAGTGAGATTCATTTAATGATTGCATGATTGACTTAATCAACTGCAGTCAGTCACTTAACCAACATGGCAAAAAATAATAATAATTCATAAAAACTGTTCTTTTGTCTAGTTGTTCTGGTGTGCAGTGCTCTAGCATCTGCACACCAGAACAACTAGACACAAGGACATTTTTTCCCGAATGCTATCACTCTGCTAAGCAAATAATTCCCTCAACACTGTCCAACCATTTACAAAGTCTGCACTACTATCACTATTAACTTTCTCATCACTCCTTATCACCCATCCCCTCTGACTTGTGACTGTATGACTGTAACGTTGTTGCTTGTATTCTTATGATTTTTATTGACTGTTTCCTAGTATGATTTGCTTATTGTATCCTATGACTATTATTAAGCATTGTACCTGATGATTCGTGACTCTTGATGAATTTATCTTTTCTTTTACGTCCACTGAAAGCAATTGCATCAAAGCAATTCCTTGTGTGTCCAATCACACTTGGCCAATAAAAGAATTCTGTCATGCCCCTGTTAGAATTTGACTCTGAGGGAGAGGAGGAACAGCCAACAGGGAGTGGGAGTATAGCTTCAGATGTTGTAGAGGAAACTGAAGAAGGGCACAGGCCAGCTGGGCATTCAGAGGAAGACCCAGGCCCATTCCCTCTTCATCCTAGGGCATTCAGGGAGCAGTGGATAAGGGAGAAATGTGAATAGCGTGGTCTACGGGGGAGGAAGGGGCTCTGATCCCCTTCATGGGCTGCAGCTGTGAGGGCTGTTTAAAATGACAAACTTTGCATGGCCCAAAACTGGAAGCAAAGCATGAAATAATTCTAGTCTTTCAGTTCTTATCTGAGTCTAGCGTCCTTCCTAGTGTGTGTATTTTGATATCTATGGATGTCTTCAAGCCCTTATGTTGCCTTGTCTCATTAATTGCCTCATTAATTGTGGTTTTTTTTTTTTTTCTATTTATAATTTATATGTATTTTGAGTTTGAATGGAAGTTCTTCCTTTTTTGCAACTGTTTGTGGGGAATTTTTTTCTCCAGTCAATGATAATTGGACCTTTGAAGCCAAGTTGAAGGAACTAAAGGGATTTCACTGGTTTTTGTGACTTTGTTGTTTTTGTATCCCACACTGGGTCATCACAAATTCTATTCTATTCTATAAAATAGGGCACTTAACAACCCCCTTGCTGAGAACCAGAAATACCCTGTTACAATCATAAATTGTGGTTTACTTGTATTTGGGAATGAAAGGAAGGGCCCCACTTATTCAAGATAGTTTACCTGCAAATGTCAGAGGAAAAGAAACGCAGCTCTTCACTCTTATTCACAAAAGGGTGGAACGAAGCTGCATCTGTGAGTTACAATCAGAATATCTTGTGAATCGCGAGCCTTACAGTGTGTACAAAAAAAAAAATCCTGCATCTGAATGCAAAGCACGACTTTACAGCTGAGCCTCATTCCCTGTTCATCCAACTCAGCTGCTCAACTCTAACTGTTGGGGTTATCAGAGGCAAAGGCAGGCCTTCCACAACTAAAGAAATAAAGAATATCTTCTCCTTTTCGACAACAGGCAGCAACATGCAGCAATAACATTTTTCTGGAGTTTACCGACGTAGGACCTCAAGGGAAATTGGGACTTACAACCTGGAAAGCCATTTATTGAACAATAGGTGCCCAAAAATAGAATAGAACAGAACAGAATAGAAATATGGAAGAGAAGAGAGAGGAGTAGAATAGAAAATAGGAATAGAATATAGAATATAGAATATAGAATATAGAATATAGAATATGGAATATGGAATATGGAATATAGAATATAGAATATAGAATATAGAATATAGAATATAGAATATAGAATATAGAATAGGAATAGGAATAGGAATAGGAATAGGAATAGGAATAGGAATAAGAATAGAATGGAATGGAATGGAATGGAATACAATAGAATACAATACAATAGAAGAAAATGAATGGCATAGAATACAGAATATAGAGTATAGAATGTAGAATAGAATAGAAGAAAATGAATGTCATAGAATAGAATAGAGAATATAGAATATAGAACTCATGATCCCAAATTTAAATGTCATGCTTGGAGGAATAAGTTTAAACAGGACCCTGAAATTAATCTTGCTTTCTGTAAAAGACCTTCAACCCTTTCCCTTCAAATATGCCAATCCATTTTTAGTGTAGCAATTGCAATCACATTTCCCACCCCCCTAACCTATGGTCTTTGATTTCTAAGTTTGGGGAACTTGGCCTTGTTGTCTATCTTCCTGTTTTCATAAAATTTGATGTTTCTTCTTAATTTTGATAGGGCAAAAACAAAAGCAAGGGAACTATTTTATTTTGCTTTATTATTTTATTTTATGGGTTCAAGAAGGACCTTTAACAGCTTTGCACCTGGACTTCAGTTCCAACCTTGCCTATTTTAATGTAAGCCCAAATGTATATTGTATGTTCTACGCAAAAATGAACATTCAATACTGTTCCATTGACAGCAACACACTTACCCGTGCCATTCACCATACTGCAATAACTTTCCCAGTATTTAACGGTCCTTTGAAAAAGAAAAAAATAACATATAGCTTAGATGCCAGGTAATTTTTTTAGCTAAACAATTGTCTTCTGAATCTAAGAAAAGTGTGAAAATTAAATAAATACAGGGACAGGATAGATATTCTAATCTCAAAGCCTCTTATAATCAGATTCTTCATAAGAAGGAATTGAAAAAGGTGGAAGAATTTAGGATAGGATAAGAGGCGTAGGTATACTTAATAAATGTCAGACCTGTCCCAACCTGAGCATTCAGGAAAGAAAGATTCTTGATTGCATTTTGGTAGTTCAAGGTATACTTTTACTGAAGCTAGTTGGTTATAGTGTAGCAAAGCTAGGTCTAAGGGTTTCCAAACTTGGAATTTTCCCCTTCCACTATGATCAACTTGGTGGGGCCCAGTAAGGTTCAAACTTGGTGTTTTGATAACACTTTTTGGTGCCTCTTTGATGGCGGTTTGCATTTCATTCTCAAGGTTGTGTCCTTGGATCGCTCAGCCATCATCTCTGGCTATCATTCCCTCCCTTTCATACCCCCTCTCCAAAATTTATGGCAGGATGCTATCAAAGCGAAGTGAAGCAGGGCTGAAGTGTTTTGATGGAAGACCTGATCACAAAACTGTTTCAGGCTAAATTAATTTCCTCTTATGAACTATGTTGCACCCAATGAAGTTCTAAAAAGGGTTTTTAGAAAAATGGAAGTCCTTGTCTTTATACTTTTCCTTTCTTCCCACCACAGAGAGGAAATTGAATGAACAAATAAGGTTAACAGTAGTTCACCAGCTCTGCCCCAAATAGTCTCAACCCTGGTGGCATCACTGTACATTTTTAATCATCATTAATCTGCTCACACCTCTGCGTTTGGGATGGCAAATGACTGCTACTACAAATGCAATGTTCACTTATTTATGTTAAGGAATTGACACTTAAGGCTCAAGTGAAAGACTTTCTAGTTAGGACTGACCCTATGATGAAATTAAAAAGTCATTTTATGCAAGAACCTAACAATTGTCCTTGAGAATATATGAGGCAGATATTTCTCTCTCTGAGTACAATGAGAATATATCTGTTGAACAAAACTCCTCAGTGGTGATAGGAAGGGCATCCGGCCATTAAAACACTCCACTAGCTCCATTCAGTTGCCCAGACTGTCTGTCTGTCTGTCCGTCCATCCATCCATCCATCCATCCATCCATCCATCCATCCGTCCATCTGTCCGTCCGTCCATCCGTCCATCCATCCATCCATCCATCTATCTATCTATATCATCTGGAGTTCACAAAACAGAATGGATACTAAACTGTTGTAATTTTTTTTAAAAAAGCTATGTTTTCCCCAAATATATTATATATTATACCTGCTATTATTATAAGTGAGGATAGATCCTTTCTTGGTTAAATCACCTTTTCCACTGTAAATTTGGTAAGGACCATCAGATGTTTCATTGTACTTGAATGAGAGAAAGAGAGAGAGAACAGAAAATTATTTTTTGATACAAACAGGCTCCATCATCAAGATAAAACTGGCTAGCATTTAAAAATCTGCTCGACAACATTTTTCATTTTCTGTTTTTAGTAGGAAACTGGTGTTTTTTCTCCTCTGTACCTAGGACACGGAGATCTTAATTTTTGAAGTAGGCTAAATTTGGGGCTAAAAATTCAAACTAGGAAATAGTCACGATTCAGGTGTATGTATGTATGTATATATGTATGTATGTATGTATGTATGTATGTATGTATGTATGTATTCACTGCTCAAAAAAATAAAGGGAACACTTAAACAACACAATGTAACTCCAAGTCAATCACACTTCTGTGAAATCAAACTGCTCACTTAGGTAGCAACACTGAGTGACAATCAATTTCACATGCTGTTGTGCAAATGGAATAGACAACAGGTGGAAAGCATAGGCAGTTAGCAAGGCATACCCAATAAAGGAGTGGTTCTGCAGGTGGTGACCACAGACCACTTCTCAGTTCCTATGCTTTCTGGCTGATGGTTTGGTCACTTTTGAATGCTGGCGGTGCTGTCACTCTAGTGGTAGCATGGGACGGAGTCTACAACCCACACAAGTGGCTCAGGTAGTGCAGCTCATCTAGGATGGCACATCAATGTGAGCTGTGGCAAGAAGGTTTGCTGTGTCTGTCAGCATAGTGTCCAGAGCATGGAGGCGCTACCAGGAGACAGGCCAGTACATCAGGAGACATGGAGGAGGCCCTAGGAGGGCAACAACCCAGCATCAGGACCACTACCTCTGCCTTTGTGCAAGGAGGGACAGGAGGAGCACTGTCAGACCCCTTCAAAATGACCTCCAGCGGGCCACAAATGTTGTAGCAATGTTTCAGTACAACTTTAAAAGCATAAATGTAATGACGTGGGAAAATACCCTAACAAAGCTGAATAACATACATGTAAGTACTCGTGAAAACTTAAGAAAACAAATACACACACACACACATATACACATACACATACACAAACACAATACAGAAACCTGATGATGGCAGATGAGATTGTGCCGAAACGTTGCTACAACTTTAAAAGCACAACTATAATGACGTGGGAAAATACCCGAACAAAGCTGAATACCATACATGTAAGTACCTGCAAAAACTTAAGAAAACACACACACACACACACACACAGACACACACACATATATATATATGAAAATGCCCTGAATCAGCTTTAGACAAAGCATTCCCGTATTTTAAATATAACCCAACCCAATATAAGATAAACTCCCAGGAACCTCAACTTGGTGATATGGAATTGACAAATATTTTAACCTCTCTTGTATGACAAAGATGCAAATTGTTTATGGACATTAATGCTAATATTTCCACTTCCTTGATCATCCCATTTTGATTATCCCATTTCCCCCCTCCTGCCTTAGAATTAGCTATGTCATTTTTTTAATTAATTAAAATTGCTAATGTTGCATTCTGAATGTTGATCATCAAAAAATTGCCATGGCTTTCAACTTTTACCCACCTTCCCATTTTTCACACACAGTGTCAAAAATAATGTTAAAATTATGATGCAATAACAGTCATAAAACTGTCAATGCATTTACAACACAGTCATTAATATAATGACTAATTACTAATGGAGTAAGATGTCTTATTACATAGATAAATAGGAAAATAATCAGTTGCAAAAAAAATATTGAAAATTAAAAAACCAACCCTTTCACTTCTATAATAAGGATAGCATATTCAGATATCCAAGTTCCCCCAAAGTGGGGAAAAAAGAGTAGATTTTCACATTTGTTTCCCCCCTCCAACTATGATCCAGGACTAACCCTGCTTAACTTTCTAGACAAGCCACAGTCAGATTGGTGCTATCACTTGATGAAAGGAAACAAGATAAGAAAATTATTTGATACCCCTATCAAAATCATATTTGTTGCTTTATTTCTAAGATGTGATGAAGTAGATTGATAACAGCAATGCTTTTGTTTTGAGAATAAAAAAACCTATTGACTTTCAATCAGCCATGTTAACACAGAAATCATTATTCTAATTTCAATGTTCTCAATATTCTGGATTTTAAAGAGGTGTTGACAAAATGAGGAGCCAGATTATTGGGGGCAATATGCTAACATTGTAAATTGCTTAGAGACAGTTTTAAAGCAGTATATAAGTCTACGTGCTGTTGCTATTCCTTCCTCCCTCCCTCCCTTGTTCTTTTTCTCATTCTTCTTCCTGTTGGTGCAGTGGTTAGAATGCAGTATTGCAGGCTAATTTGTGCTCATTGCCAGCAGAACGATTCTCACCAGGTTCAAGGTTGACTCAGCCTTCCGTCTTTCTGAGGTCAGTAAAATGAGGACCCAGATTGTTAAGGGCAAGATGCTAACATTTGTAAACAACTCATGTCTGTAAAGGGCTGTAAAGCACTATGGGGGCTGTAAAGCACTATGAAGTGGTATATAAGTCCAAGTGCTGTTGCTATTCCTTCCTCCCTCCTTCTCTCCTTCCTTCCTTCCTTCCTTTTCCTCTCTTATTCCCTTTTTCATTCTTCTTCCTGCTGGTGCAGTGGTTAGAATGCAGGTTTGCAAACAAACTCTGCCAACTGCCAACAGTTTGATTCTCACCAGGCTCCAGGTTGATTCAGCCTTCCATCTTTCTGAGTTCGATAAAATGAGGACCCAGATTGTTGGGGGCAAGAGGCTGACTCTGTAAACTGCTTAGAGAGGGGCTGTAAAGCACTATAAAGCATTATATAAGTCTAAGTGCTATTGTTATTATATACCACCACAGATGCTTTTCTTACAATCACATTGTAAATGAATAATTTTCCCTTTGAGTTTATACTTACAGGGTAGAATACTCCTACAACCTTAGTAACTTTTGCAATTGGGATTTTCTTCAAAAAGGGATCTTCATAGCCCCAAAGTAATTCTTTCACGCTTCTTGTTTGGAGGAAATTTGATTTGGAAGATTTCATCCAGATGTCCATCAAAGCTTGAACAAGTCCAGCTTTAAACAAAGCTGGTGCAGCCTGTGACAAATACCAAGATGATTGCATTAATAGAGGGATACAATCACGATCAAGGGAGGTACTAATACCACTCTAGAAAGCCTTAGTAAGACCACACCTAGGGTACTGCATCCAGTTTTGGTCACCACACTATAAAAAAGATGTTGAGATTCTGGAAAGAGTGCAGAGAAGAGCAACCAGGATGATTAGGGGATGGTTGGAGGATAAAACATACAATGAATGGTTGCAGCAACTGGGCACGGATAGTCTAGAGAAGAGAAGGACCAGGGGAGACAGGAGAGCAGTCTTCCAATATTTGAGGGGCTGCCACAGAGAGGAGGAAGGGGTCAAACTATTCTCCAAGGCACCCAAAGGCCAGACAAGGAATAATGGAAATATGTAAATAGTTGAATAAAGGCAAGCTTGGGGTAAAGTGCAGGGTTCTGGCCCTGCACTTCTGATTGGGTGTTAAGCGGCTAGATCGGATTGGTCGGGTTCTGAGAATCTGATTGGCCCTTAACGAAGGACTCTTATTGGTACTGGAGCTAGCGTTTCACAGCTCCTATTGGTTATTTCACATTAGCATTGCCTACATAAAGCAGAGTTGTTGTTATACAAGTTAGAAGTCACTATGCAATAAAGAGTTGAAAGTCACCAACTAAGACTGTCTCCATTCATTCTACCCATGCCTGAATTATGACACTGGTGACGAGGATGGGATTTGGAGACATCTGATCTTAAGGAACTTGGAAGAAAAAACAGAGCACATGTAAAAAACAGCGCCACCAAAGGAAGCCATGTCCAGCGGCATCGTTGTACCCGCTCCGTACGATCCATCCCAAGAGGATTGGGAATCCTACATGGATCGCTTTCAGATGTTCCTTGAAACGAACAACCTGAAGGACGCCACACCAGCCAAGAAGCGGGCGCTGTTCCTGACGTACTGCGGCCCGGCTGTCTTTAAAATGGCTAAAGCTCTCGCAAAGCCTCGAGAAGTGAAAGCAATAAGCTGGGACGACCTCGAACCTCTCCTGAGAGACCATTACGCGCCAACCGTACCCACACTCGTGAGATGCCACGAGTTCTATCAACGAAGCCAACGAAAAGGAGAGAGCGTGGCTGACTTCGTGGCAGACCTTCGACACTTGGGAGGCCTCTGCGGGTTCGCAGACTTAGATGAAGCATTGAGAGACCGCCTAATTCTGGGATTAGATGCACCAAACGTGCAGAGCTAGATAATGGTGAAGGGCGACATCGGCCTTGTTGACGCCATCGCCGAAGCCACCGCCGCTGAGGCAACAAAAAAGTCAGCGGCGCAACTAAGGCGAAGCCGAAACCCCACAAACCCACCGACAGGCGACATCTCACCCAGCTCAGAAGGGCAGTTGGCAACAACGCACTATGAGGACCTCTCTTCGTCGTCAGACAGCGACGAAGAAGGGGTCCATCAACTGCGTTCTGACCGGGACCCTCGTCCTAAAACCTCACGCCCTTGCGCTGGCTGCGGGGCAAACCATCCCAGGGCAGACTGCAAATTCCACGACGCACTCTGCCACGAGTGCGGGAAACGAGGCCACATCGGTCGAGTCTGTCGCAGTTTACCGGGACCAAGCCCGGCCTCAAAGGGAACCAACTTTCGCCAATCGGCAGGAAACCGTCCTGTAAGGCGAGACCCAGCAAACCACTCCTACAGATATAGAGCATTGCAGAAAGAAGAGGCTCACCATACTATCACTATAGGTCAGGCCTCGGCCCTGGATGCTAAGAAGATTCGAGTTACAGTAGCCATAGAGAACCAACCCTGCCACATGGAGGTCGATTTGGGATCGTCCCTCTTGATGGTGTCGTGGAAGACATTAAAGCAGCTCATTCCTACCATCCAACGCCAAGACCTTCGAATGCAACGCCTTATCCTTAAAGATTACCAAGGGAATCGGATCCCTGTGGTCGGGTCTTGTCGAGTCCGCGTCTCATTTAAAAAGCATACGGCATACTTACCTCTAACGATCATCGATAGGGACAGGCCTAGTTTGTTGGGCCTCCAATGGTTTGCGCTACTCGGCATCGAACTAGCCGGCGTGAACCAAGTCGGTGATTGCGAGTGGGAGGAGGATCTTATGTCTGAATTCAGCTATGTCTTCGCAGATCGTCTGGGCGAGTATAAGGGGACCCCAATCTCGTTCAGCCTCGACCCTAAGGTCGCCCCGATCCGTTTAAAGCCCTGTCGAGTTCCGTTCGCCCTTAAGGCCAAGATAGATGAACAACTTGACAAACTAATTAAACAAGGGGTACTGCAACCCATTGATCATTTCCCATGGGAAACTCCTATTTTAACCCCCATTAAACCAGATGGGTCAATCCGAATCTGTGGGGACTACCGGGCCACTCTAAACCACGCCCTACAACAGAACGCGTATCCAGTGCCGGTGGTGCAGCACCTCCTTCATTCCCTGGGAGGTGGAAAGGTTTTCGCTAAGCTAGATTTAGCTCAAGCCTATCAACAATTGCCCGTGGACGATAAAACAGCCCAAGCCCAAACGATAGTAACGCATAGAGGTGCTTTTAAATGTACCCGATTGCAGTTCGGGGTGAGTGTGGCCCCGGGAATATTCCAAAGTTTAATGGAACGATTGTTACAGGGAATCAAGGGCGTGGTTCCGTATTTTGATGTCGTATTGATTGCAGCTCCTAGTAGAAAAATTCTGCAGAATCGTTTAAAATGTGTGCTTAAAAAATTCCAAGAAGCGGGATTGAAAGTAAAAAGGGATAAATGTCATCTGTATACCGACAGTGTTGAATTTCTAGGTTATCGCATTGATAGGCAGGGTATTCACCCAACTGAGAGTAAATTAAGGGCGATTAGAAATGCTCCCAGACCTCGTAACAAAACTGATCTTCAAGCATTTTTAGGCCTTATCAATTTCTACAATGTGTTTTTACCGCATAAGGCGACTGTGGCTGAACCATTACACCGGTTATTAGATAAGAAAGCATTGTGGGTTTGGGGTTACCGAGAAGAAAAAGCGTTTAGAAATGTAAAAAATTTACTTACATCTGATTCTGTACTTATGCAATATAATGAAACATTACCCTTGGTTATAACTTGTGATGCCTCACCGTTTGGGGTGGGCGCTATTTTGAGCCATGTGCTACCTAATGGAAATGAGGCTCCCGTTGCATACTTTTCGAAGACTCTTTCCCAGGCAGAACATAACTATGGACAAATAGACAAGGAGGCTCTTGCAATTGTGTCTGCCATAAAAAAAATTCCATGAGTATGTATATGGAAGGACATTTACTATTGTAACTGACCACAAACCTTTATTGGGGATAATCGCTGGGGACAAACCAACTCCCTATATATTGTCCCCAAGAATGACTCGATGGTCAGAGTTTCTAGCTGCTTATAATTATCGATTGTTACATCGACTGGGGAAAGCCATTCCCCATGCCGACGCACTCAGCAGAGCACCACTACCAGAGACCCTTGACGATCCGGCACCAACAGTATCAGCATTACAAATCGAAACGCTCAACTCGTCTCCTATGACCGCTCGAGATATCGTGAGGGAGACCAGACGAGACCACACCCTAGCACGAGTCCTAGGCTGGGTAGAGCGTGGATGGCCATTGGATCAGATCTCAGATGACTTCGCACCTTTTAAAACAAGACAGACTGAACTTTTTTCTCAAAAAGGCTGCGTTATCTGGGTCGATAGAGTCGTCGTCCCAGAATGACTCCAAAAGACGCTGTTACAAATCTTGCATGATGGACATCCCGGGATCGTGCGAATGAAGGCACTCGCACTGAGCTACGCTTGGTGGCCAGGCATGGACCGACACATTGAGCAATGGGTCAAGGCCTGCACCAAGTGCCAACAAACCAGCAACGCACCACCAAAAGCTGCACCGACCGAATGGGAGACGCCACGTGGACCCTGGTCCAGAATCCACCTGATTTCGCAGGGCCGATCAAAGGACAGACATTGCTGTTGACTGTCGATGCATACTCTAATTGGTTAGAAATTCATCGAATGGCCAATACAACCTCCGAGGCAGTCATTAAAGTCCTCAATAGACTCTTTGCAACTCATGGAATGCTGGACATCCTGGTGTCTGATAACGGACCATAGTTTACAGCGCTAATGTTTGAACAGTACCTTGCTGACAACGGCATCCGCCATGTGCTCACCTTGCCAGTGCATCCTACTACCAACGGCCGAGCGGAACGCATGATACAATTTGTAAAAAAGACTTTACAAAAACTGGACTATGATCATCTTGACGAAAAAATAAACCGCATTCTACAACACATCACTCCGCACAGCGAAACCGGCAGAACTCCCGCTGAACTTCTCATGGGGCAAAAACTCCATTCCCGCCTCGACCGACTGCACCCTGCTTACGAGCCAGAAAAACCTCCAGGATCCAGCGGACGCTACCGTACCTTCAAGGTAGGCGACCCCGTTTATGCAAGAAATTTATCGGGCGACCCAGTTTGGATTGAAGCAACGGTAATACGTGAGACTGGGCCCAGATCCTATATTGTAAAATGTATTGATGAGAGACTATGGAAAAGACATATTGACCAATTACGGTCACGACTTATAACTGCTAGCCAACAACTTCCCAACGACCAAACTGAGGGGGGGGGAGGAAGAGAAGATGACGATATGCCAGGAAACCTGTTCCAGGAAAGCGATGAATCAAGTGAAACCCAGGAAATGGAGCAGGAAGAAGAATCGTAAGCTCCAAGGGAAATCACACCAGAACAAGAAGCTGAGCCACCACAAAACAACACCCTACCTCAACGGGACTTCACGCAGCCAGTCCAAAGAAAATCTGACAGACCCAAGAGACAACCGTCCTATTTAAAGGACTACATAGTCACAAACTAATTGTGAAGCCAGGGGGAAGGGGTGTTATGTATGTAAATAGTTGAATAAAGGCAAGCTTGGAGTAAAGTGCAGGGTTCTGGCCCTGCACTTCTGATTGGGTGTTAAGCGGCTAGATCGGATTGGTCGGGTTCTGAGAATCTGATTGGCCCTTAACGAAGGACTCTTATTGCTACTGGAGCTAGCGTTTCACAAGCTCCTATTGGTTATTTCACATTAGCATTGCCTATTTAAAGCAGAGTTGTTGTTATACAAGTAAGAAGTCACTATGCAATAAAGAGTTGAAAGTCAGCAACTAAAACTGTCTCCATTCATTCTACCCATGCCTGAATCTATGACAGATGGAAACTGAACAGGGAGAAAGATTCAACCTGAAAATAAAGAGACATTTTCTGACAATGAAAACCATCAACCCATGGAACAGAAGTTGCCTTCGGAAGTTGTGAGTGCTTCATCCCTGGAGGCTTTCAAGATGAGATTGGACTGCTATCTGTCAGAAATGGTGTAGGAAATGGGGGTTGGACTAGATCAATGGTGGGATTCAATTTTTTTTACTACTGGGTCTGTGGGCGTGGCTTGGTGGGCGTGGCAGGGGAAGGATGCTGTAAAATCTCCAGTCAGAGGTGGGATTTGCTGGTTCTCCCAACTACTCAAAATTTCCGCTACCAGTACTGCAGAACTGGTCAGAATTTGCTGAATACCACCTCTGGACTAGATGACCTAACAAGGTGTCTTCCAATTCTGTTAATCTAAGTCTTAGTCTAAGACTTAAATTTTGGACACTGGAATGCAAATCGACATAAAGAGCCTTGACGTAAGTCCCATGTGTGATCAAATCACAAAATATCTTAAAAGTTTTGAACCTGAGCTTATGCTGAACATTAATTGGTATAATTATTACAGATACTTTGACTTACGACCACAACTGAGTCCAAATTTTCTGTTACTAAGTGAGGCAATTGTTAAGTTGAGTTTTGTCTTACTTTACGACCTTTCTTGCCATGATTGTTAAGTGAACCACTGCAGCCATTAAGTTAGCAACAACGTTGTTAAAGTGAATCTGGATTTCTCTTTGACTTTGTTCATCAGAGAGTCGCAAGGAGGGATTGCGTGACCCTGGGATACTGCAACTGTCACAAATGTGAGTCCATTGCTAAGTGTTGGAATTTTGATCATGTGACCATGGGGATGCTGCAATGGTCGTAAATGTGAAAAA
Source organism: Hydrophis major (assembly GCA_033807585.1). Taxonomy (NCBI): domain Eukaryota; kingdom Metazoa; phylum Chordata; class Lepidosauria; order Squamata; family Elapidae; genus Hydrophis; species Hydrophis major. The sequence continues at coordinate 154,328,878 of CM066331.1, read as the reverse complement.
TGGTTATAAGTCACATATTTCAGTACCGCAAGCAGCTGCAGAAGAAGTGGGCCAGCAGCAGGCTTCTACTGGACAGGGCTATCAGTGCTGCCACTGCGAGGTGAGTCAGTAATTAGATCTCATTGGTTGGGGGTTTGCTCTGTTCTGATTGGCTGGGGGTGTGTTCTGTTCAGATGGGGGCTTTGAAGTGGGTAGTCATACAGCTGTGGTACGGCTTCTGGTCCATGGTCGTGTCTCATCATCTGTGTGGGTGTGAGTCTGCTTTCTAAGTGGAAGTGTGGTGGTAGCATCTTATGTGGCCCTCGTGGGTGTGGGTCTAGTGTCATTCTTCAGGTTAGGTACTTGTTTGTTAATGAGGGTGGGTTTCCAAATGGCTGGTAGGCGGGAGGTATCATCTCGTTTATTCATGCTGTGTGGGCATTTTACTATCTCTATGGCTTCTCTGGTGAAGTGTTCAGTTTTGGCGATAGTTCTGGTATTTTTAAAGTCAATCTCATGTCCTGTGGCTTTGAGGTGTTGGACCAGGGAAGAGGTCGGTTCTTCCTTTTTGATTGAGTTGTTGTGTTCTTCAATGTGTGCACTTATTCTTCTGTTGGTTTGTCCGATGTATGTGGTGGGAAAGGCGGTGCATCGGATTTCGTATACTCCTTAGTTTTCTAACTCAATTCTGTCCTTAGGGTTTCTTAGGATGGTGGATATTTTTCTGTTTGTGCAGAATGCTGTCTTAATGTTGTGTTTTTGGAGGATCTTGCTGATTTTATCTGTAGTGCCTTTTATATATGGCAGGAGGGCTTTGCCGTTCTCTTGTTCTCTGTCTTGGATTTTGGTTAGGGTTTCTTTTTCGATTAGGTGGGTAATCTTCTTTCTTTGGAATCCATTGGCTGTTAGTATGTTAGTGAGAGTGTGTAGTTCAGTTTTTCGGTGTTGTTTGTCGACTAAGCATTTTGTTCTGGAGATGAGTGTCTCAGCTACAGAATTGATCTGTGCTGGGTGGTGGTGTGAGAGTGATTTGTATGTGTTTTCTTCTGCTAGATGGTGTGTCCTAGGGAGCCATTGGATTTTTTTGTATACAAAGACATTTAGGAAGGGAAGTTGATTGTTAGCTTCTGTTTCCATGGTGAATTGTATTTTGGGGTGTAGGCTGTTGAAGTATGTGAGGAAGTTGTTCAGTTTTTCTTTCCCGTGTGGCCAGATTATGAAGGTGTCATCTATATACCTGAGCCAAAGTTTGGGTTTGTGATCATATTTTTCTAGAGCTTGTGTTTCAAAGTGTTCCATGTAGAGGTTTGCGATGATGGGTGAGAGGGGTGATCCCATGGGTGTTCCTTTTATTTGTTTGTATTTTTGTCCATTGTAAGTGAAGTATGTATTGGATAGGCAGTGGTTGGTCAGATCTAGGATGTGCTTGGGGGGGTTGTATTTGTTTTGGATGGCTACCAACACTTCTTTTATAGGCACTTGGATGAAGAAGGATATGAATCGAAGCTCACTAGTAGGTTGCTGGGCTGTAAGTTTTGTTTCTTTATGATCTCAATGAAGTGGAATGATTTTCTTACGCGTGAGGTGATGGATTCTGCATAGGGTTGTAGTTGTTTGGTGAGAAATTTGGCTAGGTTTTGTAGAGATGAGCCTATGGAGCTAACTATTGGTCTAAGTTGGGTTCCTTCTTTATATATATATATATATATATATATATATATATATATATATATATATATGTATATGTATATGTATATGTATATATATATATAAAGAAGGAACCCAACTTAGACCAATAGTTAGCTCCATAGGCTCATCTCTACAAAACCTAGCCAAATTTCTCACCAAACAACTACAACCCTATGCAGAATCCATCACCTCACGCGTAAGAAAATATATATATATATATATATATATATATATATATATATATATATATATATATATATATATATATATATATATAAAGAAGGAACCCAACTTAGACCAATAGTTATATATATATATATATATATATATATATATACACACACACATTCTCACAGGCGAACACTTTACAGAAGCCTGATGATGGCAAATGAGATTCTGCCAAAATGTTGCTACAACTTTAAAAGCACAACTATAATGATGTGGGAAAATACACGAACAAATCTGAATACCATACATACGTACGTACATATGTATATGTATATGTACACACACACACACACACATACACGATAGATCAAGAAAGAGGTATGTGTGTGAGAGAGAGATATTATATATGTGTGTGTGTAATGTAGAGAGAGACAGATAAACAGACACAGACAGATATGATAGATAGATAGATAGATAGATAGATAGATAGATAGATAGATAGATAGTGCAGATAAATAGATATATAGCATAGATAGCTAGATGGATAGATGACAGATAGATAAAAATAGAGAGAGAGATGATAGATTGAGAGAAAGAGAGATAGAGATGAGAGAGAGACAGAGATATTATATATGTGTGTGTGTGTATGTGTGTGTGTATGTATGTATGTATGTATGTATGTGTGTGTATATATAGAGAGAGAGGGTGAAAGAGAGAGAGAGGGAGAGAGAGAGACAGACAGACACAGAGATATGATAGATAGATAGATAGATAGATAGATAGATAGATAGATAGATAGATAGAGATTTAGATGTGTACTTAAATAGTCTTATTTCAAAAATTGGATACAAACAAGGACTAAATCGTTCAGCACACATGGGCCCAAGAGGTTCGGGCAATATGTTTTACTGAGAACTTCACAATCTCTGGAGGTCTGGATGGCTCCTCCAGAGACGCTACCAAGCCGTAGTAATTGGTACCTTTGTTTGCCATCTCATCAAAGTAGCCAAAAATAGAGCGGACAAGGGGATCTGAGAAGCTTCCCCAGTCTCCAAAGGTTTAAATGGAAAAGAAGCTGAAGCTGAAGAACATCCATGGCCAAGGTAACACAACCACAACATGTTTGTGGGAAAGAGGCAGGAAATGCATGGGAGTCAGATGGGACTAATTTTAGGAAACTTTCAGGTGAATCAACTGAAAAAATCCATTTCATTCATCCATGAAGAGACTAAAACAGAACCTCATCCCAAAGTCCTGAGAATCCCCAAACCCCATTTTTATTGACCGACTATTCCAATTTCATCTTCAGAGGAGGGAAATCTTGATGGGAGGGCTTGCTTACCACAACAGCAAGGTTGACGGTGGTGACAGTGTCGTTTTCTGAGCCGATGGACAGATCGGGTTCAAAATGGATGATGTTCGGCTGGAAGTATGAGAGGGTGTTGTCGAAATATTCGGTGATGTTTTCTTTGGGCTTATAACGCATCCTTTGAGGGAAAAAGGAGAAGAAGACACCACTTGTTAAGGGGCAAACAATGGAATCGGTGGAAAGGGCTTCCCTTTGGAGGTTTTGGGTGCTCCATCATTGGAAGTTTTCCAGAAGGGATTGGACAACTAATTTGTCTTCTTGAGCAGGAGGCTGGACTAGAAGACCTCCAAGGTCCCTTCCAACTCTGTTATTCTATGTTCTAAAGCTTGCACGCCTTTTCCTTTCCTTTCCTTTCCTTTCCTTTCCTTTCCTTTCCTTTCCTTTCCTTCCCTTCCCTTTCCTTCCCTTTCCTTCCCTTCCCTTCCCCATCTATTTACTTCCTTTCCTTCTCCATCTATTTACTTCCTTTCCTCCCCTTCCCCATCTATTTACTTCCTTTCCTTTCTTCCCCATCTATTTACTTCCTTTCCTTCCCTTCCCCATCTATTTACTTCCTTTCCTTTCCTCCCCCATCTATTTACTTCCTTTCCTTCCCTTCCCCATCTATTTACTTCCTTTCCTTTCCTCCCCCATCTATTTACTTCCTTTCCTTCCCTTCCCTTCCCCATCTATTTACTTCCTTTCCTTCTCCATCTATTTACTTCCTTTTGTTTCCTCCCTTCCCTCTCCCATCTATTTACTTCCTTCCCTTCCCTCCCCCATCTATTTACTTCCTCCTTTCCTTTCTTTTCCTTCCTTTCCCCATTTATTTACTTCCCTTCCCTTCCTTTCCTTTTTTTCCTTCCCTTCCCTTCCCTATCTATTTTCTTCCTTTGCTTCCCCATTTATTTACTTCCTTCCCTTTCCTTTCCTTCTCTTCCATTTCCCCTTCCTTTCCTTTTCTTTCCTTAACACATATATATGCACATTTGAAGTCTCTTTCAATATGTTTTGCATTACTTTATGAATCCTGATGAAAAGCCATAATCCTTCTGCCTCCCAGCCCAAAGTGGATGGTTCAGATATTGTTTCATTTTGATGGCTGTTCAGATAGCTACAGGAACAGCAAACCACACACACACACACATTTGAAAGAAGCTTTCTGTTGTTATTAGCCCAAGGACACAATTCAACCCAAGGCAAACAGTTTACCTTGGGCCAAGCCAGAAGGACTCCTATATAATATCCCCGTGGAGATCAAAGCAAAACAAAGCTGACTTGTAGAAGCTGGAATGAAAAAAACCAACAACCCCACTGGTCAACTTGCTCTAGAGAGTTGTGTTCATGGACAACAACAAACCATTTAAAACATGACTTTTTGGTTTGCAATCTAAGACGAGCTAAACCTTCCCTCTCCAGATGTTAGGCATGGAACTACCCCTCCCATAATTTCCCTTTCCTTAAATAGGCACCGTGTGGATTTACTGCCTCTTGATGAAGTTATCCATTTGTGTTCCCTTCTAATTTGATTTCAAAGCCAGGGAAATATTTCCTCTCATTTTCTAACTACAGTGTTTCCCAAGAATACCACCTATCAAAAGCACATCTGAGCAACTAACTCTATTTGGTTTTAGGGGGGAAAAACAGAAATCATCGCTATGATGGAAGGACAAACCATGGGGAAGAAAAATAGATTGGGTAATAACCAGTTATTAAGACTTTCCAGCCATTTGCTAAGTGTATAAAGGCTAAGGTATAGGGAATCTGTGAGCTGCAGGCTGTTTCTTGTGTAAGGGGTAGGGGAAGGGGAGGAGCAGGAGCAGAAGGAGAAGGAAGGAAGAGAAGCAGGAGGAGAAGGAGAAGAAGCAGGGGAAAGAGAAGGAAGAGAAGCAGGAGGAGGGGAGGGGAGAGGGAGAAGGAAGAGAAGCAGGGGAGGAGGAGAAGGAAAAGGAGAAGAAGCAGGGGAAAGAGGAGGAAGAGAAACACAAAGAGGGGAGGGGAGGAGGAGAGGATGAGAAGCAGGAAGAAGAGGGAGGAGGAGGAGAAGGGGAGGGGGAGGGGGAGGGGGAGGGGGAGGGAGAGAGGGAGGAGAGACGGAGCAGGAAGAAAAGGGGGAGGAGAAGGAGGATTGTAGGTCCTTGGTTCTTTCTGAGCTTGATTGTTTCTTGCAGACATTTCACGACCCAATTAGGTAACATCCCCAGTGGTAGAAGAAAGGGGGGTGCTGGTGGAGTGGAAGAAGAGGAGGAGGAATAAAATAGGTACTTATTTTATTACCTAAACACACAAAAATTGAGAAAATCAAAAATTGGAGAAAAAAGGGGGAAAAAAAAACAAACTCTCAAAATTTACAGACATACATATATCAATCCGACACCTCCATGATTCATTTCATCCATCTATTACTGATCTACCAAAATCAATTCTGGACAAGGATGAATCAATGGGTCCGAACATTAGGTAACCCCTACATAGACAGAACCAAAGGGAGCCAAATTATTTGTTCTCTGTTATAGTAAAAAAAAAATTTAAAAAATGGGTCTTCTGTTATGAAAGGCGGGTTCTGGTTGAACCCCTAGAAAATCTTCACAAGTAATTCAAAGGTTGAACTCAGAGAGGAGACAAACCTCCTTCACTGGATGTGTCAAAGCAATTATGGACCTTCCTCCATTATGACCATTCTATTATGGATTCCACCACTGTGTAGGAGTTAAGGTTAGGGATTCTAGACAGCATACCAAAAAGCAGAGACATCCCCCTGCCAACAAAAGTGCGTAGAGTCAAGGCTGTGGTTTTCCCAGTTGCAATGCATGGCTTTGAAAGTTGGACCATAAGGAAGGCTGAACGCCAAAGAATGAAGGCCTTTGAACTCTGGGGCTGGAGGAGATTCCTGAGAGTCCCTTGGACTGCAAGGCCTAGAAGGCCAGATCTTGAAGAGGAAACTCAAAGACTTTGGCCACCTCATGAGAAGGAAGGACTCCCTGGAGAAGAGCCCAGTGCTGGGAACGATTGAGGGCAAAAGAAGAAGGAGATGACAGAGAAGGAGGTGGCTGGATGGAGTCACTGAAGCAGTCGGCGTGAGCTTAAATGGACTCCAGAGGATGGTAGAGGACAGGAAGGCCTGGAGGAATGATGTCCATGGGGTCGTGATGGGTCAGACATAACTTTGCAACTAACAACAACTGTGTAGGAAGTTGGACTCAATCTCCTGTCCCAATTCAATGAACTATCTCTGTTGATTCTCTAATCCCTCTTCCATGTCCCCAAGACATTCTGATCCACCGGTCTTGACTTACCTGTAAGTGTAAGGACCTTTCTGCTTAAGGATTGGAGCAGACCCATTCTGCATCACCTCCTCTGGGTTCTGTACATCAAAGAGCCAAAACTGTCGGTAGATAGGACTCCCTGGAATGACCCAGTTCTGATAGGCAATTGTACCTTTTTCGATGACAGCTTCCTGGAAAGGAAAATAACAAGAATATTTTATTATGTTTTTTTTTCCTAAGTCTATCAGAATAGAGTCTATGGAAATTCTCATTCATTCAGGTCGTGGTTGTCCCAAAGGTGCTTTTTACAAGAGGCAACTGGACTTTCTGGTTTTTATTTTGAAGATGTTTTGCATCTCATCCAAGAAGCTTCTTCGGCTCTGACTGAATGGTGGGGAGTGGAAGCATTTCTATTCCTTGCAGACAGTTGGTCACCTTGGCAAGCCTCTGAGTGGCCTCAATGACTTTTTACATCAGGGGTCTTCAAACTTGACAGCTTTAAGACTTGTGGACTTCAACTCCCAGAATTCCTCCTCCAATCATGTTAGCTCAGGAATTTTGGGAGTTGAAGTCCACAAGTCTTAAAGCTGTCAAGTTTGAAGACCCTTGTTCTAAAAGAATGCAAATGACCATCTGTTGAAAGGAGTATAAATCCTTCCATTCCCCACCATCCAATTAGAGCTGAAGAAGCTTCTTGGAAGAAAGCCCAGTTGCCTCTTGAAAAAAAAAAAAACACCTTTGGTTTATCAGAATAGAGCAGAGATTATTTTCTCAAAGTGAGACTGGCCTAGAAAATGTTTCCTCTGGAAAATCCTCTCGGTTTTTATGGATTGGTGAAGCTCAAACTGATAAATTGCTTTTATTTCACAGCAATATTTAGGTGCAGGAAGGGGAGAAGGCAGCAATGAATGGAAACTAATCAAGGAGAGAAGTAACGTGGAATTAAGGAGAAACTTCCTGACACTAAAGACAATTAACCAATGGAACAAATTGCCTTCAGAAGCTGTGGATGTTCCATCACTGGAGGCTTTTAAGAAGCTACCTGTTTGAAATGGTATAAAGTCTCTTGCTTGAGCAGAGGATTGGACTAGAAGACCTCCAGGGTCCCTTCCAGATCTATTCTGACTGATTGATTTTTTTTATAAAAACCTAAGCATGCTTCTAAGGAAATAATCAACCACAACTAATTTCTATGCAGTTCTTCGACTTCAGCTAAGTTGTTCTTTAGTGAGTTATAGCCAAATGAAGTCTACAAAACTCCTGCAATCGTGAATGATGAGTTCTGAACAGTAGGGTGTACACTAAGCTCACTTTGGTTTTAATAATGAATATGTAGGCCAAAATAGAAAAGTTTAAGTAGCTGGGTTTTGTTTTTTGTTTTTTTGGGGAATGGTGTTTTGGAGAGTATCTATCTACTTGTTCCTGTGTTTGATTGGGTCTAAGCTACTCAGTTTACTTTATTGTCATTGCACTTCGTACAATGAAATTAAATGCCATCTTCAGTGTACATTATAACTATAAAAATAAAACAGAAACACACATCCTTTACATTTTATACAATTGAATTGAAAAGCCTTGATACTGCATTAGTATTACACTATACAGTAGAATTCAGTATAGTTACTGCCCTGGGATAGAAGCTGTTTTTCAGCCTATTTGCCCTTGTTTTTATTATTATCCTCTACCATCTGCCAGATGGTAATAGTTCATAAAAAGGGGTGCTCAAGATGAGATGGATTTTTAAGGATGTTTTGAACTTTCTTAAGCCTAGCAGGAGCTATAAAGCTCTTCCAAGGAGGGGAGACAGCAACCAATACTTAGGTATTCCCCAATTCTACAATGGAGTTGTAATTGGGAATTGACCTGGAGAGTAGGATAATTGATTAGGGAATTGACCAGGAGACCAACTGAGAACAGATCTAATGTCATCAGAGATTCTCATTTCACTGAACTCTGGAGTGCAGATAAAGGGTCTGTTATCTCAGATGAGAAGATTATGTGTTAAGTTCCAATTAAGCTGATTTATTGCTCAGGCCCATAATACAAGAATCTAGTCAAGTAACACTCAGCACTAAGTTATGTCCAAGATAAGAATTTGATGAGAGGTCAGACTTAGACAATTTGTGGGAACGTAATGATTCTAGGTTGGTTCCTCTCTTGACTCCACCAACCCACCCACCAACCCACCCAAACCCAGGCTCTGCTTGTTCTTTTCCTACAGTATAATTGATAACCATGGAACATATCACATAGTCTGTTGATTTTCCCAAGCAAGGCTGGTGCACAAGTCAACCAGAGTGGTTTTGTTATTTACAACTTTCCTGGGCATGCATGCTTTTTTTCCAACTAGAAATTTTAGGAATATCTGGATTTGCTTATAAAGCAACATTGTGACTCGTGAAGTTCCAGATTAGTAGCAGTGGTATTGGAAAAGAATCTTTTTTAAAAAAGCTTGTAAAAATATTTGATTGACTTCTTAGTGGTACAGCGACCTGGCTGCCCTTTTAGAGATCACAAAAAATCTGGTATTTGCTAAGATGGATTTCTAAATTTTCATTAATTATTGCCAGATGTAAGAAGCAGGACAGGCAGTTGAGGAAACGAGGGCCTGGCATACAGAATGAAAGAACTGGCTTTATTTCTAATTGTGTTGGGGACAAGGACCATGAAAGATACAAAGAAGGCTCAGTTTTGTTTTATGACAATGAATATAACTCTGGGGATTGGCAAGAAAAAAAGTCAGCTCAACCAAGGCTTTCCATTGACCTTCTATCCATTTACCAATAGCAACGTTGGTGTGCTTCTCAGCATAAGAATACAAGAATTTTGGGAGAAGGAGGAGAAGGAAAATGTCATAGATTCAGGCATGGGTAGAATGAATGGAGACAGTCTTAGTTGGTGAACTTTCAACTCTTTATTGCATAGTGACTTCTAACTTGTATAACAACAACTCTGCTTTATATAGGCAATGCTAATGTGAAATAACCAATAGGAGCTTGTGAAACGCTAGCTCCAGTACCAATAAGAGTCCTTCATTAAGGGCCAATCAGATTCTCAGAACCCGACCAATCCGATCTAGCCGCTTAACACCCAATCAGAAGTGCAGGGCCTGAACCCTGCACTTTACCCCAAGCTTGCCTTTATTCAACTATTTACATACATAACAGAAAATGACTGTGGAATTCTCCAAAATGGAGTGTTTTCTTGTAGACATTTTATTAGCGAAGTAGATGACATCATTAATGCTACAAGGAAGTGGGGAGGGGGAGGAGGAGGAAGAGGAGGGACTGTGGGGTCCTTGGTGGTCTCTGACTGTGGGGTCCTTGGTGGGTTGTTTTCTTGCAGGCCATTCATTACCAAAGTAGGTGACATCATCAATACTGGAAAGGAGGAGGAGGAGGAGGAGGAGGAGGAGGAGGAGGAGGAGGAGGAGGAGGAGGAGGAGGAGGAGGAGGAGGAGGAGGAGGAGGAGGAGGAGGAGGAGGAGATGACTTTTATGGTTAAGGCAGGACTAGAACTCACTGTCCTGGTGATTGGGCCAAGGTCACCCAGCTGGCTTTCAAGGTTAAAGGCAGGACTAGAACTCACTGTATCTTGATTTCTAGCCTAGAGCTAGACTAGAAGACTTCCAAGGTCCCTTCCAGCTCTGTTCTATTCTAAACTTTATTCCAGAATGAAACACGTAAAAGAATTATTGTGTCACAATTATGATGGAAATCAATTTGGACAGTTCCCATCTCCCAGATTTGGCAGCAATGTGACAACCCCCACAGCCACACCAGTGTTTAAACATCCATGGTAGTAAATCATCATTTTCCCATTATTATTACTTTTTTAGATTTCTCTTTTTCCCATTTGATTCTGTGAAACATTTTTATAGAATCTTCTTTTTTAAAACAAAAACAAAAAACAAAAAGTGCTTTTCTGCAAGTTGCCTGAAAATAAAAAGGGATGGGTTTTTGTTTTTTTTTAAATGCTCACTCAGGGGAATTTTTATGGAACAAAATATGGGAAGGAAGATAAATGGTTCCACTTGAAAACTAGCTAGGTGGAAGAACAGGAAAAAGGAACCAAACTAATTTCCAACTAATTTGGAAAAAAAAGCAGACAGGGAGATTCCTGTCAACAGATATCTAAATCAGGCCAAACATATATAAAAATATCTTTATGGGAGACATTTCTCTCTCTCTCTTTTTTTTTTTAATGGGCTCACATTGTAAACTGCTTAGAGACAGTTGTAAAGCAGTATATAAGTCTACGTGCTGTTGCTATTCTTTCTTTCTTTCATTCTTTCTTTCTTTCTTTTTTTCCTTCCTTCCTTCCTTCTTTCCTTCTTTCCTTCCTTCCTTTCTGAGGGAAACTCTGAGAGATATGGCTAGAGACTCATGGTTTAAATGGGAGTGGATGCTAGGTGTGGTGACCCGGATTGTAACACAAACGTAACAAAATCCAAAACGTAAATAAATGTCCTTTAATGCCCCAACTTGGTCCCGCTGTTCAATAATTCTCAGTTGGAGATAAAACTTACTCAAAAATAGTCTTCAAAAGAAAGCAATGCAGTCCGAACTTAATGATTAGATAGAGGTGAAATAAAAAACCAAACAAACTACAATGAAGGAAATCCCACAAGAGACCAGGATAAGTAATTACCAACTTCAAGGAGATAACAAGGCACAGTCTGTTGGAAGGACGCCAACCAAGATAACTTCAGTCCAAAATAAAACATGCTTTGCTTCTGGAAACATTGTGTTTTAACCATCTCTCTTATATACTATTCTCCCCAGCTGCAACCAATGAAGGGATCATGGCCACTTCCTCTCTCATAAGCCAGGTTGTTTCCTTTTCCATTCCTCCCTATGTGCCCTAGGATGAAGAGGGGATGGGCCTGGTTCTTCCTCTGATTGCCCAGTCGATCCCTGACCTTCCCCAGCCTCTTCCACAACCTTCAGAGCCATACCTCCACTCCCTGTCAGCTTTTCCTCCTCTCCCTCAGAGTCCGCCTCTAACAAGGGCATGACACGAGACCACCGACAGCTAGTTGTTATGTGAATTTTGCCCTGTGTGCCTTCCTTGCCACACTTGTTAAGTAAATCATGGTGTTGCAGCAGATCCTGTTTCCAAATCAGGACACAAGACCATGAAAGGTTGGAGAATACAGGTTTTTATTTGTGCACAAGATTCAGAGCATTAGAATGGCAAATTCTGAACCACTGGCTCTTCCTGAGGTGTCACTTTTATACATGTCATGACCTCAGCTTAGCCCGGGGCGTTACTTTTATTAAACTATACCAACAAAGGAGAATAACATATATACCAAGACAAGAGAAGTACATGTAATTACTCATTTTATCTTACACCATCTGTTATTTTCCATGTCCACCCTTATTTACTGTAAAATGGTTAGTTCCTTGGTTCAGTAACCTTGAGGTTTTGCACAATATTGTCCTAAGCAAAGCCTTGGGGAACTGGAGGACCCCTGCCAAATACAAAAGTGCTTTATGTGTAATTTTCCCACTGCTTTAATGGCAGTTGTTAAGTGAGAAATATGTTCATTAAGTGATGACCCCATGGACTTGTCAGAAGGTCTCAAAAGGGGATCACGTGATCCCAGGGACATGGCAACCATCATAAATATGAGGCAAGTAGATCAAATGAATTTTGATCACGTGGCCATGGAGATACTGCAAGGGTCCTTAAGTGTGAAAAAATGTCATAAGTCACTCTTTCTGTTACCACTGTAACTTTGAATGGCCACTAAATGGACTTGTTAGTCGAGAACTTTCTGGAAAATGAAACTCTGCCTCTATCCACACCCACAACTCCTTCTTCCCAAAAGATTGCAATTCAAATGACTGAATTACAGCGTCTGAGTCACCTTCCCTTATGACAGATAGATTCTGCTTAAGTCTTGCAGAAAGAATGAGGGTTTATGAGGGTTGAGTGGTTGAAACTTGCAGTCTGTTTGCCCCATAAAGAACCCAGGGACTTTTTTCTTAGAAAAAGATGTAGCATCATTTTCATTGCATTTTATTTATTACCTGTATGAGCCAGCCCAATCTGTCCTGATTCTAGCCAGCTTACAAAATAAGATAGTAGAAAACAATGGCAATGGGGTTTGAGGGGCTGCCCCAAAGAAGAGGGAGTCAAGCTACTCTCCAAAGCACCTGAGGACTGGACAAGAAGCAACAGATGGAAACTAATCCAGGAGAGAAGCAACCTAGAAGGAGAAACTTCCTGAATATGGTCCTGCAGAAGGAGAATAATAATGGGACAGTCAGGACATGGAAAACAAAGTCTTGCTAATTTATGGAATGTGGAGGAGGCAACGAGTGCAACCACATGTCAGTGTGTCGTGTTGCACAATCTGTGCAGCTTTAAAAGAGGATTAACTAAAGGCTTATGGAAGATCTTGTTCTGCAGTAGCTCCATTACCAAAGGGACATTCTTGGTCTTCTATTGGGGGTGGTGGTAACGATTGGCCCCAGTTCCTACTATGGGCTTCCTTCTGGTGACTGGTGGGCCCTTCTCTCTGTGTGTCCATCTCTCTGGTCTTGCAGTCCATCCACTCATTTTAAAAACTAGCTGGATACCCATGCTTCGCTATGAAACTATGTGGTCCAGCTTAATTTTTGGGGAGGAAAATAAGGGTGGTGGTGGTGGAAATTGTGCCTCTGCCTACCAGCATCCATAGGTATTCATCTGGCTAGCATCCAGTCAGTGTGTGGGAGAGTTGAGGGCTGTTTGGAAACTGAAAAAGTATTTGCTGTGTGAGAAAGAAGGACACAGCAAGGAGCCTGGGTGTGGTTTAGCTCAACTGTTCTGTACTAAAGTTGGTTGCTACTGTGAAAGTAAAACTGAAACCAAAACTCCTCTCCCCTGCTTGTGTTTTGCATTTGGAAGAGATTTTTTTTCAGGTGGGGAGGGGGAGTAGAACTCCTTATCATCAGAGCATGTTAATAATAATAATAAATACAAATGCTCTGATGGTCATTTGGAAAAATCCTTTCTTGGTCAGCACCTAGAAGCTAAGTGGAACATATGTGCCAAATTTCAAATTTGTACGGTTCTGGAGATTTTATGATGATGCATGAGGGGTATTTTGCTTTTATATATATAGATAATAAAGTATCCTGCTGAGTTGAACTTGGTTAATGGCTCTATGTACACACTTCTGAAATCTTCTGGAAGCAATATAAGGAAGTGACTGATAGTATAATAAAACATATTTTATATATTATGTGCCACGGTGGCACAGTGGTTAGAGTACAGTACTGCAGGTTACTTCTGCTGATTGCCGGCTGACTGCAGTTTGGTATTTTGACTCTCCCCAGGCTCAAGTTTGACTCAGCCTTCCATCCATAAAATGAGGACCCAGATTGTTGGGGACAAGAAGCTGACTCTGTAAAACTGCTTAGAGAGGTCTGGAAAGCACTGTAAAGTGGCATATAAGTCTAAGGGCTATTGCTATATAGATTGCAAGATAAGGAAGTGGCATGATAGCACTGTTTCAATATTTGAAGGGGTCTCACAGAAGAAGGTGGTCAACCTGTTTTCCAAAGCACCTGAGGGCAGGACAAGAAGTAACAGGTTTTGAAGAAGAAACTGGACAGTCACTTGCCTGAAATGGTATAGGGTCTCCTGCTTGAGCAGGGGGCTAGACTAGAAGACCTCCAAGGTCCCTTCCAGCTCTGTTCTAAGAAGGGATGGAAGCTTATCAAAGAGAGATTAAGAAGAAATTTCATGATAGTGAAAACAATTCATCTGTGGAATGGTTCGCCTTCAGAAATTATGGGTGCTTCATCCCTTGAGGCTTTTAAGAAGAGACTGGGCAGCTATTTTCTGGAATGGTATAGGACCATGATGGGGAACCTATGGCACACGTGCCACAAGTGACACGCAAAGCCATTTGTATCAGCACACGAGCTGCAGGCAAACTTACCTCACTGCATATGTGCACGCCTCACAGCTTGGGGAAGGCTTGGGGAAGGCTTCTGCAGGCTTTGCAGGCTGAAAACTAGCCCCGTTTTGCTACTTCCAGTATTTTCAGAAAAACAGGAAGTGACAAAACGGGCCTAGTTTTCGGCCTACAAAGCCTGAAGAAGCCTTCAGCCTTTGGGAGGCCGAAAAAGGCCTCAAACTGGCTGAAAATCAGCTGTGAGGCGTAGTGCAGGGAAGGGGCTGGGGGGAGGATGTGTGGGTGGAAGGATTGCGCGTACATGCATAGGGGGTGTGGGAGGGGCGCACATTGCCTTCTGGGTGAGCACGAGCATGCAAGCTCACACACAATTTTTGACACAGGAGCCCAAAAAGGTTAGAGTCTCCTGCTTGAGCAAGGGGTTGCACTAGAAGACCTCCAAGGTCCCTTTCAACTCTGTTATTCTATCTTCAGTCAGTGATTTGCATTGCTCTTTTTTGGAGGGGAGCAAGTATATTGTGTCAGGCAGCAAGTATATTTGCATTTTGCAACAGATATGAAATGACCCCAGTCACAATTATGTCAAGGCTATGTCAGGTGTTGACTTTTTTTTTTTTTATCTTTTAACCTAAACAAAGAGCTCTGTGTATTGTTTGCACACTTCCTCATTTAAGAAATTACATTTGTTTTATTTTTTTCTAGCCAAGGACAAACTTGAATTTTATAAAAATAGTTTAAAAACAGTTTTAACAATGGGGATGGTTTTCAATATTTTCTTCCTGTTAAAGGAAGGAAATTCCTTCCTATTAAAGGAAGGAAATTGCTATGGTAGTTCATTGGTTTCTTCCAAAGCTGGGTCGGGCCTCTGAGATTGGAAAAATTGAACCAAGTGATCATATATTTCTCACCGGCTCACATTTACAAACGAAGCAACCACATGTGGATGGAGAAAAACTGTGCTGACTCAGCAATGTGCTTTTCAAATGGAGAACCAGGGTAATTGCTACATGAGAACACAGAAGCCAAGTTTACACCTGGTCAAACCACAAACAAGTGTTGTTTGTTGTTTTGGCAAGCTAGATTTTTCCAAAAGGCCGTTATTCTGGATCTATCAATTCGATGTGTAATTTTAAATTACATTACGCAGAGGCTGTCCTTTGAATGTTGTTTAATGTTCCAGCTTGAATGATATGGAAGAGGAAATTAAGACACTTGTCCTATTTGCAAGGCGATGGCATGAAATGATGGTAGAAGGGGAGTGCCACCATCTGCCACAAAATCTTGGGTGGTTTGAAGCCACCCAAGATTTGTATTTTCCTTTCCTTGTTGGTGCATGTCTTACAAACAATTACAGGATAACACAACGGAATAACAGAGTTGGAAAGGATCTTCTTGGAGCTCATGCATTATCTGAAGAAGATAAAAATTGTTAGCTCTCATCACTCGACAAAGAAAATAGGAAAGCACTTCCGGAGATTCTCTAGGTTTCCTTTAAATGACAACATTTCAGGAAACCTAACCGGTTGGTTGACTGAGGTTGTGAAAGCTACTATTTAAACAATGAATCTGATTATAAGATTATACCATTGTTAGGAGAAAAGTTGAGAGCAGTTCCAGTCTGACATTTGCAGCTCTTTGAAATGGAGAAATTTCAATTGCTTGGTTATTTCAAAGTCCTTAAAGAGGAAATTGTGGCAGGAACAAATATCTGTGTGGAATCAGAAGCCTCATGGAGAAGAAGCACATATCAACAGGGTTGGCCACGTAAGCAAAAATGCTTGCATGGTAACACAACATTCATGAGGTCTAACTCCGGTGAGAAAAGAAAGGAGAAGAAATGAAACCAGAAGCATTTTAATTTACTTTGAGATGAAGCTCCTGATCGGTATTGGTGATAAAACTCAAAACACGAAACATTAGATCTTAAAAGATGATCAGTGGCTAAAATAACTGTATGATTCAGTGCTGGATTTTGTTCAGGCAACTGCTAAAATAATAATAACAATCTATTGCCTAAAAGGGATTCTGATCCTTCCTTGAGAAGATGTTACCATTCGAATTATTGGGAGTGTTTAAGGGCCCTCCAAATGCTCCAACCACCATGGGTGGTCATTGATTGATTTGGTATCATCAGTATTTTATCTACCACAGAAGGAGGAGGAGGAGGAGGAAGAGAAGGGAGGAGGAGGGGGAAGAAAAAGAAGGAAGGAAGGAGGAGGAGGAGGAGGAGGAGGAGGAGGAGGAGGAGGAGGAGGAGGAGGAGGAGGAGGAGGAGGAGGAGGAAATGAAAATATGAAACAGACTCAGACTGAATCCACACTAGATGGAAGTGCTGTTGGTGCAGATGATCTTCTTGGTCATTGCCTCCATATGCTCCAATATGGACCATGTGGGAAGGGATGAAATCAAGGATGTTTACAGAATAGCTTCTTGGCAAAATCACTCCTTCCTTCCTTCCTTCCTTCCTTCCTTCCTTCCTTCCTTCCTTGCTCTCTCCCTCCCTTCCTTCCTCCCTCCCTCCCTTCTCTTTCTATTTCTTTATAGAAAGGGCTCTGCCTAGGTTGAAGGTTTCTTTGTCAGAACATCTGAACGGTGAGGTTAAACTCTACAAACAGGTTAGATGCAATTGTGGCAACTTAAGTTGTGGTAGTGTTGGCTTACATCACACCATCTGCTTGGTTTGGTACAGCAACCAAACAGAAGAGGTACAAACTTCCAATGGATAGTCAAGACTGCAGAAAGAACAATTGCAATCAGCTGGGCTTCTGTAGAAGACCTGCATATTGTGTGGGTCAAAAGGAGGACAGACCCCTCATCCCAAAGGTGATTTTTCAAGAGGCAACTGGACTTTATGGTTTTTCTTTGAAGACATTTTGCTTCTCATCCAAGAAGTTTCTTCAACATTGACTGGATGGTGGGGAAGAACCAAGGCAGAGCTGAAGAAGCTTCTTGGATTAGAAGTGAAATATCTTCAAAGAAAAACCAGTTGCCTCTTGAAAAAGCACCTTTGGGACAACCATGACCTGGATGACTGAGAATCTCCAGAGACTCTGTAGACCCCTCCTATCCCAGACATAAATTGTTTCAACTTATCCCCTCAAGATGGTGCTACAGAGCATTGCAGGCCAAAACAACTAGACCCAAGGACCGTTTCCCATCCCTTTCGACCATCACTCTGCTGAAAGACTAATTGCCACAGTGCTGTCTATTGTCTATATGTATTTACCATGTAGCATGGCTGTAGTATTGCTATTATTGTTGATCCTTCTTATTATCTTTCTTATTTTGGTATCATTACGATGGATATCATTACTCAGTTGTCTTGCATGAGAGCTTCTGCACCAGAGACAAATTCCTTTACGATCTAATTATACTTCATCATTCAATTCAATTCAATTCAGTGTTGAGAAGAAAGGGATGAATATATGCAGAAATAGAAGGAATGGTGAATATCTCTTACCCTTTTTATTGTCTTCTTAACAAAATGATTTCCAACTGGGATTAAAACTCCACCAAGGATGGCTAGCACTGCCCCAATAATTGCCACAGTCAGCAAGCCACAACGTTGATTACACCCCATGCTTCTTCACCCAGTCGCAAGGCGTTTGCAGCTACTCCTCCTGCTTTGACCGCTTACACTTCTCTTCTTCTGAAGTTCCCTCAAAATATGTATCGCAGAGACCTAAGCAGGCTTTCAAAAGAGATCGAAGCACCGAATAAGCACCGAGAATTCCATTGCAAAAAACATCATTTCATGCCAATAGAAACAAGCAATTAAAAAAAAAAAAAAGGCAAGGAGGTTTAGAATAGCAAACACACAGAGTCAACACAACTGAAACCTGGCTAAATGGTTTGTAGATAGTCCTTGAATTACAAACATAATTGGGATCGGAACTTTCAGCACAGAGCAAAATAGCAATAGCCCTTAGACTTATATACCACTTCCCAGTGCTTTACAGCCCTGTCTAAGGGTTTACAGAGTCAGCCTTTTACCCCCAATAATCTGGGTCCTCATTTTACCCACCTCGGAAGGACAGAAGGCTGAGTCAGTCTTGAACCTGGTGAGATTCGAATTGCCAAATTGCAGTCAGCTGGCAGTCAGCAGATGAAGCCTGTAATACTGAACTCTAACCACTACGCCACCACAGCTCTGGTTAGAATGTAGTACTATGGTCATTAAGTGGATTCTTTGTGTGTGTGTGTGTGTGTGTGTATGTAATTTCAGGCTGAATGGTTTCTTTCTTCATGAAATAAATCCACATTTGGTCAAGACGTGTCAGAGGGGAGGAAATTAATTGCATCCTTTAGCAAGGAAAGCTTGATTGCATTCTTTGTTTGGCTGATTCTAAACTTGGCTCCCAGCCAAGCATATGAACCTCCCACTCCACTAAAGAGAAAGGACTGAGCTACATAGTTTCAAATGTATGTTTACAAATGCTTTTCCTTAGTTGTTACTTTATTTTTCCATAGAAGAAGCATATAGCGGCAAGGTGTTTGAGTGTGTTTGGTAGAGGTTTGGCCTTGGCTCTTTCTTAGCTCCTTGGCTCCTTCACCCAGTTGGTATCACCTTTAAGGTGGGACAAGAACTCACAGTCTCCTGGTGTCTTGCTTGGTGCTTTCACCACCCCCACAAAAACTGGCTTTCTGATTTTAAGGTAGTCTAGGCAAAAAAAAGGTACAAACAGAACCTAAGAAGCTTCTTAGAAGAGCAGTGAAACATTTTCAAGCAAACATTTCAAACACTTTCTCCAAATTTTTCAGATGTTTTCTTCAGAACTGAAGAAGCTTCTTGGATGAGAAACAAAACTTTTTCAAGGGGGAAAAAATAGCAAAAAAGTCCAGTGGCCTTTTGGAAAGTACTTTTGGGATACGAAAATCAGTGGTGGAATTCAAAATTGTTTACTCCTGGTTCTGTGGGTGTGGCTTGGTGGGCATGGCAGGGGAAGGATACTGCAAAATCCCCATTCTTTCCCCATCCCACTAACCTACTTTCCAGCTCCGTTCTCCTGTGCAGGGCAACCAAAGCAGACCCAGCTGATTAGCTGGGACTCGATGGGAGGCAGAGAAGAGATGGGGTTGGTGGGGACAATCAGAGGTGGGATTTGCCAGTTTTCCAAACTACTCAAAATTTCCACTACCGGTTCTGCAGAACCGGTCAGAACCTGTTGAACGCCACCTCTGATGAAAATCTAGGGTTTCCCCTCCATCTTCCAAATTTCCATGTAGGACACCCTAGACCCCCACAAAGACAAACCAGCCTTGATAGACCTGGTACATATATACTTACATGCAACATGCTAGAAGAGCAGCAACAGTAGGAATAATGTCAAGGGTTAGGACTCCAAAAACAGCTGAGGGGTGTGTTTTGCTAACCTCTCTTTCCTAAGCTGCAGAAGAGAAAAAAAAAAGAATTGAAACCATTGCATCATTTAAGGCAAGTCTTGGGGAAGTCACTATAACTGCCAGAGAATTAGAAATATTATTTTAGGGAAAAAAAGAAAGAAAAACCGGCAAAATCCAAGCAGCTAAACTATTTCAATACTGCCTCTAGGATTCTTTGGAGAGAGAAGGGTCAAGGCTACAGTGTTGTTGTTGGCTCCACACCCCAAAAGGCAAATGAATGATCCTTGTTTGTTTTAGGAAAATGGGCTCTCTTCCTTTCCTAAAACAATGGGAGTTTGCAGCTTCCACTTTGGCTGGCTGGGAAGAGTAGAAGCTTCTCATCACCTGCTATCACAATAGCAGGCTGGTGACTCATCTGGCTGGCTGGAGTTTGAACGCTAAGTAAGGTAGGCCCCCAAGGAAAACACTATGAAATCCTTGGGCTCTTAAGGTACTCTGAGAAGTTGGGAGGGAGGAATGATCCTAGAAGAACGTCAAAAACTTCATGAGGTGTCAAACTGTGTCCAGTTTTGGTCACAACATTATAAAAAAAGATGCTGAGACTCTAGAAAAAGTGCAGAGAAGAGCAACCAGGATGATTAGGGGACTGGAGGCTAAAACATATGAAGAACGGTTGCAGGAATTGGCCCTGGCTAGTCTAGGGAAGAGACGGACCAGGGGAGACATGATGGCAGTCTTCCAGTATTTGAGGGGCTGCTACAGAGAGGAGGAAGGGGTCAAGCTATTTTCTAAAGCACCTGAAGGCCAGACAAGGAACAATGGATGGAAACTGATCAAGGAGAGATTCAACCTGGAAATAAGGAGAAACTTTCTGACCGTGAGAACAATCAACCAATGGAACAGAAGTTGCCCTCTGAAGTTGTGGGAGCGCCATCACTTGAGACTTTAAGAAGGAGATTGGACTGCAATCAGTCAGAAATGATATAGAGTCTCCCGCTTGGGCAGTGTGTGTGTGTGTGTGTGGACTAGATGACCTTCAAGATCCCTTCCAACTCTGTTATTCTGTTCAGCATTACTTGGTTGTGTGTTTTCCTTTTTTCTTTTCCTTTCCTTTTTCCTTTCCCTTCCCTTAATCTTTCCCATCTCCTTTCTTCTCCTCTCCTTTCTTTTTCTTCACTTTTCCTCTCTCCTTTCTTCTCTTCACCTTTCCTTTCTCTACTCTCCTTCTCTTCATCTCTCCTTCTCTTCACCTCTCCTTCTCTTCTTTCCTCTCCTTTTCTTCTTTCCTTTCCTTCTCTTCACCTTCTCTTTCGTTTCTTTTTTCTCCTCTCCTTTTCTTCTCTTCACCCCTCCTTCTCTTCACCTGTCCTTTCTTTTCATTCCTCTCCTTCACCTCTCCTTCACTTCCCCTTTATTTTCCTTTCCTTTCCCTTCCTCTTCTCCTCTCCTCTCCTCCCCCTTCCCCTTTCCCCTTCCCTTTCACCCTTTCCCCTTCCCCCTTCCCCAACTGCTCCATTGTTAACTTTTCCCTGGTTTCTTCAATTTTCATCTCAAATCCCACCCCTCCTTCAGTCCCTTTTAGCAGAAAAACCTCTTCTTCTTACCTTACAGACAGACACCTATCAAATGTATTATTATTTCCAGCTAAGAGGCTCGATTTCCCCCTTCCCCACTGTAGACCAGCCAGCAACTGCCTTGTCTGGCAACCCTTTGCAGCAGCAGCAGGATTGCAAAAGTGGGTGTGCAAACCAGTCACCACATTTGCAAACTGTTGAACTTGGGTCATGCCGCACCTATTGCTTCAACCATTCTGCAATCTGGGCTGAATTGGCATCGTCACCCGATTGCATTCCAAAAACTCCAGGGAAACAGGTAAGAAAGTCAGAATTCCCTTCTCCTTCCTGTTCCCGCTATGCCATTACATTTTGAGAAGGATTTTCACATAGTTTTCTGCCACTCCCCAAGGCCTGCCATGGATTCTGTACACTTCCACTTAAAAAGACACATGAAAGTAATCATCCCAACTTTATTATGCATGCTTTGCTTTCCAATTTATATTTTTTTAAAACCAAAATGTGCACCTGATAAAACCTAATGTATTTATGGACTAAAGCACTTCACACTTCTTATCAAAATCCTGTGATAATTTTATGATCATATTACAATTAAGCTGGCTCACTTTGGGTTGGTTTTTTTTTTTTTTTTCAGATTTGCAGACTTGGAAGGGACCTTGTAGGTCATCTAGTTTAGCCCGCTCCTGCCCAAGCAGGAGTTCCTACACCATTGCTGACAGATGGCAGTACAGTCTCTTCTTGAAAGCTTCCAGTGATGAAGCTTCCACAACTTCCAAAGGCAACTTCTATTCCATGGGTTGATTGCTCCACAGGATGCCTACATTTCCAGTTGTTCTATTTAAGCCTTAAGAAAAAGGCCCCTAACAGGACAAGAAATCCTTGCTCTATCTCTTATCTTTCCATCAAGAGCATCTGGGTTTGTTTGTAAAGTCCGCCCTGAGTCTGAATAAGTCTATAATTGCATAAGACTGTGGATCTCCTTATGTTTGAGGTGCTTGAATAATCCTGGTTCTAGACTACCCTGTTTCCCTGAAAATATGACCCTATCCTGAAAGTAAGTCCTAGCTTGATTTTTACACATCCGCCCAAAATAAGCCCGAATGAAGATCCCACCACTCCAGAGTGGACAGGTAAAAGTTAAGCTAGGGTGGGGATGGGTGATGGTGGAGCTGCCCTACTACTTAACTTTGGACAGTTGTAGCCAGGCTTCACACACCCCGACACCTGCCTGGCCAGCCCATTTCTTCTGTAGCTGGCAAGGCTGGCAAGGCTTTCCTGGAGGCCTCTGGAGCTGATAAGGAAGTTCCAGATCAATCCAGAGCTCCCTTATTGGCTGCAGAGACCTTCAGGAAAGCCTTGCTGGCTGCAGAAGAAGTTCCCAAAGGCTTCTGACAGCAAAAAGGAGGCCAGGGGCAATGCGTACAAGTGAGGTTAGTCAATGGATGACATCCCCTGAAAATAAGACCTGGTGTCCTTTTTGATGGCAAAAAAATATAAGACAGGATCTTATTTTGGGGGAAACATAGTAGCAATTCTTCTTCTCCCTGAAGGATGCCTTTCCCCCAAAAAAAATATAGTTGAAAATTTGCTTTGACATGCTAATAGAGCAGGAGTGTCAAACTGGATTTCTTGGAGAGCCATATTAGCATTTTAGTTGTCCTCCATGGGGTGGACAAGGGTTTGGGGGGGAGGAAATGGGATGGATGGCCTCCTGCAGCAACTGACAGCCAAAATGGGGCACAGGGGGCATGCCCCCCCCCACAACGTGTTTCTGTTGGCAGAGTGCTGCAGGAGGCTGTCCAGGCTGAAAACAGGGTGTGCAAGCCCCCCCCCGGCTCAAGAAGGAGACCCTATACTATTTCTTTTATGTACACTGAGAGCATTTGCACCAAGACAAATTCCTCTTGTGTCCAATCACACTTGGCCAATAAAGAACTCTATTCCATTCCATTCCATTCTATTTTCTATTCTATTTTCTCTTCTCTTCTATTCACTCTGCCCTGCTCTACTCTACTCTACTCTACTCTACTCTACTCTACTCTACTCTACTCTATATTCTATTCTATTCTATTCTATTCCATTCCATTCCATTCCATTCCATTCCATTCCATTCCATTCCATTCCATTCTGACAAGTGGTTGTCCAGTATCTTCTTAAAATCCTTCAGTGTTGGAGCAGCCACAACTTCTGGTGGCAAGTTGTTCCACTGCTTAATTGTTAGGAAGTTTCTCCTTAATTTTAGGTTGCTCCTCTCCTTGATTAGTTTCCAACCATTGTTTTTTTTTTTTGTCTTAGCTTCTTCTTTCTGGCAGCCTCAAATACTGGAATGCTATCACATCATCCCTAGTCCTTCTCTTCTCTAGACTAGCCATGCCCAGTTCCTTCAACAGTTGATGCATGTATAGTATATCTGTACTATATATCTGTACCGGATACAATATGGATGTATGCCACATAGTATGTATGTATGTATGTATGCATGCATGTACGTGTGTATGTATGTGTATGTGTGTATACGTATACATATGCACATGCATATGTATGCATATGCATACACACACACACACACACACACCCCTTCATCCATCCACTATTCAATACACATTCTCAATATCATAAAATATTACAGATGGGGAAAATATAACTTTAAAAGCACCACTACTATGACGTGGGAAAATACCCGAACAAAGCTGAATGCCAGACATGTAAGTACCCGCGAAAACTTAAGAAAATATATATATATATATATGTATTTGTATTTGTATGTGGATCTTTGGTTATTCGGGTTTTCTCCCGTGTAAGATTAGAAGTATCTAGGCAACGTTGCCTAGATACTTCTAATCTTACATGGGAGAAAACCCGAATAACTATATATATATATATATATATATATATATGTGTGTGTGTGTGTGTGTGTGTGTGTGTGTGTGTGTGTGTGTGTAACAAGCCAAATGCAGAAGGCAACACGTTATTCTTTTTCCAATTGCCAGAATTCTAAATAAAAAATAAAAAAGAGCAATTAAAAAAAAAATCTCACTCCCTAATCCATCTCTAAAGCCATCTACTTTGTTTAGAATACCAGTGGAGGAGAGGGGGACCAAAAAATGGTTTTCATTTCACATGACTTAACACTCATTACTGGACTGCTTCTAAATACAAAAACAAAAGCTTACCTTTTCAAAAGCCCATGAAAGAAGATCTCTATACCCCAGGTGTTTTAAAAAATGAGATTGCTTGTAACTCTGATCCAAAGTTTCCTTCTGCAACTCAAGTGTGTATCCTCCTGTTTTAATAAATCCCAAAGTCATGGGACGGGTCAGTTACTTCTTCAATTGAACTTCCCACTCGCTTTGCCAAAACATGACCCAAACGCACATTGCATAGTTATTTATAACAATTTCTAACCTTCTGCTTTCACACACACACACACTCCCCTTCTGATTCACAACTGCTTTGGGTGGGGGGAAAATGGGACGAGAAGAGGTTGCCTTACAACTGTGTCAAGGGCCATCCCAATAGGGAAGGATCCTATTATCCAGCCTTCTCCTGGACATTGAATCAGCCTTCGTTCTCACAACGGAAAGGCTCCCAGACGAATTGCTTACACATAAAACAGTCAAGCAGTCAGGACACTGTTTGGGTCCTTCCCAAGGTGACTCAAATGTTTGCCCGCTCACTGTGCAAATTGAGTCAAAGTTGAAAAGCTGTCAGAAAGGAAAAAGGAAAAAAAAATCTCTCATTCTCTTTCTCTCTCATTCTCGCATCCTCGCATCCTCTCTCATTCTCTCTCTCCTTTTCTCTCTCATCCTCTCTCATTCTTTCTCTCATTCTCTCTCTCATTCTCTCTTTCTCTCTCTCTCCTTCTCTCTCATATTCTTTCTCTCTCTCACTCTCTCTCTCATTTTCTTTCATTCTTTCTCTCTCTCTCTCTCATTCTCTCTCTCATTCTCTTTTTCTCTCTCTCCTTCTCTCTCTCTCTCATCCTCTCATTCTCTCTCACACATTCTCTCTCTCTCTCATTCTCACTCTCATTCTCTCTCTCTCCTCTCTCTATCTTTTTAAAAACCAGGCTTTTGTCCAACAAGCAAAGATAAGATTTCATTCATAAAAGGGAAGCCTTGGCTTTGATAAAATGTTTGATGGATGCAAAAATTTAAGGAGGAAGATGCAACTTACTAGCAGTTCTTGAACTTACAACCGCAATCAAGCCCCGAATCTCCCTAGGTAAGTGAGTCATTGGTTAAGTGAACTTTTGACCCATTTGGTGAACTTTCTGGCCACAGCTGTTAAGTGAATTACTGCAGTTTGATACCGAAGTATCATTTTATCCTACTTTATCTATATATTAAATTATTGCTTTTTTAAAAAATTCCAATTTCATTTTAAACTGTATTTTATTCCAATTTCATTTCAAATTATATATTTTATTCCAATTCCATTTTAAATTGTTTTTTTTAATCAGATTTTAGTAATAATTCATGTCTAGAACTTTGCCCTTTGATATATGGCCCCCGGTGAATCCATAAAATAAACTGATCCTGAACTAAATCACTGCAGTCGTTAAAAGTGACTAACATGGTCATTAAGTGAATCTGGCTTCATCGTTGACTTTGCTTCATGGGAAGATCACCAAAAAAGGGGTCGTGTGACTTCCCCAGGACACTGCAACTATTATAAAGATCAGTTGGCTATCAAACATCTGAACTAGGATCGCGTGTCCAGGTGGGCAGGCTGCTATGGTCATAAGAGTGAAACACGGTTGTAAGTCATCTTTTTTTCCCAGTGGCACGGTGACTTTGAGCAGTCACTAAATGAACTGTTGTTTAAATTGAGGATCACCTGTAACTTAATCCAGGAAGGGAATCTGAGTTGGGAAAACAAATTTGCATAGTTTTTCACGAAGATAGTTTGCTCCTTGGTCATTAAGGGAAGAAGAGTTAAGGGTAGTTAATGGGCATAATTTACATAGAGGTTTGCATTAAGAAAATGTAAGATTACAGGTGTCAGGATTCCAGCCATTGCCCTAATTAAATCATGATCCTCAAGTCAAACTTCAAAAAACTTCAAAGGATTTATTAGAGGCGACATACTGGCACTTTCTCGGATGAAGCCAACTCTGGCATACGTAATTTACAGTCACCTGTGACCCTGTTTCCTCCGCTTCCCCCTGGGTGGCTCATAAATCAGATTCTCCAATTAAATAAATTCACGGGCAAAAGCTCTGGTAGTTTAGTTACAATCTTTTAAAGATAAGAGTTGGAATGTACTTTTGCTTTCAAACTGCTGCACTGCTGTTTCAGATTTCCTTCCTTCCCACCTCCTTTTATGGCAACTACTAAAACAGGCATAGGAATGTTTGATGACTTGACAACAGGTAGTCCTCAACTGATGATGTCAGGCCCCTGTTGGAGACTGACTCTGAGGGAGAGGAGGAACAACTGACAGGAAGTGGAAGTGTGGCTCCGAAGGTTGTGGAGGAGGCTGGGAAAGGGCAGGGGCTGGCTGAGCAGTCAGAGTAGGACCCAGGCCCATCCCCTATTCATCAAAGGGCAAACAGGGAGGAAAGGATAAGGGAGAGACATGGTCTACTGGGGAGGAGAGGGCCTTGATCCTCTTCATGGGCTGCAGATGTAACAACTGAATAAGAGAACGGAAATGCGTACAAGCAAATGCTGGAAACAAAGCGTGGAAATATCTCTAGTTTATGGTTCCTCTCTGAGTTTGGTGTCCTTCCCAGTGTGTGTTATCTGTGGATGTCCTCCAGCCCTTCTTGCCTGGTTTGTGTTGCTTTTTTCCGCCTTCTTGTAACTGTTTGTGTGGGAGTTTTTTGTCTTCCGTCAAGAATCTTCAGAGCTTGGAAGGAATGAAGGAGTAAAAGGGACTTCACTTGTTTTCTGTGATGGTGTTTGTTTTGTGTCCCACCCTGGTTCATCACAGATGACCACAATTGAGCCCAGAGTGTATGTTGCTAAGCGAGACCTTTGTTAACTGAGTTTTGCCCCGTTTTACCACTTTTTTTGCCCCATTGGGGAAGGGAATTGCTGTGGTTTCTTCAATTAGCAACATGGTCATTAAGTGAATCTGGCTTCCCCACACTCATCAGAAGGTAGGCAAAGGAGATCCCGTGGTCTCCAGGGATGCCGCAACCATCATAAATATGAGTCCGTTGTCAAGCATCCCGAATGGCAATCATGGGGGAATGCCGCCATGATCCTACGTGTGAAACCCAGTCGTATGAGTCCCTTTTTCAGTCGCTAAATGAACTATTGTGCGTTCTAAGGACGAGCTGCCTTAGAAGAATTAGACTTATTGGATTATGATTGGGGGAAAGTGGATTTTGAAATCAAGAGAAAGTGGACATATCTCAAAATCAAGGCAATCATCACTGGAAGATGTCAGATAGAGCAAAAAAAAAAAAAAAGAAGAAGAAGAAGAAAGCTCAGGTTATTTTCCTTTCTCAAGGTCAGTAAACTGCCCCGGCTGGTCACATCTGTGGTAACTATTCACAAGGTCGCAATTTATTTTTCTCCCACCCAAGACACCAGCTGGTCATAAAAACTGATATTTTCAGCCACCTGGAAATATTTTGGGTTTTTTTGATCCAGTTTATCAGAAACGCTTCAGTTTCAAGTTTGCTTTCCCAGCGTAGCCTTCGATGTTTTACCACCTGCTTGTTTGAAAATATCCTTCACTCTTACAGAAGGACTGATAACGTAACCACAATATGAATACACACACACACACACACACACATATATGTGAATATTCTTATTCACAATATTAAATATATATATATATATATATATATATATATATGTTTTCTTAAGTTTTCGCGGGTACTTACATGTCTGGCATTCAGCTTTGTTCGGGTATTTTCCCACGTGGTGCTTTTAAAGTTGTAGCAACGTAAAAGTCAGTTTACGTAAGAGTCAGTAAAAGTCTGACTCACAGACAAACACCATACAGAAGCCTGATGATGGCAGATGAGATTCTGCTGAAACGTTGCTACAACTTTAAAAGCACCACTATTATGACGTGGGAAAATACCCGAACAAAGCTGAATGCCAGACATGTAAATACCCGCAAAAACTTAAGAAAACATATATACATACACACATACATACATACATACATACATACATATATATATATATATATATATATATATATATATATATATATATATGTTTTCTTAAGATGAATACCATATATACATACATACATACGACTTTAAAAGACTTTCACGTAAGCCAAAACCAGCAACCACGAGCATATGTATCTGTCTGTCATCTATCTATCTATCTATCTATCTATCTATCTATCTATCTATCTATCTAACTATCTAACTATCTATCTCTTCTGTCTCTGTCTCTCTGTCTTTGCCTCTTTAGCTCTCTGTCTCTCTTTGTCTCTCTCTGTGTGTCTGTCTCTCTGTCTCTCTCTCTGTCTCTGTCTCTCTATCTCTCTATCTATAAAATGCTTTCATTGCTGGTTTTGGTTTACTGGAAAGTCTTTTAAACTTGCACAATCTGAAGTTGCTTAATAGGAATCAAATATAGATATTAGTCCATTTGAAGTATTTTTGCATTAATGCAGCCCTGGCAAAAACTATTTTCTGTGGTGCATTGGATTGTCTAACTTTCTCAAAACACTTTAATTTAAAAAATCTTCTGGCGAGAGAGGGGGGGAGAGAGAGAGAGAGGAGAGGGAGAGACAGAGAGACGGAGAGACAGAGAGAGAGGGAGGGCAGGAGAAGGAGAGAGAGAGAGAGAGAGAGAGAGAAAGGCAGGCAGGCAGGCAGGCAGGCAGACATAGACAGACAAACAGACAAGCAAACAAGAAAATAGAGAGTCACTTTTACTTTCTTCAAACAATGCAGGAAATCAACGGATGCAAATTCAAGAGGCAGGCACCAATTAAAATGCTTCTATTCCGTCTACATGGGTTCCTATGCTCGAGGGCTAATTGTCTCTGTTTTTATTTATTGCCTATCTCAGGTACAAAAGAATCAAGAAAAGCCTCTAGCCTGATGAAATCCCATTCCTGTTACTCATGTTACATTTTGAGAAGGGTTTGTGCCTAGTTTTCTGCCACTCCTCAAGGCCTGCCATGGATTCTGCACACTTCCATTTAAAAAGACATATGAAAGTAATCATCCCAACTGTTACTATGCATGCTTCGCTTTCCAATTTATTTATTTTTTAAGAAACCAAGCTGAGGGCAGCGTCCCCTGTTCTCAAGGCATTTGAGAAATCAAAGGCAGACCTGAAATACAGTCAATAGGTGAAAGTCGCAGTAACCGAGCTGGAAAGAGACTGTCAGAGGGTATCTAGTCCACCCTCTGCTCCTGCAGGAGGGCCTACATTATTTCACTGAAACGCACACCAAATAAGAACTAATGTATTGATGGAATAAAAGGCTTCCCGGTCCTTATCAAAATCCTGCCACAATGTTATGATCATATTACAACTACAACAATTACAATTACAACAAAGCTAACTCACTTTTGCTTTTTTTCAGATTAACAGAGTTGGAAGGGACCTTGTAGGTCATCTAGTCTAACCCCCTCTACCCAAGCAGGAGATCCTAAACCATTGCCGACAGATAGCAGTCCAGACTCTTCTTGAAAGACTCCAGGGATGAAGTTCCCTGGTGAAAGCAAGCTGTTCAGATACAGATTAACAGAGTTGGAAAGGACCTTCGGAGGTCATCTAGCCCAACCCTCTCCTACTCCTGCAGGAGGACCTACATTATTTCACTGAAATATGAAATCATGTATTTAAGGAATAAAGGACTCTCCAGTCCTTATCAAACTCCTGCCATAATGTTATGATCATATTACAACTATGCCGGTTCACTTTTCTTTTTTTTTTTACAGATTGGCAGTGTTAAGTTTGGAGCATGGGCGAGAAAGAATGGAGACGAGCCTCTGGAACGGTGAACTTCAACTCTTTATTTACATAGTGACTGCTCAAACTCAATGGCAGTTATAGCCCTCCTTATATAGGCAACCCAATAACTATTTAACCAATAATGATCTAGGAGCGCTAGCTCCCTTAACCAATATGAACGCTCCGTTAATGGCCAATCAGATCGCCCGGAACGGGCCAATCCGATCCTGCCATTAACAGCCAATCAGAAGTGCAGGGCCAGAACCCTGCACTTTACTCCAAGCTCAAGATATCTTTATTAAGCCCTATGCATTCACAACACCCCTTCCCCCTGGCTTCTGTTTACAGGGCGCAGTTACATAGTCCTTTAGGTAGGACAGTTGCTTTATTAGTCTTTTTGATTTTCGCTGTGCGTTTTGCGTTTGGCTGCAATCTCACTGAGGTAGATCGTTGTTTGGCGAAGGGATTGCCTCTGGTTCAGAGTTCACGTTTCCATCGTCACCAATATCTTCGGCAACTCCCTGAGGTGAATCTATTCCCTTCTCTGGTTCCAATTCCTGCGTCTCTATTCCGCCATCATTCCCTTCGAACGGGTTTTCTTCTAATTGAAATTCGTCTTCTTCCGTATCTCCCCCCCCCTCAGTTTGGTCATAAGGGAGTTCAGAAATGCCCAACCGGAGCCATGATCGTAATTGATCGATATGGCGTTTCCATAGTCTATCGTCAAGGCATTGTACAAGGTAGGATCTCGGGCCGGTTACACGAACTACTGTCGCCTCTACCCACAGCGGATCGCCTGGTAGGTTTTTTGCATATACCAAATTGCCTACCTGGAAGGTACAACATCGGACGCTGGATCCTAGTGGTTTTTCCGGTTCATAAGCTGGGTGTAACCGGTCGAGGTGGGAGCGGAGCTTTCGTCCCATTAGCAGTTCGGCGGGAGTTTTGTTGGTGACGCTATGAGGTGTGATGTGTTGTAAAAAAAGGATTCGGTTGATTTTGTCATCGATGTTATCGTAGTCTAATTTTTGCAAAGTTTTCTTAACAAATTGGACCATGCTCTCAGCCCTGCCATTGGTCGCAGGGTGCAAAGGTGAAGTGAGCGCATGTTGGATGCCGTGGTTAGCCAGGTACTGCTCGAAGGACAACGTGGTAAATTGGGGCGCGTTGTCGGATACCAGAACGTCTGGTAATCCGTGGGTTGCAAACAGTCTTTCCAATTTTTTAATAACCACTTCGGTGGTTGTGTTCGTCATGCGATGATTCTCGAGCCAATTTGAGTAGGCGTCGACGGTTAGAAGAAAGGTGTGGCCTTTGGTTGGCCCCGCAAAGTCCAGGTGAATACAGGACTAGGGTCCCCGAGGTGTTCACCATTCAGTAGGGATGGCTTTTGGTGGGGCATTGCTCACTTCCTGGTATCTATGACAAGCTTTAACCCAATTCTCGATTTGCTTGTCAATGCCCAGCCACCATGCATAGCTTCGTGCGAGGGCTTTCATTCGCACGATACCGGGGTGGCCATCGTGCAAGGTTCTCAGTACTGCTTTTTGGAGTCGTTCTGGGATAACGACTCTATCTCCCCAGATGACACAGCCTTTTTGAGAAAACAACTCCGTTTCTCGAGTCTTGAAGTCATCCGATAATTGGTCCAATGGCCATCCGTGTTCTACCCAGCCTAGGACTCGTCCTAGGGTGCGGTCCCGTCTGGTTTCTCTCGCGATATCTCGGGCGGTTAATGGCGGCGTGTGGAGTGTTTCAATTTGTAACATGGTTATCGTTGGTGCGGGATCATCGAGAGTTTCTGGAAGCGGTGCTCGGCTCAATGCGTCGGCGTGGGGAATGGCTTTCCCCGGGCAGTATTGCAGCCAATAATTATAAGCGGCCAAGAATTCTGACCAGCGAGTCATCCTGGGGGATAATATGTAGGGAGTCGGCTTATCTCCAGCTATTATCCCCAATAACGGTTTGTGGTCAGTCACGATAGTAAAAGCCCGGCCATACATGTACTCGTGAAATCTTTTAACGGCTGATACAATTGCGAGGGCTTCTTTATCGATTTGGCTATAATTTCGCTCAGTTTTTGAAAGTGTCTTTGAAAAAATATGCAACAGGGGCTTCGTTACCATTAGGCAGTACATGGCTCAGAATGGCACCCACTCCGAAAGGCGAAGCATCACATGTGATATTTAACGGCAAAGTCTCATTGTACTGCATGAGCACAGCGTCAGAAGTCAGTAGTTTTTTTACATTACAGAACGCCTATTCTTTTTTATGACCCCACAACCAAATTGCTTTCTTGTCTAGCAAACGATGTAACGACTCAGCGACAGTTGCTTTATGTGGTAGAAATACATTATAAAAGTTGATGAGGCCTAGGAACGCCTGGAGATCGGCCTTGTTCCGAGGCCTCGGAGCGTTTTTTATTGCTCTCAATTTACTGTCGGTAGGGTGAATACCCTGACTGTCAATTAGGTACCCTAAAAACTCGACACGATCTGTACACAAATTACACTTATTCTTTTTCACTTTGAGACCGGCGTCTTGGAAATTTTGTAGAACTAATTTTAAACAATCCCATAAGATTTTTTTTGTAGGTGCAGCAATTAATACATCGTCAAAGTAGGGAACCACACCTTTAATCCCTTGTAATAGCCTCTCCATAAGGCTCTGAAAAATCCCCGGGGCTACACTGACTCTGAATTGGAGCCGGGTACATTTAAAGGCACCTCGGTGCATCACAATCGTTTGTGCCTGTGCCGTCTTTTCATCAACAGGTAATTGCTGATATGCCTGAGCTAAGTCTAATTTAGCGAAGACTTTTCCGCCCCCCAGAGAATGGAGGAGATGCTGCACCACCAGCACCGGATATGCATTTTGCTGTAGGGCATGGTTCAGGGTGGCCTGGTAGTCCCCACAAATTCGAATTGAACCATCCGGCTTAATTGGTGTTACGATTGGGGTCTCCCAGGGGGAGTGATCGGTAGGTTCTAGCACCCCCTGAGCTATTAATTTATTGAGTTGTTCGTCGATTTTTGATTTTTGATTTTAAGGCAAACGGAACTCGATGGGGTGAACGAGATTGGGGTCCACTTGTACTCACCTAATTTTTCCACAAAGACTTCCCTGAATTAATGGATGAGGTCCTCCTCCCAGTCATTTCTGCTGACTCGGTTTATGCCGGCCACTTCAATGCCAAGTGGCGCGAACCATTGGAGACCGAGCAGACTAGGTCGATCTTTGTCGATCACAGTTAGCGGTAAGTACGCTGTGTGCTTTTTGAATGAGACCCGGACTCGGCAGGAACCAACGACAGGGATTCGATTCCCTTGATAGTTCTTAAGAATAAGTCTTTGGGAACGGAGGTCTTGGCGCTGGATCATGGGGATGAGTTGCTTGAGGGTCTTCCAGGACACCATCGAGAGGGACGATCCTGAGTCGACTTCCATTTGGCAAGGCTGATTCTTGATGGCCACTGTAATTCGGATTTTCTTGGCATCCATGGCAGAGGCGTGACCAATAGTGATAGTATGGTGAGCCTCTTCTCGCTTCAAAACTCGGTTTCTGTAGGAGTGGTTTACTAGTTCTCGCCTTACAGAATGGTTTCCTGTCGATTGGCGATAGTTAGCCTCTTTTGAGGCCTGGCCGGGTACTTGTAAACTTCGGCAGACCCGTCCGATGTGGCCTCTCTTCCCGCACTCATGGCAGAGCGCATCGCGGAATTTGCATTTAGACCTGGCATGGTTGGCTCCACAGCCAGCACAAGGGCGTAGGGCCTTCGGGTAGTGGTCCTGGTCGGACCGCAGTCGATGGACCTCTTCTTCCTCGCTGTCTGACGATGAAGAGAGGTCCTCGTGGTGGGTCGTTTGTAGCTGCCCTTCTGACTTGGGTAAAATTTTGCTTGTCGGTTGGTGTACTGGAGCGTGGTTGCAGCGTAATTGTGCAGCAGACTTCTTGGTTGCTTCTGCTGCAGTAGCAATGGCATCAGCAAGGCTGATATCGCCTTTCGCCATCAGCTTGCTCTGCACGCCTGGTGCATCTAATCCCAGAACTATTCAATCTCTCAGTGCATCTTCCAAATCGGCGAATCCGCAGAGGCCTCCCAGATTTCGGAGGTCTGCTATGAAATCGGTGACGCTTTCTCCTTTTCGCTGGTTTCTTTGATAGAACTCATGCCGTCTCACGAATGTGGGCACGGTCGGTGCGTAATGAGCTCTTAGTAGGGGTTCGAGGTCATCCCAGTCCATTGTCTTCACTTCTGTAGGTTTGGCTAGGAATACCACCTGTTTCTTCCTGGCTGTGGCATCCTTTAAATTGTTAGTTTCCAAAAACATTTGGAAACGATCCATGTAGGACTCCCAGTCCTCTTGCACTGGATCGAATGGAGCGGGTGGTACGACGCCACCGGACATGGTTCCGCCTTTTAGCACTGTCAGCCACGTGCTCGGTGTTTCTTCTTAGTTAAGTCAGCTCTGTCGTATCCATATCCCACCCTCGTCGCCAGTGTTAAGTTTGGAGCATGGGCGAGAAAGAATGGAGACGAGCCTCTGGAATGGTGAACTTCAACTCTTTATTGACAAAGTGACTGCTCAAACTCAATGGCAGTTATAGCCCTCCTTATATAGGCATCCCAATAACTATTTAACCAATAACGATCTAGGAGCGCTAGCTCTCTTAAGCAATAAGAACGCTCCGTTAATGGCCAATCGGATTCCCCGGAACGGGCCAATCTGATCCTGCCATTAACAGCCAATCAGAAGTGCAGGGCCAGAACCCTGCACTTTACTCCAAGCTCAAGATATCTTTATTAAGCCCTATGCATTCACAACAGGCAGAGTTGGAAGGGACCTTATAGGTCATCTAGTCCAACCCCCTCCAGCCCAAGCAGGAGACCCTACACTGTTTCTGACAAATGGCTCTTCTTAAAAGAGGCTCTGGTGATTGGAGCATCCACAACCTCTGGTAGCAAGCTGTTCCATTGGTTCTCACTTTTAGGAGATTTCACCTTAGTTCTAGGTTGCTTCCCTCCTCGCTTAGCTACAAT
Source organism: Hydrophis major (assembly GCA_033807585.1). Classification (NCBI taxonomy): domain Eukaryota; kingdom Metazoa; phylum Chordata; class Lepidosauria; order Squamata; family Elapidae; genus Hydrophis; species Hydrophis major. The sequence goes on along the minus strand of CM066331.1, from coordinate 154,293,664 downwards.
ACAAGCCTCTCCTGCCTTTGTAAGGAGTAAGCTCAGTGTTAGAACCCTGCTCATCTACACTGTTCTTGTTTGGATGCAACCCCAGGTACCATCAGGTTATGGCGAAAAGGGAAAGCACATTTGCATTACGAGCAGGATTCGCTTTAGCAGCTCTTTCCTAATCCCAGTGCATCCCAGTTTCGGACAAGCACCAAACCTACAGAGTTTCCACAGTTTCCCTGCACCAACTACATGCTCCCGAAGATGCAAACCAACCTGGAATGGAGGGAGGGACTCAATATCTTCTGCCAACGGGACTCGCAGGATGGTTAAAGCCAAATCAGCAAAAAAAGAAAAAGAAAGAAAGAAAAGAAGAAGAGGAAGAAGAAGAAGAAATTAGCCTCGGTTGAATCCTGATTCACAGAGAAAAGAGGTTGCTGTAGCAACTCTGCAGAAGCTCAGGATAACATTAAGACTGCCCAGTGGTTCAAGAGTCCGTTGCTCTTTCATCAGCCTCAGCAGAGATTTTTTTTAAAAAAATATTAGCTCAGTGACTATCGTAAACTGTCTTGGGAGATTAGGAAAAACTCCTAAGTTTATCCCTTAACTTTCAAAGTCAAAGCAGGGGGAAGCTGCAAGGTTGCTCTGCATTAGGTGTGCGCTGTAGCTCTTCTGAACTTCTGAACAGAAGCTCCTGACCATATGTTGGTCATTCCAAGGAAACAGGTTTGAATAAGGGAAGAAGTGAGCCAATCCCGTCTAATTAAGCTCATTGTATGCAAGCCTCCCACACACATTGGCAATTTTCAGCCTATATGTGGGAAGCTAACAGGTGTGACAACAGAACATCAAAGGCAGCCACTGATTACAGATAGGAAGGCAAGGCAGAAGACTGAAGAGAACAAGCTGGCTGCGGTAGCTCTGAAGCTTCGAGACAGGAGGGATGTTTGCCAAGACAAATCCGGGAACTTTTCACCCAATAAACTTTCTTTTCATCTTTGTTAGGCTTTGGTGGCTTCTGTTGGTAAGGGAAGGGAAGGGAAAATGAAGGGAAGGAAAGGAAAGGGAAGGAAAGGAAAGGAAAGGAAAGGAAAGGAAAGGAAAGGAAAGGAAAGGAAAGGAAAGGAAAGGAAAGGAAAGGAAAGGAAGGGAAGGGAAGGGAAGGGAAGGGAAGGGAAAGGGAAAGGGAAAAGGAAAGGGAAAGGGAAAGGGAAAGGGAAAGGGAAAGGGAAGGGGAAGGGGAAGGGAAGGGAAGGGAAGGGAAGGAAAGGGAAAATGAAGGGAAGGGAAGGGAAGGAAAGGGAAGGAAAGGAAAGGAAAGGAAGGGAAGGGAAGGGAAGGGAAGGGAAGGGAAGGAAAGGAAAGGAAAGGAAAGGAAAGGAAGGGAAGGGAAGGGAAGGGAAGGGAAAGGGAAGGGAAAGGGAAAGGGAAAGGGAAAGGGAAAGGGAAAGGGAAAGGGAAAGGGAAAGGGAAGGGGAAAGGGAAGGGGAAGGGAAGAAAAAAGGAGATTGAGGAAGGGGAGGAAGAGGTAAGGCAGAAGGAAAGAAGGAAGCCAGAATGAGGAAGGAAAGAGAAGGAGGGAATGAGGAAGGAAAGGTGGAGGAAAGGAGGGAACAAGAGATCGAGGAAAAGGAGGGAAGAAGGGGATGGGGAAGAGAAGAAGAAAGGAGATTGAGGAAGGTGAAGGAAAGGAGAAGGAAGACGGAAGGAAGACAGAATGAGGAATGAAAGGGAAGAAGGGGATGAGGAAGCGAAGGTGGCAGGAGAAAGAAGAATGAGAAAGGGAAGAGAAAGGGAGGGGGAGGGAGGGAAGAAGGAAGGAAGAATAAGAAATGGAAGGGGAAGAGAGGGAGGGGAGGGAAGTGTCGTGTCCGCGAAATAAGGCTCGTAGTCGGTGACTTTCATTTAAAGCTCTTTATTGACACTGGAAGAACCGAACCGCAAAAGGCAAAAAGCTCGCGGCTTTTATATCTTTTGCTTCGGCGGCCGCGGCCAATGGCAGCGATTCAAGTCTCCCGCTCTTGGTTTGAACCAATCGCGGGAGACTTCAATCGGGCCAATCAGCGCGGCTCGCCTGGCCAATCAGAAATCCCCGCGCCTTAGCCAATCAAGGCACGGGGATTTCGAGTAGTCCATTTGAATACATGACACCCCTCCCCTCTTGGTATGGTCTTCTCATGTGGTGTAGTCACGCAGGTAGGCGGGGCTCCGTCGAGTCCTAGTTGACCTGCGCAACTCATTCTCCTGTTGTATCTTGGCCGGAGCGGTCATCTTTTTGGCTGCTCCTGCCTCTGAGCGAACCGGCTGGATGATCGGGCCGGTTCCTTCGCCGCGGCTCCCGCCTGGGCCTACCGGGTCGGTTGAGTCGCGGATTCCGCCGCTCCCGCTTGGCTTCTCCGAGTCGGTAGAGCTGGCCAGACGGTTCTTCTCCGGCTGTGACTCGCGAAGGCTGCGTTCCGGTGAGTTTTTAAGTTTTATTTGTTCTTGCGGTTGTCTTACCGGGTGTTCCCTCCCCCCTTGGTTCGTGTCTTGGGGGTTGAGGTTAGTCATTGTTCGTGACCGGAGCTGGTCGATATGTCGTTTCCAGGCTCGCCCGTCGGTGGTTTGGAGCCGGTACGACTTTGGACCAGTGACTTGAGTTATGACGGCTGGGATCCATAGGGGGTCCCCCGTCATGTTTTTTGCATAGACTAGGTCGCCTGGTTGAAATGTCCGATACCTGGAGCTGGAGTCTGGGGGCCGCTCCGGGTTGTAGGTTGGGTGTAAGCGGTCGAGTGGGGATCGCAGCTTTCTGCCCATCAGGAGCTCTGCAGGGCTCTTGTTGGTTGTGGTGTTGGGCGTGATGTGCTGTATGAAGAGCAGCCTGTTGAGCTTGTCGTTGATCTCCCCGTGGTCCATTTTCCGGAGAGTCTTTTTCGTAAACTGGACCATCCATTCCGCCCTACCGTTCGCCGCCGGATGCGCCGGTGCTGTTAATGCGTGGCGGATGCCCTTCTCTGCCAGGAACCGTTCAAAATCGATGGATGTAAATTGTGGTCCGTTGTCCGAGACGACGATGTCCGGGAGGCCGTGTGTGGCAAACAGCTTACACAGTTCTTTAATGACGGCCTCTGTGGTAGTGGATTTCATGTCGGCCACCTCTAACCAGTTTGAGTATGCGTCGACTGTGATTAGAAAAGTGTGCCCATTTGTGGGGCCGGCAAAGTCTAAATGTATTCTGGACCAGGGTCCCCGTGGTGTCTCCCAGTCCCGGATAGGTGCCGTGGGTGGGCTGGATCTGGTCTCCTGGCACCGGTGGCATTTGGCGACCCATGCTTCGATTTGTTTGTCCATGCCTGGCCACCAAGCGTAACTCCTGGCTAGGGCTTTAGTCCTGACGATGCCAGGATGACCCTCGTGCAACATCTCTAGGACCCTGTTCTGCAATTTATCCGGAATTACCACCCGGTCGCCCCAGAGGATACATCCTCTTAGCAGTGAAAGTTCAGTCTGGCGCTGACGGAATTGTTTAAAAGTCTCGTTATCGTCTTTTTCCGGCCAGCCTTTTTGTAGCCAATGTAAGATTGGCGCCAAGCGTTTGTCCCTAACTGTTTCTCTAGCAATGTCAGATGCGGTAATGGGTAAACACTCGATGGACAGGGTATTTGTTGTTGGTGCAGGGTCAGGGTCAGAGTCAGGTAAGGGTGAGCGGCTTAAAGCGTCCGCGTGCGAAATTTTCTTACCTGGCTTGTGTAGCAGTTCATAGCTGTATGCTGCCAGGAATTCAGACCATCTCGTCATCCGGGGTGACAAGATGTTTGGTGTGGCACGGTTTCCAGCGAGAATGCCCAGCAACGGTTTATGATCAGTCACTATTTTGAATGGGCGGCCGTATAGGTACTCGTGGAAACGCTTAACGGCGGCCACTATAGCCAAAGCTTCTTTGTCCAGTTGGCTATAGTTCCGCTCCGGTTTAGTCAGGGTTCTGGAGAAAAAGGCGATAGGTGCTTCTCTCTGGTCTGGGAGGGTATGGCTGAGGACGGCGCCGACGCCGAAGGGTGATGCGTCGCAAGTGACAGCTACGGGCAAGGTTTCGCAGAATTGCATCAGGATGGCGTCAGAGGTGAGGAGGTCTTTGGTTTTTTGAAAGGCGGCTTGTTCCAGTCTCCCCCAAGTCCAGGCTGCCTTCTTGTCCAGGAGTCTATGTAAAGGTTCCGCCGCCGTAGCCTTTTGAGGTAGGAAGACATTATAGAAATTTAGTAAGCCTAGGAACGCTTGCAGTTCTGTTTTGGACTTTGGGGTGGGGGCTTCCTTGATGGCTTTTACTTTTTTGGTTGTAGGGTGAATGCCCTGCCGGTCTAGGAGGTAGCCCAGAAACTCTACTTGCTTTGTACAAAGTTGACATTTTTCACGTTTGACTTTAAGTCCTGTTTCTTTAAATTTTGTTAAGACTTGTCTTAGTCGGTTTTCTAGTTCGGCTTCATTTGGCGCCGCCACTAATACGTCATCGAAATAGGGCACCACCCCCTTGATGCCCTGTAGCAAACGTTCCATCAGGCTCTGGAAGATGCCTGGTGCCACGCTGACTCCAAATTGGAGTCTGTTACACTTGAAAGCCCCCCGGTGGGTCACAATTGTTTGGGCTTCTGCCGTTTTCTCGTCCACAGGTAGTTGTTGATAGGCCTGGGCGAGGTCGAGTTTGGCAAAAACTTTGCCCCCTCCCAGTGAGTGCAGTAAATGTTGCACTATTGGGACTGGGTAGGCGCTTTGTTGTAACGCGCCATTTAGGGTGGCCTTATAGTCCCCGCAGATTCTCACGGACCCGTCTGGCTTTACTGGGGTCACTATAGGGGTTTCCCATCTGGCGTGGTCTATCGGTTGTAATACCCCTTGTTTGACGAGCTTGTCGATCTGTTCGTCAATTTTAGGCTTTAATGCAAAGGGTACCCTTCTAGGTTTAAGCCGCTTAGGGGGGACTCTTGGGTCTAAATCAAACGAAATAAGGGGCCCCTGATACTTGCCCAAGCCTCCATCGAAGACCTCCTGGAACTCCTGGGTTAGCCGCTGTTCCCAAGCTTCGATGGAGACGTGGTTGACACCTGTCAGCGCGATGTTAAGCGGGGCAAACCATTGCAACCCTAGCAGGCTTGGGCGGTCGCGGTCGACTATTGTGAGTGGCAGTTGTTCCGTGTGGCCTTTGTAGGTTATATTAAAGTTCTTGGTGCCCACTACCGGAACGCGATTACCTTGATAGTCTTTTATGATGATCTTTTGGGCAGGTACGTTTCTTCTTTGTAGTGTAGGCACTAGTTGTTTGATTTCGCGCCATGCAATCATAGAAAGGTAGGAACCGGAGTCCACTTCCATCTTGCATGGCCGGCCCTCGATATGGACTTCTACGTGTACCTTCCTAGCTCCGTCGGAGATGGCGTGGCCGATGGTCACCGTCTGGTGGGTTTCCTCTTTACGCCGACTGTCGCCGCTTCTTTGCGATCGTTGCCTCTGGTCCCACCGACCTGTTGGCTGGCGCTCTCGGGCTCTGGGCGGGGAGCTTTCTCTTTTCCTGTCATGCTGTTCCCATTTGGGCGGGCTGCGGGTTTTTTTCTGGCGGCAAACTCGAGCGATGTGGCCTCGTCGGTCACAATGCCTACAGATAGCGTCGAAGAATCGGCATTCTGACCTGGGGTGGTCGCCGCCGCAACCGGCGCAGTTGGTCCTCGACCTACGACCACCTCGATTTCGCTGGTCGCCGCGTGCCGTCTGTACACGGTGTATGTCCTCCTCGTCATCTGACGTGCTGGAGGTTGACTGTAATCACCGTAGTGTGCGGTCGCTTCGTTTCTGGTGTCGGCCGACCTCGCGGGGTTGTTGTTTCCGCCCTTCGCGTCAGATCTTCGCATGGTGTCTGCTGACGTGCGGGTGGCTTCTGCTGCTGCGGCCGCGGTGAGGGCATCGGCTAGGCTGATGTCGCCTTTGGCCATAAGTCGGCTCTGGAGTGTCGGATCCCATAAGCCGAGTACGAAGCGGTCTCTTATGAGACTGTTCAGCCCTTCAAACTCACAGAGTCCTCCTAGGCGCCGTAACTCAGCGACGAAGTCGCTCAATTTTTCGTCTGGTTTCTGGTTTCTGCGGTAAAACTCGTTTCGCCGTATCAGGATGGGGACCTCGGGGGCGTAATGGCGTCTCAGTATGGGCTCGAGGACGTCCCAGTCTATGGCGGTCGCGTCTGCTGGCTTGGCCAATGCCTTGGCCATCTGGAAGACCTCTGGTCCGCAGTGTGTAAGGAAGACGGCGCGTTTTAGTGGGCCCGGGGCGTCCTTCATGCCGGCGCATTCCAGGTACATACGGAATCGATCCGAGTACGATTCCCAGTCCTCGGCGGCGGGGTTGAAGGGGGCGGGTGGTGCTATTTTCGCCATTTTCGCTGTCGCTGGTTCCTAAACGGACACGGGGTTCGGTTCAGGGGCGAGATCCCATCCTCGTCGCCAGTGTCGTGTCCGCGAAATAAGGCTCGTAGTCGGTGACTTTCATTTAAAGCTCTTTATTGACACTGGAAGAACCGAACCGCAAAAGGCAAAAAGCTCGCGGCTTTTATATCTTTTGCTTCGGCGGCCGCGGCCAATGGCAGCGATTCAAGTCTCCCGCTCTTGGTTTGAACCAATCGCGGGAGACTTCAATCGGGCCAATCAGCGCGGCTCGCCTGGCCAATCAGAAATCCCCGCGCCTTAGCCAATCAAGGCACGGGGATTTCGAGTAGTCCATTTGAATACATGACAGGAAGGAGGGAAGAAAGAAGAGAAAGGAAAAGGAAAAAGTAACAACAGGAACTCCAGATCCCTCCAGGCAAACCTATAGGCCCCAGTCTCACTTCCTGAGAAAGATTTGAAAAGTATGCCACCTTCATATTTGCATAGGCCATCCCAGTATGCTTTTCACATTCGCTTCTATTCCTCCTTTTCATTAAACTACCACAATGGAGAGTGGGGAGAGGGAAGCAAGGAGTGGCCTTGATAGCACCTTAAAAGTTTTCTGGGGAAGATTTACATCCACTTACTAACAGAAACAAATTACTTCATTCTTCCAGGCTATGCAACTTTGGCTTCCAATAAACCTAATCTGTCCAATTCAAAATGCAAATCTTTGTTTTCATTGTTTATGGTTTTCGTAATTTTAAATGGGGTTTTTATGTTGCTTTAATTCCTGGTTGGCTGCCGCCCAAGAGTTTGTTATAAGAGCCGCTGTATACATGGTTTAAATAAATAACAAATACACTGCTCAAAAAAATAAAAGGAACACTTAAACAACACAATGTAACTCCAAGTCAATCACACTTTTGTGAAATCCAGCTGTCCACTTAGGTAGCAACACTGATTAACAATCAATTTCACCTGCTGTTGTGCAAATGGAATAGACAACAGGTGGAAAGCATCGGCAGTTAGCAAGACATCCCCAATAAAGGAGTGGTTCTGCAGGTGGTGACCACAGACCACTTCTCAGTTCCTATGTTTCTGGCTGATGGTTTGGTCACTTTTGAATGCTGGTGGTGTTTTCACTCTAGTGGTAGCATGAGACAGAGTCTACAACCCACACAAGTGGCTCAGGTAGTGCAGCTCATCTAGGATGGCACATCAATGTGAGCTGTGGCAAGAAGGTTTGCTGTGTCTGTCAGCGTAGTGTCCAGAGCATGGAGGCACTACCAGGAGACAGGCCAGTACAGCAGGAGATGTGGAGGAGGCTATAGGAGAGCAACCCAGCATCAGGACCGCTACCTCCACCTTTGTGCAAGGAGGGACAGGAGAAGCACTGCCAGAGCCCTGCAAAATGACCTTCAGCAGGCCACAAATGTGCATGTGGCTGCTCAAATGGTCAGAAACAGACTCCATGAGGATGTTATGGGGGCCCGACATCCACAGGTGGGGGTTGTGCTTATAGCCCAACACAATGCAGGACGTTTGGCATTTGCCAGAGAATACCAAGACTGGCAAATTCGCCACTGGTGCCCTGTGCTCTTCATAGATGAAAGCAGGTTCACACTGAGCATGTGACAGATGTGACAGGGTCTGGAGATGCCGTGAAGAACGTTCTGCTACCTGCAACATCCTCTAGCATGACCGGTTTGGCGGTGGATCAGTAATGGTGTGGGGTGGCATCCATGTGCTCACCAGAGGTAGCCTGACTGCCATTAGGTACCGAGATGAGATCCTCAGACCCCTTTTGAGACCATATGTTGGTGTGGTTGGCCCTGGGTTCCTCCTAATGCATGACAATGCTAGACTTCATGTGGCTGGAGTGGGTCAGCAGTTCCTGCAAGAGAAAGGCATTGATGCTATGGACTGGCCTGATTGTTCCCCAGACCTGAATCCAATTGAGCACATCTGGGACATCATGTCTCGCTCCATCCATGAACTCCACGTTGCACCACAGACTGTCCAGGAGTTGGGGGATGCTTTAGTCCAGGTATGGGAGGAGATCCCTCAGCAGGCCATCCGCCACCTCATCAGGAGCATGCCCAGGCGTTGTAGGGAGGTCATACAGGCATGTGGAGGCCACACACACTACTGAGCCTCATTTTGACTTGTTTGAAGGACATTACATCAAATTTGGATCAGCCTGTAGTGTTTTTTTCCACTTTAATTTTGAGTGTAATTCCAAATCCAGACCTCCAGGGGTTGGTTGCTAAATTTGATTTCCATTGATAATTGTTGTGTGATTTTGTTTTCAGCATATTCAACTATGTGATGAACAAAGTATTTAATAAGAATATTTCATTCATTCAGATCTAGGAAGTCTTATTTTTGTGTTCCCATGTTTTCCCCAAAATAAGACCCAACTGGAAAATAAGCCCTAGCGTGATTTTTTCAGGATGCTTGTAATATAAATCCTGCTCCAAAAATAAGCCCCTGTTAAGATCATCAGCCAGTCAGAGTATCGTATTTCTCTGAAAATAAGACCTAACCAGAAAATAAGCCCTAATACATCTTTTGGAGTAAAAATTAATATAAGACCCAGTCTTATTTGGGGGGAAATATGGTACTTAGTACTCAAGATCATCAGAAGTTCCTTCCCAAAACTTTAATAAAATTGGAGTGTTGACCAGTGCTGGAGGAAGTTTCATAATAGCCTTTGTATGGAATTATATAAAAGATATATATGGTTATTTAGCTTATAAAAGTGGCTAGCTTTCAAGGAGAGACCAAGCCATTATAAATAAGTAGAAAATAAAAATTAGGACTTTCCCCCCACCAAAAAATATCAAATTTTGGGGAAGGCACCATAATATTCCTATGCCAACTATGCATGGGCTGGGCTCAACTCTTCTCCTGGCTTGACAGATTTTTTTTTCTTCTTGTGCTATATTGGTCATCATACATCGGCAATCATGTTGGCGATCCTATTTTTATCAACAGCCACATAAAAAGTGCTGTTGAGTTTTGTCCAAACCCCAATCCTGTACTGATCCCAGGCCTCATTTAAAACAAACAAACTCCAAATAGAGATAAAAGCAAAACCTTTTTAATGCTTCTTGGTGAATTCCATTTATTCACAGTAAAACACTATTTAAAATTAATTGTCCCAGATAAGCACAAGCCTTGCCAAAGTTGTGCGAGGCTGCCAAGAACACTAGATTAAATTGCAAGGAAATAATCAAAATCAAAAGTCTCCAAACACAAACCAAGATAGTCCGAACTTCCACAAGACTTGAAGTGTTGAAGTGTTGACTTGAAGTGCAAGAACTTCTTTGCTTCCTGCAAAGAATCCCAACTCTGAGGGCTGGCTTTTATCCCTTAAGGGAGGGGCCATCACCTTGCAGCCTTACTCCCAAGTTGCCTGTGCTGCTGCAGCTGCTCTTTCCTTCGAGGAGCCCTGCACCACACGCACTGGGCACAGGCTCCTCGGGACTTCTTCCTCACTGCTGCCAGCCTCCACAAACTCCAAAGGCAGCACTCCACTCTCTGACAGTCCTGACCCCATCACTGCATACAATTGACCCCTTATCCGTCCATTAACTACCCATTAACAGAGGGATAGAGTCATGTTACAAAGCCTTAGTAAGACCACATTTGGAACACTGCATCCAGTTTTGGTCACCATATCATTAAAAAGATTTTGAGACTCTGGAAAGTTCCTGTAACTGTTCTTCATATGTTTTAGTCTCCAGTCCTCTAATCATCCTGGTTGCTCTTGTCTGCACTCTTTCTAGAGTCTCAACATCTTTTTTGTAATGTGGTGAACAAAACTGGATGCAGTACTCTAGGTGTGGCCTTACTAAGGCTTTATAGAGTGGTATTAGTACCTCCCTTGATCTTGATTGTATCCCTCTGTTAATACCATTTAGGATTGCATTAGCTTTTTTGGCTGCTGCTGCACACTGCTGGCTCATATTTAGGCAATCCCAACAAAGACTGGCTTTTCCAGAAGTTAAAACCCTGTTGCAAGGGTTTATATAATTATGGCTTTGCTTTGAAACTGTGGACACACCCTCCTAAGAAGTATGATGATATAACTCTGCCTTTGAGATGGCATAAGAATATCCTGAGGCAGTTGGTAATTGAGTTAAATTTATGGGCTCCGCTGTTTACATGTCTTTCATCAAAACATCTTCCTTTTCCTTTCAATGAGGGATTTGTGCACCATTCAACTGCTATAACCGTTCTGATGAAAGTAGCTTTTCTGCTCACCAATAGAAAGGAATATTTGCAGCTCAGGGTTGAACTGTGGGGGTCCTTGGTGCTCTCTGAACTTGGTTGGTCATGATGATGTTACGCCTGCAAGAAAACAACAAACTTCCAAGAGCACCAGGAACACCACGGTCCTCCTCCCTGCAAATTCCACTTCCTTATAGAACTGATGATGCTATCTAATTGGGTAATGAAACATCTGCAAGAAAGCAACCAACCTCAGAGTGCACCAAGGACCCACAATCCTCCTCCTCCTCCTCACTGCAAATCCCATTTCCTTACAGTACTGATGATGTTATCTAGATGGATCATGAAACATCTGCAAGAAAACAACCAACCTCAGAGAGCACCCAGGATCCTAGATAATGTCTGTTTCTTAGTCTAGTCTATCAGACATTTGAATGGCCTCCCTTTCTTCCACCTTCCAACTTCATGAGAAGGTATGAGCTGTCTAGACATCCTCACAAACTAATCAAGCTCTGTTTACTCAAGGTTTCTTTATCTGACTTTGATTACAAGCTACCTTCTTTGTTCACTTACAGCTCAAAAATACACAATGATGTTTTGAAATTGTAGTATCTTAATTACAGGCTGCATACTCCAACAGTATGGCAGGTAGGTAGGCAGGGAGACAGACAGAACATACTGTGTATTCAATCAATAAAAGTACAATCAATAAAATGAGCAACATAAAAACTATGCCCTAAAAATAAGAACTATTAGCACTCCTTTGTGGGCGAAATGGGGGAAAAAAATCCTTTGTGGGCATATAGGGGAAAAAATGAATTTAGAAAAAAAATTATCTTGATTACCTAGAGCAGGGGTGTCCAACCTTGGCAACTTTAAGACTTGTGGACTTCAACTCCCAGAATTCCTCAGCCAGCTTGCTGGCTGAGGAATTCTGGGAGTTGAAGTCCACAAGTCTTAAAGTTGCCAAGGTTGGACACCGCTGACCTAGAGCTATCAGAATACCCCTGGAAATCTACTTAAAGTAGGGGTAATCAATGAATAGAATAGAATAGAATTCTTTATTGGCCAAGTGTGATTGGACACACAAGGAATTTGTATTGGTGCATATGTTCTCAGTATAGAAGAAAAGATACATTTGTCAAGAATCATCATGTACAACACTTAATAGTCATAGGGTACAATAAGCAATCAAATCATGCTAGGAAACAGTCAATATAGATTGCAAGGAGACAAGTGGCAAAGTTACAGTCATACAGTCACAAGTGGGAGGGGATGGGTGATAAGGAGGGATGAGAAGATTAATAGTAATAGTAGTGCAGACTTTGTAAATAGTTGAACAGGGTTGAGGGAATTATTTGTTTAGCAGAGTGATGGCATTCAGGGAAAAACTGTTCTTGTGTCTAGTTGTTCTGATGTGCAGCATAGGAGTTGAAACAGTTTATGTCTGGGATGTGAGGGGTCTGTATATATTTTCACGGCCCTCATGCAGTATACAGGTCCTTGATTGAAGGCAGGTTGGTAGTAATTGTTTATTCTGCAGTCCTAATTCTCCTCTGAAGTCTGTGTCTGTCTTGTTGGGTTGCAGAGCCAAAGCAGACAGTTATAGAGATGCAGATGACAGACTCATCAATGGTGGTGAATGTCTCTGTAGAAGTGGCACAGAGAAAAGAATAGGGGCTGTGGGTTTTATGGGACTCATATTGAAAGGGACGTGTTAGTTCCATGAGGTGTTCGGGTGGTTGGTATTTATTTTTGATGATTTCTAGGGTTTCTTTTATCGGGACTTGAGTGAATAGTGAAACCACGTTGAAATTTACAAGCAATTCTTTTTGTTCCACTCATAGATCTTTGATCATTTCCAAGAGGTGGTATGAGTTTTGTACACGTGAAGCTGCTGCTTCAGCATGGGTCTGTAGCTGCTTTGTTAGATATTTGGCTAGGTTTTGTAGTGGTGCTCCTCTGGAGCTGACTATGGGTCTGAGAGGTATGCCTTCTTTGTGTATTTTTGGGAGACCATATAGTTTGCGGCATCTGGAAGATTTTTCTCTTGGGATGATCTTCTGTTGGGTCTCTTTGCTCATGTTGCTGGTTATGATTTTCTTCTTGGTTATTTTTTCCAGATATGTGGTTGGGTCTCTGTTCATGAGTTTGTTGGTGGAGTCTTGGAGTAGGTCTGTCAATTTTGTTTCGTAGTCTTTTCTAACTAGCAGAACATTGCTTAACCAACACATATTTCATATACAAAGGACAAAGATACAAGCAAATTGAAGGAGCCCCTATGGGATCACCACTGTCACCAGTCATTGCAAACCTGTTCATGGAAGAATTCAAATCCAGAGCCCTAGCCAATGCCACCCACAAACCCAAACTATGGCTAAGATACATCGATGAAACATTTGTTATTTGGCCCCATGGAAAAGAAAACCTAAACAATTTCCTAACACACATAAACAGTACACACCCCAAAATCAAATTCACCATGGAAACAGAAACAAATTCCTACCATTCCTAGATGTACTAATCTACAAAAAAACAGATGGCACACTAGGATACACCATATACCAGAAGAAAACACACACCAACTGCTACCTCAGTGCCCAATCCCACCACCATCTAGCACAGATAAACTCCGTGGCCAAAACACTAATTGCCAGAATCAAATGCCTGGCAGACAAGACACACATAAAGACTGAACTATGTACCCTGACTAAAGTACTGACAGCTAATGGCTTCCACAAAAGCAAAATCACTGGCTTGATCCACAAAAATACACTGAGACATAATGGAGACCTAGAAGATGAACAGGCCTATGGAACAGCTGTGCCCTACATAAGAGGTACTACAGACAAAATCAGTAAGATACTACACAGGCATCACATCAAGACTGCCTTCAAAACAGACAGAAAAATAGCAGCCATCCTAAGAAACCCCGAAGATAAAATTGACCTGGAAAACCAAGTCATATATGAAGTCCCCTGTGCATCATGCCCTGCCACATACATCGGACAGACCAATAGAAGAATAAGTACCTGCCTGGATGAACACAAACATGCAGTAAAAAAGCTGGAACACACTTCCTCATTAGTCCAACACATGGAAGCCACAGGTCATAGCATCGACTTCAATGGCACCAAAACCCTAGCCACTATAGAAAACCCCAGCTACAGAATTAGCAGAGAAGCCATAGAAATTGAAAAAAGACCTGAAAGTATGAATAGAAGACATGATTCCACCAGACTGTCAATTATTTGGAAGCCTGCACTCACAAAGAAAAAAACCTCCACACCACAAGCCAAGCAAATACCTGGGCACAAACAGACCCCCTTCATACCTCCAGCTCAAACACACCCCAACCAGGCACCCAGATGAAACCCAGCTTCCTAACTAATGATAGCCGTCCATATACTCAGAGCCAAGCTACACTAAAAGCCTCCAATACTGGAAACACAATGTTGCCAGCCAATCAAGACACAAAAAGAGCCAAAAAAAGACAGAAGATATTAGAAACACCAATCAAGCAGAACACAGCAAACTCCAAGACCAATAAACACAGACCAGGACTCCCAACCAATCAGGATGAAGAAAAAAAACATTCTGACACAGTGTAGGCTAGCACCAAATTTAAAACAGAAACGGCTGTGAAAATCTGACTCACAAACACTATACAAAACCCTGATGATGTCAGATGGGATTCTGCCGAAACGTTGCTACAAATTTAAAAGCACAATTACAATGACGTGGGAAAATACCTGAACGAAGCTGAATACCATACATTTTTAGATATATATAGATATATATATATAGATACATTATCCTCAGTTTCAAGAACTCATGTGATTCTAGCAAAAAATTTTTTGCAGTCTCCAGAGTGTCATCAAGTGTTATGCAGTGAAAGATTAATTGATATGGCAACATTCCGGTGAGCCTTGAAAAGCTTTTGTAATCCAGAACTTCATTTTTAAAATCTCACAAGAGAAATTAAATATTGACTCTGAAAGGAGGGGCAAAAAATATTCTTTGTGCCAATTGTGGGGATCTGGCACATCAGCATGGAGAACATTAGGCCGTCAAATTTTAATACTTCGTTCAAGTTTATTCATTATGAAATCAATCTCTTTCTCAATCTCTCCATCTTGCCATCTCTTTATCTCTGTCTCAATCTCCAAGTCTCTCTCTCTCCCTTCCCTCCTTCTCTCTATCTCTCTCTATCATCTCTATCTCTCTCTATTGCTCTCTATCGCTCTCTATCTCCATTTTTACCACTCTTTTTCTTTTTCTCTCTCTCTCTTTCTCTCTCCCTCTCCCTATCTTTCCCTCTCTCCCTCTCCTTCTCTCTTTTTTTTTCTCTCTCTCAGCTTAGAAGAACAACTGGCAACTGAAATACAAACTCTGCCAAAACTGGAATACAACCACTGTTTGCATCCATCTTTTTCCCTAGGTTTGCTTATTGGGTGATAGGTAAGTTTACATTTTTGACTGCTGGCCCATAAAATAAGATAGTCACATGAAAAATAGCTTTCACTGTGGAAATAGGGAGTACAGAACTCACCAATACTGCATGTTAGAAGCATTGGACATTAGTGGAGTTGCAAACATAAATTTAGAGAAACTTTTAGTAAATGCTTTAAAAAATAATAGATCTGAATCCTGTCCTATGAATGCAAAGGAACTCCACCCACCCACCCAAAGCAGTCTAGTTTTACATTGGCCACCCATTCTTAGTTGCCCTCCAAAAAGCTGAAACAAATGAAATATTATGGTGTGTGACATCTTAATATTGTGGTAATGATGATGATGTTATTTCCTACACAGTGGGGGAAGAAAAACAGGTGAGAGTTATAATCGTTTATCTTTCATCAAACCCTTCAATCCTGAGGTTTGGAGGGAACCAATAATCCAATATTAAATTTCTAAATCCTTGGGTATCATGGCCTACATATAACAAAGGTCTTTAATTTTAATTTGTTCTATGCAATGCAGAAACAGAAGATATTCTGTTGGTCACCACAACCAAAAAAAGTGTTGAGAAAAGCCACCAAAGGAGGCTAAAATTTACTTGCAAGAATTGGTTATGCCTAGTCTAACGAAAATAAGAACCAGGGATGACAGGATAGCAGTCTTCCAATGTTTCAGAGTCTGTCACAGAGAATAAGAGGTCAACCTATTCACCTGAGGGCAGGACGAGAAGTAAAAGATGGAATCTCATCCAGGAGAGAAGCAACCTAGAAATAAGGATAAATTTCCTGACAGTGAGAATTAATCAGTGGAATGGCTTGCCTCTAGAAGTTGTGGGGTTGGACAAGAAAGCCTCAAAGTTCTCTTCCAACGCTGTTAGTCTGTTATTTTTGACAGTAATACGGTAGGAACTGGGTATACCTGATGAATTGAAAATAATGTCGTACATGCTGCAAATTCTCCTGACTTTCTACCATATGGGAATGATGGAGATGACATTTGTCAAGCAGGAATTCATAGAATCATAGAATAACAGAGTTGGAAGGGACCTTGGAGGTCATCCAACCCCCTGCTCAAGCAGGAGAATCTTTTCCAAATATTAGCCTGTGCCTAGGATCGAACTCACATTTTCAAGAGTAGAAATTGATTTTGGAGGTTTGGGAGAAAGATCCTTTTCCAGTTCCGATCACTTCTCCTATTCTTTAGAATGATAAGTAGTGAGTTACTCCACTGTTGGGCTTCTACTAATTGGAACCCAATACACTTTGCAAATGTTACCATAAAGGTTACTAAACTTTCCACTGTTCCACTTTCCAATGACTAAACTTTCCACTGTTACACGTTGGCAAAAGCTGTGGGAAGAGATGCTGTTTCCTATCTTGTGAGAGATTTTAAAAAGGAGAAAAAAAACCCACACTGACAGGAGGTAGTTTTATTTCAAGCAGGATTGAGGAAACAAAGATAAACATTCATTTCCAGGAATAGTGAGTCCTTCCAGCTTTTTCTAACAGTGTGATGTCTTCATGCCCTGATTCTGAGCATGGTTAGTGTTGTGAATGCATGGGGCTTAATAAAGATATCTTGAGCTTGGAGTCAAGTGCAGGGTTCTGGCCTTGCACTTCTGATTGGCTGTTAACGGCAGGATCGGATTGGCCCATTCCGGGTAATCTGATTGGCCATTAATGGAGTGTTCTTATTGGTTAAGGGAGCTAGCGCTCCTAGATTGTTATTGGTTAATAGTTATTGGGTTGCCTATATAAGGAGGGCTATAACTGCCATTGAGTTTGAGCAGTCACTATGTAAATAAAGAGTTGAAGTTCACTGTTCCAGAGGCTCGTCTCCATTCTTCTCGCCCATGCTCCATACCTAACACTGGTGACGAGGGTGGGATATGGAGACGTCTGAGCCGACTAAACTAAGAAGAAACACCGAGCACGTGGCTGACAGAGCTATACGACGGAACCATGTCCGGCGTCGTCGTACCACCTGCTCCGTTCGATCCAGTGCAGGAGGACTGGGAGTCCTACATGGATCGTTTCCAAATGTTTTTGGAAACTAACAATTTAAAGGATGCCACAGCCGGGAAGAAACGGGCGGTATTCCTAACGCATTGCGGTCCAATCGTATTTAAGATGGCTAAAGCACTAGCCAAACCTACAGAAGTGAAGGCGATGGACTGGGACGACCTCGAACCCCTACGCATCGACTGTGCCCACGCTCGTGAGACGGCACGAGTTCTATCAGAGAAACCAGCGAAAAGGAGAAAGCGTCGCCAACTTCATAGCAGACCTCCAAAACCTGGGAGGCCTCTGCAGATTCGCCAGTTTGGAAGAGGCACTGAGAGATCGAATAGTTCTGGGATTAAATGCACCAGGCGTGCAGAGCAAGCTGATGGCGAAAGGCGACATCAGCCTTGCCAATGCCATCGCCGATGCTACTGCAGCAGAAGCAACCAGGAAGTCGGCTGCACAATTACGCCGCAACCGCGCTCCGGTACACCAACCGACAAGCGAAATTTTACCCAAGTCAGAAGGGCAGCTTTCAATGACACACCACGAGGACCTCTCTTCGTTGTCAGACAGCAACGAAGAAGAGGTGCATCGACTGCAGTCCAACCGGGACCACTACGCGAAGTCCCTACGCCCTTGCACTGGCTGTGGAGCCAACCATGCCAGGTCCAAATGCTCTGCCATGAGTGCGGGAAGAGAGGCCACATCGGACGGGTCTGCCGAAGTTTACAAGGACCTGGCCAGGCCTCAAAAGGGGCTAACTATCGGCAATCAACAGGAAACCGTCCTGTAAGGCAAGAACCAGTAAACCACTTGTTAAGCCTGGGTTCCCCAACCAGGGTTAGGGAGACAAGCTAAACAGAATGTGCAGCATTAGTCAGATATGCACACAGATAAATGAGTGAGCTAAGCTTGTATGTTTATTAACATACAGTAAAAATAACAGATACGCTTGTGCTATCAAAAATATAGTTTATTCCATTATGAGTTCATAGCATAGTCAAAATAACAGTCCAATAGTTATGTATCATTTAGTCAGTCCATTCAGGGATATTCAGTTAGCAAAGTCCATGTAGAATATCCTATGTCAGTTCACTTACAAATCAGTCCTTTGTTTTTTCTCCCATTCGAGCAATGCAGTCTTGATTCCAAGCAGTAATCAGGGATCATCAAAGCCAGAGAGAGAGCAAGCTGCAGTCTTGTTTCTTTTAAAGTGCTTTCACAACCACTCCCTTAATTACTTTCCCATAGTTAAAGTTGCAGACAACTTTACATATAAACTATGATAACATATTATTATTTACCTAAACCAGTTAGGGTAAACAATGTTATCCCTAACATTCTCCCCTTTTAGGAAATAATAATAAATATAATAATATCACTATTTACATCTTTAAATCATAGTAGTTACAACTTTCTTTAAACTTAGTTACTCCTTGAGCTTTTGTAAATTGGTCTGCAATGTTTTCTTCCATCATGCAGTATTCCAATTTAATTAGCCCATTCTTTACAGATTCTCTAACATTTAAGTATCTTAAATCAGTATGCTTTGATCTAGTTTTTACAGCAATGCTAGTAGCTAACTGTATAGCTGCTTGGTTATCCTCGTACACAATAATGGAATCTTTTACAGTTATACCCATGTCTAATAATAACTGTTTGTACAAAATTAAGTCAGTGCATAATAATGACAGACATGAAAATTCCGCTTCCATCGTGGACAAGCTGATATGCTGTTGTCTGATTGACCTCCACCCTATTAGTGTCTTACCAAATAATATAGCCATCCCAGATGTTGATTTCCTAGTGTTTATATCAGTTGCAAAACTTGCATCTGCATAGGCACTAAGACTCAAATCACCCTTTGGTTCTATATAGAATGCATGGTTCATTGTTCCTTTAAGTTATCTTAAAATTCTCTTTAATGATTGCCAATGACATTGATGTGGATCTGAATTAAAACGTGCCAGCTGATTTACACTATAAGCTAAATCTGGCCTTGACCAATTGCTTATATATGATAAGCTACCAATCAAAGATTGATGTTCTGTCCCTAATTTACATACTCGAAATCCCCGCGCTTTGATTGGCTAAAGCGCGGGGATTTCTAATTGGCCAGGCGAGCCGCGCCGATTGGCCCGTTGAAGGTCTCCTGTGATTGGCTCACTCCAAGAGCGGGAGACTTGAAACGTTGCCATTGGCCGCGGCCGCCGCGGCGAAAAGGATAAAAGCCGCGGGCTTTTTCCTTTTCGCCGGTTCGGTTCTCAACTTCAAAATAAAGAGCTTTAAACTAAGTCACCGACTCCTGGCGTCTTTTGCGGACATGACACTGGCGACGAAGGTGGGATCCAGACTCTGAACCGAACCCCCTGTCCGACAAGAGCCAGACTTAGCACCGAAATGGCGAAAATCGCACCGCCCGCCCCCTTCAACCCCGCCACCGAGGACTGGGAATCGTTCTCAGACCGATTCCGCATGTACCTCGAGTGCACCGGAATGAAGGACGCCCCGGGCCCGCTAAAACGCACCGTTTTCCTCACGCATTGCGGAACCGAAGTATTCCAGATGGCCAAAGCATTGGCCAAGCCGGCCGACGCAACCGCCATGGATTGGGACGTCCTCGAACCTATCCTTCGGCGACATTACGCCCCCGAGGTCCCAATCCTGATCCGGCGCAACGAATTCTACCAGCGGGACCAGAAACCAGGCGAAAAACTGAGCGGCTTCGTCACCGAGCTGCGGCGCCTAGGAGGGCTCTGCGAATTTGATGGCCTGAATAGCCTCCTAAGAGACCGATTCGTACTTGGCCTATGGGACCCTGCGCTCCAGAGCCGGCTTATGGCTAAGGGCGACATCAGCCTAGCAGACGCCCTCACCGCAGCCGCAGCCGCAGAAGCGACCCGCACTTCCGCTGACAGCATGTGAAAACCAGGCGCAAAGGGCGGAAACAACAACCCGGCGAGGTCGGCCGACCCAAAAAACGAAACAACCGCACACTACGGCGATTTCCATTCTACATCCAGCACGTCCGAAGACGAAGAAGACATACATCGAGTCCAGACGGGGCGCGGCGACCAACGGAACCGAAGAGGTCGTAGGTCGAGGACCAACTGTGCCGGCTGCGGCGGCGACCACCCCAGATCAGAATGCCGATTTTTTGACTCTATCTGTCGGCATTGTGATAAAAGGGGACACATCGCCCGGGTTTGCCGCCAAAAGAAGACTCGCAGTCCACCCAGATGGGACCAACACGATCGTAAAAGAGAAAGCCCACCGCCCAGGACCAGAGATCGCCAATCGGACAGCCGGTGGGACCGAATCCAGGGACCATCGAGAGGCGGCGACAACCGGCGCAAGGAAGAAACCCACCAGACGGTAACCATCGGCCACGCCATCTCCGACGGCGCCAGAAAGGTACACGTAGAAGTCCATATTGAAGGACGACCATGCAAAATGGAGGTAGACTCCGGGTCCTACCTCTCCATGATTGCATGGCACGAGATAAAACGGTTAGTGCCCACACTCCATAGGAGAAACATAAACGCCCAAAGACTTATTATAAAAGACTACCAGGGAAACCGCGTCCCGGTAGTAGGCACCAAGAACTTCAATGTGACATACAAGGGCCGCACCGAACAACTCCCACTCACAATCGTCGATCGCGACCGCCCAAGCCTGCTGGGCTTACAATGGTTCGCTCCGCTCGACATCGCCCTCACGGGAGTCAACCACGTCACCGACAACGGCTGGGAACAGCGGCTAGCCCAGGAGTTCCGGGAGGTCTTTGACGGAAGCCTGGGAAAGTACCAGGGGCCCCTTATCTCTTTTGATCTAGACCCTAGCGTCCCCCCAAGCGACTAAAACCTAGGCGGGTACCATTCGCCCTAAAACCTAGGATTGATGAGCAGATTGACAAGCTCGTCAAACAGGGGGTGTTACAACCTATAGACCATGCCAGATGGGAGACCCCAATAGTGACCCCGGTCAAGCCAGACGGGTCAGTGAGAATTTGTGGGGACTATAAGGCCACCCTAAATGGCGCACTGCAACAAAGCGCTTACCCCGTCCCAATCGTGCAACACCTACTGCACTCACTGGGAGGGGGCAAGGTCTTTGCCAAGCTCGATCTCGCCCAGGCATACCAACAGTTGCCGGTCGACGAAAAAACAGCGGAAGCCCAGACCATCGTTACACATCGGGGGGCTTTCAAGTGCAACCGACTCCAATTCGGAGTCAGCGTGGCACCGGGCATCTTTCAGAGCCTGATGGAACGTTTGCTGCAGGGCATCAAGGGGGTGGTGCCCTATTTCGATGACGTATTAGTAGCGGCGCCAAACGAAGCCGAATTAGAAAACCGACTCAGAGAGGTCTTAACCAAATTTAAAGAAACGGGACTTAAAGTAAAAAGGGAGAAATGCCAACTGTGCACGGAGCGAGTGGAATTCTTGGGCTACCTTCTAGACCGGCACGGCATTCACCCCACAAGTAAGAAAGTAAAAGCTATCAAAGAGGCCCCCACCCCTAGGTCTAAGACTGAACTACAGGCTTTCTTGGGGTTGCTGAACTTTTATAATGTTTTCCTACCCCAAAAGGCAACGGCGGCGGAGCCTTTGCATAGGCTCCTGGATAAGGCGGCAACCTGGACTTGGGGGAAACGGGAGCAAGCCGCCTTCCAAAAAACCAAAGACCTCCTCACCTCCGACGCCGTCCTGATCCAATTCAGCGAAACCTTGCCCCTGGCCGTCACTTGCGACGCATCACCTTTCGGCGTCGGCGCTGTCCTCAGCCATACCCTTCCTGACGGAAAAGAAGCACCCATCGCATTCTTTTCCAGGACTCTAACCAAGCCGGAGCGGAACTATAGCCAGCTCGACAAAGAAGCCTTGGCTATAGTTGCCGCCATTAAGCGGTTCCACGAATACCTTTACGGCCGCCCTTTTACCATTGTGACAGACCATAAACCGTTGCTGGGCATCCTTGCAGGAAATCGAGCCACCCCGAACATTCTGTCTCCCCGGATGACAAGGTGGTCCGAGTTCCTGGCAGCCTACAGCTACGAACTAATACACAAGCCGGGTAAGAAGATTTCGCACGCGGACGCTTTAAGCCGCTCGCCGTTACCAGACTCCGACCCTGACCCAGCACCAACGACAAACACCCTGAACATCGAAAACCTGCCCAACCTGCCCATAACCACGTCAGACATTGCCCGGGAGACTATTAAAGACAGGCGTCTGGCGCGGGTTTTGCATTGGGTGGAAAAAGGTTGGCCAGAAAGGGACAATGACGAATCCGTTAAGACATTTAAAAACCGCCAAACCGAACTCTCGCTGCTTAAGGGGTGTATCTTATGGGGTGACAGGGTGGTCATCCCGGACAGGCTGCAAGGGAAGGTTTTAGAAATGTTGCATGAGGGGCATCCTGGCATCGTCAGAACTAAAGCCCTGGCCAGAAGTTACGCTTGGTGGCCAGGGATGGACAAACAGATAGAGGCCTGGGTAGCTAGGTGCCAGCGATGCCAGAAGACTAGACCCAGCCCACCCGCAGCACCCATCCTAGAGTGGGAAACACCGAGGGGGCCCTGGTCCAGAATCCATTTGGACTTTGCCGGTCCCAAAAATGGGCATACCTTTCTAATAACAGTTGACGCTTACTCCAACTGGTTGGAGGTAAGCGACATGAAATCTACCACCACGGAGGCCGTAATCAAAGAACTTTGCAAACTCTTTGCAACACACGGCCTCCCAGACGTTGTCGTCTCCGACAACGGGCCCCAGTTTACTTCCCTCGACTTCGAGAGATTCCTGGCGGAGAGGGGCATCCGCTACGCATTAACAGCACCGGCGCATCCGGCGGCGAACGGTAGGGCGGAACGGATGGTACAATTTACCAAAAAAACCATCCGGAAAATGGACCACAGGGAGATCCAAGACAAAATTAACAGACTCCTCTTTATACAACATATCACCCCGAACACCACTACCAACAAAAGCCCAGCCGAGTTACTAATGGGTAGGAAGCTGAGGTCCCCACTCGACAGGTTACACCTAACATATAACCCGGAGCGGCCCCCAGACTCAAGTTCAAAATACCGAACATTCGCACCCGGAGACCTCGTGTATGCGAAAAACCTAACGGGGGACCCTCTATGGATCCCAGCCGTCATCACCCAAATCACAGGCCCGCGCTCATACCGGCTCCAAACCACAGATGGGCGAGCCTGGAAACGACACATTGACCAACTCAGGTCACGTTCGGCAACAGAATCCACCCCCCAAGAAACAAACCAAGGGGGGAGGGAATACCCGAATAAACAAACGCAAGAAAAAATAAACCAGCAGTACTTACCGGAACGCAGCCATCACGATCCCCCACCGGAGAAGAAACACCAAGCCAGCTCAACCGACTCGGAAAGACCAAGCGGGAGCGGTGAGACCCGTAGCTCAACCAACCCGGAAGGCCCAGGTGGGAGCCACGGAGAAAGAACCGGCCCGATCATCCAACCGGTTCGCACAGAAGAGGGAGCGGCCAAAAACTCGACCGCTCCGGTCGAAATCCAGCTTGCAACTGAGTTGCGCAGGTCAAGTAGGACTAGACGGAGCCCCGCCTACCTACGTGATTACGCAACGTAAAGACTGTACCAAGAGGGGAGGGGTGTTCTGTCCCTAATTTACATACTCGAAATCCCTGCGCTTTGATTGGCTAAAGTGCGGGGATTTCTAATTGGCCAGGTGAGCCGCGCCGATTGGCCCGTTGAAGGTCTCCCGTGATTGGCTCACTCCAAGAGCGGGAGACTTGAAACGCTGCCGTTGGCTGCGGCCGCCGCGGCAAAAAGGATAAAAGCCGCGGGCTTTTTCCTTTTCGCCGGTTCGGTTCTCAACTTCAAAATAAAGAGCTTTAAACTAAGTCACCGACTCCTGGCGTCTTTTGCGGACACGACAATTGATATATAGACTTATCAAATTTGGGACTTTGATCATCAGTTTGGCAAACTTCCTGATTCATTGGAGTCTTTGCCGGTTTACAAAGTTCCATTTTATACGTCTTAATTAATTGGCAAATTTTATCTTCTTGAGATATCTTAAAACCATTTTTTGTTTTGTTAATTGTCAATCCTAGATACTTTTTAATTTCACCTAAATGCTTTAATTTTACCTTTTTGGCTGATAATGATATAATCTCATTAGCTTCATTATTAGTCTTAGTTATCAAAGCAATATCATCTGTAAATAATAACAATAATGACACCGTTCCATTATTTTCTCTTTTAAACACACATGGATCTGCTAAACCAGATTTAAAACCTATATTGTTTAACTCTTTCACAATATATTGGTTCCACTCAAACCCAGATTGTTTCAACCCGTAAAGACTCTTTTTGAGTTTCCAACAATCATTACTATTTACTTTATTGTCTTTTATACCTACTGGTTTTCTTAAATATATAGTGTGCTGCAATGGTGCATGCAGATAAGCAGTTTCTACATCTAAATGGTTAATGACATAGTTTTTCTTAGCTGCCCACACTAATGCTGCTCTAAAAGATGTTGCTTTAAGACTTGGTGCAAAAACTTCATCGTAATCAGATGCAGTTTGATTAAATCCTTGAGCTACTAACCTAGCCTTATGGGTAACAGTCCCATCATTTCCAGTTTTTACTTTAAATATCCATTTGCACCCAATGGATTTTTCTCCTGGAGGTAATTTAGCATCTTCATATACTTTCATTACCTTTAATGAATTTAGTTCCTTTTCCATTGCCTTTTGCCAATTCTCCTGATCCTTAGCAGGATACATCTTAAGTTCATCTACACTAGTTGGAACTTTAGTTACTTGGCAAACTATACTTGCTTGATACCTATCAAGTGGTCTAGTTATACGTGTAGTACGTCTAGGTATTACAGGACTTACAGGTGGACATTTATTAACTCTTCTTGATTATCTAACTCTTCCTGATCAACTGTTTCCTCTTGTTCTGGTCCTATTTGCTCTTCGTGGACTTCTTCTTTAATTGGACTCTTCTTATAACTAATCTGATCTTTCTGCCTTTTGTAGAGTTCAATAATTACTTCATTATTTAAATCTTGCTCTAATCTATTCCATCCTACATGTTCTAGGAATTTAGCACTAGCACTGGTGTAAACTCAAGATGTACCTGGTTCCCAGAATCTATAAGATCTATGATTAGATGTATCCTACAAAATATAATCTTTTAGCTCAATGTTGTCCTTTGTGTCTAAGTTGTGTAGGGATATACACCCATGCTGGTGCTCCAAATGTGTGCATGTAACTTAAATCAGGTTTTGTACCATGCCACAGTGTGAATGGTAATTCACCTGTTGTTGAATTAACAACATTATTTAATATATGATTACCACACATTATTGCTTCTCCCCACAAATTGTCAGGTAATCCTGAATCAGACATCATAGTTCGTGTCATTGACTGTAATGTTTGGCCTCTTCTCTCTATAAAGGCATTATGTTGTGGCCTATATGGTGCAGACTTTTTATGTTGAATACCTAACATTCTTAGTCTGTTCTGGAATTTATTATTTGTAAATTCTGTACCATTGTCTGTTATAAGAGTTACTAATTTCTTTTTAGTTTTCCTTTCAGCAAATTTTATCCAATTAAAGAGATTTAGATACGTTTCAGTTTTGCTCTTCATTAAATAGCAAAACCCATGTCTAGAATAGTGGTCCATTATGGTTAGTATGTAACGAGCTCCTCCTACACTTGGTTTTTTCGGACCTATTAAATCTGCAAATACTACTTCTAAAGGCTCTTTAGTAGTAAATCCATCAACTCTATTAGCCGGTGTGACCCTGGCTTTGCTTTGATTACAGGCATTACATTGCAAATACTTATTACAAGGTTTTAAACTTATTCCCTTAGATAATTCAATAGTTTTCTTAAGCATTTTAAAATTTAAATGCCCTAGCCTTCGATGTAACAAGTGAATACATTCATCATGAGGTTTCTTATTTTCATAAACTGTGTTAGCCACTTTTAAACCATTATCATTTAACACATATAATTCACCTCTTAAAGATGCAGCAATTTTCTTATCTTCTTTCTCAATTATGCAGTTATCTCCCTTAAAAGTAACTACATATCCTAGTTTAACCAAAATTCTAACTGAAATTAAATTAAACTTAAGTTGTGGTACATATAACATTTCTACATTCTCTTTTATAAAAGAACAATATGCTATACCTTGACCTTTAGCTTTCAGTTTCCAGCCATTGGCTAACGATATCTGCTGTGTACTCTTGGACATTTTAATAAAATTTTTGTTATCATTTGTTATACAGTGGGATGCTCCACTGTCAACCACCCATAAATTATTTTTTACAGCTCCGTTACTATACATGGCTAACTCTAAATTTTTATTTATCTTTTGATGACTTTTAGTATTCTGGCCAGCGTTCTGGCGCTTTGCTTTTTTACAAAATCTTGCCAAATGTCCTCTTCCTCCACAATTAAAACACTTTTTAATTGCGTATGCAGTAGGAGATTCATTATCTTCTTTTTGAGGTTGCTGCCTCCTTAATTCATCTCTTTCAAGCCTTCTTCTGGCCTCTTCAATCAATCTACCAGTTATATCAGTTAAAGTTAGACTTTCCTTTGGCAATATTTCAAGGGAAGTTATGTAGTTGTCATAACTTTCATCAAGGGAAGATAGAATTATGTAGACTTGGTGTAGTTCAGAGAAAATAAGCTCTTTCTCATGCAGTTCTTGAAAAATGCTTTGCATAGTTTTCAAATGACTCAGCATATCACCATTCGTCTGGAGATGCGTCCTGAAAAGCTTCCGTGTTAGATTTATGTGAGCACCAACATTATCTCGAACATAAATCCTCTTCAGCTTCTGCCAACACCCAACAGCCGTTTTCTCTCCGTGGAAAAAACAAGCTGTTGGTCAGTTAAGGTTAAAGCAATTATGCAAATAGTGTGTTCATTTTTATGCATAAATTCTTCTATCTTTAGTTTATCTTCATCATCCTCTGGATCCCATTCTTCTATGTTTGGTGGATTTTCAATTATGTTCCACAAACCTTCTCTTCGTAGAAGCAGACTACATTTCGTAGACTATGATACATAGTTTGTTCCATCCAACTTGGATATAAGGGACAAACTTTGTAGATTGACTTGTGCCATGTTTTCTTTGTATGGATATAAAACTATAATTAATAAAACACAGCTTTCTGTTTACTGTAATGTATAACAACACAAACTCTCACTTTTTACATAAATCTGTTTTATCCTAGTTAAACTGACTTTGCAGCCTCTGGGCCCATAACCAGTGTTTAGCCTGGGTTCCCCAACCAGGGTTAGGGAGACAAGCTAAACAGAATGTGCAGCGTTAGTCAGATATGCACACAGATAAATGAGTGAGCTAAGCTTGTATGTTTATTAACATACAGTAAAAATAACAGATACGCTTTTGCTATCAAAAATATAGTTTATTCCATTATGAGTTCATAGCATAGTCAAAATAACAGTCCAATAGTTATGTATCATTTAGTCAGTCCATTCAGGGACGTTCAGTTAGCAAAGTCCATGTAGAATATCCTATGTCAGTTCACTTACAAATCAGTCCTTTGTTTTCTCTCCCGTTCGAGCAATGCAGTCTTGATTCCAAGCAGTAATCAGGGATCATCAAAGCCAGAGAGAGAGCAAGCTGCAGTCTTGCTCCTTTTAAAGTGCTTTCACAACCACTCCCTTAATTACTTTCCCATAGTTAAAGTTGCAGACAACTTTACATATAAACTATGATAACATATTATTATTTACCTAAACCAGTTAGGGTAAACAATGTTATCCCTAACACCACTCCTACAGAAACCAAGTTTTACATCGAGAAGAGGCTCACCATATTATCACTATCGGTCACGCCTCTCCCTTGGATGCCAAAAAAATATGAATTACAGTGGCCATCGAGAACCAGCCTTGCCACGGGGAAGTCGACTCGGGATCATCCCTCTTGATGGTGTCCTGGAAGACCCTCAAGCAACTCATCCCTACGATCCAGCGCCAAGACCTCCGTTTCCAAAAACTTATTCTTAAGGACTATCAAGGAATCGAATCCCTGTTGTTGGTTCCTGCCGAGTCCGGGTCTCATTCAAGAAGCACACAGCGTACTTACCGCTAACTGTGATCGACAAATATCGGCCTAGGCTGCTAGGTCTCCAATGGTTCGTGCCACTTGGCATTGAAGTGGCAGGCATAAACCGAGTCAGCGGAAGTGACTGGGAGGAGGACCTCATCCATAAATTCAAGGACGTCTTTGCGGAAAATTTAGGTGAGTACAAGGGGACCCCAATATCGTTCAGCCTTAATCCAAAGATAGCTCTCATCCGCCTTAAGCCCCGTCGAGTTCCATTTGCCTTAAAGCCGAAAATCGATGAACTCAATAAACTAATGGCTCGGGGGGTGCTAGAACCTAATGATCACTCTCCCTGGGAAACCCTAATCGTAACACCCATTAAAGTGGATGGTTCAATCCGAATTTGTGGGGACTACCGGGCCACCCTGAACCACGCCCTACAGCAAAATGCATATCCGGTGCCGGTGGTGCAGCATCTCCTCCATTCCCTGGGGGGCAGAAAAGTCTTCACTAAATTAGAATTAGCTCAGGTATGTTAGCAATTACCCATTGATGAAAAGACGGCACAGGCATAAACGATTGTGACACACCGAGGTGCCTTTAAATGTACCTGGCTCCAATTCAGAGTCAGTGTAGTCCCGGGGATTTTTCAGAGCCTTATGGAGAGGCTACTACAAGGGATTAAAAGCGTGGTCCCCTACTTTGACGATGTATTAATTGCTGCCCCTACTTCAAAAATCTTACAGGATCGTTTAAAGTTGGTCCTACAAAAATTCCAAGACGCCGGTCTTAAGGTGAAAAAGAATAAGTGTAAATTGTGTACAGATAGTGTTGAGTTTTTAGGGTACCTAATTGACAGTCAGGGTATTCACCCTACCGATAGTAAATTAAGAGCAATAAAAAACGCTCCCAGGCCTCGGAACAAGGCCGATCTCCAGGCGTTCCTAGGCCTCATCAACTTTTATAATGTATTTCTACCACATAAAGCAACTGTCACTGAGCCGTTACATTGTTTTCTAAACAAGATAGCAAATTGGTTATGGGGTCATAAAGAAGAACAAGCGTTCCGTAATGTAAAAAAACTACTGACTTCTGAAGCTGTACTCATGCAGTACAATGAGACTTTGCCGTTAAATATCACATGTGATGCTTCGCCTTTCGGAGTGGGTGCCATTCTGAGCCATGTACTGCCTAATGGTAACGAAGCCCCTGTTGCATATTTTTCAAAGACACTTTCAAAAACTGAGCGAAATTATAGCCAAATCGATAAAGCAGCCCTCGCAATTGTATCGGCCGTTAAAAGATTTCACGAGTACGTGTATGGCCGGGCTTTTACTGTCGTGACTGACCATAAACCGTTATTGGGGATAATAGCTGGAGATAAGCCGACTCCCTACATATTATCCCCCAGGATGACTCACTGATCAGAATTCTTGGCTGCTAATAATTATCAGATGCAATACTGCCCGAGGAAAGCCATTCCCCATGCCGACGCATTGAGCCGAGCACCGCTTCCAGAGACTCTCGACGATCCTGCACCAACGGTAACCACGTTACAAATTGAAACACTCCACTCGTCGCCATTAAGCGCCCGAGATGTCGCAAGAAAAACCAGACGTGACCCCACCTTAGCGTGAGTCCTAGGCTGGGTAGAACGCGGATGGCCATTGGACCAATTATCGGATGACTTCACACCATTCAAGCCTCGACAAACGGAGTTGTTCTCTCAAAAAGGCTTTGTCATCTGGGGTGATAGAGTCATTATCCCAGAACGACTCCAAAAAGCTGTACTGAGAACCTTGCACAATGGCCACCCCGGTATCGTGCAGATGAAAGCCCTCGCACGAAGCTATGCATGGTGGCCAGGGATCGACAAGCAAATCGAAAATTGGGTTAAAGCTTGTCATAGATGCCAGGAAGTGAGCAACGCCCCACCAAAAGCCATTCCTACCGAATGGGAGACACCACGGGGACCCTGGTCCCATATTCACCTGGACTTTGTGGGGCTGACCAAAGGCCACACCTTTCTTCTAACCGTCGACACCTACTCGAATTGGCTCGAGATTCACCGCATGACGAGCACCACCACTGGAGTGATTATCAAAAAATTTGAAAGACTGTTTGCAACCCATGGATTACCAGACGTTCTGGTATCCGACAATGGGCCCCAATTTACCGCGCTGTCCTTCGAGCAGTACCTGGCTGACCGCGGCATCTGACATGCACTCACCTCACCTGTGTACCCTGCGACCAATGGCAGGGCTGAGCACATGGTCCAATTTGTTCAGAAAACCTTGCAGAAATTAGACTACGATAACATCGACAACAAAATCAGCCGAATCCTTTTTCTACAACACATCACACCTCATAGTGTCACCAACAAAACTCCCTCAGAACTGTTAATGGGACGAAAGCTCTGCTCCCACCTTGACCGGTTACACCCAGCTTATGAACCGGAAAAACCACTAGGATCCAGCGGCCGATGTCAGGGCAAGAGGCTGACTCTGTAAACCTCTTTAAAGAAAAGGCTGTAAAGCATTGTGAAATCTAAGTCTTATTGCTCTCTCTCCTGTCCCCCCTCCTTCTCCTCTTATTCCTTTTCTCATTCTCCTTCCTGCTGGTGCAGTAGTCAGAATGCAGTATTGCAAGGAAACTCTGCCCATTGCCTGGATTATGATCCTGACCAGCTCCAGGTTGACTCAGCCTTTCATCTTTCCGAGGTCAGTAAAATGAGGACCCCAATTGAACCGGTAGTGGAAATTTGGAGTAGTTCGGAGAACTGGCAAATGCTGCCTCTGACTGGCCCTGCCAATCCCATCTCTTCTCTGCCTCCCATTGAGTCCCAGCTGATCGGCTGGATCTTCTTTGGTTGCCCAGCACAGGAGAACAGAGCTGGAAAGCAGCTTAGTGGGGTGGGAAGTAATAGGGATTTTACAAAATCCTTCCCCTGCCATGCCCACCAAGCCACGCCCACAGAATCAGTAGTAAAAAATAGTATATAGGTCCTGCATGGAAGGCAGGTTGGTAGTAATTGTTTTTTCTCCAATCCTAATTATCCTCTGAAGTCTGTGTCTGTCTTGTTGGGTTTTTGTATTATGGGGAACAAAAGTGATTGCAGTATTCCAGGTGTGGTCTTATTGGGGTTTTATAAAGCGGTATTAATATTTCACACAGTCTTGACTGATTCTATGCCTCTGTTAATACAACCAGGATTTATATTGACTTCTTTTGGCTGCTGCTGCACACTGTTGGCTCATATTCAAGTGATCAAATGGTGTGACTCTCTCACACAGTTTCTGCACTTTATTTCTTTGTGTTAAGGCAGTAAGTGGCTCTTGACATTTTCCAGTGCAATCCCCTCATTGACACGATTAAGGCTTTGTAATGAGAGAAAACACACACTCTGAACTCACTTGAAGCTACTTTTAACCTGATTTGACCTTGTTCTGTACGGACATTAACATACTTGGAAGCGCAGCACTGTGATTGGCCAAAGCGCATGGCGATCTCATTGGCCAAGCAGGCCATGCTGATTGGCCCGTAATGAATCTCCCGCGATTGGTGGAAACTAATCGCGGGAGATTCAAAGCAGTGCCATTTGCCGCGGCCGCTGCGGCTGGAGAATAAAAGCCGCAGCTTTTCCCTTTAAACCCCGAGCTGATCTAGGGACCTAATAAAGAGCTGAAACTAAGTCACTGGCTCGAGTCTCCCTTCCCACGACGGATACGACACTGGCGACGAAAGTAGGATCCTGAGACTAACCTCATTAAGCATGTGTCCTGAGGAAACGAGACCAACAAAATGGCCAGCATCGCACCACCTGCACCCTTCAACCCAGCTACCAAGGACTGGGAATCATACACAGACCGATTCCTAATGTTCCTTGAAAGTAGCAACTTGAAGGATGCAACCAGGCAGAAGAAAAGAGCCGTCTTCCTAACACACTGCGGGCCCGCAGTGTTCAAGATGGCTAAAGCCCTCGTGAAACCCGGGGACATGAAGGAGATGGACTGGGCCGACCTCGAACCATTGCTCCGAAGCCACTATGCTCCCGCCGTGCCCACCCTCATCAGGCGGCATGAATACTACTGGCAGGACCAGAAATCGGGTTAGAGCATCAGCAACTTTGTGGCTGAGCTGTGGAGCCTAGGGGGCATGTGTGCGTTCTCAGACATGGACGAGGCTTTGTGGGACCGTGTCATGCTCGGACTCAGAGACCCAGTCCTACAAAGCCGGCTGATTGCAAAAGGTGACATCGCCCTCGCTGACGCCCTCGCTGAAGCCACCGCAGCCGAGGCAACCCAGAAATCGGCGAATCGAATGCGGAGACCAGACACCGGGGAACACACAGCAACCACCGAGATGGGCTGGGCAACTGAGGCTCACCCAGAAGCAAGCCACCAGGAGACCACCACCCACCATGGCGACTTCCACTCTGCCTCCGACACTACGGACGAGGAAGAAGAAATACATCAGCTCCAGTTGGGACGAGATCGGTGCGATCGGCGAAGTCATAAGTCGGGGACCACTTGTGCTGGGTGCAGAGGCGACCACCCTCGATCGGAGTGCTGGTTTTTCGATGCGATTTGCCGGCACTGCAATAAAAAAGGTCACATTACCTGAGTCTGCCGACTGAGAAAAGCCTACAGCCCCCGTCGGCAAGACCACAGCAACAGGAGACAAGACGGCACCTCCCCCAGGGCCAGAGACCGCCAAGCCGAAAATAGCTGGAACTGAGACGGACGGAACCAACGAAGCGGCGAAACCCAGCAGAAAGAGGAAACCCACCAGATGGTTGTCATCGGCCACTCATCCACCACAGACGCCCGGAAGGTATATGTAGAAGTGGGCATCGAAGGCGAACCATGCAAAATGGAGGTGGACTCCGGGTCCTACCTCTCCATGGTTGCCTGGCAAGAAATCAGGTGGTTAGTGCCAGAAATCCACAAGAGGAGATTGGAAACCCAGAAACTAATCCTCAGAGACTACCAGGGTAACCGCATCCTGGTAGTCAGAACCAGACACTTCAAGGTAAACTTCAAGGGCCGCTCAGCAAAGCTTCCCCTGACGATCGTGGACCGAGACTGCCCCAAGATCTCTTTTGGGGCTACAGTGGTTCGCACCACTCGGGATCGAGGTTACGGGCATTGACCACATTGCAGATGCCGACTGGGAGGAGCAACTGGCACAGGACTTCCGGGAAGTGTTTGACGGCACCCTCGGCAAGTACCGAGGGCCCCCTATCTCCTTCAGCCTAGACCCCAGCATTCCCCCGATACGCCTAAAACCACGGCGGGTACCTTTTGCACTCCGGCCCAAAATCGACGAGCAAATTGACAAGCTCGTCAAACAAGGGGTCCTACAGCCAATCGATCATGCCCGGTGGGAGACCCCCATAGTCACCCCAGTCAAGCCCGATGGGTCGGTGAGAATCTGCAGGGACTATAAGGCCACCCTAAATTGTGCCTTACAACAAAGCCCGATGGGTCGGTGAGAATCTGCAGGGACTATAAGGCCACCCTAAATTGCGCCTTACAACAAAGCGCCTATCCCGTCCCAGTAGTGCAGCACCTTCTACACTCACTGGGGGGAGGCAAGGTCTTTGCGAAGCTCGACCTGGCGCAAGCCTATCAACAGTTGCCGGTTGACACAGAAACCGCCGAGGCGCAGACCATAGTCACCCACCGGGGAGCATTTCGCTGTGACAGGCTCCAGTTTGGAGTCAGCGTGGCTCCGGGAATTTTCCAGACCCTCATGGAGAGACTCTTGCGAGGAATTAAGGGGGTGGTGCCCTTCTTTGATGACGTACTAGTGTCAGCGGCCAACCAACAAGAACTTGAGGGTCGTCTAAGGGAGGTACTAACCAAATTCAAAGAGGCCGGGCTAAAGGTGAAAAAAGAGAAATGCCAGCTGTACACAGAGCGGGTCGAGTTCCTGGGATACCTCCTAGACCAACACGGCATCCACCCAACTGTGGAAAAAATCAGAGCCATTAAAGAAGCCCCAACACCATGTAATAAAACAGAACTGCAGGCATTTCTGGGACTGCTTAATTTTTATAATGTCTTCCTACCCCAAAAGGCGACCGCAGCGGAGCCTTTCCATAGACTTTTGGACAAGGCGGCCACATGGACTTGGGGAAAACGTGAGGAAGCTGCCTTCAGCAAAACCAATGACCTGCTCACCTTGGATGCCATCCTAATCCAATACAACGAGACCCTACCACTTGCCGTCACGTGCAACGTCTCACCTTTTGGCGTCGGCGGCATCCTCAGCCACACGCTCCCCGATGGAAAAGAAGCACCCATCGCCTTCTTTTCAAGGACACTCACCAAACCGGAAAGAAACTACAGTCAACTGGACAAAGAGGCCCTGGCTATCGTCGCCGCAGTAAAGAGGTTCCACAAGTACCTCTACGGCTGCACGTTTACCATCATCACCTACCACAAGCCACTGCTGGGAATCCTGGCAGGGAACAGGGCCACCCCGAACATTCTATCTCCTAGAATGACAAGGTGGTCGGAATTCTTTGCCACCTACAGCTATCTGCTCACACACCGACCCGGTAAGACAATCACCCACGCAGACGCCCTAAGCTGCACACCGTTACCTGACCTAGACACCGACCCAGCACCCACGACAGCCACCCTCAGCATAGAGACTCTGCCCGATCTACCCATAACCGCATCAGACATTGCCCGCGAGACAAATAAAGACAAACGTCTGGCGCGGGTGTTACATTGGGTAGAAAAGGGGTGGCCGGAAAGAGACGACGACGAAGCATTCAGGACATTCCAGAACCGGCAAACAGAACTCTCATTACAAAAAGGTTGTGTACTTTGGGGGGATAGAGTTGTTATTCCGGAAAGGTTACAAGGGAAGGTATTGGAGTTATTACACGAAGGGCACCCGGGCATAGTTAGAACAAAAGCCCTGGCCAGGAGTTATGCCTGGTGGCCAGGGATGGACAAACAAATCGAGACCTGGGTGGCAAAAGGCAAACGCTGCCAAGAAACCAGACCGAGTCCCCCCGCAGTACCAATCCTGGAATGGGAAACCCCCAGGGGCCCATGGTCCAGAATCCACATAGATTTTGCCGGGCCCATGAAAGGACATATATTCCTTATCATGGTAGATGCTTACTCCAACTGGTTGGAGGTAAGCAACATGAAAACCACCACCACAGAAGCTGTGACCAAGGAACTCAGCAAGCTGTTCGCAACCCACGGCCTCCCAGATGTCATCATGTTGGACAACGGGCCCCAATTCACCTCGCTGGAATTTGAAAAATTCCTAGCGGAACAGGGCATACGACACGCACGGACAGCATTGGCACATTCAGCGGCGAATAGGAGGGCGGAACGGATGGTTCAATTCACAAAAAAAACCATCCAAAAAATTGAACACGGGGAAATCCAAAAAAAAAAATAAACAAAATGCTCTTTATACAACACATAACCCTGAACATGACTACCAACAAAAGCCCGGCAGAACTATTAATGGGGAGGAAATTAAGGTCCCCACTCGACAGACTGCACCCCACATACAACCCAGAAAAAACCCCAAACTCCTCAAGCAAAAACTGAAAATTCTTCCCAGGTGACACAGTCTACGCAAAGAACCTTACTGGAGACCCACTCTGGATACCGGCAACTATAACCCAACTGACAGGTCCCCACTCATACCGCCTCCAAACAACTGACGGACGAGCATGGAAACGCCACATCGATCAAATAAGATCGAGGACAACCATGGGAAACACAACCGACACGCAAACAGACACAGACAGCCCCCACAACACAGACCAAGGGGGAGGGAATACCCCGGGATCCAGAAAACAATAGAAAGAAACCAGCCATACTCACTGGAAAGCAGCCAGCTCGAAGCCTCACTGGGAAGAAGCAGCCAGGCCAGCTCAACCAGCCCAGAAAGACCAGGCGGGAGCAGCAACAACCGCAGCTCAACCAGCCCGAGTAGTCCGGGAGGGAGCTGTGACGAAAGGCCCGGCGAGCCCTTCCAGGCGGTTCCATCAACGAGGCAGAGAGCAACACAGAACCCGACCAAACCGGCCGGGAGTCAAGCAGCAACTAACCTGCACAGGTCAAGTAGGCAAGTACGAAGCCCCGCCTACTTATGGGACTACGTTACATAGGACCATACCAAGAGGGGAGGGGTGTTCTGTACGGACATTAACATACTTGGAAGCGCCGCGCTGTGATTGGCCAAAGCGCACGGCGATCTCATTGGCCAAGCAGGCCGCGCTGATTGGCCCGTAACGAATCTCTCACTATTGGTGGAAATTAATCGCGGGAGATTCAAAGTGGTGGCATTGGCCGCGGCCGCCGCAGCTAGAGAATAAAAGCCGCAGCTTTTCCCTTTAAACCCCGAGCCGATTTAGGGACCTAATAAAGAGCTGAAACTAAGTCACTGGCTCCAAGTCTCCCTTCCCGCGACGGACACAACAGACCTTCTGAAGCAACCAGCAGGAGAAACATCCAGAGTATGTTGGTCTCATAAACCTTGCTCCCCATTTCCCTACCTGGGAAAGTTGTTGCTTAATTTTGGTTCTATTGAGGGGAGGGAGAAATTATCTTCCTTATTTCTGGTTGAGAAATCAGGGTAAGTTCAATACTTCCTCCAGTTGCTTCTCTTCTCTCTACCCCCCCTATTCTATCATCTGTGGCTTTTTGGCACGTGTGCAAAATAATAAGTAATAATGAGTTTTTATAGCCGCCCCACATATACTTTGGCTTGTAGTATAAGATTTCCACAGGGTAAATTGAAGGCAACTTCAATTATGGCTGCAACCCAAATAGCATTCTTGGTGGAGGGAAATCAATATGAGTAATGCTGTTGGATTTGGGTTATTTGTGATAACGCTAATGAAGTATTTACATACACTGGACTGTACTTAAACACACATAAGAGATGTTTATCTATGGATAATCGAAATGTAATCATCTTCATTAAACATTTATCCAGATGTGGAGAAGTACCCTGCTGTACTTGTTCTTCTTATTTAAACAATGTTTGATAATGTCGCCCTGAAATGCCATATTGTGATGGCCAAAGGGCTCCTGGAAAACATCAAGGAACATGCAAGACGCTAAAAAAAATAGCAATAGTACTTAAAATTTTTATACTATTTCACAGTGCTTTACAGCCCTCTCTAAATGGTTTACAGAGTCAGCCTATTACTCCCAACAATCTGGGTCCTCGTTTTACTGACCTTGGAAGGATGGGAGCTGGTCAGGCTGGATCTTCTTTGGTTGTCCTGCACAGGAGAACGGAGCTGGAAAGCAGGTTAGTGGGGTGGGAGGTAATGGGTATTTTACAGAATCCTTCCCCTGCCACGCCCACTGTTAAGTCCTGAGCATGGGCGCAAGGAACGGAGACGAGACATCAAACGGTGACTTCAACTCTTTATTGTAAAATAAGAACAGAGCAAATACTTGGGCAGCAGCAGCTCTTTTATCGAGCTGGCTGCTGTCAAAACAACCAATGATTTGAGTTTACCACTTTCACAAGTGTCCAATCAGGGGGGCCCATTAACAGCCAATCAGACTGGCCAAAAACGACCAATCATGACTCACTATCTACGGGCCAATGAGAAGTGCAGGATTACAAGCCTGCTGTAAAGTAAAGCTGTTTAGGTTGTATCGCTGCGTTGGCTTAGTCCATAACACCCCTCCCCCCTAGGTTCTGTCTGAGGGGTGGGGTGACGTATTCTCGTAAATAGGCAGGTCACTTCAGCTGTCTGCTTGACCTGCGCTGTTCCACCAGTTTCTGTCCTGGCTCTGGTTCTGGTGGGCTGGGTTGGATGGTGAAAACTGTGGCCCTGGGCTGCTTTTCCTGCTTACGCCAGTGCTGTCTTCCAGGTTCCCTGGATCTGTTTCCATCGCAGTGCTGTCACGTGGCAAGGCCACTCCCTGGCTCGGTTCTCCTTCTGATGGTGAGTATCCCCTGGTTGGTTGTGTAGACTGTTGGGTTTCGATTGTTATTTCTTATTCGGCCTCCTCAATGTTCCTCCCCCCCCAGTTAGAGATTCCGGGGCTGAGATAGAACTAGGTGCTAATCTGGAATGGAGTCTATGTGGCGCTTCTACATCTTACCATCTGCAGTTTGTAGGCGATAGGATCAGGGTCCCGTAAGTTGCGTTATGGTAGTGGGGACCCACAATGGGTCGCCTGAGAAGTTTTTCGCAAACACGAGGTCACCTTCCTGGAATGCCCGACACTTACTGCTGGATCCTGGGGGTTGTTCAGGTGTGTAGTTTGGGTGGAGGCGATCGAGATGCGAGCGAAGTTTCCGGCCCATCAGGAGTTCAGCTGGGGTTCTGTTCGTGGTACTGTTTGGGGTTATGTGCTGGAGGAGAAGCATCCGGTTTATTTTGTCATCAATGTCGCCGTGGTCCATTTTGTGCAAAGTCTTTTTTACAAATTGAACCATTCGCTCAGCCCTACCATTGGCCGCAGGGTGATCTGGCGATGTTAAGGCATGGCGGATGCCCCGATCTGCCAGGCACTGTTCGAATGGCAGGGCAGTGAATTGGGGGCCATTATTAGAGACCGGGACATCCGGCAATCCATGGGTAGCGAATAGCTTGTTCAGCTTTTTAGTGACCGCCTCTGTGGTGGTGCTTTTCATTTTGTGGACTTCGAGCCAGTTTGAATAGGCATCCACTGTTAGGAGGAAAGTGTGTCCTCTTGTGGGTCCCGCAAAATCGATGTGGATACGGGACCAAGGACCTCGAGGCATTTCCCACTGAGTTGGGGGAGTTTTTGGAGGAGTAGAGCGAGTCTCCTGGCATTTGCTACACTTTGCTACCCAGGTCTCTATCTGTTTGTCTCACCCAGGCCACCATGCGTAACTCCTGGCCAATGCCTTCATCCGCACGATGCCTGGATGTCCATCGTGCAACATTTTTAATACCCTATGTTGCAATTTCTCCGGGACTACAACTCTGTCTCCCCACATGATGCAGCCCTTTTGGGAGAATAGCTCTGTTTGTCGATTCCTAAATGGCTTGAATGTGCCATTGGTTGTGCTGACCGGCCAACCCCGTTCCACCCAGCTGAGGACTCGTGCCAAAACAGGGTCCTTTTTTGTTTCTAAGGCGATGTCTCGAGCGGTCAGCGGTGGCGATTTGAGGGTTTCGATTTGCAATACGGCTAAGGTTGGAGCTGGGCCCTCTATGACGTCTGGTAATGGAGAGCGGCTCAAAGCGTCAGCATGGGGAATGGTTTTCCCCGGGCAGTGTTGCAATCGGTAATCGTAGGTGGCTAAAAATTCTGACCAATGTGTCATTCTTGGTGATAAGATATGGGGAATTGGTTTGTTTCCCGTCAAAATACCAAGTAGCGGCTTGTGGTCTGTAATTATGGCAAAGGGTCTCCCATACACATATTCATGGAAACGTTTAATTGCAGATACAATAGCGAGAGCCTCTTTATCAAGTTGAGTATAGTTCCTTTCGGTCTTAGACAAAGTTCTCGGAAAGAACGCAATAGGTGGCTCATTCCCATTTGGTAGGACATGGCTTAAAATGGCTCCCACTCCAAATGGTGAGGCGTCATAGGTAACTGTCAAGGGTAGAGTCTCGTTGTATTGCATTAATACAGCATTGGAGGTTAAGAGGTCTTTTACTTGTTGGAATGCCCTTTCTTCATGCCGTCCCCAGACCCAGGAAGCCTTTTTGTTGAGAAGTCTATGTAGGGGCTCAGCTACAGTCACCTTCTGGGGCAAGAAGATGTTATTAAAGTTAATGAGTCCCATGAAGGCTTGGAGGTCTGTTTTATTCCAAGGTCTCAGGGAGTTTTTGATTGCGGTTAGTTTTTTTTCGGTGGGGTGGATTCCCTGTCTGTTGAGAAGGTATCCCAGGAACTCCACTCTCTCCATACAAAGTTGACACTTGTCCCTTTTTACCTTCAGACCAGCGTCTTTAAATTTCTGAAGAACTTTTCTGAGTCATTGTACTAATAACTATTTAGTGGGGGCAGCTATTAGGACGTCGTCAAAATAAGGCACGACGCCTTTTATGCCTTGTAATAGTCTCTCCATTAAACTTTGGAAAATGCCAGGTGCCACGCTTACTCCGAATTGGAGTCTATTGCACTTAAAAGTGCCTCTATGTGTAACTATTGTCTGGGCTTCTGCAGTTGTCGCGTCTACAGGTAGTTGCTGGTACGCCTGAGCTAAGTCCAATTTTGCAAATATTTTCCTGCCACCCAGGGAATGAAGAAGGTGTTGGACCACTGGTACTGGGTAAGCACTCTGTTGAAGAGCATGATTTAGGGTGGCCCGGTAATCCCCACAAATTCTTAACGAACCATCTGGCTTCATGGGCGTTATTGTTGGAGTTTCCCAGCGGGCATGGTCAATCAGTTCCAATACACTTTGGGCTATCAGTTTATCTAACTGCTCATCAATCTTCAGCTTTAGGGCAAAAGGCACCCGACGAGGCTTAAGCCAAATGGGAGCTACATCGGGGCTGAGATTAAATGATATAGGGATCCCCTTGTACTTGCCTAATGTTCCTGTGAACACGTCCTGGAATTCCTGGATGAGAGCCTCTTCCCAGTCTTCGCTTCTGGTTTGGTGTATGCCGGCTAGTTCAATCCCGAGTGGGGCGAACCACTCTAACCCTAACAAACTGGGTCGGTCACGATCGACGACAGTCAGGGGAAGCATCACGGTGCAGTCCTTGAAGGATACTTGGATGTGGCTGGAACCGACAACTGGAATTCTGTTTCCCTGGTAGTCTTTTAGGGTGATTCATTGAGTGCTGAGGTCCTGGCGGCAGATGGCAGGGATCAGCTGTTTGAGGGTTTTCCAAGATACCATCGATAGGGATGATCCCGAATCGACTTCCATCACGCACAGTCGATTCTCAATAGTAACCCTTACGCGGATCTTTCTTGCATCGAACAATGAAGCGTGGCCGATAATAATGGTTTGGTGGGCCTCTTCTCATCTCGTTGAAGAGGCAGGTGCTCGATTTCTGTAGTAGTAGTGGTTGTTCCATTGGTGGTTCAGACTGTCCCTATTCTCAGGAGGTTTGCCTGTCTCTTGACGGAGGTTGTTCTCCCTTCGGCTGGGACTGGACTCTCACTTGCTTCTGCAGACTTTCGCGATGTGGCCTCTTTTCCCGCAGGTACGGCAGAGTGCGTCGAGAAATTTGCAGTCCAATCGCGGGTGGTTTGCCCTGCAACCAGCACATTGGCTCAGACGTCTCTGGTTCCTTTGCTCTCGTTCCAAGTGGAGCCGGTTGACCTCCTCTTCATCACTGTCTGAGGATGACTTGAGGTCTTCATGGTTGGTGGTGGTAGCGTGCTTCTCAGTGGCAAGTGAGCTATCATTAGAGAGTTGGCGAAGCGGTGCGTTCGCTCAGTGCATTCGAGCGGCTGACTTCCTGGTTGCTTCTGCGGTAGTAGCGTCGGCGATGACATCTGTAAGGCTGATGTCTCCTTTCGCCATAAGTTTACTCTGCACATGCGGTGCATCTAATCCCAGAACTATGCGGTCTCTCAGGGCTTCCTCGAGGTTTGCAAAACCACAAAGGCCTCCTAGGTTCTGGAGGTCGACTACGAAATCCCCAACGCTCTCGTTCTTCCATTGGTCCCTCTGGTAGAACTCGTGTCTTCGTATCAGTGTAGGTACTGCGGGTGTGTAATGTGCCCGGAGGATTGGGGTGAGGGTATCCCAATCCACGGTCTCCACTTCCGCCGGTTTTGCCAGTGCTTTAGCCATTTTGAAAATGGCAGGGCCGCAATGAGTCAGGAACACCACTCGTTTCTTGCCAGGCGTAGCATCTTTTAAATTGTTGGTCTCTAGGAACATCTGGAACCGGTCTATATACGAGTCCCAGTCTTCGGTTGCTCGGTCAAATGGAGCGGGTAGTATGGTGCCGCTGGTCATTTTGCCGTTTGTTGCATGTGCTCTTCAGCCATGTGCTCTGTCTTGTTCGATGCATACTTAATCAGTTCTATCGTCTCCGAATCCCATCTTCGTTGCCAGTGTTAAGTCCTGAGCATGGGCGCAAGGAATAGAGACGAGACATCGAATAGTGACTTCAACTCTTTATTGTAAAATAAGAACAGAGCAAATACTTGGGCAGCAGCAGCTCTTTTATAGAGCTGGCTGCTGTCAAAACAACCAATGATTTGAGTTTACCGTTTTCACAAGCGTCCAATCAGAGGGGCCCGTTAACAGCCAATCAGACTGGCCAGAAACGACCAATCACAACTCGCTATTCGCGGGCCAATGAGAAATGCAGGATTACAAGCCTGCTGTAAAGTAAAGCTGTTTAGGGTTGTACCGCTGCGTTGGCTTAGTCCATAACACCCACCAAGCCACACCAAGCCCACCAAGCCACACCCACAGAACCAATAGTAAAAAAAAAAAATGAATCCAATCACTGCTGCAAATCTAGTTTGCAGTTTGAAATGCACCAGCATCGCTGAAATATTTATGCTGTTGAAAGTTTTTTTAAAAAAAAATTAGACCCTGAGCCAAATTTAAATGTTGCCCATTAGTTACAAAATAAGATCTTGGATGTTTTTTGATCCAGCTGGCCCTTAGCTGGATTCTCAGAGAGTTTCATTCCATTCTTCTGGCCAAAAATAATAAAACTAAGGAAACTATTCAGCCAATAACCAGCTTGTTTGTGCACAAATATCTACTAATCCTCAAATTAATCATCATCAACTGTAGTTTAAGCATCTGCAATTGGTTTCTCTCCTCCTCCTCCTCCTTTAAAAGCCAGGTCTACCCAGAGATGTTCCTTTTGAGACCGGAGGACAAATAGTTGGAAAAAGATCATGAAAATTTGTTCTATAGAAGATGAATAGTTGATTACAGCCACAAAATGAGAATGTTTTGCAACTGTCTCATGTTTATGACCATTGCTGTATCTTTGATGTGATCAGCCTTTGGGGCCTTCTGACAATGGAGAAGCCAGGTTCATTTAACAACTATGTTACTAAGAAGAGCTGTGGTGGCACAGTGGTTAGAACGCAGCATTGCTCAAGGTCAACTCAGCCTTCCATCCTTCTGAGGTCAATCAAATGATGACCCAGATTGTTGGACGCAATAGGTTGACTCTGTAAACTGCTTAGAGAGGTCTATAAAGCCCTCTGAAGTGATATATAAGTTAAATGCTATTGCTTTCCTTCTTTCTTTCCTTTTCTTCCTCCTTTCCTTTCCTTTCCTTTCCTTTCCTTTCCTTTCCTTTCCATTCCTTCCTTCCTTCCTTCCTTCCTTCCTTCCTTCCTTCCTTCCTTCCTTCCTTCCTTCCTTCCTTCCTTCCTTCCTTCCTTCCTTCCTCCCTTCTTCCTCTCTTATTCCTTTTCTCCTTCTCCTCCCTGGTGCTGCAGTGGTTAGCATACAGTAGTGCAGGCTAATTCTGCCAACTGACAGTAGT
The DNA here is from genome assembly GCA_033807585.1 of Hydrophis major. Classification (NCBI taxonomy): domain Eukaryota; kingdom Metazoa; phylum Chordata; class Lepidosauria; order Squamata; family Elapidae; genus Hydrophis; species Hydrophis major. The sequence goes on along the minus strand of CM066331.1, from coordinate 154,250,060 downwards.
TCAATCCTGACTGGCTCAAAACCAACTCAGCTTTCCATCCTTACTTATTGTCCTTCCTTCCTTCCTTCCTTCCTTCCTTCCTTCCTTCCTTCCTTCCTTCCTTCCTTCCTTCCTCCCTCCCTCCCTCCCTCCCTCCCTCCCTCCCTTCCTTCCTTCCTTCCTTCCTTCCTTTCCTTCCTTCCTTCCTTCCTTCCACTCTTATTCCCTTTCTCATTCTCCTTCCTGCTGGTGCATCGGTAAGAATGCAGTATTGCAGGCTAATTCTACCCACAGCCAGCAGTTTGATCCTGACCAGCCCAAGGTTGACTCATTTTTGCCTTCCTGGAGACTCAAGGAAAGCCTCCAGAGCCCAGACAAATGGCTGTCCAGTCTCTTCTTAAAAACTTCCAGTGATGGAGCACCTATAACTTTGGAGGGAAGTCATTCCACTGATTAATTGTCCCCACTGTCAGGAAATTTATTCTTAATTCTCGGTTGCCTCTCTCCTTCATTTGTTTCCATCCATTTATTAAACCAGATTCATCAAACTAGAAGCTTACAGGGTGATAAATCTGGTTGCCTTTCATTCCCTTTCCTGCAGGAAAATCATTGTAAGTTGTACTTAACCTTAAAACTAAATTACTTAGATTAATACTTCTGAAGTTGTACAGAAGTGAAAAGACACAGGATAACTTTTTTAAAAAGTTGGTAGCGTCCGCTTAATTCCTGCCACCCTTACCAGCTATTTCTCAATGATCACTGTGAGAAGTTGGTCTGTTATATCCAAGAGAATATGTTTAGCTTAGCAGCATTCGAGAGTTCATTTTTCGGGTTCTTATTTTTATCCGTGTCTCAAAATATAAAATATGGGAAGGCAAAGAAAATTGAAAATGATGGGAAGAAAGGAGAGGAAAGGGGGGAGAGGAAAAAGTGTAGAAAAAAAAGAAAAAGAAAAGCATTGACTTCCAAATCCTTTTGCAGCATACAATAAGTAGTAACACACAACCTCAAATTTTACTTTACACACTGTAAAAATATATATGCTAGCCTTTTCTGTGGTGACAAAACTATCTGATCAGCAAAATCAAAGTTTCATTTTTTTTTCCTCCTCAGGCACAAAGTCCAGAACTGGTTTCCAAGTGAAAAACAAAATGTATTGTGTTCTTTTCTTTAATCAAAGTAGTCAGTTTTACCTTCTCTGCTAACTCAACTTTTGAACTGTCAAGTTTTGCAGCTGTTTGACAGTTCATTTTTATTGTTGCATGAGTTCAATTTTTTTCTTGTCCATTTTAAGTATTAGCTTATTATATTAAAAAAGAACAAATTATGTGGGTCTTAAACATTAGCAATATTTGCATAATATCTCCCCACCTACACTATTCTTCTAGAATTTGATAGATTCATTTGAGAAAGCATTTCTACAAATGCTGATTGTTAGCAGGAATTACCCAAAAGAGAAAGGACAAAATAGCACATATTTTCCCGTTGCCTCATAGACCTTTGGACAAAATCCCTTAATCATTTTTTTTTAAATGTGCCAACAGAATGCCTTGACATTTGTTTCTTTTCACAATGCACAATCTTTTGTCTGACTCAGCTGCTATCTGTTCCTCCTTTCCTTTTCCTTAAAAATTCAATTGAATTTATCAATTCAATTGAATCAATTCCGTTTTAATTCCTGCAGGAACTGGGTTTATTTAGTGAAAAGGAAGACTAAGATGTTACATGATAGTCGTTTTCCAATATTTAATAAGAGATAATAATCAGAGTTGGAAGGGACCTTAGTCAAACCCACCGCCCAAGCAGGAGACCCTACACTATTTCTGACAGATGGCAGTCCAATCTCTTCCTGAAAGTCTCAAGTGATGAAGCTCCCAGAACTTCTGAAGGCAACTTCTGTTCCATGGGTTGATTGTTCTCACTGTCAGAAAATGTCTCCTTATTTCCAGGTTGAATCTCTCCTTGTTCAGTTTCCATCCATTGTTCCTTGTCTGGCCTTCAGTTGCCTTGGAAAATAGCTTAGCCCTCCTCCTCTCTGTGGCATCCCCTCAAATATTGTAAGACTGCTATCATGTCTCCCCTGGCCCTTCTCTTCACTAGACTAGCTATGCCCAGTTCCTGTAACCGTTCTTCATATGTTTTAGTCTCCAGTCCCCTCATCATCCTGGTTGCTCTTCTCTGCACTCTTTCTAGAGTCTCAACATCTTTTTTATAATATGGTGACCAAAACTGGATGCAGTTTGAAGGGCTGCCCCAAAGAAGAGGGAGTCAAGCTATTCTTGAAAGCCCCTGAGAGGCAGGACAAGAAGCAACAAATGGAAACTCATCAAGGAGAGAAGCAGCCGAGAACTAAGGAGAAATGTCCTGTCAGTGAGAACAATTAATCAATGGAACAACTTGTCTCCAGAAGTTGTGGGTGCTCCAACACTGGAGAGTTTCAAGACGAGATAAATATAAATATAAAAAGTTGTTGAGACTCTGGAAAGAGTGCAGAGAAGAGCAACCAAGATGATTAGGGGACTGGAGGCTAATACATATGAAGAACAGTTGCTGGAATTGGGTATGTTTAATTTAATGAAGAGAAGGATCAGGGGTGACATAATAGCAGACTTCTAATATCTCAGGGGCTGCCCCAAAGAAGAGGGAGTCAAGCTATTCTCCAAAGCACCTGAAGGCAGGACAAGAAGCAATGAGTGGAAACTCATCATGGAGAGAAGCAACCCAGAACTAAGAAGAGATTTATGTAAAGGAAAAGTCACTGTGTCTTTCTAATATGATATATTACTGCTGTTCCTAGTTACATGAAGAAATGTGTCTTCCCTAGCCAAGTGGGAGTCAAATTCTATGGAAGGAATTATTTCCCAAGGCCCAGCTCTTCTCAATTTCATCACTGCATATTAACTACAGCAAATAAATTTCCACGTCTAGGTTTTGCATAAGCATTTTCCTTCAGACCTTTGTTCGGAATAACAGAACAACAGAACAACAGAATAACAACAGAATTGGAAGAGACTCTGGTGGCCTTCTTGTCCAATCCAATATAAGGACTCCTGCTTTTTTGGGTGGGGGGGCGGGGTTGGACTAGAAGACATCCAATGTCCCTTCCAACCCTATAGTTTTAACTATGATTCCCTGGCCACTTTCTCGTGGAAATTTAAAACTTAGATCTAGATTGCAAAAGGAGACACCGATATTTTCATTTCCTTTGTCCCAGTAAAAAGCACAGACTGTGTGAGCAGAATGACAAGTTAGTCCAATTCTTCCTCATATTTTTTTTTTCTTCTTCCTCCACCTCGACGGAAAATCATCCCATATATTTTTTCTTCAAATACGGGCCACTTTATTTTAAGGATGATAACAGATAATCAGAGTTGGAAGGGACCTTGCATGTCATCTAGTCCAACCACCCCCCAAACAGGAGACCCTACACCATTTCTGACAAATGGCAGTACATTTTCTTCCTGAAAGTCTCTAGTGATGAAGCTCCCACAATTTCCGAGGGCAACTACTGTTCCATTTGTTGATTGTTCTCACTGTCAGAAAGTTTCTCCTTATTTCCAGGTTAAATCTCTCCTTGTTCAGTTTCCATCCATTGTTCCTTGTCTGGCCTTCTGAAGCACCCTGGAATTAAGGAGAAATTTCCTAACAGTAAGGGAAATTAATGAGCATCCATGATTCATGGGCACTCCATCACTGGATGTTTTAAGAAGAGTCCAGACAGTCACTTATCTGGGTTCTCCTGCTTGAGCAGATGGCTGGACTAGAAGACCTCCAAAGTCCCATTCATCCTATTCCATTCCATTTTATTCTAGTTCAAAAGTCTTCTATTCCATTCTATTCTCTATTATTCCATTTTTATTCTATTTCTATTGTCTCTATTCCAATTGTCACTATTGTCTATTCCATTCCATTCCCTCTTCTCTTCTCACTCCCTGTTCTGTTCTGTTCCATTCCATTCTGTTCCATTCTTTCCTTCTCCTACTGTACAAGTCCAGAGCATCGCAAATGGTGTACAGGTAATCCTTGACTTACAACAGTTCATTTAGTGACTGTTCAAACTTACAAAAGCACTGAAAAAAGTGACTTATGACTGTTTTTCACACTTCCAACCATTGCAAAATCCCTGGAGTCACAAGATCAAAATCCAGATGCTCAGCAACTGGCATGTTTTTATGACAATTGCAAGTGTCCACGTGATTATCTTTTGTGACCTATTTACAAGCAAAATCAATGGGGAAGCCAGATTGACTTAACCACCATGTTACTAACTTAACAGCTGCAGCTATGTGCCTCTTCGTTCCAACTTGCCAGTAGAGTAGAGGATTTGGAGGTGTTGCTTTGCAATGGGTTAGGTGGAGAAAGAAAACCCCTACAATTCAACTGAAGACCATGAAAGCCTGAAACCTTCTCAAGGATCACCTAAAAGATGTTGGGTTGAAGCAGACGGTTCCCATAAACAAAATGAACTTGTTTACTTGGCCTACAAGAGAGGTTGGAGGGGTTTGGCTGGGAAAATTATTATTATTATTATAAAGTTTTTTTTAATTTTTAACAGCAAACATAGACAAACATAAACAGAAAACAACAAATAAAACCTTTCAATTATACAGTGTGTTGGTTGGTGCATATTTCTGGTGCACAATATCTGTAGTCTTTTCCTCTTAGATTTAAATTTACATTCATATTATATTAGTCAACTTTCCATGTCATATTATATTATTACATCATCATTAGACATTGATTTCAAATCTGCATTATCCTTCAGAACAAATCTCAGTTCTTACTAATTTTAATTCATATTATAACTCATTCCAAAATAATCAATTATAACATATCATTGCTATTGTATTATATTTTAGCTTCCTATTTTTCTACCTAAACATTTGTAAAATAAGTCCCATATTTTATAATACTCTTTTTCTTCTTGCTCTCTAATTGCCAATGTTAATCTACTAATTTCTGCACACTCCATTATTTTCTTAATCATTTCCTCCTCCATTGGAATTTTCTAATTTTTCCAATTTTGAGCAAATGCAATTCTAGCTGCAATTAAAACATTAATAATCAAATACGTCAATTCTCTGCTGTAACCTTCAGGTAAAATTCCCAATAAAAATATCTCTGGTTTTAAATCTATAAACTGTTTTGTCATTTTTTTTGGCTGGTAAAATTATTGTTTAATTCTATGAACTGGGTGTTTGGGAACCTCAGAGTTAGTTTTACTTCGACATCACCATGCAGTGCATTCAATACACCAGGGGGTCTTCAAACTTGACAGCTTTAAGGCTTTTAGACTTCAACTCCCAGAATTCCTCCTCAAGTCATGTTAGCTCAGGAACTCTGGGAGTTGAAATCCACCAGTCTTAAACTTACCAAATTTGAAGATCGTTGCAATGCACAGTAAGATTTTCAGAAATGGAATGAACCTGGAGCTATATTTGGATTCTCAAGCTGGATCCTGGCACCAATTTGTCCTCTGCCATCTTTTTCAAGTGTAAGAGCACAAGAGCTAACAGCTTCAACATCCTCCTTAGCCCAGCAAGACTAAACAAAATGGAAGAATTTTAAATGATTGAAATACCTTTTTTTTCCTGTCTGGATGTGAAAGAGGAACACAAACAACCTTTCACCAACTAGCTCAATATTAAAACTAAGGAGGTCAGAATTGCACAAAATCCTTGCATGCACATTTGGTAACTTGATCCAAAGCACGAACCGAGATTATTGGTTTTGCCTCTGGGCAGAAAGTCCTCATTTGCAACAGCCAGGTTGCCAATTCAAGGCTGTCCTATTGTTTTTATAAATCCAAAAATTATATATATATGAATTGACTATACCAGTTCAGCAGCCTTGGAAGGGTATCAGAAGATTTGTCTTGGCTGAAAATAAATATTATTTCATAGGCGTACACATGCCTTTAAAGGCAGACTTGTAAACAAGGAGAACCCAAATTTACTGAAATTACAATGTGCATTATGGTGTTGCAATTTCATTTCTTTCAGCACATTCTTTTATCAAAATTGCAGTTTAATCTCTCTCTCTCCCTCTCCATCTCCTCCCCCCACTTTCTCAGAAGGGGTCTAGGATGCTTTTGAACTTGGAGAGAACTTACATTCACACATTGTTATGACTCTCTGCCAGGGTTTACTTTCCCTGTTATTTTGTGGTCTGGTTCAGAAGTAGGTATCACTTATTTTAATTATGCTTCCTTGTATAACTCATAATAACATGGTTAAGACATCAGCCATGGGTTGCAAAATGGACAAACTGGCTTTGCAAATCATGTGAAGCCATCAAGACCCCAGGAAGAAGTGCATAAATAGGGACATTTTGTTTTCAGAAGTATTATTTACTATTTGCTCTCCTTGTTCCAGAGAACAGAGAATTCAATCTCACTTGTGGCGTGCCAAAGTAGAACCATATCAACGTTTAGTAGTGGTAGTTTGATTCAGGGCAGGGGTGGGCTTCACAAATTTTAGCAAAAGGTTCTCTGCCCAGTTTCTGGTGGGCGTGGCCTAGTTGGCCTCCTGCACACACGGGGGGGGGGGCATTTTTGCTCTCCCCAGGCTCCGAAGGCTTTCCTCAAGCCTCTGGGAGAGTGAAAACAGCCTCCCCAGGCTCCAGAAGCTCTCTGGAAGCTGGAAACAGGTCCATTTCTGGCCTTCCCATTTTTCACTCTCCCCAAGCTTCTGTGTGTGTCCTGCACTTACCTGCATCCTGGGAGGGGCAGAGTGGGTGGGGTTAGCCAGTAATGGGATTTTGGGGTTCTCCAAACTACACATAATCTTAGCTCCCAAACCCCTGCAAACCCCCAGCAGCCCAACCCTGGATGGGAACTGTTATGCCCCTGGTAGAGACTAACTCTGAGGAAGAGGAGGAACAGCCAACAGGGAGTGGAGGTGTGGCTCTGGAGGTTGTGGAGGAGGCTGGGGAAGGGCAGAAGCCAGCTGGGCAGTCAGAGGAAGAACCAGGCCCATCCCCTCTTCATCCTAGGAAACACAGGGAGGAATGGAGAAGGAAACAACTTGGCTTACGAGAGAGGAAGTGGCCATGATCCTCCTCATGGGTTGCAGCTGTGAGCTCATTATAAGAGTGTGAAACTGCGTGTTCACAGACGCTGGAGTCAAATTAGTGTTTTCCTTGGATGAGCTTTATCTTTATTTATTTTTGTCAATTGCTTATAAGATAATAGGTATAAGTAAAAACATACATGGATGAATGAATACATGGATACATGTAAGAAAAATAAAAAATTAAAGGAAACAATAGGACAGGGACTGTAGGCACATTTGTACGTGTATGAATGTGTATAAATGTATGATTAATTATCTTGGTTTGCCTTGGAACTCATCAGTATGGTTTGTTTCTGGTTACCTTTTGCTTCATTATCTACTTTTTGAATTTAAACTGTGACTAATAAAACAGTGAAGCTAAGTTGAAGGCATTGCAAGACCTTGATACATGTTTTAGTTTTTGAGACACTACGGTGTTGTGAATGCATAAGGTTTAATAAAGTTATCTTGAGCTTGGAGTCAAGTGCAGGATTCTGGCCCTGCACTTCTGATTGGCTGTTAATGGCAGGATCAGATTGGCCCGTTCCGGGGGATCTCATTGGCCATTAACAGAGCGTTCATATTGGTTAAGGGAGCTAGCACTCCTAGATCGTTATTGGTTAAATAGTTATTGGGTTGCCTATATAAGGAGAGCTATAACTGCCATTGAGTTTGAGCTGTCACCATGTAAATAAAGAGTTGAAATTCACCGTTCCAGAGGCTCATCTCCATTCTTTCTCGCCCATGCTCCAAACTTAACATTGGCAACGAGGATGGGATATGGAGACGTCAGAGTTGACTGAACTAAGAAGAAACACCGAGCACGTAGCTGACAGCACTACACGACGGAACCATGTCCGGCGTCGTCGTACCACCCGTTCCGTTCGATCCAGTGCAAGAGGACTGGGAGTCCTACATGGATCATTTCCAAATGTTTTTGGAAACTAACAATTTAAAGGATGCCACAGCCGGGAAGAAATGGGTGGTATTCCTAACGCATTGCGGGACAACCGTATTTAAGATGGCTAAAGCACTAGCCAAACCTGCAGAAGTGAAGGCGATGGACTGGGACGACCTCGAACCCCTACTAAGAGCTCATTATGCACTGACCGTGCCCACACTTGTGGGACAGCACGAGTTCTATCAAAGAAACCAGCGAAAAGGAGAAAGCGTCGCCAATTTCATAGCAGACCTCTGAAATCTGGGAGGCCTATGCGGATTCGCCGATTTGGAAGAGGCACTGAGAGATCGAATAGTTCTGGGACTAGATGCACCAAGCGTGCAGAGCAAGCTGATGGCGAACGGCAACATCAGCCTTGCCGATGCCATCGCCGATGCTACTGCAGCAGAAGCAACCAGCAAGTTGGCTGCACAATTACGCCGCAACCGCGCTCCAGTACACCAACCGACAAGCGAAATTTTACCCAAGTCAGAAGGGCAGCTTACAACGGCCCACCACGAGGACCTCTCTTCGTTGTCAGACAGCGATGAAGAAGAGGTCCATTGACTGCGGTCCGACTGGGACCACTACTCAAAGTCCCTACGCCCTTGCGCTGGCTGTGGAGCCAACCATGCCAGGTCCGAATGCAAATTCCGCGACACGCTCCACCATGAGTGCAGGAAGAGAGGCCACATCGGACGGTCTGCCGAAGTTTACAAGAACCCGGCTAGGCCTCAAAAGGGGCTAACTCTCACCAATCAACAGGAAACCATCCTGTAAGGCGAGAACCAGTAAACCACTCCTACAGAAACCGAGTTTTGAAGCGAGAAGAGGCTCACCATACTATCACTATCGGTCACTCCTCTGCCTTGGATGCCAAGAAAATCCGAATTACAGTGGCCATCGAGAACCAGCCTTGCCAAATGGAAGTCGACTCGGGATCGTCCCTCTCGATGGTGTCCTGGAAGACCCTCAAGCAACTCATCCCCATGATCCAGCGCCAAGACCTCTGTTCCCAAAGACTTATTCTTAAGGACTATCAAGGGAATCGAATCCCTGTCGTTGGTTCCTGCCGAGTCCGGGTCTCATTCAAGAAGCAAACAGCATTCTTACTGCTAACTGTGATCAAAAAAGATCAGCCTAGTCTGCTAGGTCTCCAATGGTTCACGCCACTTGGCATTGAAGTGGCAGACATAAACCGAGTCAGCGGAAGTGACTGGGAGGAGGACCTCATCCATGAATTCAGGGACGTCTTCGCGGAAAATGTAGGCGAGTACAAGGGGACCCCAATATCGCTCAGCCTTAATCCAAAGATAGCTCCCATCTGCCTTAAGCCCCGTCGAGTTCCTTTTGCCTTAAAGCCGAAAATCGACGAACAACTCGATAAATTAATAGCTCAGGGGGTGCTAGAACCTACCGATCACTCCCCCTGGGAGACCCCAATCGTAACACCAATTAAACCGGATGGTTCAATTCGAATTTGTGGGGACTACCGGGCCACCCTGAACCATGCCCTACAGCAAAATGCATATCCAGTGCCGGTGGTGCAGCATCTCCTCCATTCCCTGGGGGGCGGAAAAGTCTTCGCTAAATTAGACTTAGCTCAGGCATATCAGCAATTACCTGTTGATGAAAAGACGGCACAGGCACAAACGATTGTGATGCACCGAGGTGCCTTTAAATGTACCCGCCTCCAATTGGGAGTCAGTGTAGCCCTGGGAATTTTTCACAGCCTTATGGAGAGGCTACTTCAAGGGATTAAAGGCGTGGTCCCCTTCTTTGACGATGTATTAATTGCTGCACCTACAAAAAAAATCTTACGGGATCGTTTAAAATTAGTTCTACAAAAATTCCAAGACGCCGGTCTTAAAGTGAAAAAGAATAAGTGTAATTTGTGCACAGATCATGTCGAGTTTTTAGGGTACCTAATTGACAGTCAGGGTATTCACCCTACTGACAGTAAATTGAGAGCAATAAAAAACGCTCCCAGGCCTCGGAACAAGGCCGATCTCCAGGCATTCCTTGGCCTCATCAACTTTTATAATGTATTTCTACCACATAAAGCAACTGTCGCTGAGCCGTTACATCGTTTGCTAGACAAGAAAGCAATTTGGTTATGGGGTCATAAAGAAGAACAGGCGTTCTGTAATGTAAAAAAACTACTGACTTTTGACGCTGTACTCATGCAGTACAATGAGATTTTGCCGTTAAATATCACATGTGATGCTTCACTTATCGGAGTGGGAACCATTCTGAGCCATGTACTGCCTAATGGTAAAAAAGCCCCTGTTGCATATTTTTCAAAGACACTTTCAAAAACTGAGTGAAATTATAGCCAAATCGATAAAGAAGCCGTCGCAATTGTATCTGCCGTTAAACGATTTCACGAGTACGTGTATGGCCGGGCTTTTACTATTGTGACTGATCACAAACCGTTATTGGGGATAATAGCTGGAGATAAGCCGACTCCCTACATATTATCCCTCAGGATGACTCGTTGGTCAGAATTCTTGGCTGCTTATAATTATCGGCTGCAATACCGCCCGGGGAAAGCCATTCCCAATGCCAACGCATTGAGCCAAGCACCTCTTCCAGAGACTCTCGATGATCCCGCACCAACAGTAACCACGTTACAAATTGAAACACTCCACACGCCGCCATTAACCGCCCGAGATATCGCGAGAGAAACCAGACGTGACCCCATCTTAGTGCGAGTCCTAGGCTGGGTAGAACGCGGATGGCCATTGGACCAATTATTGGATGACTTCACACCATTCAAGACTCGACAAACAGAGTTGTTTTCTCAAAAAGGCTGTGTCATCTGGGGAGATAGAATCATTGTCCCAGAACGACTCCAAAAAGCAGTACTGAGAACCTTGCACGATGGCCACCCCGGTATTGTGCAGATGAAAGCCCTCGCACAAAGCTACGCATGGTGGCCGGGCATCGACAAGCAAATCAAGAATTGGGTTAAAGCTTGTCATAGATGCCAGGAAGTAAGCAACGCCCCACCAAAAGCCATCCCTACCGAATGGGAGACACTACGGGGACCCTGGTCCCGTATTTACCTGGACTTTGCAGGGCCGACCAAAGGCCACACCTTTCTTCTAACCATCGATGCCTACTCGAATTGGCTCGAGATTCACCGCATGACGAACACAACCACTGAAGCGGTTATTAAAAAATTGGAAAGACTGTTTGCAACCCATGGATTACCAGACGTTCTGGTATCCGACAATGGGCCCCAATTTACCGCGCTGTCCTTCGAGGAGTACCTGGCTGACCACGGCATCTGACATGCGCTCACCTCACCTGTGCACCCTGCGACCAATGGCAGGGCTGAGCGCATGGTCCAATTTGTTAAGAAAACTTTGCAGAAATTAGACTACGATAACATCGACGAAAAAACCAACCGAATCCTTTTTCTACAACACATCACACCTCATAACATCACCAACAAAACTCCCGCCGAACTGTTAATAGGACAAAAGCTCCGCTCCCACCTTGACCGGTTACACCCAGCTTATGAACCGGAAAAAACACTAGGATCCAGCGGCCGATGTCATACCTTCCAGGTAAGTGATTTGGTACACGCTGAAAACCTATTGGGCGATCCGCTGTGGGTAGAGGCGACAGTAGTTCGTGTAACCGGCCCAAGATCCTACCTTGTACAATGCCTTGATGATAGACTATGGAAACGCCATATTGATCAATTACGATCATGGCTCCGGTCGGGCATTTCTGAACTCCCTTATGACCAAACTGAGGGGGGGGGGAGATATGGAAGAAGATGAATTTCAATTAGAAGAAAACCCGTTCGAAGGGAACGATGGCGGAATAGAGACACAGGAATTGGAACCAGAGAAGGGAATAGATTCACCTCAGGGAGTTGCCGAAGATATTGGTGACGATGGAAACATGAACTCTGAACCAGAGGCAACCCCTTCGCCAAACAACGATCTACCTCAGTGAGATTGCAGCCAAATGCAAAACACACAGCGAAAATCAAAAAGACTAATAAAGCAACCGTCCTTCCTTAAGGACTATGTAACTGCGCCCTGTAAACAGAAGCCAGGGGCAAGGGGTGTTGTGAATGCATAAGGTTTAATAAAGTTATCTTGAGCTTGGAGTCAAGTGCAGGGTTCTGGCCCTGCACTTCTGATTGGCTGTTAATGGCAGGATCGGATTGGCCCGTTCCGGGTGATCTGATTGGCCATTAACGGAGCGTTCATATTGGTTAAGGGAGCTAGCGCTCCTAGATCATTATTGGCTAAATAGTTATTGGGTTGCCTATATAAGGAGGTCTATAACTGCCATTGAGTTTGAGCAGTCACTATGTAAATAAAGAGTTGAAGTTCACCGTTCCAGAGGCTCATCTCCATTCTTTCTCGCCCATGCTCCAAACTTAACATACGGGTCATCACAGGAACTTTTGAAATCATTTCTGCATCCATCACTCTGCTGGAGATGAAATTGAAAATAGTCGGTTTGCAGTTTGGTTTTGACTTCAAACAAAGTACCAGTCCATTCTGGTCTTCTCAATAGGTCAAATATCCTGATGGGTATGTAAACCCAAGCACAATTCACTTCTGTCAGGCTCTGCCTCTGTCAGCTCCATTTCCTATTCCCCCTTGGAGCTCCTAGGTTGCCCTAATGTTGACCTTGACTCCCACACCTCCTCCTCCTCTGATTCGGCTGCCAAAGGGTCCAGCAGCTAACAGGCCACAACACTAAGCGAGACAGTTGTTGAATGAGTTTTATCTCATTTTACGGACTTTCTTGTTAAGTGAATCACTGCCATTGTTGAGTTAGTAACACTGTTATTAAGTGAATGTGGCTTCCCCATTGACCTTACTTGTCAGAAGGACACAAAAAGGGATTGCATGACGCCGGGACAATGAAACAGTCATAAGTCCATGCCGGTGGCCAAGCACTTGAATTTTGATCACATGGAAAAACAGCCTTAAATCACTTAAGATAGGAGACAGACAGAAATTGAGAGAGATAGGCACAGAGAGAAGAGACAGGTAGACAGAGAGAAACAGAGACAGAGAGAAACAGATAGAGACAGAGACCAGACAGAGACATAAAGAGAGAGAGACAAACAGATGGAGAGAGAGAGAGAGAGAGATAGAAACAGAGAGATGCATAAAGAGAAAGACAGAGAGAAAGAGAGACAGAAAGAGAGACAGAGACCAGATAGAGACATAAAGAGAGAGAGAGACAAACAGAGACAGAGATAGAGACAGAAAGATAGAGACAGGTTTGGGTCAGAACAAATGACAAGTCCACACAGCTTCCTGGACAAGAAAATTGCTTTGTCATTGCTTTTTTTCTAGGGCTGAAAGAAACTTGCCCCAAATTATCGCAAAGATTCTTATTGAAAAGGCATCTGGACTTTCTTTGTTTTTTCTTGAAGACTTCCCGCTTCTCATCCAAGAAGCTTCTTCAGTTCTGGGTTGACTGAAGTTAACTGAAGAAATAAAGAAGCTTCTTGGATGAGAAGAGAAACTTCTTCAAGGAAAAACAAAATCCAGTTGCCTTTTCAATAAGCACCTTTGACCTGGAGGACTGAGAATCTCTTAAATATTTGGCCCAGAATTACTGAGCTGGTTGCTGTGTCTAAGATAGGACTCGAATTCATGGTTACCTAGTTTGCATGTTTTAACTCCAACTGGTTCTCTCTCTTTTTTTACTTACTACCAACCTGCCTTCCATTGAGGACCTGAATCCTGCACGAGTCAAAAAGAGGGCTGTGAAAATATCTACAGGCCCCTCACATCCTGGACATAAACTGTTTCAATTCCTACCCTCAAAACGATGCTATTGAACCCTGCACACCAGAACAATTAGACACAAGGACACTCTGCAAAACAAATAATTCCCTCAACACTGTCCAACTATTTACAAAGTCTGCATTACTTTTACTATTAATCTTCTCATCACTCCTTATCACCCATCCCCTCCCACTTGTGACTGTATGGCTGTAACTTTGTTGTTTGTATCCTTACGATTTATATTGACTGTTTTCTAGTATGATTTGATCACTTATTGTACCCTATGACTATCATTAAGTGTGGTACTTGATGATTCTTGACTCGTGATGCATGTATCTTTTCTTTTAGGTACACCGAGAGCATTTGCACCAAGTCAAATTCCTTGTGTGTCCAATTATACTTGGCCAATAAAAGAATTCTATTCTATTCTATTCTATTCTATTCTATTCTATTCTATTCTATTCTATTCTATTCTATTCTATTCTATTCTCATTCCCTCTTCTCTTCTCTACATTTATTTAGGTGGAGCAAATGACAGCATAGAAATTACAACGACACTGGAATTACCTTTGCAATAGTTTTCCTCTAACTTGTCTTTGTGATATTGTAGTATTAACCATCACTTGAGAAACAAACTGGACATTTAACCAGGGGCACCAAATACATATTTTAATGTTACATTTAAAAAAGCACACCTTATTATCAGGCAAACTCAGCCTATCTTTCTCTTTACTATTGTAAAGTACTATTGTACTATTGTTCTCCTGCCTGTGGTGAGAAATATTTCAGCTGCATTTGGAAATGGAGCTGAACAATGCATGGCCCTGAGATGCTCACAATAGAAAGGAAGTAACATTTTTTAAAAAAGCAGAATGCAACGCAAGTAAACCAAATCAGCATCCAGCCAAACAATGCACAATATAAACAGAAACATGTCTAACAACGAGACCATATCCACACCCTATCCAGGACCTTGGAGAACAGCCAGTTCCTTGCCCCCCCCCCAAAAAAAATAAAGGTGAAGGTTCCCTTGGCCCATCCGTTCTAGTTGCTTCCATTAGAAAGCTGAAGAAGAGCCAGCGCTGTCTGAAAATGTCTCCATGGCCATGTGGTCATCATGACTAAATGCCTTTGAAGGCACAAGAAACACTGTTCCCTTCCCACCAAAGGGGTCCCTGTTTTTCTACTTGCATATTTACATGCTTTCAAACTGCTAGGTTGGCGGAAGCTGAGACAAGCAACGGGAGCTTACTCTGTTACTCGGCGCTAGGTATTCGAACCACCGAAAAGCCAACCTTTCCGATCGACAAGCTCAGTGTCTTAGCCAGTGAGCGACCACATCCTCATGAAATATTTCCCCTCAAATGGGAGAAGTCGCAGCATATTTATACCACACAGTATTCACAGTTAAGTAGAACCATCTAAGTATCATACAGGGGTAGAATAAAGAGCACACGTATTTCTAGTAGCGCTTTACAAAGCCTTAGTAAGGCCACACTTGGAGAACTGCATGCAGTTCTGGTCATCACAATACCAAAAAAGATGTTGAGACTCTGGAATGAGTGCAGAGAAGAGCAACAAATTAAGGGGTTGGAGGAGAAAACATGGAGAATGGGTGCAGGGATTGGGTATTGCTGTGAATGTATAAAGTTTTAAATAAAGCGTGAGCTTGGAGTAAAGTGCAGGGTTCTGGCCCTGCACTTCTGATTGGTTGTTAAACGGCCAGATCAGATTGGTCCGCTCCGGGGAATCCGATTGGCCCTTAACAGAGAGTTCCTATTGGTTATGAGAGCTAGCGCTCCTCGTTGGTTATTGGTTAATAGTTACGGGGTTGCCAATGTAAGGCGGGTAAAAACTGCTATAGATGCCAAAAGTCTCTAAGTAAATAAAGAGCTGAAGTTCACCGTTCAGAGGCTTGTCTCCATTCTTTCTTGCCCATGCTCCAAACATAACACTGGCGACGAGGATGGGATGTGGAGACATCTGAACCAACGAAACTTCAAAGAACACCGAGCACGTGACAGACGACGCTACACAACGGAACCATGTCCGGCGGCGTCATACCACCTGCTCCGTTCGATCCAGTACAGGAGGACTGGGAGTCCTACATGGATTGCTTCCAAATGTTCTTAGAAACCAACAACTTAAAGGACGCCACACCAGGAAAGAAACGGGCGGTGTTCCTAATGCATTGCGGTCCAACGGTATTTAAGATGGCTAAAGCACTAGCGAAACCCCGAGAAGTGAAGGCGATGGATTGGGACGACCTCAAACCTCTCCTACGAGATCACTACGCACCGACCGTGCCTACGCTCATGAGACGGCACGAGTTTTATCAGAGGAGCCAGCGAAAGGGAGAAAGAGTGGCCGACTTCATAGCAGACCTCCGAAATTTGGGAGGCCTCTGCGGATTCACCGACTTAAAAGAAGCACTAAGAGATCGCATAGTTATGGTCTTAGATGCACCAGGCGTTCAAAGCAAGCTGATGGCGAAAGGTGACATCAGCCTTGCCGACGCCATCGCCGATGCTACTGCAGCAGAAGCAACCAGGAAGTCGGCTGCACAACTACGCCGAAACCGCGCTCCGGTACCACCACCGACAAGCGACATTTTATCCAGGTCAGAAGGGCAGCTTGCAATGACGCACCACAAGGACCTCTCTTCGTCATCAGACAGCAACGAAGAAGGGGTCCATCGACTGTGGTCCGACCGGGACCACCACCCGAAGCCTTTACGCCCTTGCGCTGGCTGTGGGGCCAACCATGCCAGGTCCGAATGCAAATTCCGCAACACGCTCTGCCATGAGTGCAGAAAGCAAGGCCATATCGGATGGGTCTGCCGAAGCTTACCAGGACCCAACCAGGCCTCAAAGGGGACTATCGCCAATTGACAGGAAACCATCCTGTACGGCGAGAGCCAGTAAACCACTCCTACAGAAATCGAGTTTTGCAGAGAGAAGAGGCTCACCATACTATCACTATCAGTCATGCCTCAGCTTTAAACACCAAGAAAATACGAGTCACAGTAGCCATCGAGAACCAGCCTTGCCACATGGAGGTCGACTCGGGATCGTCCCTCTCGATGGTGTCCTGGAAGACCCTTAAACAACTCATCCCCACGATTCAACGCCAAGATCTCCACTCCCAAAGACTCATCCTCAAGGACTACCAAGGGAATCGAATCCCCGTCGTTGGTTCCTGCCGAGTCCGAGTCTCCTTCAAGAAGCACACAGCATACTTACCACTAACTGTCATCGATAGAGACAGGCCTAGCCTACAAGGTCTCCAATGGTTCGCGCCACTCAGCATTGAAGTGGCCGGCATAAACTGAGTCAGCGGAAGTGACTGGAAGGGAGACCTCATCCATGAGTTCAGGGACGTCTTCGCGGACAGCTTAGGCGAGTACAAGGGGACCCCGATTTCGTTCAGTCTAGACCCAAAGATAGCTCCCATCCGCCTTAAGCCCCGTCGAGTTCCGTTTGTCTTAAAGTCAAAAATCGTCGAACAACTCTACAAACTGATAGCTCAGGGGGTGTTAGAGCCCATCGATCACTCCCCCTAGGAAACCCCAATCGTAACACCCATTAAGCCAGATGGGTCGATCCGAATTTGTAGGGACTACCGGGCCACTTTGAACCACGCCCTACAGCAGAACGCATATCCAGTGCCGGTGGTGCAGCATCTCCTCCATTCCCTGGGGGGCGGAAAAGTCTTCGCTAAATTAGATTTAGCTCAGGCATATCAGCAACTACCTATTGATGAAAAGATGGCACAGGCACAAACGATTGTGATGCACCGAGGTGCCTTTAAATGTACCCGGCTTCAATTCGGAGTTAGTGTAGCCCAGGGGATTTTTCAGAGCCTTATGGAGAGGTTATTACAAGGGATTAAGGGCGTGGTCCCCTATTTTGACAATGTATTAATTGCGGCCCCTACAAAAAAAATCTTACAAGACCAGTTAAAATTAGTCCTAAAAAAATTCCAAGAGGCCGGTCTTAAAGTGAAAAAAAAACAAATGTAAATTGTGTACTGACAGTGTTGAGTTTTTAGGGTACCTGATTGATAGCCAGGGTATTCACTCTACTGAAAGTAAACTAAGGGCGATAAAAAATGCTCCCAGGCCTTGGAACAAGGCCGATCTCCAGGCATTCCTAGGCCTCATCAAGTTTTATAATGTATTTTTACCGCATAAAGCAACAGTCGCTGAACCATTACACCGGTTGTTAGATAAGAAAGCAAATTGGTTATGGGGTCACCGAGAAGAACAGGCGTTCCGCAACATGAAAAAACTGCTCACTTCTGACTCTGTACTCATGCAGTATAACGAGACTTTGCTGTTAAATATAACATGTGATACTTCGCCTTTCGGAGTGGGCGCCATTTTGAGACATGTACTGCCTAATGGGAACGAAGCCCTTGTTGCATATTTTTCTTTTTTTTTTTGAAACAAATTTTTATTAATTTTAAAGATAAAACAACACATCATTAACCATTAAATACATAAACACATAAAACCTCTTAACATTGTAAATCCTTACAAGTCAAACAAAACATTATTTTTATACAGCATAATTCCAATTTATCCCATCTCCATATGGACACACAAATATCTTTCAGCAAATTTCTCATTATTTCTCTTTACTCCTATTCAATTTCATTTCTCTTCCATATTTATCCATTTTATAGTCATCATATTCTTTTCTTTCTGGCTTGTTTAAATTATTCTCATCTAACATTCCTCCAAGGTTTTATTGATTCTTTTTTCCTTTTTTTTTATAAAAAACAAATTTTGTTAGTTTTACAATAAACACAATACACAAACATACAAACACAAAACATAAACAAAACTAAAAGATCTTTTCTGAAGGTTGTCTGTTCCCGGGTTAAAACTCTTCACACAGACACAAATTCAAACATCATATTCAACCCATATCTCCTTCCATATCTTATTATCATTTTCTTTTTTATATATATATATAAAAACCATTTTTATCAGTTTTATAAAAACAATGTACAAAGGATCAAGGCATAGCAGCTTATAAATTCTTTTCTAAGAAAAAATAATAATAAAAGATCAATAAGGCATAACATTTCCAGATTATAATATCAATATTTCATATAATATTAACTTCATATCTTGTCCCTACTTCTCCTTTCCATCCAAATTATTTATTAATTAAAATTTTATTGCCTTTTATCAATATACAAAATCCAAAAAAAAAAGCATATATATCCTTCCATATCTTATTACCATTTTCAACAACATTCTTTGTCTGTTCTATTTCCAATTATCCATTCATCTTTTTTTTCTTTTACTATACTTCTCCTGTACACCAATTGGAGTAACATCTATAACTCATTACCCTAACTTAGAAATACTACATATAGCAATCTTTCTTGGGATTCTGTTTAAAAGATTCTAAAATTACATAATAAATTTTATATTCTAAATATACATATAAAAACACACTCTTATATACCCTCCAGAATCCCTCTTTTAATCTAAATTAAATTCACCCATTGTCTCTAAATAAACTTTTTTTCTTTAAGTCTTGCTTCCCCCCATTAAGGCTTCTCCTCCCCCCCTTTCTCTCTTGCTTATTCTTCTCCTTGCCCTTTCTACCCCTTTGCTTTTTCCCTTCGCTTTTCTTACTCCTTTTCCTTTGCTTTCTAACCTTGCCTCCATCTTTTCGCTCATTTTTCTCTCTTTTGGTTGTTTTTATAATTCTTAAAATCCCCTTTTTCTTATCCTTTTTCCCCTCCTCTCCGGAAGGGACCCATTGTTCATCAAAGATGGCTTCTTCTTCCTCTTCTTCCTTGTCCCAGTCCTTCTGCTGCGTAATCAACTTTTCAACAGAACATAACGCCATTTCTAAGAATTGAAACAAAGCGCCCAAAGTATCTTCTTTTTTATATTTTTGATATTCAATCTCTAGTTCATCCACAAACGATGCCATTATAAAAAGGGAAACTTTTTCCAAAACAACCACAAGTATTTTTAATCAAAGACAATCAAAAGCAATTAAAAAAAAAAAGTTCCAAAAGTTAATACTTTTCTTCCTTCTTCTCTTTCTCTTTCTGGATTAATTTTTATTCAAAGAGGTCCAATTACCATATATCTTCCTTTGGGATCCACAAAGACGTTCTAGACAATCTCCTCCTTTTTCAGCTTCTGCTCCAATTTTTTTTCTCCCTTCCCACTTACAATGACAATTTTAAATAATCAGAAATCCATACCTCCAGCAAAGATTTTCCAATTTCTTAAATTTTTCAATGTCCAAAAATCCCTTTGTCTCTTAGCTTCAACTTTCAAAGCAATCCACTTTCAGTGTCTAATATATCCAAATATTTCTGCTATTTCCGTGGGGTGGGAGAGTAAAAAAAAAAAAAGTTCCCTTTAACAGCTTCTCCGCTGCTTTTCGCTCTTCTTAGGGATACAATGTATCCTCCAGCAATTCAAGCAGCTCAATTCCAGGCAATTTAAAAGGTGTTACTTGACCCGGCTCAGACAGAACTTTCACTCTTCACACTTCCTCCAGCACAGTTCTTACCCGGTTGCTGGCTTCTTCGTGGCGGCCATTGCTGACCGCCGCTCCACTGCCTTGGGAAAAAGGGGTTTTCCCGGAGAAGGGGGGGGTCTGCGACACCCCCACCTCCCTATCCTACTCCCCTCTCTCTTCAGCTGTCCCTACAAGGCAGCCATATCCCCCTGACCCATCTGGATCGGGGGTACCTCGACGGCTAGCACAGCAGGAATTGCGAGCTGTCGCGAATTCCTGCTGCCCCGAAGCCACGCGAAACCGGAAGCCCCTTGTTGCATATTTTTCAAAGACACTTTCAAAAACTGAGCGAAATTATGGACAAATTGATAAAGAAGCCCTCGCAATTGTGTCAGCCATTAAAAGATTCCATGAGTATGTGTATGGCTGGGCTTTTGCTATCGTGACTGACCACAAACCATTATTGGGGATAATAGCCGGAGATAAGCTGACTCCCTACATATTATCCCCTAGGATGACTTGATGGTCAGAATTCTTGACTGCTTATAACTATCGGCTGCAATACCGCCCGGGGAAAGCCATTCCCCATGCCGACATTGAGCTGAGCACCGCTTCCAGAGACTCTTGATGATCCTGCACCAACGGTAACCACGTTGCAAATTGAGGCACTCAACTCGCCGCCATTAACCGCCCGAGATATCGCGAGAGAAACCAAATGTGACCCCACCTTAGCGTGGGTCCTAAGCTGGGTAGAACGCGGATGGCCATTGGACCAATTATCAGATGACTTCACACCATTCAAGACTCGACAAACCAAATTGTTCTCCCAAAAAGGCTGTGTCATCTAGGGTGATAGAGTCATTATCCCAGAACGACTCCAGAAAGTGCTTCTGAGAACCTTGCACGATGGCCACCCTGGCATCGTGCGAATGAAAGCCCTTGCGCGAAGCTACGCATGGTGGCCAGGCATTGACAAGCAAATCGAACATTGGGTTAAAGCTTGTCCAAAATGCCAGGAAATGAGCAACGCCCCACCTAAAGCCATTCCTACCGAATGGGAGACACCACGCGGACCCTGGTCCCGAATTCACTTGGACTTTGCAGGGCCGACCAAAGGCCGCACCTTTCTACTAACAGTCGATGCCAATTCAAATTGGCTCGAGATTCATCGCATGATGACTACAACCTCCAAGGCGGTTATCAAAACCTTGGAAAGTCTATTTGCAACCCACGGACTACCAAACATCCTGGTATCCGATAACGGGCCCCAATTTACAGCACTGTCGTTCGAGCAGTACCTCACTGACCGCGGCATTCGACATGCGCTCACCTCGCCTGCGCACCCTGTGACCAATGGCAAAGCAGAACGCATGGTACAATTTGTGAAGAAAACCTTACAGAAGGTAGACTACGACAACATTCACGACAAGATCAATCGAATACTTTATTTTACAACACATCACACCGCATAGCGTCACCAACAAAACTCCCGCCGAACTGCTAATGGGACGAAAACTCCGCTCCCACCTTGACCGGTTACACCCAGCTTATGAACCGGAAAAACCACTAGGATCCAGCGGCCGCTGTCGTGCCTTCCAGGAAGGAGATTTGGTATACATTAAAAACCTATCGGGCGATCCGCTGTGGGTGGAGGCAACAGTAGTTCGTGTAACCGGCCCAAAATCCTACCTTGTACAATGCCTTGATGATAGACTATGGAAATGCCATATCGATCAATTACGATTGTGGCTTCCGGCGGGCAGTCCTGAACTCCCCTATGACCAGACTGAGGGCGGGGGTACGGAAGAAGATGAATTCCAAGGAGAAGAAAACCCATTCGAAGGGAACGACAGTATAATAGAGACTCAGGAAGTGGAACCAGAGAGGGAAACAGTTGCACCTCAGGGAATTACAGAGAACATGGGCAACGACGGGGAAATGAACTCTGAACCAGAAACAGCCCCACTGCCAAACAACGATCTTCCTCAGTGTGATTACAGCCAAATGACACAGCGAAAATCAAAGAGGCTAATAAAACAACCGTCCTACCTAAAGGACTATGTAACCGCACCCTGCAAACAGAAGCCAGGGGGAAGGGGTGTTGTGAATGTATAAAGTTTTAAATAAAGCGTGAGCTTGGAGTAAAGTGCAGGGTTCTGGCCCTGCACTTCTGATTGGTTGTTAAACGGCCGGATCGGATTGGCCCGCTCCGGGGAATCCGATTGTCCCTTAACAGAGAGTTCCTATTGGTTATGAGAGCTAGCGCTCCTCGTTGGTTATTGGTTAATAGTTACGGGGTTGCCTATATAAGGCAGGTTAAAACTGCTATAGAAGTCACTATGTAAATAAAGAGCTGAAGTTCACCGTTCAGAGGCTTGTCTCCATTCTTTCTCGCTCATACTCCAAACATAACAGGTATGTCTAGTCTTATGAAAAGAAGGACCAGGTGGGACATGATAGCGCTGCTTAAACCAGATTAACAGAGTTGGAAGGGACCTTGAAAGTCATCTAGTCCAACCCCCTGTCCAAGCAGGAGACACTATACCATTTCTGACAGATGGCAGTCTCTTCTTGAAAGCCTCCAAGACTTCTGAAGGCAACTTCTCCTCCATTGCTTGATTGTTTTGTCAGAAAATTTCTCCTGGTTTCCAGGTTGAATCTCTTCTTGATCAGTTTCCATCCATTATTCCTTGTTTGGCCTTCGGGTGCTTTAGAAAATAGCTTGACTCCCCTCCACTCTGTGGCAGCCCCTCAAATATTGGAAGGCTGCTATCATGCCCAGATAGGGCAGCACTCCAGAGGGTTAATGTCATTGCCTAAAAGATCACTGGTCGCCTTCTCCCCTCTTTGGAAGAGCTTTATAGCTCCCACTGCCTTAAGTAAGTTCAAAATATTCTCAAAGATCCATCTCATCCTGGGAACCCTTTTTTTTAAACTACTACCTTCTGGCAGCTGGTACAGGATAATAAAAACAAGGACAAATAGGCTGAAAAACAGCTTTTATCCCAGGGCAGTAGCTCTGTTGAATTCTACTGTATAGTGCAATATTAATGCAATATCAGGGATTTTTAATTCAATTGCATGGAATATGAAGGATGTGTGTTTTTGTTTTATTTTTTCTGTATAATGTACACTGAAGATGGCATTTAATTTTGTTGTGCAAGATGCAGTGACAATAAATTACTGCTACTACTACAACTACAACTACTTCAATAATCCTGGAAAACCCTAAAATACTTTAGCTAGCAAATGTCCACATTTGCTTAATAAAATTTGGGGGGAAATGGCTGCTCAAGAGATAGTTGTATAAACACATCATATATATTTAGGGCAGTGGTTATAGATAAATGGAGGGAATTAGTTAAGCTAAATAAGCCATAAACTAGGATGTTATTCCAACCCAATCATTGCCACAGAAAGTAGTTTACTATAGTTTACTCAAGAAACATTGACTAATCTTTTATTCTAACAGATACACCAAAGAAGGAGAGGCACCCATAAACTGTGAGGAAATCTCAGACACTTACACAAAATATTGTTGCTCCAATTATATTCACATTTTCCCACAAATGTTATGACATATATAATCCATAACTACAGTATATACATGATATAAGCCTACCATTTCTCAGATGAGCACCTGATACACAGTTTAACCTCACTAATCCTCTGATCCGGTGTATTATGTGCCTAATCTCTTCCAGCTTGGTAACTTGTTAAATCACCTTAGGTCTCATTCTGAAACAACTTAGCAACAGCAATTTGTCAATAGACTGGGTTTCATCTATGATAGCCTTGACAACTTTAAGAGGTGTGGACTTCAACTCCCAAAATTCCCTAGCTAGACACCATGCATGGAAATTGAAGTTCTCATGTCTTAAAAGTTGCCAAGGTTGGGAAACCCTGATCTACTGTGGCCTGTTTTGTTTTGTTTTGTTTTGAGCTGTAAATAATCCATCTATGAATCACTGGCTTATTGTACTAAGTAATTATTTATGGCATGAAAACTATGATTGCTGAGACACGGCACCTATATCAGCCATAACATGATGCAATGGATGAAGGCTCACAAAAAAATTCATCAAGACACAGTTAATAAGAGATTAGAGTACTATACTGTAGCTAGCAGGTTGGGTTGACATAGATTCTGTGCCATGTGAAATTGGCACAATTCAATAAGCCATGGTTTAGTTGATCATGGCTGCCAATTAAACATCATTTTGGAAATATGAATAATTCTTTTATTGTTCTTATGTAAGTATTTGTGCACTCTTTTATTTGTGTACTTCTTTTATTCTTATTTAAGTATTAAATGCACCATATAATAAACTACCTTCTGGTATATCTTCTTTTTGTAGGTCATTAAGGCAAAGAAGTAACTTTGACTGGGCCACACCCACCAAGTCACATGACTACCAAGCCACACCCACCAATCCACATTACCACCAAGCCATGCCCACAGAACTGGTAGTAAATTTTATGGAATCCCACCACTCATGGTATGCATGTCATCTGAACCCAAGCAATAGTTTCCTGGACTTGCCTATGGCTGTCTCATTGCCTTGCCACTCTGTGACTGTGGTATAGACATAGACTGGATGAAACCAGGCTTAATAGCAGGAATTGTGAGAGGGATCTTGGAGTCTTAGTTGACAATCAATTAAATATGAGCCAAGAGTATGTGGCAGCAGCCAAAAAAGCCATTGCAATCCTAAATTGCATTAGCAGAGAGATACAATCAAGATCAAGTGAGGTACTAATACCACTTTATAAAGCCTTAGTATGACCATACTTAGAGTACTGCATCCAGTTTTGGTCACCACACTATAAAAAAATTGTTGAGACTCTAAAAAGAGTGCAGAAAATTGCAACCAGGATGATTAGGGGATGATTGGAGACAAAAACATACAATGAATGGTTACAGGAACTGGGTATCTCTAATCTAGTGAAGAAAACGACCAGGGGAGACAGGATAGCAGTCTTCCAATATTTGATGGGCTGCCACAGAGAGGAAGGGGTCAAGCTATTTTCCAAAGCACCCAAAGGCCAGACAAGGAAAAATGGATGGAAACTGATCAAGGAAAGAATCAACCTAGAAATAAGGAGAAACTTTCTGACAATGAGAACAATCAACCAATGGAAGAGAAGTTGGCTTCAGAAGTTGTGGGAGTGTCATCACTTCAGACTTTCAAGAAGAGATTGGACTGCCATTTGTCAGAAAGGATGTAGGATCTCCTGACTGGGCAGGGGGTTGGACTAGATGACCTATTAGGTCCCTTCCAACTCTGTTAATCTGTTAAAAGTTATAGTTAGTTGCCATCAAATCAGATTTGACTTCTGGTGATTGTGTGTCTAAATGTTCCCCAGCTCAACCTCTGCTGATGATCCATAGCTTTGCTGAGAATATTCCAGGCATTTCTTTCATCCTTTCCATCTGTCTTAAGCCGCTATCTTCTGCTCTCCCCAACCTTACTAATTAAGCTTTTTTTCTAGCCCATCGCTTGTTCATATCACAAATCCAAAGATGTAAGGGAACACCTCTCACAACTCACTTTCTGGTTCTCTGTCCAGGTTTCCACGGTTAGTTGACAAAGGAGACCAATCAGGCCTCAAATTTATTTGTTATCATGACCAGGGATAGATGGCAAGTGGCCCTTCCCACACATTCAGCCCATGGCACAGCTTAAACAAGAGGAGAATTAGAACACTGGTTTTTGCTATAGAAGGATTTGTGGTTATACACATCAGTCACTGGAATTATTTCCTAATTGCTACTTTGTTTTTCTGCAATGACTTGTGTTATTGTGGAGTCTTGCTATCTATTGAGCTGGTGCCAGGACAGTTCTGATAGTTAAACATGAGAATAATTGCTCCTTTTAGATCTGAAAAATGGAAATTAAGCAAGGAAGTATTGGCTTGCCAGAAAAAAACAGCATTCTTCCAGACCACCCTTGGCATTCTCCTCTGGAAGTTCATAAGTAGTAAGGCTGGAGTAGCTTAAGATAGGTGTTTCTCCTGGCCCTTGCTACACAAAAACGAACCAGGCTGTTTGCTGTTAGGGCCATCTTTAGTTTTTCCTATCATCTTCACTTCCTGCTTCCCATCGCTGGAATTTGAAGCCACTCTGAGATTTCTTGATTTTATATATTTTGGTATGTTGCCATACAATTATCATTGTAATTTTATTTCCCAGAAATGGTCTGTTGTTTTTGCTGGATTGAAACCAAGTTCTAGATGCCTCTCTTTTGTCCTCCTTTATTTGCTTTTCATTTTCTTTTTAATCTTCCATGTAAGTTTCTAGGAGTTGCCTCTTTGCGTTTTTACCCAACCAGGATTTTAAAACTCTTTAAATGCAAATTCCACCTTAGCTTGAAAGGCAGAAGTACCCACATTTAATAAAGGTTTATCTCTTCATTGAATCGATCCTCTGGGAAGCAACTCCTAGAAACTTGTGTGCTGAAAATGTTGACACTGACATGACATTTTTAAGTGTTCAAACAGGTCATTATGTTCTATTCAATTACAAACTTAATAGTCAAGTTGTAAAATAGTTTTGGGGTGTGGGAGGTTAAGACTTCAGGTCAGTCTGGGCTGCCGGCCACTGGAGTCCATGTAATTTTCTTGGCTAGATTTCAGAAGCCTTCTTCCTGGGGCTGAGATAGAATATCTGGCTTATGGATTACTCATCGGGTTTTTGCATCTAAGGCAAGACTTGAACTCTTCTATCTTCTGGTGTCTGGCCTGATGTCTTCATGCCTACACCAAGCTGGTTCTCAAGGTGCACATTATTAAAACTCATATTACAGGTCAAAGTGAAGAATTGTTTGCAACAGAACATTAGAGGTGATTTGAGAAGAAAATATAATTTAGGGTTGAACTATGGGGTCCCTTGTTGCTCTCTGAGCTTGGTGGTTTTCTTGCAGATGTTTCACTACCAAACTAGGTAACATCATCAGTTCTGGAAGGGAGTGGAGTTTGTGGAGAGGAGGAAGAGGAGGAGGAGGAGGAGGAAGGGGACTATGGGATCCTTGTTGCTCTCTGAGCTTGGTGGTTTTCTTGGAGATGTTTCATTATCAAACTAGGTAATAGCATCAGTGCCATAGTTTGGTAATGTACCATTTGCAAGGGAATTACCAAGCTCAGAGAATGCCAAGGACCCCACAGTTCAACCCTGACTTACCAATATTCTATCGGTACAAGCCAACCCAAACAGAAACTGTTTTGTCATAGTTCTTCACAATTTGATGATTTCTGAGCTGGATTACTCACCCTGTGGTCATCTTCTGAGGAAAGTTTCAGTTAGTTCAAACTAGAACAACTAGAGAACAATTAGACTGCTAAGAGGTTAGACAGTGTCTCCAATCTCTTGGGCTGCAGATGTCCCAATGGTGCTTTTTCAAGAGGCAGCTGGACTTTCTTTGTTTTTCCTTGAAGATGTTTCACTTTTCATCCAAGAAGCTTTTTTCTGTTCTTCAGCTGACTTCAGCCAACCAAGAACTGAAGAAGCTTCTTGGATGATGTTATGTTCTGCGCATGGGCGCAAGAAGTGAAGATGAGATGATGAACAGGGAACTTCAACTCTTTATTTAACATTGTGGAACAGAGCAAAAACTACCGCAGCAATGGCCCTTTTTATAGGCAAGCTGCTGATCAAATAACCAATAAGAAACAGGAAGCGTTAGTTCCCTTAACCAATGAAAGAGGCCCGCTAATAGCCAATCAGATTCTCCTGAACGGACCAATCAGATGTCGCTATTATCAGCCAATCAGACGTGCAGGGCCAGAACCCTGCATTTTTCTAAAGGTTTTAATAATCTTTATTTAAGCACTTTTATTAATTCACAACACCCCTTCCCCCCGGGTTCCGTTTAAGGGGTGCGGTGACGTAATCTTTAAGGTAGGCAGTTGTTTAGATTGTCTGTTAGATTTTCGCTATCCCCCCAGTACTTGTTTATAATCTTGTTTGGGCAGGATGTTTTCTGGCGAGTAGGGTGCCTCCGGTCCTTCATTTAAAAACTCGGTGCCGCTAATGTCCTCGTTGTCCTCTAGCCTTTGTGGGCTTGCTTCTGACGAGGTGTCTCTTTGAGGCAAGTCCATCACCCTCTCAGATCCTTCCGAATGCTCACTTCTTCCACTCGTGCTTTCTGCCGTTTCGAACTCGGTCTCCTTGGCATCTCCTCCCCCCTCAGTTTGGAAGTTACCAGAGTTGCAGAAACGAGGTTGCAGCCTTGAACGCAGCTGATCAATATGGCGCTTCCATATTCTTCCGTCGCGACTTTTTACTCGGTACGACTTGGGTCCTGTGACTTGGATTACAGTTGCCTTGACCCACAAAGGATTGCCAGAAAAGTTTCTAGCGAAGACTAAGTCGCCTATCTGGAATTTGTGACATTTCCCACTGGATCCGTGTGGTTTTTCTGGTTCGTACGATGGGTGTAGTCGGTCAAGGTGGGAGCGGAGTTTTTGTCCCATTAACAATTCAGCAGGAGTCTTGTTGGTGACGCTGTGTGGAGTGATGTGTTGAAGAAAGAGTATCTGGTTAATCTTATCTTCAATAACGCCATAGTCCATTTTATGTAGGGTCTTTTTGACAAATTGTACCATGCGCTCGGCTCTTCCATTGGCCGCAGGATGCACCGGCGAAGGTAGTGCATGGCGAATACCACGGTCCGCCAAATACTGTTCAAAAGAAAGCGCGGTAAACTGGGGGCCGTTGTCGGATACCAGAATGTCTGGCAATCCATGGGTTGCGAATAATCTGTCCAATTTCCTGATGATGGATTCGGTTGTGGTACTTTTCATTTCATGGATTTCAATCCAGTTTGAGTAGGCATCCACCGTTACTAGGAATGTGTGTCCTTTAGTAGGTCCTGCAAAGTCAATATGAATACAGGACCATGGTCCCCTGGGTGTTTCCCACTCTGTTGGGGTTGCTTTCGGTGGGGCATTGCTAACTTCCTGGTATTTGCAACAAGTCTTTACCCAGGCCTCGATTTGCTTGTTGATACCCAGCCACCACGCGTAGCTTCATGCGAGCACCTTCATGCGCATGATGCCAGGGTGGCCTTCATGCAAGGTTTTCAATACCGCTCATTGCAGCCGCTCTGGGACGATGACTCTATCCCCCCCAAATGATGCAGCCTTTCTGGGAAAACAGCCCCGTCTGTCGATTCTTGAAAGGACTGAAGTTGTCAGGGATATGATCCAATGGCCATCCTCGCTCGACCCAGCTAAGAACTTGCACCAAAATGGGATCGCATTTGGTTTCGATCGCGATATCTCGAGCTGTCAGTGGTGGTGATTGAAGTGTCTCAATCTGGAGCGTTGTGACAGTTGGAGCTGGATCATCAACGGTTTCCTGAAGTGGTCCACGGCTTAGTGCATCAGCGTGGGGGATGGCTTTCCCTGGCCGGTGTTGCAGCTTATAATTATATGCAGCCAAGAATTCCGACCAGTGAGTCATTCTAGGAGATAATATATAAGGGGTTGACTTGTCCCCCGCTATAATCCCCAGCAAAGGTTTGTGGTTGGTAACTATTGTAAAAACTCGCCCATAAATATATTCATGAAATTGTTTAACAGCAGAAACGACAGCAAGAGCCTCTTTATCGATTTGACTATAGTTACGTTCAGCTTTTGATAGCGTTTTTGAAAAGTAGGCAATAGGGGATTCACTACCATTTGGTAAAACATGGCTCAAAATGGCACCCACTCCGAATGGTGATGCATCACATGTAATCGTTAAAGGCAAAGTCTCATTATACTGCATCAAAACAGCATCTGAAGTCAATAAGTTTTTTACTTGTTGGAACGCGTGTTCCTCTCGGTGTCCCCAGACCCAGGTTGCCTTTTTGTCCAACAGACGATGTAGGGGCTTGGCTACGGTCGCTTTGTGGGGCAGGAACATGTTGTAAAAATTGATAAGGCCCAGGAAAGCTTGGAGATCAGTCTTATTTCTGGGCCTTGGGGCGTTTTTGATTGCCCTTAGCTTGCTATCGGTGGGGTGAATGCCTTGTTTATCGATTAAGTACCCCCAAAATTCTACTTTATCCGTACATAGTTGACACTTTTTTTTTTTTACTTTAAGGCCAGAATCTTTAAATTTCTGGAGAACTAACCTCAGGTGCTCCCTTAGTATTTCTCTAGTCGGAGCAGCAATTAAAACGTCATCAAAATAAGGTACAACCCCTTTTATACCCTGTAGTATTCTCTCCATCAAGCTCTGAAAGATTCCTGGGGCCACACTAACTCCGAATTGGAGTCGATTGCACTTAAATGCACCTTGGTGCTTAACGATCGTTTGTGCCTCTGCTGTTTCTTTTATCTACAGGCAGTTGTTGGTATGCCTGTGCTAAATCCAATTTAGCAAAGATTTTTCCACCCCCCAGGGAATGGAGAAGGTGTTGTACCACCGGCACCGGGTTAGCGTTCTGTTGAAGGGCGTGATTCAGGGTGGCTCAGTAGTCCCCACAAATTCTTAACGATCAATCCAGCTTGATGGGTGTTACGATTGGGGTTTCCCAGGGAGCGTGGTCAGTTGGTTCTAACACACCCTGGGCTATTAATTTATCAAGCTGCTCGTCAATCTTTGGTTTAAGGGCAAATGGAACTCGACGAGGCTAAAGGCGGATGGGAGCTACCTTGGGGTTAAGGTTAAATGATATCGGGGTCCCCTTGTACTCACCTAATTTGTCTGTAAAGACATCCTGGAACTCCCGGATGATGGCCTCTTCCCAGTCGTCGCTGTTGGTTCAGTGAATGCCGGCTACTTCAATTCCAAGTGGAGTGAACCATTGGAGGTCTAACAAACTAGGCCGATCCCTGTCGACTATGGTTAGTGGTAGGGATGCAGTATGATTTTTAAATGAGAGACGGACTTTGCTGGATCCAACGACTGGAATTCGATTTCCCTGATAGTCCTTGAGTATGATTCTTTGGAATCTGAGGTCTTGTTGCCGGACAGTGGGAATTAATTGTTTAAGGGTCTTCCAGGAAACCATCGAGAGAGACGATCTTGAATCGACTTCCATCATGCAGGGCTGATTTTCGATGGCGACCTTCACCCTGATCTTCTTGGCATCTAATGATGAAGCGTGACCAATCGTAATGGTTTGGTGTGCCTCTTCTTGTTTCGTTGACTGGGCTGGTGGTTTGTTTCTGTAGGAGAGGTTGTTCCATTGGTGGGTTAAGTATTCCCGATTAACAGGATGACTTCCTGTGGGCTGGCGGTAGTTGGTCTCCCTCTGAGGTGGGCCGGATCCTTGCTTGCTTCTACAGACTCTTTTGATGTGACTTCTTTTCCCGCACACATGGCAGAGCGCGTCGAGGAATTTGCAGTCTGATCGTGGGTGGTTTGCCCCACAACCAGCGCATTGGTACTGCACTCTCTGGTTACGTTGATGGTGTTGGTCTCGTTCAGACCGAAGCCAATTTACCTCTTCTTCATCACTTTCTGATGACAATTGGAGGTCCTCATGGTGGGATGTCATTGCCTGTCCTTCCAGGTGAGGTGAGATTTCACCGGCGAGTTGGCGGAGCGGGGCATGGGTGCGGCGCATTCGTGCAGCCAACTTCCTGGTTGCCTCTGCTGCAGTAGCGTCAGCGATGGCATCTGCAAGGCTAATGTCGCCTTTCGCCATCAGCTTACTTTGTGTAGCTAGTGCATCTAATCCCAGAACTATTTGGTCTCTCAGGGCCTCTTCGAGGTCAGCGAACCCACAGAGGCCTCCCAAATTCCAGAGATCCGCAATGAAATCTGCAACGCTTTCTCCCTTCCACTGGTCTCTCTGATAAAATTCATGTCTTCAAACAAGCGTTGGTACGGTTGGTGTGTAGTGGGCCTGTAGAAGGGGCTCGAGGACGTCCCAGTCCATGGACTTCACCTCAGCCGGTTTGGCTAGTGCCTTGGCCATCTTAAACACGGTTGGCCCGCAGTGAGTTAGGAATACCGCTCGCTTCTTTCCGGTAGTGGCATCCTTCAAGTTGTTGGTCTCCAGAAACATCTGGAATCGGTCCATATATGAGTCCCAGTCTTCTTGTGCCGGGTCGAATGGAGCGGGTGGTATGATGCTGCTAGACATGGTTCAGCCATTGGTGCGCCTTCAGCCATGTGCTCTGTTTAATGCTCTGTAGTGTTCAGTCAGCTCTGACATCTCCAAATCCCATCCTTGTCACCAGTGTTATGTTCTGCGCATGGGTGCAAGAAGTGGAGACGAGACGATGAACAGTGAACTTCAACTCTTTATTTAACATTGTGGAACAGAGCAAAAACTACGGCAGCAATGGCCCTTTTTATAGGAAAGCTGCTGATCAAATAACCAATAAGAAACAGGAAACGTTAGTTCTCTTAACCAATGAAAGAGGCCTGCTAATAGCCAATCAGATTCTCCTGAACAGACCAATCAGATGTCGCTATTATCGGCCAATCAGAAGTGCAGGGCCAGAACCCTGCACTTTTCTAAAGGTTTTAATAATCTTTATTTAAGCACTTTTATTAATTCACAACAGATGAGAAGCAAATGTCTTCAAGGAAAAGCAAAAGAAGCCCTGTCAACTTTTGGAAGAAGCACCTTTGGGGACAACCTTGACCTGGATGACTGGAGAATCTCCATAGACATTGTGGCTTCAGCCATTTCAGCCATTCACCTACAGCACCCTAAAGGGGCTGAGATCAGCTTAACAGAAGATGCCTTTTCTCCCATTATTTTCCTAATCTCTTTCTCCATGTTGAAAAAGGAAGCATTTATCAATAATGGCATCTATGGTAACACACCCTCCCTGTCATTTAGTAGCTTCAACTGTGGTCAATTTAATGTCAGGCAAAAGTTGCTCACTGAGGTAATTTTCAGAACACCTGTTTACAGAGAGATCCTATCAACTCTCCACTTGTTCCTTCAACATGTATAAAGTTCTACTTGCCTTCTGCAGCCCTGCTGATTTCTCATTTTTGCTGGTGTCCTACATAGCATGTTTTTGTGCAGTAGCGACAGAGGAGGCATTCAGCAGGCTCTGGAGAACTGGTAGAGGAAATTTTGAGTAATTTGGAGAACCGACAAGTACCACCTCTGATTGGCCCCGCCCTCTTCTATTCTTTGCCTCCCATTGAGTCTCAGCTGATTGGCTGGGTCTTCTTTTGTTGCCCTGCACAGGAGAATGAAGCTGGAATGCAGGTTAGTGGAGTGGGGAGGGAATGGAGATTTTGCAGTATCTGTTATGCCCTTGTTGGAGTCTGATTCTGAGGGGGAGATTGAGTAGCTGACAGGGAGTGGGAGTGTGGATCCAGTGGCTGTGGAAGAAACTGGGAAAGGGCACAGTCTGACTGGGCATTCAGAGGAAGACCCAGGGCCATCCCATCTTCATCCTAGGGCATGCAGGGAGGAATGGAGAAGGGAACAACATGCCTTACAGGAGAGGAAAGGGCCCTGATCCCCTTCATGGGCTGCAGCTGGGAAGACTGTTTAAAAGGGCAAACTGTGAATGGCAAAATTGCTGGAAGCAAAGCATGCATTATCTTTGTCGAGGCTTATCTAGGTTTTGGCATCCTACCAACTGTGGGTGCTGCATTATCTGTTAAAATCTGAAGATTTTAATGGAAGTCTGCAATTTATCATCCTGGCTTGTCATGTTAATTACTTCAGCTGTTGTTTTTTAAAATTTCTAATTATCTTTACTTTGGGTTCGGACTGCATTTCTTCCCTTCAAAGACTGTTTTTGGAAGAGTTTGATCTCCAGTCAAGGATAATTGGACATTGGGGGCCAAGCTGGAGGCATTAAAGGGAATTTTTCTACTTTGGTGACTTTGTTATTTTTGTGCCACACCCCGGCTCATCACAGTATCAATTCCCCAGAAGTGGGGAGGGAATGGAGATTTTGCAGTATCCTTCCCCTGCCATGCCTACCAAGCCATGCCCATCTAGCCACACCATGCCCACCAAGCCACTCCCACAGAACTGGTAGCAAAAATATTTGAATCCCACCACTGAACAGGGAAACAAATGGATTGGGGTACAGACATCCTGTGAATGAGGATGGTTTGTAGAGAAAATGAAGGTATAGAGAGGTAGATAAAATAGAACACACTAGATTTGATTTGTTTTTTTTCCTTTGATCCCCTTCCTCAAATTTCTTTGCTTCTCTTTCTTACTCTTCCTGCCCCTTCCATAATGTTATTTATTGATTTATTGACAAGTATATGCGACTTGTCTCACTATCCATTTTTTTCTTTTTCTTTTTAATTTAATATCTTTATTTTTGTAACACAACAATCTTTAATCATTTTTTTTTAAAGAGAGGAATGGTCATTCAAAATATATTATCTTTCTCTTCTTTTAAGAAGAGGTTGGGCAGCTGTTTGTCTGAAATGGTAGAAGGTTTCCTGCTTGAACAGGGGTTAGACTAGAAGACCTTCAAGGTCCCTTCCAACTATGTTATTCTATTATTATGGAAAAGACAATATTTTCTCCCAGTTAAAGGATGCACAATCTTAGGAAAAGACTATGATATGATATAATATATGATATGATATGTAATATGATTCAATCAGTGGTGAAATTCAAAAAAATTACTATTGGTTCTGTGGGCGTGGCTTGGTGGGCATGGCAGGGAAAGGATACTGTAAAAACTCCAGTCAGAGGTGGTATTTGCCGGTTCTCTGAACCACTCACAATTTTTGCTACCGGTTCTACACGGCTGAATACCACCTACGATATCTAGTGAATTTATTGATAAACCAGTGATGATTATAACATATAGATTTTTTCTTCTTCTCTCTTTGTATTTCAGTTTGTACTTTTAACATTTTTTTTTTAGTTTTCTTTTTTCTCAAGAATGAAGACAGTTTTGTTACAAACATAAAGATACAGTCCCTCTAACACTCAAAGGGTACGTATACTCACACAATTAGGGTATTTTTAATATATGTGTATCCCCGTTTTGGGGCTATTGATGTCGCCTTTTTTTATCTAGTGTCCATATTCTGAAAATTTTAGAAAGTCTGTTCGTTGGGGAGAATAGAATCCAATGTTAGAAATAACTAATTATTATGTGAGCATAGGATGAGAACAAAGTTTCCCATTGGTGTGAAGGAAGCCTCCCTTTCCAGAACATTTATGGCTGAAATTTCCTTCTGAAAATATAGAACATAGAATATAATAGTCTATATAATTTCAGACAAATGACTGACCAGTCTCTTCTTAAATACCTCCAGTGATGGAGCCCCCACAATTTCTGAAGGCAAGTTATTCCACTGGTTAATTGTTCTCACTGTCAGAAAACTTATCCTCATTTCTAGGTTGCTTCTCTACTTGATTAGTTTCTATCCATGATTTCTTGTCTTGCCTTCACAGTAGCAACAGTGGAGACCTTCAAATTTCTAGGTTTTATCATATCACAAGACCTAAAATGGACAGCTAACATCAAAAATGTCATCAAAAAAGCACAATAAAAATTGTTCTTTCTGTGCCAACTCAGAAAGCTCAAACTGCCCAAGGAGCTGCTGATCCAGTTCTACAGAGGAATTATTGAGTCTGTCATCTGCACATCTGTGACTGTCTGGTTTGGCTCTGCAACCCAACAGGACAGACACAGACCTCAGAGAGTAATTAGGACTGCAGAAAAAACAATGGCTACCAACCTGCCTATCACTGAGGACCTGTATATTGCACCCCAAGTTAAAAAGAGGGCTGTGAAAATATTTACGGACCCCTCACATCCTGGACACAAACTGTTTCAACTCCTTCCCTAAAACAATGCTATAGAGCACTGCACACCAGAACAACTAGACACAAGGCCAGTTTTTTCCTGAACTCCATCACTCTGCTAAACAAACAATTCAAACTATTTATAAAGTTTGCATTATTATTACTATTAATCCTCCCATCCTTCCTTTCACCCATCCCCTCCCACTTATGACTGTATGACTGTAACCTTGTTGCTTGTATCCTAATGATTTTTATTGACTGTTTCCTAGTGTGATTTGATCACTATGATATGTACCCTATGACTATTATTAAGTGTTGGACCTGATGATTCTTAACTCTTGACAAATGTATCTTTTATGTTCACTGAGAGCATTTGCACCAAGACAAATTACTTGTGTGTCCAATCACACTTGGCCAATAAAGAATTCTATTCTATTCTATTCTATTCTATTCTATTCTATTCTGTTCTGTTCTGTTCTGTTCTGTTCTGTTCTGTTCTGTTCTGTTCTGTTCTGTTCTACTCTACTCTACTCTACTCTACTCTACTCTACTCTACTCTACTCTACTCTACTCTACTCTACTCTATTCTGGTGCTTTGGAGAATAGATTGACCCCCCTTCTTTGTGGCAGCCCCTCAAATATTGAAACAGTGCTATTACGCCACCCCTGCTGCTTCTTTTCACTAGACTAGCCATAAGAGTTAAATGCCCCACACCAGGAGAAAGTTCATGTCAGGAAAAAGGAGTTAGGTTATGTAGTACAAAGGTTGATGCATTGTTACATCGTGATAGTATCATCAACACATTGTCTACTCAGAAAATACGCACATTTTCTGAATTCCTGCTTGGCCCATTAGCTGCCTTCCTTGGGAGGGGATGGGTTGTATTCATGGAAGTGATTATCTCCGCTTCGTGGCTGCACCTTTTTTGTGCATATTGGAACTGCAGAAATGGATGAAGAAATGGCCCATCTGTTTTGGAGAACAAAGGCTTTCTTACCCATGCCAGTGTATTAAAGTTCAGGCCATCTGGAAAAAGCATCATCAAAATAGTAATAATAGTAAATTATGTGAAAATAGCCCTCCAATATCATATGAGTCTAAGAAAATGGTAATCGTGGGGGCTAAAAGAGAGACCAAAACTGGTTTGGCCAATATTCCAAGTGTGGTTTTACGAAGGCCTTTTACACATGCTATTAAAACTTTTCCTGATATTGATTCTATTCCCCCCCCCCCTTTTTTTTAATGCAGCCTGATTGCATTGGCTTTTTTGCCAACTGCTGGCTCATATCTAGTCTTAAGCAAAAGTCTGTATTGAAAGTCTGTATTTAAAAAGATGTTGAGACTGTGGAGAGAGTGCAGAGAAGAGTAACAATATATATATGTATATATATATATATATTTGTTTTCGTAGATTTTCACGGGTACAGGTATGTAGGTCTAGGTGTGTTCGGATCTTTTCCCACTGGCATGAAACCGAAAGCACCAGCCTGAGGATGGCGAGTGGGACCTCGCTGAAACATCTGCATATATATATGTTTGTAGATTTTCACGGGTACAGGTATGCAGGTCTTGACGTGTTCAGGTCTTTTCCTGTGTAAGATTGAGAGCATCTTGGCAATGTTTTGACAAGGTCCCACTCACCATCTTCAGGCTGCTGCTTTCGGCTTCATGCTTGTGTGAGCAAAGCGTGGTCGGAGCTGCCGTCTCCCTATATATACTGGTGGGGAGGTTGGCTGTGTTGTCATTTCTTGATTGTTTGATGGAGTTGATGTTTGCAGATAGGCTGGCTTTTTCGTAAGAACATGTGTGGCTAAGGTATTGGCTGTGTATCTATCAGCCTCCTGTGTTGTAATGACCTGGGTAATGGGTTGTGTGATGACCTTCTGAGTTCTATTGTTTTGACATCCTGGGTCAAAAATACCAGCCTGAAGATGGCGAGTGAGACCTTGTCGAAACGTTGCCAAGATACTCTCAATCTTACACAGGAAAGATCCAAACATGCCAAGACCTGCATAGATAGATAGATAGATAGATAGATAGATAGATAGATAGATAGATAGATAGATAGTTTAGTTTAGTTTAGTTTAGTTTAGTTTAGTTTAGTTTAGTTTAGTTTAGTTTAGTTTAGTTTAGTTTATTGTCATTGCACCTCGAACAATGAAATCAAACACCATCTTCAGTGCGTATCATGACCATGAAAATAAACACAAACACACATCCTTCACCCTTCACACATTGAACCAGAAACTCCCAACACCACACCAACACTGCACTATACAATGGAATTCAAAAGAGCTACTGCCCTGGGATAGAAGCTGTTTTTCAGCCTATTTGTCCTTGTTTTTATTATTCTGTACCGGCTGCCAGATGGTAATAGTTCAAAAAAAGGGTTCCCAGGATGAGATGGATCTTTGAGAATGTTTTGAACTTTCTTAAGGCAGCAGGAGTTATAAAGCTCTTCCAAAGAGGGGAGGTGGCAACCAATGATCCTCTGGGCAATGACAACCCTCTGGAGTGATTTCCTATTTGCTACTGTGCAATTGGCAAACCATACAGAGGTGCAGTATGTTAAAATGTTCTCTATGGTGCAGCGGTAGAAGGTCACCAGCAGTTTTCCATTCAGTTGTTGTTTTCTGAGAAGTCTCAGGTAGTATAATCTCTGCTGGGCCCTTTTGACCAGGGCTGCAATGTGAGCACCCCAAGTCAGGTCCTCTTTTAGGGTAACACCCAGAAACTTAAAACTGGCCACTTGTTCCACTCGGTCTCCATTGATAAGCAAAGGCTGGATGTCTGATCTGCTCCTTCTATAGTCCACTATAAGCTCCTTGGTCTTATTGGTGTTGAGGACCAAGTTATTATCTCCACAGCATGAAAGCAACTGGTCTACCTCATCTCGGTAGGCAGATTCATCCCCTCTGGAGATGAGTCCCACCACTAATAGATATAGATATACAGAGAGAGAGATATAGAGATAGAGATAGATAGATTGTATACGTGTGTGTGTGTGTGTGTGTGTGTGTGTGTGAGAGAGAGAGAGAGAGAGAGAGAGAGAGAGAGAGAGAGAGAGAGAGAGAGAGAGAGAGAGAGAGAGAGAGAGAGAGATTAGCCTATAGGCCATATCAATGTACAGGTACAAACACATATTACCAATAAAATTCCAAACAAACCATTTAAAATGGGAGTAGGGTAAAATACAATAGTTATAGGATAAAATACAATAATTTAATACATAAATTTGTAAAATAGAATAAAATGACATAAAATTAAAATTATATTTCTGTATCACCCCTGCAATCTACCCCAGTCAGGATCACATATGCTCATCTCGATTTTCTATTTCTAAGAATACACCTATCAATACATCATCAGGATTAAAGTTGATTTTTTAAAAAATGATATTCTTTAGGTGTTCTTTTGCAGTTCATTAGGAATGGAGAGTGGGTTACACCCATTTCTCATGTTCTCCTGCTATAATTGCAGCTTGTTTTCTGCTTGTCAATGAAACACTTATATCCTCTTTCACTTAGCCTTGCAAACTTCCTTTTTAATGACTTCCCTTTTCTTTCTTCTTTATAAATTGGTCAGCATCTAGGGAGTCTTAATATGTCGGACAATGTAAACGTCAAAAATCCAGGCTCCCCACCCTCCTTTTCCATGTCTGATAATAATAATGAGGAGGAGGAGGAGGATTCTTTGTTGGCATCCAAAATCCACCAATATTTTTAAATGATAATGTGGGTTTACCTGGGAATATTGCATAGCTTTTTTTTTTTTTTTAGTATAGATTACTTCAAATCCAAAAATTAATGTTGGACCTGGGGTGGAGTAGGGTAGGGTAGGGTATGGAAGGAGAGGAGAGGAGAGGAGAGAAGAGGAAAGAAGAGAAGGGAAGGGAAGGGAAAAGGAAAGGGAAGAGAATTCTTTATTGGCCAAATGTGCTTGGACACACAAGAAATTGGTCTCCTGTGCATAAGTTTACAATGTACATATAAACAGCAAGGTCATAGGTCACCAGCTATAGTTACAATAATTAATCATGCATTACTAATAGCAAAGGATAAATCAAAAGAAACCAAACAGGAGAAGATAGTAGGAAAGATGAGACAGTGAGACGGTGCTGTGGGGAATTAAGTGTTGAGCAGAGTGATGGCTCAGGAGAAAAAACTATCTATGTGCCTGGTTGTTTTGGCATACAACACCCTATGGCATCGTCACGAGGAAGAAGTGGAAACACTTTATGTCTTAGATGTGAGGGGTCTGTAAATATTTGCTCAGCCCTCCTTCTGACCCATGTAATATACAAGTCCTCAGCGAAAGGCAGGCTTGTTGCAATGGTTTTTTCTGCAGTCCTAACTATCCATTGAAGTCACTGTTTGTCCTTGTTTGATTTCTGGGCCCATTCATAATTCACAGATTAGCTCTTTCACCCACTAAGTCATTAGGGCCATCAATTTGCCTGTCCAATTTAAAGGGGAAATCTCTTCACCATACCATGGGTGGAGGGAAATCCATTTCCATTACCCAGTAATCAATTCCCATGTTCTTGGGCATGTACTCCAAAGGACTAGGAGTGTTTGCAAATATTAAACTCCGTCTCAAAGTCCAATTAATGTAATTACTTCTTCCTCAGAACATTGCAACTTCAGAACATTGCAAAAACATATGTTCTGGCCCCCGTGAGGAGTCTGTGTCTATTCAAGCCTTTCTACTACAATGCTTGCTTGTATAAACAGGCACAGAATCAAAATCAGGTGAAGTTTTAATACCGCATTATAAAGCCTTAGTAAGGCCACACCTGGAATCCTGCATCCAGGTTTGGTCACCACATTACAAAAAAAAAAAAAAAAGATGTTGAGGATTTGGGGAAAAAAAGTGCAAAGAGCAATGAAGATGATTAAAGTCCTGGAGAATAAAACCTAGGAAGAAACAGTTGTAGGATTGGGGTGTGGCCAGTCTAGAGAAAAGAAGGACTAGGAGTGACATGATAGCCATGTTCAGATATTTGAAGGGCTGCCACAAAGAAGAGCGGGGGGGAGGGGGGGTGTCAATTTATTTTCCAAAGCAGAAGAAAAAATGGATGGAAACTAATCAAGGAGTAGAAACAACTTGGAATTAAGGAGAAACTTCTTAACAGTGAGGACAATTAACCAGTGGAACAGCTTGCCTCCAGAAATTGTGGATGCTCCATCACTGGAGGTTTTCAAGAAAATATTGGTCAACCATTTGTTTGGAATGATATAGAGTTTCCTGCTTGATTGGGGGTTGGACTAGAAGACCTCCAAGGTCCCTTACTGCTCTATTCGGAATTTGAAAATTAAAATTGGTTATGACTAACTCATTTCAACAGATTAAAAAAAGAAAAAGATTTCTCCAGTAAACAGCTAGCTGTGCAGTTTCTTAGAGATAGGAATCCTTCTTTGTTGTGCATGGAGAGCAAAACTTGTTTATTATAGAAGTACTGTGTAGAACTGAAAAAGATAAAAAGGCCCTTCCTTCGTTGTTTGGGCTTTCCAATTTTGTCTGTCTGAGAACCAGCTGACGGAAGAGGAACTCCTACAATATAATGCTTTTATATGCAATATAAGTAGAAGTAAAACAATCCATCGGAGGCACCTGTTGATTAGAGAGCCACGCAATAACGATTTGTTTAGACTGGTACACAGTTCATTCTGTTCGCATTTTAATCTGAATTTGAATTTCATCTACCATGCACTTTACTACTGAGGCCCAAAGCCAAACTTGTTTGGTATTTTTGTCCTTCCCCAGACCTTGGGATGAACTTAATAAAATAAAGAATGTGCCCCTGCTCTTTTTGATATTTGTGTACTTAAATACCTATTTATCACTTTCTGATTAAAAATATTCAGGAAGGCTGCAATAGCAAAGTAGATCTAATTATCAAGGATGTGGTACAAGAGTTTGCAAAATTTAACTTTAATAGGCAAAATGGGATACAGCAATAGGACTTAGACTTATATACCACTTTATAATGCTCTCTCTAAGTGGTTTACAGAGTCAGCATGGTGATCGGGAATGGTGATCTGATGAGCTAGTGCCCCAAAGGTGCTTTTTCAAGATAACAGATAATCAGAGTTGGAAGGGACCTTGTAGGTCATCTAGTCCAATCTCTTGCCTAAGCAGGAGACCCTACACCATTTCTGACAGATGGCAGCCCAGTCTCTTCTTGAAAGTTTCAAGTGATGGAGCTCCCACAACTTCTGAAGGCAACTTCTGTTCCACAGGTTGATTGCTCTCACTGTCAGAAAGTTTCTCCTCATTTCGAGGTTGAATCTCTCCTTGTTCAGTTTCCATCCATTGTTCCTTGTCTGGCCTTCAGGTGCTTTAGAAAATAGCTTGACCCCTTAATAGCTTGACCCCCTCCTCTCTGTGACAGCCTCTCAAATATTGGAAGACTGCTATCATGTCTCCCCTGGTCCTTCTCTTCACTGGACTAGCCAGGCCCAGTTCCTGCAACCATTCTTCATATGTTTTAGCCTCCAGTGCCCTAATCATCCTGGTTGCTCTTCTTTGTACTTGGATGGTTGAGAATCTCTATAGATGTTTTAGCTATGTAATTTGGGAGGGCACCTTTCAAATGGTGTGGGAGTACAAACAGATTTCCAGAGAGAAAAAATGTAGACTACACTACAGGAACCATTTGCATTACTCAGATGACCCTGAAGATACAAATAAACCTCCAAGTGACCACAACTCTAAATAGAGTCTCAGCATCTTTGTTTATAGTATGGCGACCAAAATTGGATGCAACATTTTAGGCGTGGTCTTACTAAGGCTTTATAGAGTGGTATTAGTACTTCCCTTGATCTCAATTGCATCCCTCTCTTAATGCAATTTAGGATTGCATTGGCTTTTTTGGCTGCTGCTGCACACTGCTGGCTCACATTTAGCTGTTTGTCCACTAAGACTCCAAGATCCCTTTCACAGTTACTGCTATTAAGCCTGGTTTCACCCAATCTATATTTGTACTTTCAGTTTTTCTTGCCTAAGTGTAGGACTTTACTTTTTTCTACATTGAATTTCATTTTGTTAGATAGGGCTCAGGGTTCAAGTCTGTCAAGATCCATCTGGATCTTGAGCCTATCTTCTTGGGTATTGGCTATTCCTTCCAGCTTAGTATCACCTGCAAATTTGGTAAGTTCCCCTTCTATTCCCTCATCTATGTCATTAATGAAGATATTGAAGAGTACTGGGCCTAAGATAGAACCCACTACTTATTTCCCTCCATGTAGACTTAGACCCATTAAGGAATACTCATTGAGTAAAGTTTGTCAGCTAGTTGCAAATCCATCTGGTGGTAGTGCTATCTATCCCACTTTTTTCTACCTTACCAAAAAGTAGGTTGTGGTCTAGTTTGTTGAATGCCTTGCTGAACTCTAAGTGCATTATGTCCACAGTATTTTGCTGGTCTACTAATTTAGTCACAATGTTGAAGAATGAAATAAGATTGGTTTGGCATGATCTGCTTTTAACAAACCCGTGCTGACTGCTAGGCAACTGGATTTTCTTTGTTTTTCCTTGAAGATATTTTGCTTCTCAATCCAAGAAACGTCTTTAGCTCTGGAGGTGCTATTGTTTATAGTCTGATGCTCTCTCTTAGTCTTTTATGATAACAAACATCAATTCTTGGACTTCCTGAATGTTTTGTTTTTTAATTTCTTTTTAATGGTTTCTTTGCATGCCACCCTGAATCACAACACATGAGGTGGGCAGCCATAATAGAATAAAATAGAATTATTTATTGGCCAAATGTTTGGACACACAAGGAATTTGTCTTTGGTGCATGTTCTCTAAGTGTACATAAAGAAAAACTAAAGTATATCCATCAAGAATCATAAGGTACAACACTCTGTGATAGTCATAGGATACTAATCAGCAATCAAAACATACCAGGAAACAATAAAAACAATATAATTTGTAAAGATACAAGTAGCATAACTAACTAACCTGCATTCCAGCTCTGTTCTCCTGTGCAGGGCAACTCAATGGGAGGCAGAGAATAGATGGGGCAGGGCCAGTCAGAGGTGATACTTGCCAGTTCTCCGAACTACTCCAAATTTCTGCTACTGGTTCTCCAGAACTGGTCAGAACCTGGGGAAAGCCTTCGGGAAAAAGCTGTCCTTGTGTCTAATTGTTCTGGTGTGCGGGGCTCTATAGCATCGTTTTGAGGGTAGGAGATAAAATCGTTTATGTTGGGGATGTGAGGGGTCTGTAAATATTTTCACAGCCCTCTTTTCAACTCAGGGTGTAGTATACAAGTCCTCAATGGAAGGAAGGTTGGTAGCCATTGTTTTTTCTCCAATTCTAATTACTCTCTGGAGTCTGTGTCTCTCCTGTTGGGTTGCAGAACCAAACCAGACAGTTATAGAGGTGCAGATGACAGACTCAATCATTCCTCTGTAGAACTGGATCAGCAGTTCCTTGGGCAGTTTGATCTTTCTGAATTGGTGCAGAAAGAACATTCTTTGTTGTGCTTTTTTGATGACATTTTGATGTTAGGTGGCCTTTTTAGGTCTTGTGATATGATAAAACCTAGAAATTTGAAGGTCTCTAGTGTTG
The DNA here is from genome assembly GCA_033807585.1 of Hydrophis major. NCBI lineage: Eukaryota > Metazoa > Chordata > Lepidosauria > Squamata > Elapidae > Hydrophis > Hydrophis major. The sequence continues at coordinate 154,205,536 of CM066331.1, read as the reverse complement.
ATACTGTGCTAGATGGTGGGTTGTATACTGACCACACAAAACCCTTACAAACAGAGTAACACTGACTCTGCTGAAGAAGTTACCAAGCCTGGAAATGAAATATTTGGGAAACAACCCACCAGCTTGGAGAACGAACTTCCACCTTCATCCTACACTGGATCTATAGATATTCACCACCATCACAAACTGGTCAAACTAAACTGGGAAAAGTTTTCACACAACTGCTTGAGAAGCCAATGAAGGCTTTGGTTGTTTTACCCTGTCTAACACCAGAAATTGACCTCAAATTCTTTTGTGTTTGTGTGTGTGCGTGTGTGCTGGTGATCAAGATATCTGTTCTTCCATGTAACCATTTCTCTGTATTGTTTTCTGGTCCAAAAGCCATAATGGAGATTTGTTATTGTTTTATTCTTTAGATAGCAAGCCCAGGTTGAGTGTTGATATCCGGAATGTAATACCCTTCAAGCGACTAGCATTTTAAAAACAAATCAAAACCAAAGTTGAAGGGAGGAGATGTTAAGTGCTTTTCTTCCTTCTGATGTCTCGATGTGTTGCTCACTTTATTATCTTGGCTGCCAAAAATCCATAAAACCACTGTGCTCCTTTCCTGCCATCAAAGGGGTCAGCCAGATTTTGGATATGATATATATCTTCCAGTCAGTCCACTTTCCAGGCCAATCCAAAGCTGGAAGGGGATGGGGGGGATAATTTCCAGTATACAAAACCAATTCTGATTAATCTGAGGACAACTGTTTAGATTACTGTATAAATCCTTCCTGGTTCTTTATTAAGTTGAACCTGGTAGAAGTTTTATTCTAATGCTTTTATATGTAATGGAGGTTCTCAGTCATCCAGGTCATAGTTGTCCTAAAGGTGCTTTTTTCAAAAGGCAACTGGACTTCCTGGTTTTTCTTTGAAGACATTTCACTTCTCCTCCAAGAAGCTTCTTCAGTTCTGCCTGAAGAACAAAATTGAAGAAGTTTCTTGGATGAGAAGCGAAACATCTTCAAGGAAAAACCAAGAAAGCCCTGTTGAAAAAGTACCTTTGGGACAACAAAACCTGGATGACTGACAATCTCCATGGACACTTAAATACAGCCTAATAAATCTATTGTTGTGATAAGAATCAGATCTCCCCCTCACTTCAAAGAAGCAGATTTTAACTCCTTCCGTCAATCACAATCTTTGATCAATGTCTACAGAGGTTCCCAGTCATCCAGATCATGGTTGTGCTTTTTTTTTTTTCCCCAAGAGGCGACTGGACTTTCTGTTTTTTCTTTGAAGGCATTTTGCTTCTCATCTAAGAAGCTTCTTCAGCTCATATATGCAATGTGAAGAGTTTTAATGTTTCTTTAGCATTCAGTGTACAGGTGCTTGGCATTTATCTCCAGTTTTAATGGTTTCTATTATTTTGTCTGTTTCTGCAGGTCTTTGAGTCAAGGTTGACTAGTCCCTGCAAGCTTTTGGTCTGGTTTTTCAGAAGTGGTTTCCCCTTGCTGGCTTCCAAGGGCCAAGAGAGAGTGACTGGCTCAAGATTACCCAGCTGACTTTGTGCCTAAACCAAGACAAGAACTTGCAATCTCCAAGTTTTAAGCTTGATGCTTTGCCTCACTTCATCAAGCTGTCTCTCCTTCTGTTGGGTAGGTATTGTAATTGCTTGATTGAAATCGAGTTTTTGAGTTGAAATGGAATTTTTGAGTAGCAGTTTGCTTAAAGTTGTCTTCCACATTCTCTTTTAATCATCTATGTAAATCTGTTTGAAGTAAAATAAATAAAATGCCCAGAGGGCAATTTAAGACTCTTTTTAATTTTCAGAAGTGTTCATGCAGTTGAACAATCTGTCGTCTCTGATCAAAAGCTAACTAAGAAAACAAGAATACTTTTATTTTAAGCAAGTTATAGCAATACAGCAATAGTATTTAGACCAATGGTGGGATTCAAAAAAAATTACTATCAGTTCTGTGGGTGTGGCTTGGCAGGGGAAGGGTACTGCAAAATCCACATTCCCTCCCCACCCCACTAACCTGCTTTCCAGCTCCATTCTCCTGTGCAGGGCAGCCAAAGGAGACTCAGCCAATCAGCTGGGACTTGGGAGGAAGAGAATACATGGGGGCAGGGCCAGTCAGAGGTGGTATTTGCTGGTTCTCTGAACTACTCAAAATTTCTGCTACTGGTTCTCCAGAACTGGTCAGAATCTGCTGAATACAATCTCTGGTCTGGGTCCTCATTTTACTGACCTCAGAAAGACGGAAGGCTGAGTCAACCTTAAGCTGGTCAGGATCGAACTCTTGGCAGTGGACAGAGTCAGCCTGCAATACTACATTCACTGCACCACCACAACTCCTACAATATAATGCCTGGATTCAAACTGTTGGTTAGGTCGCTATTATTCAACCTCAGCAACTCCCATGCTGGTTGAGGAGTTCTGAGAGTTGAAGTGTACACATCTTAAAGCTGCTGAATTTGAGAAACATTGCATTAGGCAATATTTTCTCATTCTGGCCACCACTTCTGGAGGATTGTTAGATATAGCTGTCCTACTCTAAGCCTCAAATATGGGTTAGGTTATAATCTTATCTCTATTTTGAGACTTGAATATGTATGTATGTATTTATGTATGTATGTATGTATGTATGTATGTGTGTATGTATGGCATTCAGCTTAGTTCGGGTATTTTCCCACGTCATAATAGTTGTGCTTTTAAAGTTGTAGCAACGTTTCAGCAGAATCTCATCTGCCATCATCAAGCTTCTGCACAGTGTTCATCTGTGAGTCAGACTTTTACAGTGGTTTCAGATTTAAATTTGAGGCAGCCTATTGCTGTGCCAGAATGGTTTTTTCTTCCTTCTGATTGGTTGGGAGTCTTGGTCTGTGTTTATTGGTCTTGGAGTTTGCTGTATTCTGCTTGATTGGTGTTTCTGATATCTTCTGTCTTTTTTTTTTTTTGGCTCTTTTTGTATCTTGATTGGCTGGCAGCATTGTGTTACTTTATTGAAGGCCTTTAGTGCAGCCTGGCTCCGAGTAAATGGACGGCTATCATTAGTTAGGAAGCTGGGTTTCATCTGGGTGCCTGGTTGGGGTGTGTTTGAGCTGGAGGTATTAGGGGAGATCTGTTTGTGCCCAGGTGTTTGCCTGGCTTGTGGTGTGGAGATTTTTTTGTTTGTGAGTGCAAGCTTCCAAATGATTGACAGCCTGGTGGAATCATCTCTTCTGTTCATGCTTTCTGGTCTTTTTTCAATCTCTATGGCTTCTCTGATGATTCTGTGGCTGGGATTTTCTATAGTGGCTAGGGTTTTGGTGCCATTGAAGTTGATGCTATGACCTGTGGCTTCCATGTGTTGGACTAGTGAGGAAGTGTGTTCCAGCTTTTTGACTGCATTTTTGTGTTCATCCAGGTGAGTACTTATTCTTCTATTGGTCTGTCCAATGTATGGGGCCGGGCATGATGCACAGGGGACTTCGTATATGCCTTGGTTTTCCAAATCAATTTTATCTTTGGGGTTTCTAAGGATGGCTGCTATTTTTCTGTCTGTTTTGAAGGCAGTCTTGATGTGATGTCTGTGTAGTACCTTACTTATTTTGTCTGTAGTGCCTCTTATGTAGGACAGGACAGCTGTTCCATAGGTCTGTTCATCTTCTGGGTCTCTATTATGTTTCAGTGTGTTCTTGTGGATCAAGCTGGTGATTTTGCTTCTGTGGAAGCCGTTGGCTGTCAGTACTTTAGTCAGGGTGCATAGTTCAGTCTTAATGTGTGTCTTGTCTGCCAGGCGTTTTGTTCTAGTAATTAGTGTTTTAGCCACGGAGTTTATCTGTGCTGGGTGGTGGTGGGATTGGGCATTGAGGTAGCAGTTAGTGTGTGTTTTCTTCTGGTATACGGTGTGTCCTAGTGTTTCCTAACACTAACACATTTCCTAACACAGCTAAACAACACACACCCCAAAATCAAGTTCACCATGAAAACGGAAACAAACAAACAACTACCATTCCTAGATGTACTAATCTACAAAAAAACAGATGGCACTCACAAACAAAAAAATCTCCACACCACAAGCCAGGCAAACACCTGGGAACAAACAGATCCCCCCTAATACCTCCAGCTCAAACACACCCCAACCAGGCACCCAGATGAAACCCAGCTTCCTAACTAATGATAGCCGTCCATTTTCCCGAAGCCAAGCTGCACTAAAGGCCTTCAATAAAGTAACACAATGCTGCCAGCCAATCAAGATACAAAAAGAGCCAAAAAAAAAAAAAAAGACAGAAGATATCAGAAACACCAATCAAGTAGAACACAGCAAACTCCAAGACCAATAAACACAAACCAAGACTCCCAACCAATCAGAAGGAAGAAAAAACCATTCTGGCACAGCAATAGGCTGCCCCAAATTTAAATCTGAAACCACTGTAAAAGTCTGACTCACAGATGAACACTATACAGAAGCCTGATGATGGCAGATGAGATTCTGCTGAAACATTGCTACAACTTTAAAAGCACAACTATTATGCATGGGAAAATACCCGAACTAAGCAACGTTTCAGCAGAATCTCATCTGGTTATTCAGGTTTTCTCCCGCGTAAGATTGGAAGTATCTAGGCAACGTTTCAATGAAGTCTCATTCATCCTCTTCAGGCTTGGTCTTCAGCTCTGCGCAGAGCTGAAGACCAAGCCTGAAGATGATGAATGAGACTTCAGCAAAACGCTGCCTTGATACTTCCAATCTTACACGGGAGAAAACCCGAATAACCAAAGATCCACATACAAATACCCGCGAGAACCTCAGAAAACATGTATGTATGTATGTATGTATGTATGTATGTATGTATGTATGTATGTACGTATGTATGTATGTATGTATGGCATTCAGCTTTGTTCGGGTATTTTCCCACGTCATAGTAGTGGTGCTTTTAAAGTTGTAGCAACGTTTCAGCAGAATCTCATCTGCCATCATCAGGCTTCTGTATAGTGTTCGTCTGTGAGTCAGAAAATACCCGAACTAAGCTGAATGCCATACATGTAAGTACCTGCGAAAACTTAAGAAAATATATATGGCCATGAGGCTTATGTCAAGGAAATCAACCATGAAGTGGTTCCTTAATCAGTCAGCTATGTGTTGGTTCTTCTTTTTAAATTTCTTGGGTGGAATGTTTTTATTTTATTTTATTTTGGACAGGAGTAACAGCTTTCCTGTTTTTGCAGCTCCAGTGAGGCATAAGCCAATGTTACTTTTTGTTTTCATCCTGACTTGGAACATAATGCCATAATTAACTCTGCCAGAAATAGGAAATGTTTGCATTATAATGAATTTTTCCAACTTCTTTAAAAAAAAAAATTAGGATTTTCCTGGCTTGCGCTACAGCTTTTGGCCTGAGAAAGTTGAGACAAGTAAGAGGATCATGTTCACTTTTAGCAAGCTCTCTTGAGAATGTCACACTGTCACAGCTGGCTTAGGGACAGAGCATTATTTTGAACGGCTGACATAATTTCCCCTGGAATAAATAAACTCTATAATGAACGGTACAATCATCAGTACATTGCCTGACATGCATTACCCAAGAGGCATTTTGCCAGCACAGTGATAAACGATGGTGTCAACTGGATCTCAGCTGGTGGCACACTTTAGATGAGGTCAGGTGACTGACATGAGTCATCTCATAATATGGGTTATCAGTAGAAGAGGATATTGATAGTTCAGGGTTGAATTATGGGGCCTATTGGAAGAAATATCCATCTAGTCCTGTTTAGTTCCAAGAAGGGAGAAAGACACTGGAAACATAACAGATAACAGATAATCAGAGTTGGAAGGGACCTTATAGGTCATCTAGTCCAACCCTCCACCCAAGCAGGAGACCCTACACCATTTCTGATAAATGGCAGTCCAATCTCTTCTTGAAGGTCTCAAGTGATGAAGCTCCCACAACTTCTGAAGGCAACTTATGTTCCGTTGGCTGATGGTTCTCACTGTCAGAAAATTCCTTCTTATTTCCAGGTTGAATCTCTCCTTGTTCAGTTTCCATCCATTGTTCCTTGTCTGGCCTTCGGGTGCTTTAGGAAATAGCTTGACCCCCTCCTCTCTGTGGCAGCCCCTCAAATATTGGAAGACTGCTATCCTGTCTCCCCTGGTTCTTCTCTTCATGGTTCTTCTCTTCACTAGACTATCCAGGTCCAGTTCCTGTAACCGTTCTTCGTATGCTTTAGCCTCCAGTCCCCTCTTCATTGTGGTTGCTCTTCTCTGCACTCTTTCTAGAGTCTCAACACCTTTTTTATAATGTGGTGATTTTTTTTTTTAGATGCTGATTGGAAAGGTGGTTTATTGGGGAACAGGACTACATGGGTTTTAGGTCCTGGGCAACTGAGCACATGGAGTGGAGAGTGAGAGGTATTTAATACCCTTTGAACTTGAGCTTCCTGTTCCTGTTGCAAGGGCATGTATTCTATTGGTTGCTGTCAGACTCCCATGGGGCTATACAGGGGTCATGTTTGTCTTGAAGTCAAATTGGGCTGATGTATTGAAGGGGCTTGGTTGTGAAAGGGCGTTAGACAATTCCCATTATGGCTTAATGGCTTTGTCCTGGTTTCGATCATGAGTGAAGGCTAATCTTATTACTCTGAGGCTGAAGGTCTTTTATTTTGTAATTAGGATGCACCAGTCTTTCTGGGGCTATTAACAAAGTTGGGGGCTGCTTTCCAAAAACATGTTTCCCCTTTTCTCATCTAGGGAGGTGTAATATTTAATATTTCCTAAAATATTTCATTCTTCTAGGAGAGAAGTGGGTACTAATTTTCTACAGGTTGAATCTCTCCTTGTTCAGTTTCCATTCATTATTCCTTGATTGACTGTCAGGTGCTTTGGAAAATACCTCTGAGATTGGTTGTTTTCTTGCAGACATTTCATCACCCAAGTAGGTAACATCATCAGTGATGCCTTCTTTGCATTCTACTCCTTGCAGAGATCATCTTGGAACAGCTTGCCTTCAGAAGCTGTGGGTGCTCCATCACTGGAGGCTTTTAAGAAGAAAAAGGACAGCCATTTGTCTGAAGTGATATGTAGCGTCTCCTGCTCGATCAGTGGGTTGGACTAGAAGACCTCCAAGGTCCTTTCCAATTCTGTTATCTTGGGTTCAAAAAGAACAGAGACTTGTCTGCAGGTCATTCCACGAACCTCTCTTCCCATATTCTCCATTGTGGTATCTTTTTTAAAAAAAATATTTTTATTGTATTTTTTTCTTTTTACAAATCTTTTTACAAAGATTTGTAAAATCTCTTTTTTTACAAAGAGATTTTTTCCAATCTCTGGACACCTGCACAACTGGATAGAAGCATTCCTGTCAAACAGACAACAAATGGTCAAAATTGGGAGCATCCTATCAAATTCTGTACCTGTCAACAGCGGTGTCCTCCAAGGCAGTGTTCCAACTCTCTTCATACTCTACATAAATGACCTCTGTGATCATATTAAGAGCAACTGTGTTCTCTTCGCTGACGATGTAAAGCTATTCAACACCACAGACAACATTGCTACCCTTCAAAAAGACCTTGACTATGTATCAGAATGGTCAAACAAATGGCAACTTCAAATCTCAACAAATAAATGCTCTGTCTTACATATTGGCAAAAAAAATCAGAAAATAAAATACAGGCTAAATAGTCAAGACCTTGTTGATGATCCAAACTCTGTCAAGGATCTCAGAGAACTCATTTCTAATGATCTAAGTGCTAGAGCCCACTGAAGCTACATAGCCAAAAAGGCATTAAAAGTTGTTAACCTAATCTTACGTAGCTTTTTCTCTGGTAACATCACACTACTAACTAGAGCATACAAAACATTTGCTAGACCAATACTTAAATACAGCTCATCAGTCTGGAACCCACATTACGTTTCTGATATTAACACAGTTGAGAAAGTCCAGAAATATTTCACAAGAAGAGTTCTCCACTCCTCTTCTCGTTGCAGAATACCTTATGCCACCAGACTTGAAATTCTAGACCTAGAAAACCTAGAATTATGCCACCTTAGGTCCGATCTAAGTATAGTATATAAAATCATACATTGCAATGTCCTACCTGTCAATGAATACTTCAGCTTCAATCATAACAACACAAGAGCATACAATAGATACATACTCAAGGTTAATCACACCAAACTTGATTGCAGGAAATACGATTTCAGCAACAGAGTGGTTAATGTCTGGAATACTCTACCTGACTCTGTCGTTTCTTCCCCAAACCCCAAAAACTTTAACCTTAGACTTTCTACTGTTGACCTTACCCCTTTCCTAAGAGGACTGTAGGGAGCGTGCATAAGTGCACCAACGTGCCTACTGTCCCTGTCCTATTGTTTCTTTTATTTTTCTTATATGTATCCATGTATTCATAACTATGTTTTTACTTATACCTATTATCTTGTAAGCAACTGACAAACCAAATCTCAATCATCTTTAACAGTACCAAGGCATCTTTGTTACGTACACACATTTCCATATATTTCTAATTATTCATATACATTTCTATATCTTCTTCCAGTCTCTACAATTGTTCTTTCTATTGTCCATCCATTCATACCAATTTTTCCAAACCATATAATACTCCGAGTCTTCCTTGCCTTTTAACTCTTGGGTGAATTTATCCATTTCCACACAATCTAAATTCTTTTGGATTACTGGACCTTCTGACAGTATAATATCCTTTTTCCAACATTGTGCCAGTGTGATTCTTGCTGCTATGGTTATATGCAAAATCATGTATTTTATCTTTGTAATTATATTTCCCCTTAATTATCCCTAAAAGGAACAATTCTGGCTTCAATTCTATTTGACATGTTGTAATTTTGTACAACCATTTTTGTATTTTAATCCAACACTTTTTAACTTTGGGGCATAGCCACCATGAGTGAAAGAAGGTACCTTGTTCCTGTTTGCATTTTCAACAACTTGGGTTCAGATTTGGGTACATTTTTGCCAACCTCGTGCCAATGATAAAAGCATCTCATATTGATTTTCCTTGTATGCGGCAGACCTTGTAATTGTATAGTTTTTATTCCAATTTTTTCTCCAATCTTCAAGCTCAATATTATGTCTGAAATTTTTGGCCCAGGTTATCATGGGTCCTTTTAACTATTTCCTCTTCCATGTTGAATTTTAGTAAATAGTTATATATTCTTACTATTAATTTTTCTTCTGGGCCTACCAAAAATTTATCTAGTCGCTGTAATTCAGTATCAAATCCATATTCCTCTGCATCTTTTTTTATATTGTGATTGTAAGTGAAGGTATGGCCACCAATCAATAATTATTCCCTGATCTTTCAAATCCTGATTAGTTTTTAATATTCCTGATTATCTAAAATTTCATTATATCTAGCCATTCTGCCTGTGTCTAATGTATTGGGGTAGATCATTGCCTCCATGGTGGATAGCCAACCTCGGATTTTCATGTAGTGTTTTTTCTTAATCTCCTCCCAGATCTGAATCAAGGAATCTCTCATTTTATGCCTATAACAATATAAGTGTGACTTGTTTCTTCTATCCCACATGAAGGTCTGCCACCTTTTTTTTTTAAAGACAAATTTTATTAGTTTTACAAAACAATACCCATACAAACAAGGCATAATAACATAAAAGATCTTTTCTGAGAAAACAAATAGAACATACAAAATAATTCCAAATTATAATATATATATTTACGTTATCTGTTCAGCTTCGTATCTTATCTCAACTTCTCCTTTTCATTCTACTATCCAAATTATATTTCTTGCTAATTGAAATTTTATTGCTTTTCAAAAACAATACACAAACAAACAAAACATAAAAACATACAACATCTTTTCTGAAAGTTGCTTGATCCCGGGTTAAAACTCTTCACACAGACACAAATTCAAAAATCATATTCACTTTATATACCATTCCATATCTTATTACCATTTTCAGTTTTCTATATAGCTTCTTCCCTCTTTTATCTTTCTTAGTTTTATTTTATTTATCTCATCTCAGTTCAATTCATAATACTTATCATTCTTTGTCTGTTCTATTTCCAGCTATCCATTCATCTTTTCTCTTTAGACAAACTTCTCCTGTACACTGATTGGAGTATGATGCCTTTAACTCTTTCCCCTTACTTAATAGTACTTAATATAACACTAACTTATATTTGGATTCTGTTTAGTACAGTCTAAAATTACACAATGAATTTTATGAAAAAGGAAAAAACACAACAATAACAAAGAAAAAGTATATAAGACCACTATCAATGCCATTAAGAAACTAATCATACATATTAATACTCATTTATATCTTAAGCATTTTATTCTAAATACACATAAAAATTGAATCTTATGTACCTTACAGAATCCCCTTTTTTTTTCAATTAAATTTACCCATTGTCTCTAAATGAGTTTTGTTTCTTTAAATCTTGCTTCCCTCCATTAAGGCTTCTCATCCCCTCCTTTCTCTCTTGCTTATTCTTTTCCTTGCCCTTTTTACACCTTTGTCTCTCCTCCTCCCTTTTCTTCTTCTTCTTCTGCTTTCCCCCTTTCTGTTGTTTTCTAACCTTGTATCCACCTTTCACCTCATTTTTCTCTTTTTTGGTTGTTTTTTCAGGCCTTAAAATCCCCTTTTTCTTTTCCTCTTTCTCTCCTCTCCCCAAAAAACCCATTGTTCATCAAAGATGGCTTCTTCTTCTTCTTTGTCCCAGTCGTCCTGCTGCGCAGTCAATTTATCATAAGTGCATACCACCATTTCTAGAAATTGAAAAAGAGTGCCCAAAGTATCTTTCCCATCTTGTTCTTCTTTTTTATATTTTTGATATTCAATTTTTAGTTCATCCACAAGCGATGAAGAGAAATTTTTTTTCCAAAACAACCACCCGAGTGTTTTTAATCAAGAATAATTCCCAAAAGTTCCAAAGTCACCAAAGAATCCAAATAAACTATTTATTTTAATGCTTTTTTCTTTCTTCCATTTCTCTTTCTGGAGTTGTTTGATCAAAGAGTTCCAATTAAGGTATATCTTTTAGAAGCTGTACTAATGTTCAAAGCTCTTTAAAATTCTAGGCAATCTCCTCCTTTTTCAAATTCTACTTCAATTTTTTTTCCTCTCCCTTTCCACTTACAGCAACAATTTTCCTTTAAATGTTCAGAAATCCATACCTCCTATGCGGGTTTTCCGATTTCTCTTAAGGTTCTATCGCTGTCACGTTCGGAAGGAGAGTGAAAAGAAAAAACAAACTTTTCCTTTAATTTACATTTGCCGCTTGACACATTCTGGAAACAATGTTTCTTTAGCAAGTTTCAAATTCCAGGGTACTTTCACTGTTACTTGTCCCAGTCAGCAGAGATCACTTTCAATTCTTCACAGCTCCTCCTGCACTTTGTTTTTCCAACTGAGAACTTCTATGTGGCAGCCATTGCTGACCGCCGCTCAGCTGCCTTTGGAAAAGGGGGTTTCGCTGGATAGGGAAGAGAGATGCGATTTCTCTCAACCCTGCCAGACCCCCCCGTCTTCTCCACCTTCTACGGAGGTGGCTTAACCCCGAAGCCAAATGGCTCGGGGCACTCAGGCAGTGAACACAGGCAGAAACTGTGCACAGTCACGGATTCTTGCCTGCTCCGAAGCTCTGCAGACTGGAAAATCCGGCCTGCCATCCTTGTTGTAAATTGTGCCCTTCCAGGATTAAAATTATTCTTTTATTTAGGAGAACAAAGAAGGGACTATCTCTTCCTAGCAGCACAACTGAATAAATGAAACTTGATGTTCAGATGGATAACACCGGAAGGAATATTAATCTCTTGGCAGGACAAAAAGATAAAGATCAATAATGTAAGCAAAGCACAAGAACTACATGATCAACTAGTGGGAACAGAGGAAGATTATAATAGTAGAGAGGAATTGGAAGCCACAAGCTAAGAAGAACAACAATAGAAAACGAAAGGAAAAGACCAAGAGGTAAAAAGTAAAGAAGAGAAAGAACACCAAGAAGAAGGTATAACAACAAGGACACAAAGAGATGCAAGGAGCAACAGAAGACAGAGACCAGCATATGAGTAAGAGAATGGAAGATGAACTGAAATTACTCTCAATAAATGTCAGCAGATTTAAGTTCACCAGTTAAAAGAAAACAAATACTCACAAAATTAGTAAAACAGAAAGTAGATATTGTGTGCAACCTAAATAAAAAAACATTGTGGTATCTTTTGGAAGAAAAGTGTGGTCTTCTAATTCCAAGGAATTGCACTTTGTAGTTTTAGGAGTTTCCATTATCTTGCTCATTTTCTTTCTTTACTTGATAATAGAAACAGAAATAGCACTTAGATTTATATACCACTTCACAGTGCTTTACAGTCCTCTTTAAGCAGTTTACAGTGTCTGTCTATTGTCCCCAGCAATTTGGGTCCTCATTTTACCCATCTTGGAAGGATGGAAGGCTGAGTCAACCTTGAGCCTGGTGAGATTTGAACTGCCAAATTGCAGACAGCTGTCAATCAGAGAAGTAGCCTGCAGTATTGCACTCTAACCACTGCATCACCGTGGCTCATATCTTCATAATCTGAGGATACAGACATAATGGGTCAAAGAATTAAACATTTTATCCTTTATGCAACACTGATGGAGATCACACTGACCATCCAGTTACAGTTAAATTGATATATAATATAATATATAATATTACATAATATAATAATAATAATAATAATAATATATAATGTAGTTAATAATAATAGCTATTTGCCATTACAATAATAGTTTTTAACAATTATGTTAAAGGGAAAGGTTTTGTGGATCCTGGTGTTTTGTTTTGTTTTCTGTTGGAAAAGGGTCCCAATGGCTTTTCTAAAGCAAGTTTTGGAGATGGGTCAGTCTTCAGATTAACCAAAGAGAGTCCTCAAACCCTTGTTTAATCAAAAACAGTTTGACTTTGTTCTTTGAGCGAGCTGAAGCCTTTGGTTCACTCAGCCTGTTTTCTCCTTTAGCTTCAGTGACCTTTACTTTTTAGGCCAAGTCTTTGTCCCTCTCTCATTTCTCTTACTGTAAAAGGAAGGTTTTATTCCCCTTTGTGCTATTTCTTATGAAACATTGCCTGTCTGTGTGAGCAGAAGATGCTCTAAAATATGGAACAAAGGCCACCAACATTGTTTCCAAATTTCATTTTGGTATAGCCCCAAGCCAAGTAGCGCAAATGTTTCCCCTCTTTCTCTCCTTCCGTCCCTCCCTCCCTCTTACACACACACACGCACACACACACACACAAACAATAAAGAAGAGACTCCTATTCAGTTATTTAATTTCAGGAACATGTAAAGCAGCTTTAGGCCATGGCAGAGAATAGAATAGAATAGAATAGAATAGAATAGAATAGAATAGAATAGAATAGAATAGAATAGAATAGAATTCTTTATTGGCCAAGTGTGATTGGACACACAAGGAATTTGTCTTGGTGCAAATGCTCTCAGTGTACATCAAAAGAAAAGAGACATTCGTCATGAGTCAAGAATCATCAGGTACAACACTTAATGATAGTCAGAGGGTACATTAAGTAATCAAATCGTACTAGGAAACAGTCAATATAAATCATTCGGATACAAATGACAAAGTTAGTCATACAGTCACAAGTGGGAGGGGATGGGTGATAAGGAGTGATGAGGAGATTAATAATAATAGTAGTGCAGACTTTGTAAATAGTTGAACAGTGTTGAGGAAGTTAGTTGTTTAGCAGAGTGATGGCGTTCAGGGAAAAACTGTCCTTGTGTCGAGTTGTTCTGGTATGCAGTGTCCTATAGCATCGTTTTGAGGGTAGGAGTTGAAACAGTTTATGTCCAGGATGTGAGGGGCCTGTAGATATTTTCACAGCCCTCTTTTTGACTCATGCAGGATACAGGTCCTCGATGGAAGCCAGATTGGTAGCAATTGGTATCACAGAGAATGGGTCTAACTCAAGGGTCAGCATCCTGCAGCTCTGGAGCCTCATGTGGCTCTTTCACTCCTCTGCTGCAGCTCCCTGTCAATCAAAATAGGTGTCACAACTGCTAATGTGCGACACCCACCAGCACATGATTTATTGAGCTTTTTAATCCCCGGTAGCCCAACCATAGATAAATCCAAGAAAATAAAAGTTTCAGAAGAAAACAGAATGTTTAATTCAACTTTACATATGCTGGTTTTGTGGCTGCTTAGGAAATAATCAGGTATGTAAAGGGTTTTGTGGCTCCTGGTGTTTTCTTTTCTGTGGGAAATGGGTCCCAATGGCTCTTTGAGTGTTTAAGGTTGCCGATCACCTGGTCCAATTGGATGTCTTCTGAACTGGCTGGCAGCATCAAGTGTTTGTGGAAGGATCCATTTCATGTATTCATAACTATGTTTATACTTGTACCTGTTATCTTATAATCGCTTGACAAAATAAAATAAATAAATAAAAATAAATAAATAAAGATCCAGAGTTGTTTTGGAAACAGCATCCAAGGATCAGCTCAATGACTTTGCTTCTTACTGAGTGGCTTTCTTGCCATCAAACTCTATTCAATCACCTGCTGATCCTTAGATTCCTTGGGTGAAAACTGTAACCCATTTGCAAAGGGCTTCGCAAATGAAATGCATTGAGTATCTAATCCTGATGTTTCCATAGTTTTTCCATTTGGAGGTGGGTCGTGTTTTTGTGTGTGTGTGTGATTTCGAACTATTTAATTCCAAGCAAATTTGCTTTCTTTCTTAAATGTATCCTCTGCAATGATTAGCAGCTTATGTTCTTCATTTCAAGCAGGACAGACATGATTTTGTTTTGCAAAATGTTGATAAATCTCTCTCTCTCTCTCTTGCAGAGTTTTTTGCACTGTTGATTTAGCGCCAGAAAAATAAACACAGATGGCTGATCCTTTATTTAATGTCTTTATAAACATAATAAGTACATTTTACAAACCAGTTGTAGATTTCTCCAACATGGAGCAAAATCAGACAGAAACATGTTGCAAGTTCAAAGCAGAGCTCCAATCTTCAGCAAGCAAGCAAGTTACTTTCATCTTCAATAGACAGACTCAAAACTTAACATAGCTGCAGAGCTTAATATCAAGCCATGCCTAGACTACTTCTAGTTTCAGTTTCCAGCCTAGGCTACTTCTAGTTTCAGTTTCCAAACAGTCCTCATTGGCTGACTTAATTGCTATGCCTATTCATTGGCTAACCTTGTTACCAATCTCTGTTCCAGTTCATGAATATACTCTGATTCTCTCTCTCTCTCTCTCCCCCCCCCTCCAACATAGTATATATCTAAATCACCAAAATTCAGTTGAGTTACACTTTTTTAGCACCTTGGCCCTCAACCTGCTATGCAAATGTTCAGTCAATCAGAATAGAGCTGGAAAGAACCTTCGAGGACATCTAGTCCAGCCCCCTTGCTCAAGCAGGAGATCCCTAAACCATTCAAGACAAGTGGCTGTCCAGTCTGTTCTTAAAAACCTCCAGTGATGGAGCGACCACAACTTCTGGTGGCCAGAAGTTCCAGTCGATAAATTGCTCTCGCTGTCAAGAAGTTGCTCTTTAACTTTGGGTGAGGAACTTCTGTCCTCACTGTGCGTTGTGTTGGGTGTGTGTGTGTGTGTGTGTGTGCACGAAGGGAGGCTCAGCCAATCTCACTGTACAGATGTTGTACTCTGACAATAAAGGTAATAATAATAATTCCAGGTTGTGTCTCCCCTTTATTAGTTTCCATCCATTCTTTCTTGTCTTGCCGTCAGGTGCTTTGGAAAATAAGGAGGGGAAGGATGGTGACCTTCATTTTGCTATTCCCATGTTGTTGTTGTTTTATGAAGACACAAACGTGTGCCGGTCTTGATTTTTGCTCCAGTGGGAAATAAAGTTACTAGAACGGAACAGAATGTTCTCTTCCTTTCCCTCATCCCTTGTAAATAACCTCTTAACTCAGATCCTAACTCACACCCAGTTTCTGTTAATGTAATCTAAAGTTAAGTGGACTAAGGCCAGCATGCCTGAGGAGGAACCATACAACTTCCTTCATCTAAAAATAAGATCTCCCTCAAAAAAACTGGTTTTGGGTGCTGTAGAGAAATAATCAGACATGAAATCTGCACAGTCATTTACATGAAAAGTTGGTGTTATTTTTGCTTTTTTCAGTAGGCAACCACAAAGATGGGTCATCGATGCAGCAACAAATTAGGGGAAAACATTAAGTCAAGGTCCACACAGAAGGGGAAGATGTGGGTTTGCTAATTTGGAACTCATCAATCTGCCAGGGAGGGTGGAAATGCTTGAATTTGAATCCTTGAATTAAATAAGTGTTGGATTCAATTAAACTTGACCTTTCCCCAGACAGTAGATTCTCATGGACCTTCAGTCTGTAGAGAATAAAGAGGTTGACCTGGAAGAAGAGAAGGAAGATGTGTAAGGTAACGGGGGAGGTAAACATGGCAGAAGGTTTCCAATTCTTGGTCTGGTCTACCTTGTAGGCAGGGGTGGGCTTCAAAAATTGTATCAAAGGGTTCTCTGCCTGGTTGCTGGGTGGGCGTGGCCTACTCAACCTCCTGCACCACAGTGGTGGTGGTTGTTTTTGCCCTCCCCGGGCTCCGGAGCCTTTCCTCGAGCCTCTGGGAGGGTAAAAACAGCCTCCTCAGGCTCTGGAGGCCCTCTGGAAGCTGGAAATGGGCCCATTTCCGGCCTCCCTGAACTTTTAGGAGGCCCGTTTTTCACCGTCCCTGAGCCTCTGCAAACACCCTGCACTTACCTGCATCCAAAACAGGCTGCGTGGGGACTCCTGAGAGTGGCAGAGTGGGGTGGATGGGACCAGCCAGGAGTGGGATTTGAGGCTTCTCCAAACTACACATAATCTTAGCTAGGGTCTCTCCCAAATCCCTGCAAACCCACAGCAGCCCTTCTCTGCTTGTAGGCCTGAGAAGATCCTCCTGGATGTTCTGGTGCTTCCCTGTACACAACATCATTGTGTCAAGATTTTCATCTACATTTTGCTTCACCCACAGCTTCACAATAATAGGGAGAAGGATGGATGCAATGCAAGGGTGGGAGGATGGTATTCAAGCATCTGTCAGTTTGAATAATGTGTGTGTGTGTGTGTGTGTACATATGTATGTGTCTATGTATGTATGTATGTATGTATGTATGAATGTGTGTGCGTGTGTGTGTGTGTGTGCTGCTTTGCTTGTATAACTCGAGGTGCAGAGGTGGTATTCAGCCGGTTCTGACCAGTTCTGGACAACCGGTAGTGGAAATTTTGAGTAGTTCAGAGAACCAGCCAATACCGCCTCTGACTGGCCCCGCCCCCATCTATTCCCTGCCTCCCATTCTCAGCTGATTGGCTGGGTCTTCTTTGGTTGCCCTGCACAGGAAAACGGAGCTGGAAAGCAGGATAGTGGGGTGGGGAGGGAGGGAGGGTGGGAATAGGGTAGGGATGTAGACATGTTATAGGGTTAATAGCATTTAGGGATAATGGAGGAGGCATGGCCAGAATTGCGAATAGGCCTGGATATGTTGGGCTGTGTCTCATGATAGTGGTAATAAAAGGAAAAGGAGCAAACTCAAACCCAATGCTAACTTTGCCTGCATGGCTTTTAGACTTTCTTTTCAGAGAAGAGTACTTGTTGTTTGCTGAGCTAATGAATAAACCACGATTGCACTACAAAGGAGCTGGAGTTTGTATTTGTTTCAGAACAAATCCTCAGTACTCAAGGACTGGCTGAGACCCACCAAGCCACACCCACAGAACCGGAAGTAAAAAAAAAAAAATGAATCCCACCACTGTCGAAGTGGTATCTACATCATACTCTCTCCATCTATTTTCCTCACAACAACGCTGTGAGGTGAGGTGAGCTGACAGAGAGAGAGAGAGATTGGCCCAAAGTAATCCAGCTAGCTTTCGTGCCCAAGACAGGATTAGAACTGAAACCTTCCAGTTTCTAATCCAGCCATTTTCTTGTTGCCCCAAATGGATCCTCAGATTATCGTACAGTAATAGCTTCATCATTCAGCACAGCAATAATTTGAACTGGATTGAAGTGAAGAAACAAACAAGAGGCAACCTGTGTTTTTATTCTATGTTTATTCAAGGTGTAAACCAAATTCTGAACAATCACTTAGAAGAGAATGTATTGGGATGTTCGTTGGAAAGAGACAGAAAAATTATTTGACGTATAATATGACAGAAGGCAGAACTGTGTAAGGATTACCCTAATCTGCCGAGAGTTTAATCTCATCCTGGAAAATAGATTACTTCAGCTTGTGTTTCCTTTGGACCCATTTAAAATTCTTGAATGCCATGTAGGGAAGAATTTCATCATCCCTCTATCTAATATGGGGAAAAAAAAATATACAAACAGCTTTCACTTACTGTTTTTTAATCAGAATGGAATGAAATTTCCAAAGAATTCAGAATATTAACAGTGGAGGAAGTGAGCCAAAATCCAACCAAATTTATAACTTCAAAATGGGCTTTAAAAATACTAATAACATTTTCTTTCTTTCTTTCTTTCTTTCTTTCTTTCTTTCTTTCTTTCTTTCTTTCTTTCTTTCTTTCTTTCTTTCTTTCTTTTCAAATTACATTCATTTAAATTCTGAAAAAGAAAGAAAGAAAGAAAGAAAGAAAGAAAGAAAGAAAGGAAGGAAGGAAGGAAGGAAGGAAGGAAGGAAGAAAGAAATACCCATGACTTCATTTTAAAAAAGAATGTAAAGAAATCTGCAAAAAAAGCAATTTTTGGTGCACCAAATGTAGGAAACGTTGTGCCATAGAATTATCGACAAGATTAATAACACCCTTTTTTGAGTAGATTGGTTCACATTCTTGACTCAGCCTTCTGTTCTTCTGAGGTGGGTAAAATGAGGACCCAGATTGTTGGGGTCAACAGGCTGCTTCTTAGAGAGGGCTGCAAAGCACTGTAAAGCGGTATATAAGTCTAAGTGCTATTTCTATTATCAAGTAAAGAAAGAAAATGTGCAAGATAATCGAAATTCCTAAAAGTACGAAGTGTAGTTCTTTGGAATTAGAAGACTACACTTTCCTTTTAAAAGATACCATGATGGAGAATATGTAAAGGGAGGATCATTGAATAATCCTAGAGCTTCCGATAAGTCTCTATTCTTCTGAAACCCAAGATAACAGAAACACAGTGTTAGAAGGGTCCTTGGAGGTCTTCTAGCCCATCCCGATAGAATGAGAGTAACACAGAGAACAAGAAGGCTTCCTTTTAACCACAGCGCCACCAAGGTGCGAATTTTATGTGTTATCCTACAATGTCTTTATAATTTAATCTGGTAAACCTCTTAAAGCTTAGCAAGCAAGCTTTATAACACACACAAACACACATACATACACACAGTGTTTCAGTCCATAGCTCAGCTCAGATTTCCTTGTTTCAAAATTGTGACTCTAGACAACTAACTGCTTTATGCTGTGGATTGGAGTGAGCCAACTAGCTAATTTTGGCCCAGGCGGCAAAACATAGCGCACTGTGAGTTTATTTTTGAAGCAAGAAAGGGAATGGCTTTCAAAATTGCAACTTTCAAAAGTCTTCCATCAAAAGTTCCAGGAAAGCTCACTTTGTTCTGATAGAGGGCGAAATCTGAAGGAACTTCCCTATCTCTGTAATCTAGTTACTGAATTCCTGTCTATTGGCTTCTGAGGTAGCAGTTGGCTACATCAATAGCTTTGGCAAATTGACATGTTTAGCAACCTGAGCTAAGGGGGAAAGAACAAGAGATAATTTATGTAGTTATCTGGGATTCAGAATGAAATCTGTGGGACTTCTGTGTTGATATCTATAAGGATGAAGTGCACAGCTGGGTTCGGTTCATTTGCCCAGATGCCAGGAAAGGTGATCTCTGAAGAAGACATGTCAAATCATGGCTGGCATTTTTTTTTTAATGCAATGCTGATATAATCATGTTGCGGGGGTAAACATGATATAAACCATGTGATATCTTGCGACTACAAGCTGCTTTTTTATATATATATAGAAAAAATATTTTTTCAGGACTACCAGATTCTGTACCAGATTCTGTAACAGCTTTGTTCCCTCTATCCGTCTGGTAAACTTGCAAGATTCATTTTTCTCACCATGTACATGTATACATCCGAACCAGACTGTGTTGTTTCTCTGTGTTTTATAATATATGTATGATATTTGTATTTCTTTATTTATATATTGACTGTTTCCTAGTATGATTTGATTGCTTATTGTACCCTATGATTATCATTAAGTGTCGTACCTTATGATTCTTGACTCTTGACAAATATATATTTTCTTTTATGTACACTGAGAATATTTGGACCAAGATAAATTCCTTGTGTTACAAATCACACTTGGCCAATAAAGAATTCTATCTATCTGTTCTATCTATATTTATTTATTTGTTTATATTTGTGTCATGTTTAGGTAGTGTATATTGGAGATGGTGACCCTTTGAGAAGTGTGTTCAATTTCATTTTAATGTATGCCAGTTAGCGTACATTCAAAGTAACAATAGTTATTCTATTCTATTCTATTCAGTCTTGACCGGTTGAAGATTTCTTTGTGGTGGCCATTGCTGACCGCCGCTCCACCACCTTAGGAAAAAGGAGTCTAGCCAGCTGGGGAAAGGGGTTGCGATATCCCCAGACCCCTGTCCGGATCTCCTCTGTCTTCCGTTACCTCTCCGGGATAACGACAACCCCCAAATCCGATTGGATTGGGGTTACTTCAGCAGCGAGCACAGCAGGGACCCGCAGAGTTGCGGATTCCTGCTGCTGCCGAAGCCTTGAAACCGGAAGTTCGGGGCATATTTTGAAGTGATGAGCTGCTGCTTTTAATTGTCCTTCCAATTTGTCCCAACTTAGTGGTTTCTAGATATAAAGATTAAATTAGCCTGCAAGACAAGAATTTCAGAGAACAATTTGTTAGAAGCTGGAATCAAAGAATCAAGTACAGTTCAAGGGACCAACCTAAAGGCCATAGTCAAATTTCAAGTGATTCTTATTCAGATTAAATCAGAATATGAGAAGAAAGAAGAAAAAACAGTATCAGAAAATGAAAAGAAGAATGAGTTTTTTCTGATAAGATTAAAATTGATTTGAAAGTGAATTTCAAGCACGACAGGCTACAAGCGTTCATGTAAATAGATATTACATCAGATGTATAAAAAAAATCAGTAGATGTCTTAATCATTAGGATATGCAGATAACTAATCAAGGGAGTGGCCTAGAAGAATCTTCTTTATTTATAAAAGAGCCTTATTAAATTTTGTAAGAAGGGGCAAAGAAAAAAACATAAAGAAATCAAGTTTGAGGACATTATTTGAAAGAACAAAAAGGCCAAGATTGTTTAAGTAAAGGGAATGAATACGGTTGGTTTATTTGATCAAAATTACAAAAGATATGTAAATCATTTCTGGTAATCTTTCATGGACTTTTGCTGATATCAGGTCTGAAACGGCAAGGCTTATGGATTTGTTTATAGATAAGAGATGGGATATGAAAAAGATAACAATTTGCTGTATTTTAAGAGAAAGTGTTAAGTTACTAAAATTGTTTATACTTGCTGTGATGAAGAGCAAATATATATTTGTTTTTCTTTACTATATTTTAATTTTTCAATTTCTTTTCTGTTTTTCTTTCTCTTTTTTCTCTTCATTTCTTTTTATGCACCTACAAGGAGGCCCTTGCTATAGTATCCGCGGTTAAGAGATTTCATGAATATGTGTATGGCCGAGCTTTTACCATAGTGACTGACCACAAACCTTTGCTGGGAATAATCATGGGAGATAGGCCAACACTGTATATATTATCTCCCAGAATGACCCGCTGGTCAGAATTCTTGGCGGCATACAATTACAAGTTGCAACATCGCCTGGGGAAGGCCATTCCCCACGCCGACGCATTGAGCCATTCACCTCTTCCAGAGACCATTGATGACCCTGCTCCGACGGTCACAACACTGCAGATCGAGACACTTCGATCGCCGCCATTAACGGCCCGAGATATCGTAATGGAAACGAAACATGACCCCATTTTAGCACAAGTCCTCAGTTGGGTCGAGCGGGGATGGCCATTGGACCAAATACCTGATGACTATGCCCCATTCAAAAATCGGCAAATGGAACTATTTTCTCAAAAGGGCTGCATTATCTGGGGTGATAGAGTTGTCGTCCCAGAGCAGTTGCAACCAGCGATACTAAGGACCTTGCACGATGGCCACCCCGGCATCGTGCATATGAAAGCCCTCACACGAAGCTACGCGTGGTGGCTGGGTATTGGCAAGCAGATAGAGACATGGGTGAAAGCCTGTCACAAATGCCAGGAAGTAAGCAATGCCCCACCAAAAGCAACCCCAACCGAATGGGAAACACCGAGGGGACCATGGTCCCGCATTCATCTGGACTTTTCGGGTCCTACCAAGGGACACACATTCTTACTGATGGTGGATGCCTGCTCGAACTGGCTTGAAATCCATGAAATGAGGAATACAATGACCGAATCAGTCATCAGGAAACTGGACAGACTCTTTGCGACACACAGATTACCAGACGTTCTGGTATCTGACAACGGGCCTCATTTTACCATGCTGTCCTTCGAACAGTACCTGGCAGACTGCGGTATTCGGCGCATCCTGTGGCCAACGGAAGGGCCAAGCACATGGTACAATTCGTCAAGAACCTTGCATAAGATGGACTATGGCAATATAGAAGACAAGATCAACCGGATACTCCTTTTGCAGCATATCATTCCGCACAGCGTCACCAATAAAACTCCCGCCGAATTATTGATGGGACGGAAGCTCCGCTCCCACCTCGACCATCTACATCCATCATTTGAACCTGAAAAACCACATGGTTCTAGCGGGAAATGTCGCAATTTCCAGGTAGGCGATTTGGTTTTCGCTAGGAACTTTTCAGGCGATCCATTGTAGGTCGAGGCAACTATAGTGCAAGTAACCGGCCCTAGATCGTACCGCGTGAAATGTCACGACAATAGAATTTGGAAGCGCCATATTGATCAGCTGCGTTCAAGGCTACAGTCAGGGAACTCCAAGCCCCCTGATTTCCAAACCGAAGGGGGAGGAGATAGCGAGGAAGCTGAATTCGAAGCGGCAGAAAGTTTAAGCAGTAGTAATGACCGCTCAGAGGCAGCACGTGATGGACCCAGAATGGGGGTGGCCTCGCCTCAAAGAGATGCTGAGAGCAGTAGCGATGATGAAAATTCAAATGCGGAACGGGAGGCACCCTTTTCACCAGATAACTTCCTACCCCAACAAGACTGTAGCCAAATACCAGGAGGATAACGAAAATCTAATAGACAATCGAAACAACCTGCCTACCTCAAAGACTACGTGACCGCACCCCTTAAACGGAACCCGGGGGGAAGGGGTGTTGTGAATCAATAAATACTTAATAAAGATCATTAAAAGCTTGAAGCCAAGTGCAGGGTTCTGGCCCTGCACTTCTGATTGGCCGATAATAGTGACATCAGATTGGTCCGTTCAGGAGAATCTGATTGGCTGTTAACGAGCCTCTCCCATTGGTTAATGGAGCTAGCGCTCCCTGTGTTTTCATTGGTTAAATAAGTTAAGAGTTGCCTATATAAAGGGGCCCATCGTGGCCATTGAGATGAGCTGTTTTCACATGTAAATAAAGAGTTGAAGTTCACTGTTTCACTGGCTCATCTCCATCCTTGCACCCATGCACAGAACTTAACAGCAAAAACAGACCCCGGGCTCTGGAGGCCCTTTGGAGGCCCGTTTCCAGCCTTCTGGAGCCTCTGGGAGGCCCATTTTTTTTTCTCTTCTTGAGTCTCCACATGGGCCCTGCACTTACCTAGCATCCAAAATGGGCTGGGTGGAGACTCCTGGGAGTGGCCAGTCAGTTCACCGAATTGGTAATTAAAAATGATAAAATTAGCTACCGGTTTGCCCAAACCGGTGCAAACCAGTAGAAGCCCATCTCTGGTTTTTATTGCCATGCTTCTGCCAGAAATAAGTTGCCTTTCTGGAATGGAATTTAAGGTACAATGCTTAACGAAGTTTATAGTTGAAATGGAACATTTTGATTTGATTTGAATCACTTGATTTGAACAATTTGCAGCTTAGTAAAATCAAACTTGGAATATTGCATCCTGTTTTGGTCACCACATTATGCAAGAAAGTTTTTGAGACTTTGGAAAAAGTGCAAAGAATAGCAAGTAAGGTGATTGAAGGCCCGGAGATTAAAACCTATGAAGAACAGTTGCAACAGGAATTGGGTATGGCTAATCTAGAGTAAAGAGGGACTAGGGATGACATGATAGCAGTCTTCCAGTATTTGAGGGGCTGCCCCAAAGAAGGGGGGGTCAAGTTATTCTCCAAAGTAGCCCAGGGCAGGACAAGAAGCAATGGGTAGAAGCTGATCAAGGAGAGAACCAATCTAGAACCAAGGAGAAACTTCCTAAAAGTGAGGTCAATTAACCAGTGGAATGGCTTGTTTTCAGAAATTGTGAGTGCAACATCACTGAAGGCTTTGCACAGTCACTTGTGTGAAATAGTATAGGGTCTCCTGCTTGAGCAAGTGGGTTGGACTAGAAGACTTCTAGGGTTCCTTCCAGCTCTACTTTGAATTGAAATTGAAACTCTCCCTATATACTCCCTATATAATCCTCACTGATTGGAGATGCAGTGCATCATGTTTACTAAATTTCAGGATTCAAACCTGCAGGAAAAAGGAAAATGCTTGGAACTTTGGTTCCAAGCATTTAGATTATTACAAAGCTCACGTCTATAATAGTTTGGAGCAAAATTATTCCCTATTGCATGAATCGCTATTACAGTTATGTCTGTTCCCAACAGTAGGAGCGCCCTCTAGTGTACAATAGCAGTCAAACATGCACATGTATTTTGTTAAGAATAACTTAATAAAATATTAATTATATTGTAGGTGTTAACTACCAACTGATGGGTATCTCAAAGGGATTGTCCCGAATGCTTTGTTCTTTTTTTTCTCTTTGAAATAAGATGATATATTAAAACATGAAGCTTCTTTGCACAGCACCAAACCTATTGTTCATTTTGCTTCCAATGTTGACTTATATTTCTTTCCAAGTCACATATGATCAAGCTTTCAAGGTCACCAAGGAAAGGAACAATGTTTACTTCAGAGATATTTTATTATTATTATTATTTATTTCTAAAGCTTGGCAACTTTAAGATAGGTGGACAGTCACTAAATGAACTGTTGTAAATCAAGGATTAGCTGTTCTAAACAAAATACAGGCAGAATGATTATAGCTTCTTGCTCACACATTCTTCTTTCCCAAGAGTGAATAATTTTTTGGGAACCTTCTCCCTCCCCAATTTCATCCATTCCATATCTCCAAGTGTTCCTTCATTCCTTCCGTATCTCCCAGGGTTCCTTCATCCCTTCCGTATCTCCCAGGGTTCCTTCATCCCTTATGTATCTCCCAGGGTTCCTTCATTCCTTCTGTATCTCCCAAGGTTCCTTCATCCCTTCCATATCTCCCAGGGTTCCTTCATCCCTTCCGTATCTCCCAGGGTTCCTTCATACCTTCTGTATCTCCAAGGGTTTCTTCATCCCTTCCGTATCTCCCAGGGTTCCTTCATCCCTTCCGTATCTCCCAGGGTTCCTTCATCCCTTCCGTATCTCCCAGGGTTCCTTCATTCCTTCCGTATCTCCCAGGGTTCCTTCATACCTTCCATATCTCCCAGGGTTCTTTCATCTCTTCCGTATCTCCCAGGGTTCCTTCATCCCTTCCATATCTCCAAGGTTTTCTTCAACCCTTCCATGTCTTCCAGGGTTCCTTCATCCCTTCCGTATCTCCAAGGCAAGGTTTAATTTTCATCACACTTTCTCAAGAATGAAAGTGAACATTATATGTAGCCCAAGGTACACACTCTGCTGGAGAGAAGTTCCATGAGGATGGGCTCCAAAGCTCCAAATGTTAAGTTCTGCGCATGGGTGCAAGGAGCGGAGACGAGTCAGTGAACAGTGAACTTCAACTCTTTATTTAGCATTCTGAACAGAGCAATCACTTAGGGCAGCAGCAGCCCTTTTATACGGTTGGCTGCTGTCCTATTAGCCAATGAAAAATATGGAAGTGTTAAACCCTTGAACCAATGAGAGTTGGCCTGTTAACAGCCAATCAGATTTCCCAAAAAGGACCAATCCGATGTCACTATTATCGGCCAATTAGAAGTGCAGGATTAGAACCCTGCTTTTTACTTAAGGTTGTTAAACTTTATTAAACGCCTTTATTAGTTCATAACTCCCCTTGCCCCTAGGTTCTGTTTGAGGGGTGCGGTGACATAATCCCGTAGATATGCAGGTTGTTTCAACTGTCTATTAGATTTGTGCTGTCCCACAGGTTCCTGTCTGTAGTCCGGTTTTGGTGGAACGTTTTTTGATTTATCTGGTACAGGCGGTTCCACATCCTCACAGGATGACTCGGCGCCATTGATTTTGTCGTTGTTGTCCTCCAGTCTCTGCAGGCTCGCCTCCATTGAGGTATTTCTCTGTGGCGAGGCAACCCCCATTCCTGATTCTTCTTCAGGTGACACACCGGGCTGCTGACTTCCTTCGATTTCGTCATCCAGCATCTCGAATTCAGTTCCCTGGACATCCCCTCCCCCCTCAGTTTGAGGGTCACAGGAGTCATGGGAACTGGGTTGCAACCTAGAGCGAAGCTGATCTATATGGCGTTTCCATATTTTCCTGTCCCTTGTTTGTACGTGGTACAATCTGGGCCCGGTGGCTTGGGTTACGGTTGCTTCGACCCACAACAGTTCGCCGGAAAGATTTTTAGCAAAGACTAAGTCGCCTTCCTTGAATTCGTGGCACTTTCCGCTAGATCCACAGGGTTTCTCTGGCGCATAGACCGGATGGAGACGGTCGAGGTGGGAGTGAAGCCTGAGTCCCATCAACAGTTTAGCTGGCATTTGGTTGGTTATGCTGTGCGGGGTGATGTGTTGGAGTAGGAGTATTCTGTTCAGTTTGTCGTCAATGTCCCCATGGTCCATCTTGTGGAGAGTTTTTTTAAGAAATTGGACCATGCGCTTGGCCCTTCCATTTGCCGCAGGGTGCGCCGGCAAGGTTAGCGCATGGCGGATGCCTCGGTCCACTAAATATTGTTTGAATGCCAGGGCTGTGAACTGGGGTCCATTATCGGAGACTAAAATGTCTGGCAGTCTATGTGTTGCGAATAGTTTATTTAATTTGCGGATGACTGAATCGGTTGTAGTAGTCTTCATCTTGTGGATTTCGAGCCAGTTGGAATAGGCATCCACTGTTAGGAGGAACTTATGTCCTTTAGTAGGTCCCGCAAAGTCAATGTGGATGCGGGGGGGACCACGGCCCCCGGGGGGGTTCCCACTCCGTTGGAGTTGCTCTCGGTGGGGCACTGCTGACTTCTTGGCACTTTAGACAAGTCTTTACCCAGGCTTCAATCTGTTTATCGATGCCCGGCCACCACGCATAGCTTTGTGCGAGCGCTTTCATACGCACGATGCCGGGGTGACCGTCATGCAATGCTTTCAAAACTGTTTGTTGTAACCGCTCTGGGACGACAACTCTGTCTCCCCATAGGATGCAGCCTTTCTGCGAGAAAAGTTCTATTTGCCTGTTTCTAAAAGGGGTGAAGTCGTCAGTGGTTTGTTCTACTGGCCATCCTCATTCGACCCAGCTGAGAACTCGCACCAGGACAGGATCTTGTTTCATTTCGATAACGATGTCTCTGGCTGTTAGCGGCGGTGAATGTAGGGTTTCAATCTGTAGTGTCGTGAGGGTTGGAGCTAGGTCGTCGATGGTTTCTGGAAGTGGGGCACGGCTCAATGCATCAGCGTGGGGAATGGCTTGCCCCGGGTGGTGTTGCAATTTATAATTGTACGCAGCTAAGAACTCCGACCAACGAGTCATTCTAGGTGACAATATAAAGGGGGTTGGCTTGTCTCCCGCTATAATCCCCAGCAAAGGCTTGTGATTGGTAATAATAGTAAAAACTCATCCATACACATATTCATGAAACCGTTTCACAGCAGAAACAACAGCAAGAGCCTCTTTGTCAATTTGGCTATAGTTGTGTTCAGCTCTCGATAAGGTCCTTGAAAAATAGGCAATAGGGACTTCTCTACCATTTGGTAACACATGACTTAAAATGGCTCCTACTCCAAACGGTGACGCGTCACACGTAATGGTTAAAGGCAAAGTCTCGTTATACTGCATGAAAACAGCATCAGAGGTTAGTAAGTTTTTCACTTGTCGGAATGCGTGCTCCTCTCGGTGTCCCCAGACCCAGGTGGCTTTTTTGTCGAGAAGTCTATGTAGGGGCTCAGCTACGATCGCTTTCTGGGGCAAGAAGATGTTGTAAAAGTTAATGAGCCCCCGAAAAGCTTGGAGGTCTGTCCTATTCTTGGGTCTTGGGGCGTTTTTGATTGCTCTTAGTTTGCTATTAGTGGGGTGAATTCCTTGCTTATCGATTAGGTACCCCAGGAGCTCTACTTTCTCTGTACACAGTTGACATTTATTTTTTTTAACCTTTAGGCCGGAGTCTTTAAATTTCTGGAGAACCATTCTAAGATGCCTCTCTAGTACTTCTCTATTCGGGGCCGCAATTAAAACATCGTCAAAATATGGCACGCCCCCCTTGATCCCTTGCAAAAGTCTCTCCATCAGACTTTGAAAAATCCCTGGGGCCACGCTCACTCCGAATTGGAGTCGGTTGCATTTAAAGGCACCTCGGTGCGTAACGATCGTCTGTGCTTCCGCAGTTTTTTTATCTACAGGCAGTTGTTGGAACACCTGTGATAAATCCAATTTAGCGAAGACTTTTCTGCCCCCCAGGGAATGGAGAAGGTGTTGAACCACCGGCACCAGGTAAGCGTTCTGTTGAAGGGCGTAATTGAGGGTGGCCCAGTAGTCCCCACAAATCCTTAACAATCCATCCAGTTTGATGGGTGTTACGATTGGGGTTTCCCAACGGGTGTGGTCAGTTGGTTCTAAAACACCCTGGGCTATTAATTTATCGAGCTGCTCGTCAATCTTTGGTTTTAGGGCAAAAAGTACCCGATGAGGCTTAAGGCAGATAGGGGCTACTTCAGGGTTAAGGTTAAATGATATTGGGGTCCCCTTGTATTTGCCTAGTTTGTCTGCAAAGATGTCCTGGAATTCCTGGACGAGGGCCTCCTCCCAGTCGTCGCTTCTGGTTTGGTGAATGCCAGCTACCTCGATCCCGAGTGGGGCGAACCATTGAAGGCCTAACAAACTAGGCCGGTCGCGATTGACGACGGTCAGCGGTAACGACACAGTACGATTTTTGAATGATACTTGGACTTGGCTGGAGCCGACGACCGGAATTCGGTTCCCCTGGTAATCTTTGAGTATAATTCTTTGGGCTCTGAGGTCTTGAAGCCGGATGGCAGGGATCAACTGTTTAAGGGTCTTCCAGGAAAGCATTGAGAGTGACGACCCTGAGTCGACTTCCATCACGCAAGGTTGGTTCTCGATGGCGACCCTCACTCGGATCTTCTTTGCATCTAACGATGAAGCGTGACTGATGGTAATGGTTTGGTGTGCCTCTTCCCATCTCGTTGAAGTGGCAAGTGTTTTATTTCTGTCAGAGTGGTTGTTCCATTGGTGGTTCAAGTGTTCCCGACTCACAGGACGATTCCCTGTAGTCTGGCGGTAGTTGTTTTCTCTCCGAATTGGGCTGGATCCTCGCTTGCTTCTACAAACCTTCCCGATGTGGCCTCTTTTCCCACAGGAATGGCAGAGCGCATCGAGGAATTTGCAATTTGATTGTGGGTGGTTTGCCCCACAACCCGCGCATTGGTGCAGTAGTCTTCGATTCCGCGGGTTGCGTTGGTCGCATTCGGACCGGAGCTGGTTGACCTCCTCCTCCTCACTTTCTGATGGAGATTCGAGGTCCTCGTGGTGGGCCGCTGTTGTGTGCTTCTATCGGCGAGGTGAGGTATCATTGGCAAGTTGATGGAGCGGTGCGTTGGTGCAGCACATTCGGGCGGCCGACTTCCTGATTGCTTCTGCTGCAGTAGCGTCTTTGATGACATTGGCAAGATCGATGTCCTCTTTAGCCATGATCTTCCTCTGCGCTGTTTGGTCATCTAATCCCAGAACTATTCAGTCTCTCAGAGCTTCTTGGAGGTCTGCAAACCCACAGAGGCCTCCCAGGTTCCGGAGGTCCGCGATGAAATCTGCGACGCTCTCTCCTTTCCGTTGGTCCCTCTGATAAAACTCATGTCTTTGGACAAGCGTTGGTATGGCGGATGCATATTGGGCCCGTAGAAGGGGCACGAGGACGTCCCAGTCCATGGATTTCACCTCAGCCGGTTTTTCTAGTGCCTTGGCCATCTTAAAGACGGCAGGCCCGTAATGGGTCAGGAACACTGCTTGCTTTTTCCCCATAGTTGCGTCTTTCAAGTTGTTGGTCTCCAGAAACATCTGGAACCGGTCCATTTACGAGTCCCAGTCTTCTTGTGCCAGGTCAAATGGAGCGGGTGGTATGGCGCCGGTGGACATGTTTTCCATTGTCGATGTGCCTTCAGCCATGTACTCTGTTTGGTTCTCTGTGAGTGTTCAATCAGCTCAGATGTCTCTGCATCCCATCCTCGTCGCCAGTGTTAAGTTCTGCACATGGGTGCAAGGAGCGGAGACGAGGCAGTGAACAGTGAACTTCAACTCTTTATTTAGCATTCTGAACAGAGCAATCACCTAGGGCAGCAGCAGCCCTTTTATAGGGTTGGCTGCTGTCCTATTAGCCAATGAAAAACATGGAATTGTTAAACCCTTGAACCAATGAGAGTTGGCCCATTAACAGCCAATCAGATTTCCCAGAAAGGACCAATCCGATGTCGCTATTATCGGCCAATTAGAAGTGCAGGATTAGAACCCTGCTTTTTACTTAAGGTTGTTAAACTTTATTAAATGCCTTTATTCGTTCATAACACCAAAGAAGATAAATTCTCTGGTGATCGACCCAGATTGGATCCTGCAGCACACTCTGAGACTCAAATGTTGGTCAACCTTTTAAAAAGTCCATCCAAGCTTTGTTACTAAAATAAAGTCAACATTAAAGCAGACTGACATTGTCACAATGCAAGGGGGGAGGTGTTACTTTTTGGAATGGAAGTATACTCGATAACCAAGGTGGCAATGGGCATAGAAATACACTGGAGGCCTTTTTTAAATATGTTTGTATGTGTCTGTGTGTGTATGTATTCTATATAAAGAAGGTATTTACAGAAGGTATTTACAACAGTGTGATTAACCATAGTGCTGGTGTTGGGTTACTGTACATGTCTTTACCAGCAACTTTCCCCTTGTTCTGTCCTCCTTATCATCCAGATGTATCACCCCAACCTCACATAAAGGATTGTCAAAGGACTTGTAGGACAGTTAAATTTCGAGAGACTAATAGTGAAATAATACAGTCAAACAAATCAACAATCTGTCCAGGTCAGAGCGATCAAAAGAAGATCAAAAAGGAGCCAAGATTCAAAAGGGATATAAGCCCTTGCAGACAATGTCCATGTCTGGTTTCAATTGGTCACATCTTCCACTGCTTTCAGATGAATCAATGCCTAAATCAAGGATGTCCAACCTTATGGCTTCCTGGGCCACATTAAGCGAAGAGGAATTGTCTTGGCTGCATATAAAATATATAATTGTCAGTCCAGGCTCAACTCAAACCTTTAGGTAAGAATGACCCTTGACTCCATTTAATGAAAAAGCTATAGTTTACTAAAGGTCAAGTGGAATATGGTAGAGCAAAGCCAGAACTGAAATTTGCATGCAACACACACACACCCAGGCACTTCCCGCTGCTAGTTTCCTCTTGTCCAATCATATTTGAATGTGGGGTTTGCGTAATGGTCTCTCACTCTCCAACTGTGGGCTGGTTGGCATGCAGGTACACACCATCATTAGCCATCTGACCTTGAAGTTGTGTCTCCAAAAGGTATGGTAAATATTGAACCTTTTCCTTCCCATCTACTCTCTCCCCACAGAGTTCATGGCAGACTGACATTGAGCAATAGCAAGCACAGGTGTGAGATGGCAGTTTTGACAGTAATATAATCAATATATGTAGAATATAATAGGAATAGGAATAGAACAGAACAGAACAGAACAGAATATAGAATAGAATAAAAATATAGAATAGAATAGGATAGGAATATAGGATAGAATAGAATAGAATAGAATAGAGTATAATAGAATAGAATAGAATAGAATAGAATAGAATAGAATAGAATAGAATAGAATAGAATAGAATAGAATAGAATAGAATAGAATAGAATAATGGAATAAAATGGAAATGGAGAATAGAATAGAATAGAATAGAATAGAACAGGAATATAGAATAGGATAGGATAGGATAGGATAGAAAATATGAAATGGAATGGGAAAAAAAGAATTCTGTGAGTTTACAAGATGGATGGCATAAGGAACAAAGCTGTTACAGAATCTGGTCGTCCTGCTAGAAATACTTGAAAACAGAGGTGGTCTTCTGACCAGTTCTGGAGAACGGGTAGCGGAAATTTTGAGTAGTTCAGAGAACCGGCAAACCCCACCTCTGACTGGCCACACCCCCAATGTATTTTCCACCTCCCGAGTCCCAATTGATTAGCTGGGTCTTCTTTTATTTCCCTGCACAGGAGAACAGAGCTGGAAAGCAGGTTAGTGGGATGGGGAGGGAATAGGGATTTTGCAGTAACCTTCCCCTGCCACGCCCACCAAGCCACACCTACCAAGCCATGCCCACAGTAAAAAAAAATTGAATACCACCACTGCCATGAAGTGGGTGTGTGGGGCACTGCCATGAAGTGTGTGTGTGGGGTCTCTAACAATGCTTTGAGCTCTAAGCAGATAGCGCTTATAAGCAGTATACTGAAGAACCGGAAGTGAGCTTCCTATAAAGTTCTCCGATGTCCTCACCACTCTCTGTAGGAATTTTCTATCTCAGGCACTGTTGGCCATTCAACCAAACAGTGATGCAGTTTGTTAAAATACACATAAATAAATGCACATAATAATGTCAAAAGTTTTACCATCTTGTGGACCCACATTACTAGCCATCCAGGGCTGCAAGTTGGACAGACCTGGACTAAATCATCCCACATTCATTGAAGAAATTGGAAGTATTTCATTTAGTTCAGAACATATTTTCCTTCCGGAGAAATGTTGACCAAAAAAAAAAAAAAAAAAAACAACCCCTGATGGGATGCCCAAAGTTTGTTCCTGCTTTGCCTGACTTTTAGGCAAATGTTCCAAAGATTTAAGCAAATGTTCAAAACAACATTTGCATGTCTGATGTGGTAATGAGTAGATGACATGAGACATCCAACCTACCTTCTTAGACATGGGGTGGCTTCAAAGCCAATGAAAGCAAGCTAAAGAAGTTGGAAGAAGCTCTCCTACCTTTCTTGGAATTTACCTGCTCCATTTTTTTGTCCGAAGTGTACATTTTTTTTTCCAATTATTGCTTGGACAATAAGTCTGCATCACAAAAATCCACAATATGGGGAGCAGAATCAGCTCTGCATCTAAAGAATCGATGAAGCGATCACGAGAGCTTGAAAAAAGACTTAAGGAAGATGCAATCAAAGATTCTAGGACAGTCAAGTTGCTGCTGCTGGGTAAGCATAGATATTTACAGTTTGATCTTCAAACTGATTCAAACTGACAGTAAGAGCCGATCTGTCTGATTTGCTTATTTTAAAATCTAGCGGGACTGAAAAAGGAATTTTTTTTAAAGGTATGTTGGCAGGTATTTTGCAAATCGTAAATCTCAGATCAAATCCAGCCTTTCTGGAAAAAGCAGACAGCTGTGATCCAATTGGCAGATGGAAGTCTGAACAAGGAATTGTTGTTGCTAGTTGTGAACTTGTGTCCAATCCATTGCAACCCCATGGACAACGTTCCTCCAGGCCTTCCTTTCCTTTACCATCCCCTGGAGTCCATTTAAGCTCATGATGACTGCTTCAGGGACTCCATCCAGCCACCTCCTTCTCTGCCGTCCCCTTCTTGCCCAAGGAGCAAGGAGAGGGTTCCCCAAATACTGATGGCTGAGTTATAACAGATAACAGATAATCAGAGTTGGAAGGGACTTTGTAGGTCATCTAGTCCAACCCTTCACCCAAGTGGGAGACCCTACACCATTTCTGACAAATGGCAGTCTAATCTCTTCTTGAAGGTCTCAAGTGATGAAGCTCCCACAACTTCCAAGAGCAACTTCTGTTCCATTGGTTGATTGTTCTCACTGTCAGAAAGTTTCTCTTAATTTCCAGGTTGAATCTCTCCTTGTTCAGTTTCCATCCATTACTCCTTGTCTGGCTGACAAGCGCTTTAGAAAATAGCTTGATCCCCTCCTCTTTGTGGCAGCCTGTCAAATATTGGAAGAGCGCTATCATGTCTCCCCTAGTCCTTCTCTTTACCACACTAGCCAAGCCCAGTTCCTCTAACTGTTCTTCATATCTGATATGAGTTACACATTAAAATCTCAGAATACATTTGCCAAAGCAGAAATCTACACAAGTTGTGTGAGAACCAGGGCAATTGAACTAAGCAATTTGCTTATATGGTTTAATTTTGCTTCTTTTGCTTTTAATTCAGGTTTGGGAATGTCAATTTGCAACATGCCTTGCGGCCTAATGTGTGCATTATTTGATAAGCAAGATTTCCTTTGGTCAGGAGATATAATTTAAAAAAAAACACAAATAAATAGTGAATTACGTTAATGCATGAAGTCTGCATCTTTCTGTGTGGGTCATCTCTATATCTTTCAAACCTATGACTAAACCATGTGAAGAATAGTTGCAGAAATTGAATATGGCCAGTCTAGAGGAAAAAAAAGGACTAGGGGTAATATGATAGCAATCTTCCAATATTTGAGTGCCTGCAACAAAGAAGAGAGAGTCAACCTACTGTCCAAAGCACCAGAAGGAAGGACAAGAAGGAGTAGATGGAAACTCATCAAAGAGAGAAGCAACTTAGAATTAAGGATTTCTTGACAGTGAGAATAATGAATCAGTGGAACAGCTTGCTTTCAGAAATTGTGGGTGCTCCAATACTGGAAGTTTATAAAGACATACACTTGTACAGAAAATTATAGGGGCTTCTGCTTAGGGATTAGACTAGAAGACCTAAAACATATGAAGAATGGTTACAGGAAGTGGGCCTGGCTAGTCTGGTGAAGAGAAGGACCAGAGGAGACAAGAGAGCAGTCTTCCAATATTTGAGGGGCTGCCACAGAGAGAAGGAGGGGGTCAAGCTATTTTCCAAAGCACCCAAAGACCAGACAAGGAATAATGGATGGAAACTGATCAAGGAAAGATTCAACCTGGAAATAAGGACAGTGAGAACAATCAACTAATGGAACAGCTTGCCTTTGGAAGTTTTGGGAGCTTCATCACTGGAGGCTTTCAAGAAGAGATTGGACTGCCATTGATCAGAAATAGTGTAGGGTCTCCTGCTTGAGCAGGGGTTGGACTAGATGACCTCCAAAATCCCTTCCAACTCTATAAATCTGTCGTTCTGTTAATGATTTATCCTCAGATGAATAGTAGAAATATCAGAACTTTCCTAACTTTTTTTTTTTTTACAATATTTACAAGACCTCTTGCGGCTTATTAAATCAACTTATGTTAAATAGGGCCTTTGCCTGTTAAAAATATAACTGTACTGGAAAGAATTTAGCCCATGAGATGTGCCTCCTGGTCACCTCTGATGGAATTGCATGACAACATTTGACAAAGTTTCCCTGCTGTCACCTGAGAGGAGTGGAATGATTCAGCCGAATGCCCTTCATGTTCTACAAATGCCAGCAGGTTATGTAAAAAGACATATAGGAGTGCAGGGAAAGCGTAATTGTATGTTAAAGCTGTGATTTCAAAGTTAAGAGTCACAGAATTGGAAGGAGGATATTTAGTGGAATCGCTCCGAGATCGAAGACGCAGCTTCTGTTTGAAGAGTTCCGGTGATGGAAAGTTTGCAGTTGCTTTAAATGATTGTTTCATCATTCCCGTGATTTAGCTGCTAAAGGTCTCCAAAAATTATTTAGCCAAAAATATCCTCTCTTGTGACTTACATTAGATCTAGTCTGATCTTTTGGGATTGCAGAGGGTAAATTCTTCCAGAAAGGACACCGAGATTGGAAACCTTTGTCCAAATGACAAACGCAAGCATTGCACATTCATTGTGTGAGGAGTGCCCTCGTCACAGCAGATACACAAAAGGGACAGAGCTGTTGTGGTGCCAGCATAATGACAAAACCTTTGTCGTTTTCTGCACCCCACTCCTTGAGCCTTAGTTTCACCCTGATCTGCATCTTCTAGATTTCTTGATCTGCAGTTTCTAGATTCTAGATTTGGGTTCCCAAATGGATTTAACCTATTAGATCTCCTCCCCTGTTCCTTTTTCCAGGATTGCATTTGTTCTGTGTGGTTACCAACATCTGCTTGCTTGTATGTATTCATAACTATGTTTTTACTTATACCTATTATCTTGTAAGCAATTGACAAAAATAGATAGATAGATAGATAGATAGATAGATAGATAGATAGATAGATAGATAGATAGATAAAAATAAATAAATAAATAAAATTGTTCAGTTCCAACAGCAATTCCATCAATGCATAATACAGCAAAGTAATTATTCTTTGGCTGGTTTGTTATGGAGTGTGACAGGGTTAATAGGTTGAGAATGACCAACCTGAAGTCATCCAGATGTCTCTTTGTAGGAATATTTATTTGTTTTGTTTTTATTTTATTTGTTTGTCAAACATGTACAAGAAAACAAGTATAGGCATGAACATAAACATAGATATGACATATCCTTCTTGGTCCTGTAAGATTTTAATTCTTCTTTATTTATTTTTATGGAAGGTGAACAAGAGAACTTGTGGTACATTAGCAGGATCAAGTAAAAGATCTGAGAGTTATTACTTGGCATTATTACTCTTCCTATAATTTTTCCCTCACTTTCCAGATACATTTGGGCCAACCTATTTTCCAAAAAGCACCAGAGGGCAGGACAAGAAGCAATGGGTGGAAATAATCAAGGAGAGAAAGCCAAGGAAAAATTTCCTGACAGTCAGAGAAATTAATCAGTGGAACATCTGGCCTTCAGAAATTGTGGGTGCTCCATCACTGCAGGCTTTCAAGAAAAGATTGGACAGCTATTTGTCTAAAATGCTGTAGGGTTTCCTGCTTAAACAGGGGATTGAACTATAACATTTCCAAGGTTGCTTCCAACTCTGTTATTCTGTTCTATTCTATCATCTATATTGTAATCCTCTAACTTTCCATATATTTTGCATGTATGTGATTTTGTTTTGCAGGTCTTTCTGCTCTATAATAAAAACCCTGTTAACCAAAATCACTAAAGATCAGCTCTGTCCCCACCCAGAATGCACTTAATCAGGTTTTGTGTTTGTCATGTCCCAAGTACCAAAGCTGATTGTGGACAAAATTGTCACTCTATCTGTGTAAAATTACCCATTGCACAATAATAATAACAATAATAATAAATTGCATATTCACCGAATTGGAAATGGATGCTTTCTTGATCATTCGTTGTTGTTTTTTTAACATCAAGGGATCCTTTCCATATGATTGATGCTTTCCTGTTGTCCATTTGCCCAAATTAGGGGCAAATTACTT
The DNA here is from genome assembly GCA_033807585.1 of Hydrophis major. Lineage (NCBI taxonomy): Eukaryota > Metazoa > Chordata > Lepidosauria > Squamata > Elapidae > Hydrophis > Hydrophis major. The sequence continues at coordinate 154,167,908 of CM066331.1, read as the reverse complement.
ACATGCAAATCCAAATGCTAAAGAACATGCAGACGTTTGGATAGACAAATAAATAAATATTTAATAGCAGCAGAGTAGGCTTTTTTGACTGGAGATATGTTTAAGGGAAGAAAGAAATGCAAATTAAAGTTTGAAGTGGCTTTTTGAAACTCTGGCTAAGAGGAAATTTGTTGAGCCAATAAAACTATAGCTCAATTTAAAACAATTTTGTTCGTGTCCATATGTCATATAGATCAGTGGTGGGATTCAAAAAATTTTACTACTGGTTCTATGGGTGTGGCTTAGTGGGCATAGGTGTGGGTTGGTGGGCATGGCAGGGGAAGGATACTGTAAAATCTCCAGTCAGAGGCGGTATTTGCTGGTTCTCCAAACTACTCAAAATTTCCACTACCGGTTCTCCAGAACTGGTCAGAAGATGTTGAATACCACCTCTGATATAGACACTTATTTTTCTTTCTTGCAGGAGCTGGTGAATCAGGCAAGAGCACTATTGTGAAACAAATGAAGTAGGTCTATCTATCAAAAAAAAAAAATTAAATAAATATTTTATTCGATTTTTACAGATTAAAAACATAAAATAAAATTTTATACATCATTGTATCAACATCTAGACATCTTTTACATTTCCTTATTCCTTTCTATATATAATTTTTTATTCCATGTTGTTATAAAGAAAATGTTAGACTGTATAGAGATGGACAGGCTAACGTTGAAATTAAAAGATAAGGAAGATTCAATATATTATATGGTCTGGGACGCCTGGTGTGAATGGTTTAAAAATAAAAAGAAATTAGAGTGGCAATTAGGTAAAGAATAAGAAACTATGTAAATATGTATTAAGGAGAAAATTGAGATGTAAGATGACTATATATTGATTTGTAGTAAGATTAAGGAAATTTCTATTTATATATAACACCACAGAGCAAACGAAGAGCACAGTCACCATGTGCGTTACTGCTCAACTGTTTAACTGTAACAGGAAACAGGAAACTCTATTTAGAACAGAAGAGCATGAGAGTATATGCTATAGATCCAAACTTGTAAACACTGCCATCTACTGGCTGAATGCTATTGTAGTTGTTGCATAAAAATACATTCCAAGGAAGAATTCCAACAGGAGGTGTTCAAGAATAGATATCACAGAATTAGCAAACTAACTAGTTTTATAGTACAACTAGGTATTGGCTGCACCTAAAGCATATTAGACCGAACATGCTGAAATGAAACAGTAGTGTACTTACTGTAGAAAGAGAAATTGGGCAAGTTGCATGATGAAGGTTTCTAACCTAGTTTGTACCTTCTTTATATGACTAAAAACAGTGTTATGGAAAGGTGAGGTGGCTACTAAATATGCAGGTAGCTGTTTATTTAATGACTGTTCAAAGACAGTTTACAGGCATATTAAAATGAGGTACGCTGGTTTCAAATATATAATGTTGTCTCTACACGGATTTGACATCCCTCTCTCTGCGTGTACAGTCTTCTATCTGTATGTAGACAATTTGCACTGGTGAAATTCTGCTGCTGAAGATCTTCAGCATGTACAATTAACTATGTTTAATCTCTCAAACATAGATTAGATGTTTAGACAGCATATTATGACCTGGCAAATCCCAGGTTATCTGTTTATCTATATATATATAAAAGCAAAATACCACTCACGCATCATCACAAAATCTCCAGAACTCGAAATTTGGCACGTATGTTCCTCTTGGCTTCTAGGTGCTCACTTATTATTATTATTATTGCTGTTGTTGCTGTTGTTATTATTATTATTAACATGCTCTGATGCTAAGAAGTTCTACTCCCCCTCCCCACCTGAAAAGAAATCTCTTCCAAAGGCAAAACACAAGCAGAGGAGTTTCAGTTTCAGTTTTACTTTCACAGCAGCACCAAGCAGCTTTAGTACAGAACAGTTGACTTAAGCCATGCTCAGGCTCTTGCTGTCTCCTTCTTGCTCACACAGCAAATACTGTTTTAATTTCCAAACAGCCCTCAATTCTCTCACACACTGACAGGACGCTAGCCAGATGAATACCGATGGATGCTGGTAGGCAGAGGCAGAATATTTTTTTCCCTTTATTTTCCTCTCTCAAAACTAAACCCGATCACATAGTTTTGTAGCAAAGCACGGGTATCCAGCTAGTCTATTAAAAACTTCCACCACCTCTTCTAGGATAGCTAAGTGTACCACAGATTAACAGATATCCTAGGCTTTGTAAGATCGTAACATGCTGTCTAATCTTGCGCACATAATTATGCATAGCTGTCTTAGACGGTTTTGGAAAACAGGTTGCTCCAAAAATAATTATGCATCCGTCGTTTGAGATTGGATTGCAAACTAGCTAATCAACATTTCTTTCGGACTCCACCCGTGTTTTTGGCTGTTATTCTGCCTTCTTTCTGATGCCTTCCAGGATCATCCATAACCATGGCTACACAGATCAGGAATGCGAGGAGTACAAAATGGTGGTTTTCAGCAACACCCTGCAGTCCATTCTGTCGATTGTAAAGGCTATGTCTGCCCTGGGAATCGAATATGAGAATGCACGAAGCACTGTGAGTGTGAGGCCTGTGACAGAAACCCACATGCAGAAAGGCAATGCCACCCTACCTGATGATATGCATTATAATAGTGTATAGGTGCTGCAGTGGTCTATGGGGATTTTCAAAAGCACCTTAGGGACAACGGTCCACGTCACGGTAGTCCCAAAAGCACTTTTGCAAAAGGCAACTGGACTTCATTTTTCCTTGAAGATATTTTGCTTCTCATCCAAGAAGCTGCTTTGATTCTGATTGAAAAAAGCAGATTTCCCCAAGCTATTCCCCACCATTCAGTTAGAACTGAAGAAGGTTTTCCTTTCCTTTCCTTTCCTTTCCTTTCCTTTCCTTTCCTTTCCTTTCCTTCTTTCTTTCCTCCTCCTCCCCTTCCTTCTTTCCTTCCTTCTTTCCTTCCTTCCTCCTCTTCACTTTCCTCCCTCCCTCATCCTCCTCTCCTTCCTTCCTCCTTCCTTCCTTCCTCCCTTCCTCCTCCTTCTCTTCCTTCTTTTTTCCTTCATTTCTTCCTTTGTCCTCCTCACTTTCCTCCCTCCCTCCTCCTTCTTTTCTTCCTTCCTACCTTCCTTCCTTCCTTCCCCTTTCCTTCCTTCCTTCTTTTTTCCTTCATTTCTTCCTTCCTTCCTTCCTTCCTTCCTCCTCCTCCCTTCTTCTTTCCTTCATTTCTTCCTTCCTTCCTTCTCACTTTCCTTCCTTCCTCCCTCCCTCCTCTTCTGCTTCCTCCCTCCCTCCCTCTTCCTCTCCTTCCTTCCTTCCTTCCTTCCTTCCTTCCTTCCTTCCTTCCTTCCTTCCTTCCTTCCTTCCTTCCTTCCTTCCTTCCTTCCTTCTTTCCTTCCTTCCTTCTTCTCTCCCTCCTTTCTTCCTTTTCTATGTCCCCCTTACCTCAGTTAATGGCTTGCTGTTCAAAAATATATATTGCAATCAAAATACTAAAAAAAAATCTGAAAACAATAAAATCATTCAAAATAAATATACATACTAGTAGCCGCCAAAATATTTGACCCATTAGCAATACAGCCAAGGAATGTAGCTATATTTAATATATTTATTAAATTTATATGCCAGCCATCTCACTGTCAAGTGACTCCTATTCTTTGATTTACTTCCTGATAGGCATTAGACTTTGCCTATCCTACCTATCAGTCAATACTTCAGCTTCAGCCATAACAATACAAGAGCAAACAATAGATACAAACTCAAGGTAAACCTCACCAAACTTGATTGCAGGAAATACGACTTCAGCAACAGAGTGGTCAATATCTGGAATGCTCTACCTGATTCTGTGGTTTCTTTCCCAAACACCAAAAACTTTAACCTTAGACTTTCTACTGTTGACCTCACCCCTTCCCTAGGGGGTGTGCATAAGCGCACCAACATGCCTACCGTCCCTGTCCTATTGTTTCTTTTTTATTTGTATCCATTTCATGTATTCAAAGCCATGCTTATACTTATACATGTTATCTAATACTTGCTTGATAAATAAATAAATAAAATAAATATGTTGGAAAGAACCCAGCCTGCAGGGAGGTGGGATCAAGCATAGAGCTAGCCTGGAGTCACTGTACAACTGCAAAAGGACTCAGGCTGACTCTCTCTCTTAAGTTCCTTGGAGCCTTATTTGATGGTTCCCAGATGTCGGCTACTGTGAGATTCCCTGTATTATAGGTAGAACTTAATAAAGTAGGTTAGCTTGAATTCTGTATGTATGGGACTGGTTCCTTACACCTGACACCATATTATGTATTTCCTGTAAATAAATCTAGTTTTAATATCTGCTTCAGTCTCCCTTGCTCAGTCCACAGGAATCATCTCTCTCAGGTGCCCAAAGCCCCTTAAAATATTTATTATCCTATCAATCTCCTTATCCAGCACTTGCCATTAAACATTAAAATTACATTCCCAGTAGTATACCTATTGAAGGGACGCGGTAGCTCGGTGGCTAAGACGCTGAGCTTGTCGATCAGAAAGGTCAGTAGTTCGGCGATTTGAATCCTCAGCACCACATAATGGAGTGAGCTCCCGTTACTTGTCTTAGCTTCCGCCAACCTAGCAGTTCAAAAGCATGTAAAAAATGCAAGCAGCAAAATAGGGAGCCCTTTGGTGGGAAGGAAACAGCATTCCATGCGCCTTCAAAGGCATTTAGTCCTGCCGGCCACATGACCACAGAGACGTCTTCGGACAGCACTGGCTTTTCGGCTTTGTAATGGAGATGAGCATGCCCACATAGAGGCAGAAACGAGTAGCACACATGTTCAAGGGGAACCTTTACCTTTTAGTGTACATATTGTTTGTGGATCCAGGGATCCAGGCTTGTGTTGAGAGAGCATCCGAGTATCAGCTCAACGACTCTGCTGCTTAGTGAGTGGCTTCCTTGCCATCGAACTCATTACCGGCAGGTCCTTAGATTCCTCGGGTGAAAACCGCAAACTGGTAGAGTTGAATGCATTTTGAGTATCTAATCCTGAGGTTTCCATAGTTCTTTTTTCCATACAGTGGTCATCTGGAATGATTTAATTGCCATCAGATTTGCTTCCCCCCCCCCCCCCGAATGTATCCTCTGCAAAGATTAGAAGATTCTGTTCTTCTTTTCAAGCAGGACAGACCTGATTTCATTTTGCAAAATGTTGATAAATGGGTCTCTCTCTCTCTCTCTTTCTCGCTTTCTCCTTCCCTACTTATCTTTCTGTTTGTGTCTCTCTCTCTTTTCTCTTTCTGTGTGTCCCTTTCTCTCTCTCTTTCCCTTTCTCTCTCTTTCTCTCTCTGTGTGTCTTTCTCCCTCTATTTCCTTTTCTCTCTGTGTGTGTGTGTGTCTATTTCTCTTTCTCTGTGTTTCTCTCTCTCTCTCTTTCTCTCTTTCTCACTCTTTCCCTTTCTCTCTTTCTTTTTCTCTCTGTGTGTCTCTCTTTTTCCTTCTTGTTTCCTTTCTCTCTCTTTCTCTCTCTCTTTCTCTCTCTGTGTCTCTCTTTCTCCCTCTATTTCCTTTTCTCTCTCTTTCTCTCTCTATGTCTCTATTTCTCTTTCTCTGTGTTTCTCTCTCTCTTTCTCTCTTTCTCATTTTCCCTTTCTCTCTTTCTTTTCCTCCCTGTGGGTCTCTTTTTCCCCCTCTTGTTTCCTTTCTCTCTCTTTCTCTCTCTCTCTGTCTCTATTTCTGTTTCTCTGTGTCTCTCTTTCTCTCCCTCTTTCCCTTTCTCTCTCTCTCTCTCTTTCTCTGTGTGTCTCTCTTTCTCCCTCTTGTTCCCTTTCTCTCTCTTTCTCTCTCTCTGTCTCTATTTTTCTTTCTCTGTGTTTCTCTCTCTCTTTCTCTCTCTCTCACTCTTTCCCTCTCTCTCTTTTTCTTTCTCTCTCTCTGTCTCTCTTTCTCCTTCATTCCCTTTCTCTCTCTTTTTCTCTCACACTTTCTGTCTCTATTTCTCTTTCTCTTTGTGTATGTCTCTTTCTACTTCTCTCTCTCTTTCTCTCTCTTTCTCCATGTCTCTTTCTCTCTCTTTCTCATCCTCTCTTTCTCTCTTTTTCTCTCTCTCTTTCCCCCTTCTCTCTTTTCCTTTCTATCTCTCACATTGATGCAGTTACCTCAATCATTTGGACAGACTGACATCTCCTGGCTATGTCCCCAATGAGCAAGATGTCCTTCGCTCATGAGTGAAAACAACGGGAATTATTGAGACCCAGTTTTCTTTCAAGGACTTGCACTTTCGGTAACTAAGTCAATTTTTTTTCATTCAAGTTCTTTTCCAGTGAATATACGTCATGTAGGTTCCCATAAAAATCAGGGGTGTTGGGAGGTGTGTGGTCAAACCAGATTAAGATGATGGTGACCAAACATCAATGCAGAGCAGAGCCAGTGTGATATGACCTGGGGAAGTGGAGGTTGATCTCCTGCCCTATAAAACCCATTCCATGCTCTGTTTAGGTTCTTCAAAGATGAACTCTGTTGATTTGTACATATTTGATGTAATTAAGTTTGATGTGGAGAAATGCTTATTATATCATGTTATTGTAATAACTTCAGACCTTCTCTCCCTTCCCTCTCTCCTTCCTTCCTTCCTTCCTTCCTTCCTTCCTTCCTTCCTTCCTTCCTTCCTTCCTTCCTTCCTTCCTTCCTTCCTTCCTTCCTTCTTTCTCTCCTTCCTTCCTTGCTTTCTTTTTCATTCCTTCCCCCTTTCTTGCTTTCTTCCTCCCTCCCTCCCTTTCCTCCCTCCCTCCCTTCCTTTCCTCCCTCCTTCCCTTCCCTTCCCTCCTTTCTTTCTTTTTTCTTTCCTTTCTTTCTTACTTTCTGTATGTCTATCTTATTTCCTACCTTCTTCCCTTCCTTCCCTCCTTCCCTCCCTCCCTCCTTTCCCTCTCTCCTTTTTTTCTTCCTCCCTTTCTTTTTTCCCCTTCCTCCTTTCCACCCTTTCTTCTTTTCCTCCCTTCCTCACACTCTCCCTCCCTTCCTTCTCTTCCTCCCTCCTTCTCTACCCTTCATTCTTCCTTCCTTCCTTCTTTCCTTCCTTCCTTTCTTCCTTCCTTCTTCCCTCTGAAATGTGTTAACAGCGCACTAAGACACTAAGCGAGTATCTTATTAATCAAAGATTTGTTTCATAGGATGTTTGATGTGGGTGGACAGAGATCCGAGAGGAAAAAGTGGATCCACTGCTTTGAAGGAGTGACCTGTATTATCTTCTGTGCAGCCCTCAGTGCCTACGACATGGTCCTGGTGGAAGACGAGGAAGTGGTAAGTTGAAGGAGAAAGAGAGCGATTTACTATGTGGCGGAAAGGATATACTGCACTTCATCAAAACCCTCCTATATATATATATATATTTCCTTCTGGTTTGCTGGAAGAAGCTAATAGTCTGGATGTTCTTCTTCATAGGAGCAGTTAGGAATAATGGATTAATCTAATAACCATCTTGTTTTTTTCCTTCTTGTAGAATCGAATGCATGAAAGTCTCAACCTCTTCAGCAGCATATGTAACCACAAATATTTTGCCAGAATTTCTATTGTGCTGTTTCTCAACAAGAAAGACCTTTTCCAAGAAAAAATCACTAAAACCAACCTTTGTGTCTGCTTTCCAGAATACGGTGGTAAATTTTTTTCTTTGGGCAAAATTCAGACAGACAGACAGACAGAGTTGGAAGGGACTTTGTAGGTCATTTAGTCCAACTCTCCCACCCAAGTAGGAGACCCTACACCATTTCTGACAGATGGGAGTCCAGTCTTTTCTTTAAAGTCTCCAGGGATGAAGCTCCCACAACTTCTGAAGGCAACTTCTCTTCCATTGGCTGATCATTCTCACTGTCAGAAAATTTCCCCTTATTTCCAGGTTGAATCTCTTTGTGATCAGTTTTCATCCATTATTCCTTGTCAGGCCTTCAAAGGTGCTTTAGAAAATAGCTTGATCCCCTCCTCTCTGTGGCAGCCTGTCAAATACTGGAAGACTTCTCTTATATCTCCTCTGGTCCCTCTCTTCACTAGACTAGCCATGCCCAGTTCCTGCAACCCTTCACCATATGTTTTAGCTTCCAGTCCCCTAATCCTCCTGGTTGCTCTTCTCTGCACTCTTTCTATGTGTCTCAACATCTTTTTTTATAATGTGGTAATCAAAACTGGATGCGGTATTCTAGGTGTGGCCCTACTAAGACTTTATAGAGTGGTATTAGTACCTCTCTTGATCTTGATTGTATCCCTCTGTTAATGCAACTTAGGGTTGCATTGGCTATTTTGACTGTTGCTACACACTGTTGGCTCATATTTAATTGTCTACTAAGACTCCAAGATCCCTCTCATAGTTACTACTATTAATCCTGGTTTCACCCAGTCTATAGGTGTACTTTTGTTTTTTCTTGCCTAAGCATAAGACTACTTTTCTCTACATCGAATTTCATTTTGTTAGATAGGGCCCAGGGTTCAAGTCTGTCAAGATCCATCTGGATCTTGAGCCTATCATCTAGAGTGTTGGCTATTCCTGCCAGCTTAATATCATCCACAAATTTGGCAATTTTGGTATATGATTTTTCTGCACAGATCACATTCACACAATAGATTCATGCCCTTTTGCAACATACAGATTCTTTGAATCCAGGCCTACCAAAATCTGCATTTTCTTGGTGGGTGTTGGGAATAGAAACCTTGTGTGGGTAAAGAAAGAACAAGGCATTCTAGACCACAATGCGTTTTATGAAGAGTCCCCTGTGTGTTTCTCTCCAAGCAGGACCCAACACTTTTGAAGACGCTGGAAATTATATTAAGAAACAATTTTTAGACCTGAACACCAGAAAAGAAGACAAGGAGATCTACACCCACTTGACTTGTGCCACAGACACTCAGAACGTGAAATTTGTGTTTGACGCTGTAACAGATATAATCATCAAAGAGAATCTCAAAGATTGTGGACTCTTTTAAGCTCTTCACAACTTTTTTTTTCCTTTTCTTTTGCAAAATCTCTTTTGCATCTCTTGAACTTTTTTGGGTAACAGGTTGCCATTTTGTGTAATTACTTCTTCTTCTTCTTCTTCTTCTTCTTCTTCTTCTTCTTCTTCTTCTTCTTCTTCTTCTTCTTCTTCTTCTTCTTCTTCTTCTTCTCCTTCTCCTTCTCCTTCTCCTCCTCCTCCTCCTCCTCCTCCTCCTTGTAGCTTGATGGTAGACACATATTACATGTTTTCTGTAAAGTTCTAGATCACCACTAGAGGTCAGCAAAGAGATACAGCAAGCTAATGTTGCCACCTAGTGGTCATTCATCTGTTTGTAGCCAAGTTAGTGATTCAAGAAATTTCAAGACCAAATTTAGTTAATATCTTTAGTATCACCCCAGAGTTTGATATTGTCAAATGTGATATGGAATCTCTAATGAATGCACCATTATGCATCCTCCTTCCTTTGAGCTATTTAATCTTGAATATATCTGCAAGCAGAAATTTTAATTCTGCTGAGGATGTGTTTGCTTCGATCCTACTGTAATCTCTTTCCCAATCCAAATCAATAGATTTCTACTATTGGTCATTCCTGTTAAACATTCCCTGGATTTAAATGTTAGTTGAGGCGTCCTGACCTAATTCTGTTTTGCATTGTTCCTAGAAACCAAATCACATCTTCATTATTCTTTTTTGTTAGATGTTATAATATATTCTAATTAATACAAGAACATATATAAAAGCATCAGTGGAATTAATGAAGATGATTAATAAATGAAATTTAAGAAAATTCCTGTTGTTTACAACATCATCCTGTTGTTTCCATCTAGAAATACCTGCTTCTGACAACTCCTTTATTTAGTGAACACTGTAATTTCCCAAATTTCTTGATTAAAAATTCAAAATAGTTTGCAGATAGACAAATAGACAGAGTATAGAGCCAAGAAGGCCCTTTGTATAAGTATGATACATACACATGAATATATAGACTTGCACATAAAAATATATCTACTAACATGTCTCAAAGGTGCTTCTTTATTTTTTTACCAAAAGGGACTTTATTTTTCCTTGAAGATGTTTCGCTTTTCATCCAGGAAGCTGAAGCTTCTTGGATGAAAAGCGAAACATCTTCAAGAAAAAAAGAAGTCAACTTGCCTTTTGGAGGGGGGGAAAGCACTTTTGGGACAACCGTGACCTGGATGACTGAGAATCTCCATAAACATTCCTACTAACATTACTAAGGATTCTCAGAAAATGGATGGGCAAAACACCTGGAGTATGTAAATGTTCTGACCAAGGCTGCCTGAGACCATAATTAAGCACACACTTAGTTAAAACAACTCTTGTTTTATTTCAATGCTGGGAATTATGTTCATTCTCAGCCTGTAATGAGTCCCAAACAGTCCCTTGAGATAAGCACCCACCTTTCTCTCCTTTGAATTGCTACCAACAACTAGAATGCCAAATGAACTGTAAAAAAACAACTGAAGTACAAAGTCCACACAGAGCTTCAAGGTTTAATCCGAACAGAATGAATGACTTTTCTTCCTACAAAGGTTTATTTACCTTTGCCTCTCCTTTATCCCTTATGGGAGGGCCAGTCACCTCCAAGCCTTCCTCCCAAGTTGCCCCTTTTGTCTCAGCTGCTCTTGTCTTCTAACATCTCTGCACACACGTGCACTGGGAACAGACTCCCCTTGTTCCTCTGCCTCGCTACTGCCAGACTCTGGAGACTCCGCAGTCAGTACCTCACTCCCAGATGGTCCTGGCCCCATCTCTGCAGACTCCTGGACTTGACCCTGTTCTTCCCCACTATCTGATTCTACTGCCGTCTGCATAGGTTGCCAGCAAACCACAACAGTAAATTGCACCAAACTGATTGTTACACCTGTTGAATCCCATTCTGTTTTTGTTTTTTTTTTAACCATCTTTTCATGTGTGGGGATCTCCACACCTTAAATCTTCATCTTAAAACTTGCGAGATCTTCTGAATGAAGCAAAAAAGACTTTTTTTCTGGAAGCACTGCTACACTCAAAAAAAAAAAAAAATACAGCTAGATATGCAGCACTGTTCAGAACTAAAATAGCTGCATTTATGAATATACATGATCCTGCCACAGGAGGGCAAACTTGACATAATTTTCCTTTTTATATAGGTTATACATAGGCTCAGTGGACGCTGAGGTCGGCTGTTTATTGGTTCAAATCCCTCGTGCCGCATGATGGAGTGAGCTCCCATTCCTTGTCCCAGTTTCTGCCAACCTAGCAGTTCGAAAGCACGTAAAAAAATGCAAGTAGAAAAATAGGGACCACTTTGGTGAGAAGGGAACAGCATTCAGTGCACCTTCAAAGGCGTTTAGTCCTGCTGGCCACATGACCACGGAGACATCTTCGGACAGCACTGGCTCTTCGGCTTTGTAATGGAGATGAGCATGCCCACATAGAGGCAGAAATGACTAGCACATACATGCAAGGGGAACCTTTATGCATTATTTTGGTGGCATCACCAGTTGTTATCATAGGACCAGAAGTTTGGAACATTTTGAACTAATTATGCACTTAGAGATAGGGTGAAAAATCCCCGTGTTTTGTCATTCTAGGAAAAGGATTTATTCTGTATTACTTATTCCCCCCAAAACCCACGCAGGGTTTTTAAGCCCGATTCTCAAGTCCATAACTCCAGTTCTACATGTTTTGCATTACAGAAATTCAACTGGCTGCTTATTTAAATGCTAAGCAATACTCGGATTCTCTTGAATGCAAAAATCAATGGGTTTATTTGTCAGAAAGTCACGATGGGGTTTACAACCCCAAATAGTGATTTGATTGTGCTCCATGGTAGAGTTTCCTTGGAGGGAACACCTTCCTTAATTAGGTTAAACCTTTTGGATATACTTTGTGTTGTTTCAACTGAACTTCAGAAGAAATGGCTTAGCTTCCATTCTGTATTTCAGGAGCCCAATCTTACTCTTTCCATTGATTAGTATCATCCACCCCCCTAAAAAAAACACTAAATTGATTGATTGATTCATTGATTCATTCATTCGTTTAAATATAAAGCTTTCTATTCTGTAGGAATTGACCACAGAGGAAAAAAATAGGTCTGTAAAGAAAATCTGGATGTTGAATTAGGATTAGAACAGAATAGAGCTGAAAAGGACCTTGGAGGTCTTCTAGTCCAACCCACTTCTCAAGCAGGAGAGTTTATACCATTCCAGACAAGTAGCTGTCCAGTCTCTTCTTAAAGAGTGGTGAAGCACTGACAACTTCTGGAGGCAAGCAGTTCCACTGGTTAATTGTCCTCCCTCTTAGGAAGTTTCTCTTTAATGCCAGGTTGCTTCTCTCCTTGATTTGTTTCCACCCATGGCTTCTTGTCCTGCCTTTAGGTGCTTTGGAGAATAGCTTGACCCCCTCCTCTCTGTGGCAGTCCCTCAAATACTGGAATACTGCCATCATGTCACCCTGAGTCAGTGGTGGGATTCAAAAATGTTTCTATTGGTTCTGTGGGTGTGGCTTGGTGGGCGTGGTGTGGCAGGGGAAGGATACTGTAAAATCCCCATTCCCTCCCCACCCCACTAATCTGCTTTCCAGGGCAGGGCAACCAAAGAAGACCTAGCCGATCAGCTGGGACTCAATGGGAGGCAAAGAATAGATGGGGGCAGGGTCAGTCAGAGGTGGGATTAGCCGGTTCTCCAAACTACTCAAAATTTCTGCTATTGATTCTCCAGAACCTGTCAGAACTGGCTGAATATCACCTCTACCCCTAGTCCTTCTTTTCTTTAGATTAGCCATTAACCAAATCCTCCAACTGTTCTTCCTATATTTTAGACTCCAGGCCTTTAATCATCTTAGTTGCTCTTCTCTGCACTCTTTCCAAAGTCTCAACATCTTTTTTGTAATGTGGTGACCAAAACTGGATATAATATTCCAAGTGTGGGCTTACTAAGTGCTGTGTTCAAAGACTAGCAGCAGTCCTCCCTCCGGTCCGCCGCCAATGCAGGAGCACCGATCGCTCCCATTGGTTGATGCCGTTTGACAGCCGGCTATAAAAGGGAGCTGTCAAACGGCATCAGCTGTTGCCGCCAGCTGGCTGTCAGATAACCTCGGCAGCCGCGGCGACCCTTTATTCGCTAGAATAAAGTTGTTAGCCTTTAGCCTGGCTCCGTCTCCCTTTGTAACCGCCGCTCTACAACACTGGCGATGAGGGCGGGATACAGCTAAGACGACCAGGCAGGAAATCGAGCTGAAGTCATAACAAGAAAGAGCCGAAGCCGCTACGAGCTGATCCGCTACGAGCCGCCACCGCCACTGACGCTCTCCAAAGAGCGCGAAATTTAAAAGCCCTCTCAGCTGAGGAGCAGAACGCCGCTGACAGGCGCAGCCAGAAACACTTTTCTAAAAGCGAAAACTCTATTTTTTCCTCAGCTGAGGAAACCAACACTGCCACTCTAATGGCCTCTAATCCAACATTCCCACACTTCCATCTGGGGGCAGAAACATGGGAATCATATGTGAATAGGTTTGAATGCTTTTTAAATGCCATTGATCTAACTGAAGCCACGGATCTAAGGAAAAGCGCCTATTTTTTAAGTTTCTGTGGGGCCACAGTTTTTGACACAGCCTCTGCGCTAGTGTCCCCACGTTCTATAAAGGCTATTCCCTGGGATGAGTTGAGAGAAATCTTGTCAAATCACTACTCCCCCAGGCCCTCTAAGATAGCCAGGAGACTGGCTTTTAGAAGAACTCAGGCTGAAGGGGAGACTGTGTGAGTCAGTACATGGCAGCATTGAGATCTGCTGACATACACTGCGGTTTTAGGGACTACCTTGAGGACATGCTGCTCGATCAAATTGTGGGAGGAGTAAGGGACCTAAAGCTGCAAAGGTGGTTACTGGTTAAAAAAGACTTAACCCTAGCCTCAGCTATTGAGGAAGCTCAGGCTGCTGAATTGTCAGAATTATCAGCAGCTGAAATTCAGGGGAACACCCCTAAGCAAGGGCAGGCTACAGTCCACTATGATGAGGTCTCCCAAGAAGTAGAAGAAGAACCTCTGGAGGTAAACCGCCTCACGCGTCCAAGACCCCCCCAGGGCCACCTAGGAAATACAACAATCAGACAGCCAAACAGCAAAACCCTTGTATAAGCTGCGGGGGCAACTACCATAGGTCAACCTGCAGGTTCAGAAACGTTATCTGTCTGAACTGCCATAAGAGAGGGCACATAGCCAGGGTTTGCCAAGCTGAGCAGGCCTCCATACAAAGACCTCAAGTTTCTGCCTCCTACCAAAGGCAAGTGGAACATTGTTACACTTGTTACCATGCGAACAACACCACCTCTAGGCCGAACAAATTAAGCATTTCTCTTTTCATAGAAGGTAAGCCCTGCCGAATGGAAGTAGACACCGGGTCAACCCTCTCCATCATTTCGTGGGCCTCCCTGAAGAAGTTGCTGCCTTCGCTCTCAAAAAAGAAGTTGACCAACTGCCACCTGACTCTTCAGGACTACCAGGGGAAGACCATTCCAGTCCTGGGTAAGGGAAAATTCCTCATTCAATTCCAAAACTTTAGGGGTCACTTGCCACTGGTGGTTGTAGATGGTGCCCTTCCTAGCTTGCTAGGATTAGATTGGTTTCCTGCCCTAGGCCTCAATGTTACAGGAATTCACTCTGTGGAAAATTCTGATGTAGATGCCCTTTTTAGGGACAGCTCTGATGTTTTCAGCAGTGAACTAGGCTGTTATTCAGGCACCCCCATATCTTTTGATGTGGGTCCACAGGCCACCCCAATTCGTTTGAAACCTCGGAGGGTACCTTTCGCCATTAGGCCTAAGTTAGATGCTGAATTAGATAAACTTATCAAACAGGGGTTGCTAGAACAGGTAGACTTCGCCAAGTGGGAAACCCCCATAGTCACCCCTTTAAAAAAAGATGGCAGTGTGAGAATTTGCGCTGACTATAAGACGTCCCTCAACCATTTCCTACAAATTAGTGCATACCCAGTACCTGTAATCCAACACCTGCTCCACTCTTTTGAGCCAGGCATAATTTTTGGAAAGTTAGACATGTCCCAGGCATACCAGCAATTTCCCGTTGACCAACACACTGCTGACCTACAAACTATAGTTACTCACAGGGGCACATTTAGATGTAAACGTTTGCAATTTGGAGTTAGCGTAGCGTAGCCCCTGGCATTTTCCAATCACTCATGGAAAGAATCCTCCAGGGCCTACCTGGAGGGGTGGTTCCATACTTCGATGACATTTTAGTTTCTGCCACCAACAAAACATAACTATTACTCAGAGTGAGATCTGTCCTTGACAGGTTCAGGCTAAACGGGCTTAAATTGAAAAAAGACAAATGCACCATTGCCACCAAACAGGTAGACTTCCTGGGTTATCGAATTGATGCATCTGGAATTCACCCCATAGAGAGTAAAGTTAGGGCTATTCACGAGGCACCCACTCCCTCTAACAAAACTGAATTGCAGGCCTTTTTGGGACTCCTTAATTTTTATGCTTCCTTTTTGCCTCACAAAGCCTCCGTAGCTGAACCCCTACATAGGCTCCTAGAAAGCCCCATGGCAAAGCCCCATGACTTCCAAGCAGTGAAGTCTCTCTTAACTTCAAACTCTGTGTTAGTTCAGTTTAACCCAAACCTGCCCCTAGTGTTAGCCTCTGATGCCTCACCCTTTGGTTTAGGAGCTGTATTGAGCCATAGGCTCTCAAATGGATCAGAGGTACCCATTGCCTATTTTTCAAGAACTTTCTCCGCTGCAGAGAGAAACTATAGTCAGATCGATAAGGAGGCCTTGGCACCTGTAGCCGCTGTAAAAAAATTCCATGAGTTCCTTTATGGCCATAGTTTTGAACTTGTAACAGATCACAAACCTCTATTAGGACTGCTAGCTGGGGATAAGCAAACCCCACAGGTGTTATCCCCAAGAATGACTCTATTTCTGGCCGCCTACTCTTACACACTGGTACATCGCCCGGGGAAGACCCTGTGCCATGCTGATGCCCTCAGCAGATGCCCCCTGCCATCACCAGTCAAGGACCCAGCTCCCATCCACGCAATCTTCGACTGCAATGAACTTAACCTACCAGTCTCAGCTGGGGATATTGCTTCACACTCCAAGAGGGACCGTGTCATTTCCCAAGTTCTGGACTGGGTAGGGAGGGGGTGGCCTGACATCCAGTTCGCCCCTGAATTCATGCCATTTAAGACCCGCAGGCAGGAGCTTTCTTCACTACAGGGCTGTCTGTTATGGGGGACAAGGGTGGTCATACCACCCACCTTGCAAGAACCAGTTTTAAGGGCACTGCACGAGGGTCACCCTGGCATTGTAAGGATGAAGGCCTTGGCCTGCAGCTACGTCTGGTGGCCAGGATTAGATGCCCAGATTGCCAACTGGGTTTACAAGTGCCAGCCCTGCCAGGCAACAAGAGCAGCCCCTCTAGCAGCTGCCCCAACCAAATGGGAAGATTCGGGGGCCCCTTGGGCCAGGCTGCATGTAGACCTGGCTGGTCCCATACAAGGGAGGACATTCCTGGTGGTTGTAGATTCATTCTCCAAATGGACTGAAGTAGCCTTGTTACCCTCCACCACAACGCTGGCTGTCACAAGGGCCTTGATCAGACTGTTTGCTACTCATGGACTTCCTGACACATTAGTTTCAGATAATGGCCCCCAATTCAGTTCTAACGAGTTTGCCATCTTCACAGCTAACCTGGGCATCAGATACGCTCTCACAGCCCCCTTTCACCCAGCAAGTAATGGAATGGCAGAAAGGGCTGTCAGGTCTGCCAAGGAAGTTCTGGCCAAGCTGGGCCAGGCAGACTGGCATGCCAAACTGTCAACTTACCTACTCACACAACATGCCACCCTGTGCCCTTCCACCAACAAGTCCCCTGCTGAACTGTTAATGGGCAGGCACCTTAGGACCACCCTGGACAGGTTGCACCCCCACTACGCTCCCAGCACGTCACTAACCTCTGAAAGCCATGCCAGGGAATTCGCCCTGCAAGACCAGGTGTACGCCAGGAACTATGCAGGGCACCCCTTATGGCTGCCAGGGCAGATAGTCTTTGTTGCAGGACCCAGATCATATAGAGTCCTTCTGGAAGATGGCCGGATTTGGAGAAGGCACGTAGACCAGCTGAGGAGGCGTTAGAACAAGACTGCCACCAAAATCCCGGTCTACCCGCCGCCGGACGACCTGGTCTACTCACCGCCAGCCAATCCACCAAAGGACCCGGTCTACCTGCCGCCCGACAACACAACCAGCCGCCCGCCGCAGGAAGACTCACCCGAGCAGTCGCCAGATAGCAGCCCAGGGATGGCCAGCGACCCTCTGCAGGTTCCAGTCACCGCCCGGGAGGAACAAGATGCACCAGCCGCTGACAAGCCTCAGGAACTTTGGAGATCGGGCCGCGAGCGAAAATGGCCATCATGGCTACAGGACTACGCATGCTCGTGGCCAGGGGAAAGGAGTGCTGTGTTCAAAGACTAGCAGCAGTCCTCCCTCCAGTCCGCCACCAATGCAGGAGCGCCGATCGCTCTCATTGATTGATGCCATTTGACAGCCGGCTATAAAAGGGAGCTGTCAAACGGCATCAGCTGTCGCCGCCAGCTGGCTGTCAGATAGCCTTGGCAGCCACGGCGACCCTTTATTCGCTAGAATAAAGTTGTTAGCCTTTAGCCTGGCTCCATCTCCCTTTGTAACCGCCGCTCTACAACACTAAGGTTTTGTACAATGGCACTAATACATGATTTTGATTCTATGCCTCTGTTTATTCAACCAAGAATTGCATTAGCTTTTTGGGTTGCTGCCACACATGGCTGGCAATAACAGTGGCATCAGTGATGCCTGCATCAAGATTATAAAAATGTTATTTGGCAGAAAATGTGATCCAACTCAGAGAAAGAGGGTGCTTGATAGAATGACCATGCTGTCACACATAAATACTATTTTAAGATTTCATTTTGTGTGGTTGGGCAAGGCAGACCTGCCCAGGCTTGGTTATTGATAATACAAGCTTATTTAGGTGGATGTCAGAGAATTATTTTCATTCCCATAGCACTCCATAAAAATGCCTTTCTCATGATTTTTTCCCCATCAGTGTTTAAATCTGGCTAGACAGAAATTGTTGTGGGCCACCAGCAGCCAGCATAGCTGGTGGCAGACTCGGACAGTGAGGAGTCTGGGGAAGGCTCTGCGTCAGAGGCAGAGATGGGGCCAGGGCCATCTGATAGTTATCAGCTGCCTTCAGAGTCAAAGATCAGTGGGACAAAAGAACAGCTGGAGCCTGTTCCCAGTGTGTGCATGCACAGAGCTGCCAGGAGAAGGGAACAGCTGAGGAACAAGGGCTGACTCAGGAGTAAAGCCACAGGTGGACGGTGAATGGCCCCTCCCATAGGGAATAAAGAGGAGCGAAAGGGGAGTAGTGATTGCAGGAGACAATTAGTTCAATTCATTAGAGTGAAGATCTGTTCCTGACTTCTTGCCGAGTAATTGTTGCTACAATGTGGCACTTGGAAGCTATCGGCCTGGCAACTCTCCTAGCCTGATTTAGGTCTGTAGTTGTGAAATCCGGGACTTTGCTGGAGAGGAATTCATTTTAACCTCAATCAAAGGTTAACCGCTTCATCAGGATGAGGAGTCTGCTTCATGATCTTGGGAAGCTTAGGTCAGAACAGAAACGTTTGTTTTGAGGTTTGAATTACTTCTCCAAGATAGGGTGAACCAAATGGAGAACCCTCTCTGTCTTGCTGTGACAAAAAATTAAAAAGAGGGGAAAAAAATCTTCTTGCTCATACCAAGCCAAAACTATAATCAGCAGTTCAATCCCATTTCATTTCTACAGATGTTAAGCACTTTGGATCAAGCCAGAATATAGAAACGAAGCAAAGCAAGGATGCAGATAAAGGGGTAAACTGCACCCCTTAAATAATATATTCTCCGGGGCACAGTTTTTTTTCTTTTCCTACGCACCTACAGATAGATGCAGCTGGAAGGCTCCCCAGATCAGTTGGTTTTCTGTGCTGAGTCACTGTTTCAGAAAAAACACAAGCCATCTGCAAGGAGGCTCTTTTGTCCCAACCCTTTGTGAGCCTAACGTATCATTTGCTACAGCCACAAAAAAATTATAATATGTGAATTGGAAGCTGCCAGCTCTGGAGGGTATGTAAGACGCGGCTTTGTACTCAAGGTTTCCCTTAAGTATAATTCGCACTTTCTGCAGTTTCCGTAAACCTATAATAAAGACCCTGGCTTTAAGTTCTCCAATTGCAGGGTGGACCTACAGAGGAACAGAGCCGTTTATTTTCTTTATAACCCCCTATTTAGATTTCTTGCCCTGTGTAGGGCATGAGTGCTATGTGCGTACACTACAAAGAAGTACACTTAACGAAAGTCTAAGACTTTTATTGTTCCTACTAGCCCTCAACCTGTGCCGAAATATTTTGGTTTGTCCAGAGTCTGGGCTAGCACTTCAGGGCATCTTGGTTTGCAGCAAATCTAAAAACAATTCTTCCTCTTTCTCTTTCCCTCCTCCTCCTTTTCTTCTCCTCCTCGTCTTCCTCTTCTCCTCCTCCTCATCTTCCTCTTTTCCTCCTCCTCCCCATTCTTCTCCTCCTCCTCTCCTTCTTTCTCTCCTTCATCCCCCTTCTCCCCTTCATCCTCTTTCTCTTTCTCTTCCTATTCCTCTTCTTCCTCCCCTTCCTCCTCCTCCACCACTTCCTCTTCCTCTCTTCCTCCACTTCCCTTTCCTAGTCATCCTCCCTTGCCCCATTCTACTCTACTCTACTCTACTTCACTCCATTTGCTATTCTATTCTATTCTATTCTATTCTATTCTATTCTATTCTATTCTATCCTGAATCCTATCCTATCCTATTCTAATTCTATTCTATTCCATCGAGTCCTATCCTACTCCATTCTGTTCTGTCCTGTCCTGTCCTGTTCCATTCCATTGTATTCTAGGGAATCTTCTGCTAAGTCAAGCCAGGAGGTTGAACTAAGGGTTAAGAATTTGGAATCCATTATTTTCCACCAAGCTCAGTAAATGTGGGTTTGGATTTCTCCTGGTAGAACACTTTTTTTGTATGCTTGATTGAGCAGCTGAGGAAGAGTTTATCTCGAGAACCGAGTCCCCAGTTAAGTCTAATTTTCAGCATTTATTTTCCGGGATGTACAAAATTTACCATTCCAGGAATGAGACTTTCTTAGAAATTCATTCCATTTTCTCCTCAGATCAAGCCAATCCAGATCTTTTCAACCAGGACACCATGTTGGAGCTTCCAAGAATTTCATTTCAAGGAATGCAGATCCCCCCCACACCAAAACAAAAAACAAAAAACCCAAAACCCAAATAATAATGAAGGCACCTGAATAGAATCAAAAGAGGCCGGGCCAGAACTAAGCAAAGCTGTTTAAGTGGGGAATGGACAAGGGCCCACAGTGTGATTGTGTACACCAGAACAAAGGGTAACACATATAGCTTGCAAATGTCTCCTTAGAAAATTTTGAGGACTTGGGATGATCTCATCGCAGCCATACCAGAAGCAGTGAGATGGAGCTTCCTTAGATATCAGAATCAGAATACAGCTGGAAGGGTCCTTGGAGGTCTTCTACTCCAGCCCCCTGTTCAAGCAAGAGATCCTATTCCATTTCAGACAAGTGACTGTCGAGTTTCTTCTTAAAAACCTCCAGTGATGAAGCACCTACAACCTCTGAAGGCAACTTCTGTTCCGCTGGTTGATTGTCCTCAGTCTTATGAAGTTTCTCCTTAATTCCAGGTTGCTTCTCTCCTTGATGAGTTTCCATCCATTGCTTTTTGTCTTGCCTTCTGGTGCTTTGTAAAATAAGTTGACCCGCTTCCTCTTTATGCCAATCTCTCAAACACTGGAATACTGCTTTCATGTCCTCCCCTAGTCCTTCTTTTCTCTAGACTAACCAAACCCAATTTCTGCAACCGTTCTTCATATGTTTTGGTATCCAGGCTTTAATCATCTTAGCTAATAACATATATCCCATACTCCTGTGAGTCCCTTGGACTGCAAGACAATCAAACTAGTCAGTCCTAGAGGAGATCAACCCTGACTGCTCTTTAGAAGGTCAGATCCTGAAGAGGAAACTCAAAAGACTTTGGAAGAAAGGACTCACTGGAGAAGAGCTGATTGCTGGGGACGATTGAGGGCAATAGAAGAAGAATAGAATAGAATAGAATAGAATAGAATAGAATAGAATAGAATAGAATAGAATAGAATTCTTTATTGGACAAGTGTGATTGGACACACAAGGAATTTGTCTTTGGTGCAAATGCTCTCAGTGTACATAAAAGAAAAAATACATTCATCAAGAGTCAAGAATCATAAGGTACAACACTTAATGATAGTCATTGGGTACAAATAAGCAATCAAATCATACCAGGAAAGTCAATATAAGAAGGGGACAGCAGAGAAGGAGGTGGCTGGATAGTGGAATACTGAAGCAGTCGGCCTGAGCTTAAATGGACTCTGAAGGATGGTAGAAGACACGGAGGCCTGGAGGAACATTATCAATGGGATCGTGATGGGTCAGACACAACTTTGCAACTAACAACAAATCCCATTGCAATTCTTTTTTTTTTTTATAAAAGTTTTATTGATTTTAACGACAAACAGAAAACATATAAGACATAAAATATAACATAAAAAAAAATATATCATTCTTCATAAATTTACAATGTATCGGTTGGTTTACCATTTCCTTTTGTGCATCCATTTCATAGTCATCAAAATAATTATATTACATAATAACTCACATTATCAATCATTAGTAAAATATCCTACTATCATTATTAAACAATCATTTGACTGTAATTTTACTAATTCATACTTAAACGAGATAACTATAATTGAGTTAAATTATTTTATAACAAATCATAGAATCATACCAAATCTATCAATAAAATATTCTAAAAAATTATCAAAACCAAGAAAAATTATATATTCATTATTTCCTAAATTTCTAAATATTCTATTATTATATTGTATTATCTAACCATTGATAAAAAAGATCCCAAATTTCATAAAATTGTTTATCTTCTTGTTCTCTAATTTCAAATGTCAATCTACTCATTTCAGCACATTCCAATATTTTCTTAATAATTTCTTCCTCTAATGGTATTTTCTCACTCTTCCAATGTTTAGCAAATACAATCCTAGCTGCTGTTAATACATTTACAATCAAATACTTTAAGTTTTTATTATATATATCAGGTACGATTCCCAATAAAAAAATATCTGGTTTCAAATCTATGTGTTTCTTTGTCATTTTTTCCAGCCATATGCGAATTCTAGTCCAGTATTTCCTGGCCTCCTCACAAGTCCACCACATATGGTAATATGAACCAGGTATCTGATGACATTTCCAGCACTTTTCAGATTTATTCTTGAACATTCTTGCTATTCTTGTTGGGGGAAAGTGCCACCTGTAAAACATCTTATACAAATTTTCTTTATATGCTGTTGACATTGTCATTTTATAATTTTGTGACCACAATTTTTGCCATTTCTCTAAATCAATCCCATATCCAAAATTCTTCCCCCGAGCAATCATTGTTTCTTTAACTTGTTCTTCCTCTAATTTAATTTCCAACAAATAACTATGTAGTTTTTAAATCACTTTTTCATCAGTACCTGTCAAAATCCTATCCAAATCAGTCAATTTATCATAAAATCCTTCTATTTTAGAATCTTTAAGATACCTTGCATGTATTTGCGCATATGAAAACCAATTCATCTTTATACCTTGTTCTTCTAAATTTTGCATCGTTTTAAGTTCACCCTTTTCATCCAATATTTCCCCATATCTAACTGTTTGTTCCTTCTTATAAGTTGTAGGATACGAAAAAGCTTCAATAGTTGATAACCAAACTGGAATTTTCAAATAACATTGTTTCTTAATTTTCTCCCAATTCAACTATAACGATTCCCGTATATAATGCCTTCTGAAATAACCCTGTGATTTAGTTCCCTTATACCATAAAAAAGCATGCCAACCCAATAATAAATCATGACCTTCTAATGCCAACAATCTAGTCTTTCTTAACGTTATCCATTCTTTAACCCACATTAAGTTTGCAGCTTGATAATACAACTCCCAATTCGGAAGGCCAAATCTTCCTCTAATTCTAGCATCCTGTAAAAGTTTTAATTTTATTCTCGCTTTCTTGCCTTGCCATATATACTTCAACACAATTTTATTTAATTCTTCAAAGTAATCCTTACTTAACCTAATTGGTATTGTTTGGAACAAATATAAAATTCTGGGTAAAATATTCATCTTAATTGTTGAAATTCTACCTATCAATGATAATTGTAGGTTTTCCCATTTTTTCAGGTCGGATGCTATCTGCTGTTTAAGTTTAATATAGTTATTCTCTTTCAGTGTAGTACATCTTGACGTCAGATATATCCCCAAATATTTAACTTTGTTCGTAACTTGAATTTTCAATAAATCTGCCAGCTCTTTTCTTTGTCTTAATAATATGTTCTTTGTCAGAATCTTTGTTTTGTCTTTATTTATTTTCAAACCAGCCATCTCACCATACGTCTCTATCTTTTCCAATAGTTTTAAAGCTGTCTCTAAAGGGTCTTCCAAAATAAAGACCAAGTCATCCGCAAAGGCTTGCAATTTGAATTCCTCCTTTTTGACTTTCATTCCTTTTATGTTTATATCCTCTCTAATATTTCTATTTAAGACTTCCAAGGTCAATACAAATAACAAAGGAGATAATGGGCATCCTTGTCTTGTACCTTTTTTAATATTGATAGAGTCTGTGAATTCTCCATCTATCATTACTTTTGCCGTTTGCTTATAATATACGGCTTCTATTGCTTGGATAAATTTACTAGCAAAGCCCATCTGTTCCAATAGTAAGAACATAAATCTCCAATTCACATTATCAAATGCCTTTTGGGCATCTAAGAATATCAAAGCCATTTGTTTTTCCGGGTGCGCCTCATAATATTCCAATGTGTCCAGGATTACCCTCATATTGTCTTTAATCTGTGTCTTTGGTAAAAATCCATTCTGATCAGAGTGAATAAAGTTATTTAGATATTTTTTAAGCCTTTCTGCCAAGATTGAAGCAAAGATTTTATAGTCTGAATTCAATAAGGAAATAGGTCTATAGTTCTTAATTTGTAATGGATCAACCCCTTCTTTTGGAATAAGTGTAATATAAGCTTCTGACCATGTTTTAGGTATTTTCTTATTTATCATAACTTCATTCATGACTTCTAACCATGGAATGCTCAATGATTCTTGTAATGTTTTATAAAATTCTGCCAGGAAACCATCTGGTCCTGGTGCTTTTCCATTGTTCTGTCTGTTGAGTGCTTCGGTTAATTCCATCATTGTTATAGCACTTTCTAACATTTTCCAAGTTTCATCAGGTATCTTAGGTAGGTTAGCATTTTGTAAATACTGTTTAATTTTTTCCTCATCAAGATCCTCCTGTTTATATAATTGTCCATAAAAATCTCGAATGATTGCCTTTTTCTCCTTATTACCATAACAAATTTGACCATGATCATCTATTAACTGTGATATTTTCCTTGATTCTTTCTCTTTTCTCAACTTATATGCTAACCATCTACCTGGCCTATTTGCATCTTCAAAATAGTTCTGTTTAGCACTTCTAATTTTTTGTGCCAGTTCTTCTTTCTCTGCTTGATCCATTTTATGTTTAATTATGTCCATTTTAAGTTTGATATCTTTTTTCTGTGGCGTCTTCTGTAATTCTTTTTCCAGTTTTTTATGGTCATCTTCTAAAGCTTTAATCATTTGCCTCTTCCTAATGTTCTTTTTCTTTGTATAGTCAATTATTAATCCTCTTGCATATGCCTTCATTGTATCCCAAACATTCTGTATTGAAGTATCTTCTTTTTTGTTTTCATTAAAGAAGAAGCCCAATTCTTTTGCCATCCATTGTGTAAAATCTTTTTCCTTTAGAATAGTATTGTTTAATGTCCATCTATATCTTCTTTTTTGTCCTTTCCATTTAATTGTCATTGGATTATGGTCTGCCCATGTACTTGTTTCGATATTTATTTCTTGTATATTAGATAATAATTCTGTTGATGTCCAAATCATATCTATTTTGGACCACGATAAATACCTGTTTGAATAAAAAGTATATTGTTGAGTTTTAGCATTTCTTTCTCTCCATATATCTTTTAAATTTAGTTCATCTGTCATTTTGAAAAAGGATTTAGGGAGAGTTTTCCTATTTTGTCGTGTTGTTTTTACTGTGTAGTCCAGTTTATTGTCTACAATTCCATTGAAGTCCCCCATCATAAATATATTAACATAGTCCAGTTCAATTATTTTCATATATAATTTTTTATAAAATTCTTCTTGTTTATCATTCGGGGCATAAATTGCAACCAAGAGTGTTTTTATATTATTATCCACTATTTCCACTATTAATACTCTTCCGTCTTCATCAGTATAAATCAGTTTGGCTGGAGTGGTTTCTTTGATGTACAAAACCACTCCTTTTTTCTTACAATAAGTCAGAGAAGTAAATATTTTCTCTAACTTTGGTCATATCAATAATTGTTCATGTTGTTTTTTAATGTGTACTTCTTGTAAACAAATTATATCAAATTTTAGCTTTTCTAATTTGTAAAAAGTTTTCTTTCTTTTGATAGCTGAATTCAGTCCATTTATATTCATGGAAATCAGTTTTTTTTCCCCCATGGTTATGCTTTATATTTAGGTCTAACAGCTCTCGTGGATCTTATTTCATGTTATTCTTTGATCTCCATTTGTCCACCTATTGCACCTTCTTCTTTTTCCATCTCCATTTGGTCCTCTTCAAATTCAGTTAAAATCTTTTCTTTTTCTATCTCCATTTCTCTTCTTTCAAAAAATTCCTTATAGAATATTTCTGCTTTCACAATTGAATCAATTCTGTGTCTCTGTTCTTGCCATATTAACATTAATCCTTCTGGAATCAGCCATCTATAGTTCACCTCTTTTTTCAATAGCATTTTGGTCAAAAGTCGATACTCTCTTCTAATCTCTCTCACTTTTCTAGGTACTTGTTTTAAGACCAGGATCTCTTTGCCTTTGTATTTCAACCCCTTCTCTCTTACCACTTGTAATATTTGGTTTTTAATAGTTTTTTTGGTGAATCTAACATGGACCTCTCTTGGTAGTTGGTTCCTCGTCGCATATCTTGTGAAGACTTGATATGTCTCATCTACTCCATCCATCATCTTTTCCTCTGTTATTTCCAAGACTCCAGCCAGAATTTCAATCATTACTGCCGCCAAGTTTTGTCCTTTTCCTTCCTCAATATTTTGAAATCTAAGATAAAATTCTGACCTGTCCATCTCCCACTTCAACATCCCACTTTTTTCTTGTTCGACCATTGTTAATCTGTTATCGATATTTCCAATTGTATCATCTCTTTGCTTGTCTTTCTCTTCTATTTTTTGGATTCTCTCATCATGTTTCACCATCATTTGTTGAAAATTTTCAAATTTCTCATCCATCTTTCCAATTCTTTGGTCAATACTCTCCATTCTTTGTTCAATACTCATTTTAAGTTCTTGTATTCCTTGCATAACCATCGTTAAATCCACTTGCACTTTATCTTGCTTCACCATTGTTGAGAGTCGTCCTCCAGATGACAGGGAGACAGGAGCAGAAGTTGAGATGCCCGAAGGTAAAATTTTCTTACTCATTTCGATAACTCGGGGTCTTCCAGGTCTTTTAATCCAATTAGTGAGGTAGCCAATTATAATCCAATTTAGAAAAAGGAAAACACCATAAAAAACAAAAAACAAAACCAATAATAAGTAAAAAGCCCAAAATTAAAAAGAAAAAATTCTTCAGGTTCTTCAAGACCTTAATCCAATTGTGAAATATGCAAATATAATTCAAAAGTAAAAATTAAAAAATGAAGAGAAAAAAAGAAACAAAATAAAGCCCAATAATATCAAAAAGTAATAAGCAAAGAAAAAGGAAAAGAAAAACAGAAAAAGAAAAAGAGAGTTCTTCAGGTTCTTCCCTCCTTAATCCAATTGAAAGACCTCAGAAAATGAAAAAAAGCCATAAAAATAAGTCAAAAATAGAAATCAAAAGGCAGACATCCCTATGAAAAAAAGAAAAAAGCGAAAAAAGAATTTGAGGCTTCCCCTTTAAAAAAAAATAAAAATGAGATATAATAAAAAATAAATATATCAATATTACAAAATGGTGTGGGGTTGGAGGGGAGGGATGAAACAATTAATAAGGAGTTAAAAAAAAAAAACCGCACACTGCCTTTTATTTATCCAAGGCTCTTATTTGGCTTCTCCACAAATTTCAAAGCCAAACTTCAGATATTCATTTAATAATAGAAGTTCCAAAGAGCACCTGTGTAAACATCCTCCAGTACTCTTCCCTCTATCTTGTCATTTCCAGTAGCCTTGAGAAAAGTTTTTCAAACAAAAATTTTTCAACTTCAAACAGAGTATTTTTCAACTTCAAACAGAATATTTTCAAGCCTCTAATTGGCAGTGTTACAAAGTTTCTTCAAACCACCCCCCCTTCTTCCCCCCTGAAAAAAGCCTAAAAAGAGAAAAAAAAGTATATATGTATATTTATGTATATTAAAAAAAATATTAAAGGGGGCCTCTATTTTAAAAAATATAAACAGTCAGAAAGGAGAAGAGAGAGCAAGTAAATATAAAAATGTAAAAGAAAAAAAAACAGTCTGATTAACTAGATCGCAATAGAAATTCAGTAAAGAAAAAAAAAAAGTAAAAATAAAAAGCCAAGCCTCACTTTGACATTACAAAAAAAATTGCTGTTGAATCAAATTTTGTCAATAAGTTTACAGATTTCTTCTCATATTAGAGTGTTCTTAAGTCCCAAGCAAAAAAAAAGATCCTCACCAGCCGATACATTTCTTTCTATCCCGTTCTTCCGGAGCTGTCCCAGCATCAGCAGCCTAATGGCTGCCTCTCCGCCATTGGCAAAAGGGCTTCTTCTGGATTGACCAGGGACTTGCGATGTCCCCGGAATCTACAGAACGCGCCCCTTACTGTCCCCGTCACTACGAGATGATTTAGGCGAAGATATCAGCTGTGATCTCGGAGCCCCGAGATCACAGCTGTATCGCGGCGATGAAGCTCCGCCTTCCCCATTGCAATTCTGTGGTTCCATATTATGGTGATCTTATTATGTTTTTATCTTAATTCAATATTTTATCTTGTCTATTGTATTGTCCACACACTTTACATATATGTATTTGCTGATGCTTTATTTAAACTTATATTTGTGTTTGAACATATAATGTGTCTATGGAGATCTTCAATCATCCAGGTCATGGTTGTCCCAAAGTTTTGCTTTTTCAAAAGACAACTGGATTTTCTGGGTTTTTGTTTTCACTTGGAAACATTTCACTTCTCATCCAAAAATGCTTCTTCAGCACAGAACCAAACCGAAATCTCTTCCGTTATTCTGTTTTTCTGTTCACTCAGTTGTATAAGTTTAAAACTAGCCTCCTATTTTATTTATACTATCATTTTGTCCAAGGACTCAAGGTCAGGAAATCTTCAAGAACTAAGTGGTCCAGTTGTTGTTCAGCATTTTAACAACCCACTGCTCTCTTCAAACTTTGCACATAACTGTGATTACCAGTTTGAAAGTCCATAACATTTAGCTTTCTCTTTTTCTTTCCCCCTTAAATTTCTAAAAGTAACCTTCGCTTGCTATGCAAAGCAAACAATTTTAAGAATAGAGTCTATAGCTTTGCTGTAGATCAACATGACTCAGGGTGACTCAACAAGGGAGACAATCTATATTTTCTTTCCAAAGATTTTCATCAGTGATTTCTCTGCCAGCTTCAATTGTTCGTTCATGGTGGAATACATATTTCAAAACTAAAGCTTACAAAAGAGACGAACTCTTAGAAAATGTGATATGCCCACACCAAGAAAATTAGGGAAAGCAGTGGGATTTTCTGGCCAGTTCTTCAATCATATGGACCAGTTTTGCTGGAGTGGAGAACCTTCCCTTCCTCTTTGTTAGACCCCTGTGCCCCAGGGGTAACGTAGTAATCAGCTGCCAAAGGTGCCTTTTTTTTTTTCAGGAGGCAACTGGACTTTCTTGTTCTTCTTTGAAGACGTTTCGCTTCTCATCCAAGAAGCTTCTTCAGCTCTGAATGGGTGGTGGGGAATGGAGGGATTTATATTCCTTGTAGACAGCTGGTCATTTGCATCCTTTTGGAGAGTCATTGAGGCCACTTGGGAGGTTTATTTGTGACTGGATGGTGGGGGATGAACAGATTTATGTTCCTTGCAGACAGTTGGTCATTTGCATTTTTAGAGCATGATTGAGGCCACTTGGAAGTTTATCTATGTCCCCAAGGGTCACCTGAGTCATCCCAATGGGTGTGGAGCCTTCTTGGCTGCAGGATGTTTTCTACTCTGTGTCCCTTCACTGTTGAAGACAGATGCAGGTTGTTGGGGATAAGTCTATGCTGTCTGCATCTCAAACTGAAGCGCAAATGGTTCCTATAATCTGCATTTTTTTCTGGAAAATCCATTCATGCTCCCATACCATAAAAAAGGTGTTTCATCCCAAAGTGTATATTTAAAAGTCTGTAGAGATTCTCATTCATCCAGGTCTTGGTTGTCCAGTGGAAGGATTTATATTCCTTGCAGATCACTGGTCATTTGTGTTCTTTTAGAGAGTCATTGAGGCCACTTGGAGGTTTATGTGCATCCTCAGGATAGTGCAAATATGTGTGGAGCCTTCTTGGCTGCAGGATGTTTTCTGCCCTGTGTAATCAGCTGCCACATCTGCCAGAGATTGAAGGAGAAGGAGACAGTAATGAGTCTTGGTATGGGTGAGAACTTGACTGGAAGGCAACAGACACTCCCAGGAACAAATGCAAGAGTGAAATAGGAAATGCCTGGAAAACAGTGCAGAGGGATGATGAAAGGAGGGAAACTCCATCCAGATCAGTTTGTAATGGCCAATAGAACTTGGCAGGTCTCCACTCTTTGCAGTTTCATTGACCGCAGTGGCAAAGAGCCTTGTAGATTGTTTGCACAACATTTGTTTTTTTTCCTGTTCACCATTGTTTTTCTTCCATTAACGCTTAAAATATGTCCTCGCAATATTTTTAAAGCAAATTAGTATGGAGATTTTTCTAAGAGCTATTTTGGGACTTTACCATTTCTAGATATCCTGTCTCTCAACCCTTTTTAATTAAGGCATCTTATGATTCAGTTTGCTATGAATTTTATGAAAACTTCCTGCCAGGAAGTCTCCTGACAAAATAGACTAATTATAAATGGTTCCACTCAATTATGGAAAATTATCACTGATCTTGTTAGGGTGCATTAAAATGCCTCTAAGAGGCCATAGTTTGACTTTACATCTTATGCTTAATTAGAACCAATTAAAGTTCCTTAAAAAAGCAGAAGCAAAACAATTTTTTCACAACACAACAAAGAGTGTTTCTGATTTTTGAACATCTCACGATCCTCATCTGAGGTGGGATTGTGAGAGAGACATTTTGCAAATAGTATGAGGAAGCTACTTCCAGATGGCTAAAAAGAATTAAAGTTGTTTGTTCTGTCCCCTCATTTGAATTCTTGAGTTCCCCGCGCTTTGATTGGCCAAAGCGCGGGGCGATCGGATTGGCTAGGCGAGCCACGCCGATTGGCTCGCTGAAAATCTCCCGCGATTGGTCAATTCGAATCACAGGAGATTCAAAGCGGTACCATTGGCCGCGGCCACCATGGCTTGGAAATAAAAAGCCGCGAAGTTTTCCTTTAGCCCCAGTTTGGTTCCTGACTAAATAAAAGAGCTTGATACTAAGTCACCGACTCCTGGCTTCCTTCCACGTGGACTTAACATTGTTAATTAAATATTAAAGGCCTAAATTTATATATTGTCTGAAGAGTTGAAGGCCAAAGTTGGATAATGTTTCAAAATGTCCCTCTTAAGAAGTGGCAACCACTGGTATGCATACTAGGTAGTACATAATGCACATTCAGTGGCCACAAACTGGAATTTCTCCAGAAAAAAAAACCATTTCAACTAGATCATTTTGATGTCTGATTTTAAGGTCTTTATATTGTGGTTTTAAAAAGTGGAACCAAAAACATAACAATGATGAAACTGCAAAAATTATATTCATGCTATATTGATAATATTACTAAAACAAGGAGACTGAATATGTAGGAAAAGGAGAGGCAGAGACTGGAGGTGGAATCAAGAGAGCAATTAGCCTAGAGTCATTACATAACCACAAGCCCTCCAGGCACATATCTCAGAAACATTGAGATTTGTTTTCAACAATAAAAAATTAAGACATTAAAAATAAACAATTGTAAATAATATATATGATTGTAAATGAACCATGATATTTTATTCATATATGTTGTCAGTATTTAAAAGTTTTTTTTAACCATGTAGCATTATTATAATTACTGTAAATTCATATAACAGTCCACCAGGATGTATATTCAGTAAAATTCCAAAAGTTAAATAACATTCTCTTATTCTAATCCTGCAAAACATGTAAATCGGTTCATTTAATACTAAGCGTTCCCATGATTTTCTTTAAAAAACAGTCCTATTTCTTTAGCAAGCATTCTGAGAATATCTAGGAATAAGAAAATAAAGGAAATATAAGGAAGGAAAAGGAATAGGTTGGATATAAAGGAAAAGGAAAAGATTGTTAGCTAAAATTAAGGAATATAAGAATATGTGTTCTGCTAATGTAAATAATTCATTGTGTTTATTTTAAACAATGAATATTTAAATAAGGATCTTCCAGCATTAGCAATAGTAATTCAAATCTAACTGTCCAAACGTTTATTTTTGTCCAAGGGCTGCCCAGCCATATGGCAGAAATGTCCAAACTGAGTAATAAATATTAATATATTGTTGATCAGCATAATATGCATATTCTATAATGACATGCAACAATCATAAGCTTCAATTATAAATTTGTTCTTTTTCTTTATGGGTATGTTTTTGTCTCAAAAGCGGTTCACTTTCTTATACTTTCTTTCCCTTTGTCTGAAGTTTGGTTATATTTGCTCTATTGGGAAGAAAATTTCATGGCTAGAAGAAGAAATAATACTTCTCTTCTTTTATAATTTAGGGTTGAGAAATTTTTAAGGACTGTCACTGTAAATTTAGAACTCTGCATAGAATAGGAAGGGACCTTGGAGGTCTTCTAATCCAATCCCCTGCTTAAGCAGGAAAGCCTACACCATTTCAGACAAATGGCTGTCCAATCTCCTTTTAAAAACTCCCAGTGTTGAAGCATTCACATCTTCTGGAGGCAAGTTGTTCCACTGGTTAATTGTTCTCTCTGTTAGGAAGTTTCTCCTTGATTCCAGGTTGCTTCTCTCCTTGATGAGTTTCCATTCCATGGCTTCTTGTCCTGGTGCCTTGGAGAATAATTTGACCCCCCCCCTCTTCTTTGGGGCAGCCCCTCAAATATTGGAAGACTGCTATCGTGTCACCCCCAGCCAGAGGTGGGCTTCAAAAATTTCAGCAACAGGCTCTCGGTTGCTGGATGGGCAGTGCCATGGTGGGCGTGGCCTAGTTGGCCTCCTGCATCATGGGAGGGGGGGCATTTTCACCTTCCGCAGGCTCCAGAGGCTTTCTGCAAGCCTCTAGGAAGGTAAAGAGTGCTTCTCCCGGGCTCTGGAGGCCCTCCGGAGGCTGGAAACGGGCCTGTTTTCAGACTTCCAAAGCTTCCAGGAAGCCCATTTTCTCCCGCTCCTCAAGCCTCTGCATGGGCCCTGCATTTACCTCACATCCAAAATGGGCCGCGTGGAGACTCCTGGGAGGGAAGGGGTGGGGTGGGGTGGACAGGGCCAGCCTGGGTGGAATTTGGTGGTTCACTGAACTAGCCATAATGTTAGCAGCCCACCCCTGCCCCTAGCCATGTAATATTCACAAAAGATGCCCATCTCAGAATGTGCTGAGATGGATAAATTGGCACTTAAGATAAAAGGAAAGGAAGAAACAGAACGTTTTTTTAAACATATGGTTTATTCTACCAATGGTTAACTGACAGAAACAGAGGTTAGAAACTCAATAGAAATCTAAAAAGATAATACAAATTTGTGTTGGAAATTTTGCAAGATGGAAAAACTAATGGTATTATTATGTTGTGATATGTTTATGAAGATTATTAGTATGACTTTGGTTATTGTTGTATCTTTACTTAAAATTAATTGTGCCCAGACAATACGCTGTTCAGACAGACATGGAATTTGTTAAATCAATATATATGTAAATAAACATGTGTGTGTATGTGTGTTTTGTGTGTGTGTGTTCCAGCATAATGCCTGGAATTCCTTGAGCAATTTCAACCAAACTTGGTCTACAGATGACACCCTCTGGAAACAAATACTGTGGGGCGGGGGGTAAGAAACCCCAACACCCCTCGGGGGGGTGGTGTATGCCTTAAAATGGCTTCTACTGTACAGCACAATGGGCTTGCCATGGTAACGGATTCACAATACTCCAGTTCTCCACAAGGGGGCTCCCTCTCAGCCCTCCAAGAAAATGTCAGATGATTGGCCAAATGCAATAAAAAGAATGAAACACCAGCATAGACAACAAACTCCTGAGGAGAGGAATAGACCATTTGTGATGCTATGCGAGAGACAGTACAACAGTGTGAGTCCCAACTACAGGGTTTTCTTGTCTAATGCAGGATTAGGATAAATAAATACCTGGGCAATGCCGCATTATTGGCTAGTAAAACATATGCTAAAAAAAAAGATGTCCAACTCAGATCAATATTTTGCAATATTACTTCAAGGTGCAGAACTCATTGGAAGCAAAAAAAAAAAAAATCTGCTTGCACTGAACTGTTTACAATGGTTGCCTGCAAATTATGAGGCATTTGAGAAGCACATTTCTTACAGCAGAATTATCTTGGTGGCACTGACATGCAATTGTAGCAAAGGGCTTTTTAAACATGAAATAGGAAACTCAACATTCTGGTTCAAGTTTCACAGTATGCTAACTAATCAGAAAGAAAACCAGAGTAGTGCTCATTATTATTTTATGTATTTGCTGTAGTGTTAAAGTGGTACTGTTGAGAATTCTTGCATTGATGGAAACTAAAACAAAAGATCTAAGAAGGTCTTTATTTTTCCAATGCCTTTCCTTGGAACTATGGTTTTGGTTTTTGGTTCCTACTCCTAAGGGAAAGATCTTATTTTATCTAGAACTTAATGGATATGTTAATTAGGATAAATATGGATTCTTCAAATATCTTTCTCGTGGATGCTCCATCAATGGGGATTTTCAAAAACAACTCGATAAGAGAACGACAGAAGGACTGAAATGGAAGGGACTTTGGAGGTCTTCTAGTCCAACCCCCTTCTCAGGCAGGAAACCCCATACCATTTGAGACAAATGGCTGTCCAATCTTTTCTTAAAAACCTCCAGTGTTGGAGCATCCACAACTTCTGGAGGCAAGCAGTTCCACTGATTAATTGTTCTCACTATCAGGAAATTTCTCCTTAGTTCTAGGTTGCTTCTCTCCTTGATTAGTTTCTACCCATAACTACTGCAATAGGTTAGTATGAGGTTAGTATGCTCAGAGGGTTAGACTTGAAGACCTCCAAGGTTCCTTCCAGCACTATGATTCCATGTTCTTTGTAATCATCAGAATCCAAGTATCTTTAAGCAGAGAACAGACCTTGAAAATATATTTTAATATATATCATCTGATAGATATGTACATAGAACAAATCCGTAGCCGCCATCTACTTACTAATAGAAACCCAAATGCTCAGCCATCTCCCACCACAGGAATAACTTCTCGGTAAAATATATCCTTGTCACTAAAATCATCTTGGGATCTTGAGCCACCTGGAACTTAAGAAATCCTCTATGGGGCTCATAAGTGTCCTCTTCTAACAATTACTATTGCCTGGCTCATTATCTTGTCAGTAATTGTCCTGTGTAACTGCCAAGAGGAAGAATGATCCCCATCCACTGAGGAGGCAGGGAGATGTTTGTATAAGTTGCTCATGCATTTCCCATCCAAGAAGCTTCTTCAGTTTCTTGGATGGGATTGTGCACTCCAGAAGATGGAAATATAGGAATGATAGGGTAAGCAAGCAGGGGCAGCTGATCATCGGATCCACTGGTTCACTAGAACCGGTCCAAACCAGCAGTAGCCCACCATTGTCAAAGAGGGGGAAACTGGAGGTGTAATGAAAAGAGGAATCAGCCTGGAATCCCTACACAGTCACAAGCAGACTAAGTCTCGAACTCCCTTTGAATTCCATTGCTAGCTTCAAGGATGTGCTGACCATTAGTTGTGCTGACCATTAGTAGAATATAAGCATGAGTAGCAATAAAACAGTTTAATTGGAACTTCATGTGTGCACTTGGACTTTCACACAGTAAGGTAAAGGTTCCTTTCGCACATACGTGCTAGTCGTTTCTCATCTCCATTACAAAGCCAAAGAGCCAGCACTGTCGGAAGGTCATGTGGCAGGCATGACTAAATGCCGAAGGTGCACAGAACGCTGTTACTTTCCCACCAAAGGGGTCCCTTTTTTTCTATTTGCATTTTTTAGGTGCTTTCGAACTGCTAGATTGGCAGAAGCTGGGACAAGGAATGGGAGCTCACTCCATCATGTGGTGCTAGGGATTTGAACCGCTGAACTGCCGACCTTTCTGATTGACAAGCTCAGCATCTTAGACCCTGAGCCACCACATCCATTCACATAGTACATTGATTTTAATGTAATAGAAGAGCAAAGATAGGGTGTGAGAAGCGGAGAGAACTGAATGGAAAAGAGGGGGGAAAAGTCAGAGAGAGCTGGAAGAGTAAACAGGGGAAAGAAAAATGAGATGCTGAAGAAAGAACTGGATTACAACATGAAAGGATAAAACAGACATTTCTGCAATTAAGGTGGAAACTACGTTTTCCTAAGCAGGAGCAATGAAAGGAAAGGATGTAGTTTCCCAAAATTGTAGGAGCTAAGAACACTCGGTATTCTGTTGGCATTGTGGTTGCAATGCTTTCATACTGTTTCTGTGGCAACGGTGATGGTTTTTTTCCTGGCATGCTCTCTAATGTGAAAGTCTAACTCATGTTACTACCGAAAAAAATATGCACTCCAACTGCTGGCAGGGCTGATGTGTGCAAATATGAACTACTTTCCTTTTTAGACAAATTAGTGGAAAGCACCCCTATTTTAAAAACAGGGACAAGTGTCATTTCCTGTTGTGACCCACGGTCTTTTCCAACAAATCAAACACAATCCAAAAGGAACAGAAACCTTGTAATGCTTTTGCAAAATAATTAGCTGTGATAAGCACAAGCCTTGCCAAACTGCGTGAGACTTGCCAAAAGATAACAGACAAGAAATAATTTGCAATACAGGAATCTTCAAATACAAACTCAGGATACTGGAATGTCCACGAGGCTAGAGTTTCAAAATGTCTTTGCCTTCTGCAAAGTACGTTCCTTTCACAGCTGGCTTTTATCTTCTTGAAGGAAGGGCCATTACCTTGCAGCCTTACTCCCAAGTCACCCGTGCTGTTGTAGCTGCTCTTTCCTCCAAGCAATCCTGCGTGCACATGTGCTTGGCACAGGCTCCTCGGGAACCTCCTCATCACTGCTGCCAGCCCCCACAATCTCTGAAGGCAGCAGTCCGCTCCCAAATGGTCCTGGGCCCTCATCTGAGTCCTCGCTCTCCTCAGCTGTCCACACCTGCTGCCGGCTAATCACAACATTTCCCCTGCCAGTGCATCTAAGAGTTGTCCTGTGGGATTTGAGATGGAATTTATCCTCCTGGCCCAGCCATGAGACTTTTAGAATGAAAAAGAAAGCAAATATGTAGACATTCAACCAAACCATTTAGTAATTGCAATTATAAGTGACATGTGTCTATGGAGATTCTCAGTCATCCAGTTGTGGTTGATCCAAAGGTGCTTTTTTCAAGAGGTAACTGGACCTTCTGGGTTTTTTTAAAAAATGTTTCTCCTCTCACCCAAGAAGCTTTTTCAGCTCTGTCTGGATGATAGGGAATGGAAGAATTTATATTCCTTGCAGACAGCTGGTCATTTGCATCTTTTTAGAGCAGGGGTCTTCAAACTTGACAGTTTTAAGACTTGTGGACTTCAACTCCCAGAATTCCCCCTCCAGTCATGTTAACTCCAAATCTGGGAGTTGAAGTCCACAAGTCTTAAACTTGCCAAGTTTGAAGACCCTTGTTTTAGACAGTTGTTGAGGCCACTTAGAGATTTGTCTGTGTCTTTATCTGTGTCCTTGGGGGTCACCTGAGTAGTGCAAATGGATCTGGATCTTTCTTGGAACTGCTGAAAGGACTGTGTTGTAGACTGGAGATAGATGGTATCATATCCCTCTCCTTCTGTTGAGAGAAGGCTGTTCAATTTGGACATAGATGGCCTCTTTGACCTCTCTTTCAAACCATTACTGCTTCCCTAAATCCCAAAGGTGCTTTTTTCCAGAGGCAATTGGAATTTCTGCTTTTTATTTGAAGAGGTTTCACTTCTGACCCAAGAAGCTTCTTCAGCTCTGACTGGATAGTGGAGAATGAAAAGATTTATACTCCTTGTAGACAAAGCTGGTCATTTGCATCCTTTTAGAGAGTCATTGAGGCCACTTGGAGGTTTGTCTGTGTCCTCAGAGTCATCTGAGTGGTGCAAATGGGAGTGGAGCATTCTTCTAACATCTGAAAGGACTGTTTGGAGCCATGCTTTCTGCTGTATATTTCCTCCCTGTGTCCCTTCACTGATGGACACAAGTGCAGGCTGTTGGGGTTGAACCTGGGTTGTCTCAGCCATTCCAAGAAGACTCCACGCCCATTTGCACCACTGAGGTGACCCTGAGGACACAGATAAACTTCCAAGTGGCCTCAATGACTCATTAGGAGGATGCAAATGACCAGCTGTCTGCAAGGAGTATAAATCCTTCCATTCCCCATTATCCTTCTTGGATGGGAAGTGAAATGTCTTCAAAGAAAACCAAAGAAAGTTCAATTACTTCTTGAAAAAAAGCTCCTGTGGAACCATCTTGTACATATGAACGTAAACATAAATCTAACACTGGCACATCTAATAACTTTTCAAACCCTGGGCTTCTCAGTGGAGTTACTTTGGCTGCTAGACATTTCAAGGTCATGATAATTAAGTGTTCAGCTTCCGAGCATACCTAGGCAGAAGTCTTATACTTGAGATCAATCATCATGCTTGATTTATTTGGACGGCTTTCTACCTGTTCCCTAGGAAATAGAGTTGTCTTTCAGATCATGTTACAAGGCAAGAGAAATGCCAAAACTAGGGCAGTCCCTCAAACCTGAGCTTCAGTAGCTTTGCAATTGGGGAAATTGCCAAATTACACGTAGAGTGCCCCAAGCAGACTCAACCCAGTCTAAAGGAGAAACATAACATTGCTCTGGAACAATATCTCCGTTCTGCATCAGTGAATAACACAAGTCTTATGGATGCATTGGGAAGTAGTCTTCCATAAATTAATGTTGGTGTCATGTTCTGTTCAGTGATACTGAAGGATTTAGGGATGGGTTTTCTAAACGTTGTGTATTACAGATTAAAAACAGAAAGAATAACAGAGTGGGAAGAGACCTGGTAGGTCATCTAGTCCAACCCACCACCTAAGCAGGAGACCCTACACCATTTCTGGCAGATGGCAGTCCAGTATCTTCTTGAAAGCTTCCATTGACGGGAGCACCCACAACTTCTGAAGGCAACTTCTGTTCCATGGGTTGATTGTTCTCACTGTCAGAAAGTTTCTCCTTATTTCCAGGTTCTCCTCGTTCAGTTTCCATCCATTATTCCTTGGCTGAAACTGTGAGGACTTCTTTGACCATGAAAAATCCTTGGATTCACGAGAAAAAAAATGAATAAAGCAGGAGCAAAAGCAGTACAGGTAGTCTTCAACTTACAACAATTCATTTAGTGACTGTTCAAAGTGACAATGACTTACAACCGTATTTCACAGTTGCGACCTTTGCAATTTCTGTGTACTTCAGAGAACCCCCAAATCCTACTCCTGGCTGGCCCCGCCCACCCGACCCCACCCTGCCCTCCAAAGGAATCCCCACATGGCCTGTTTTGGATGCAGGTAAGTGCAAGGAGTGTGCGGAAGCTCAGGGAGTGTGAAAAACGGGTCTCTGGAAGTTCAAGAAGGCCAGAAATGGGCCCATTTCCAGCTTCCAGAGAGCCTCTGGAGCCCAGGGAGGCCATTTTTGCCCTCCTGGAGGCTTGAGGGAATCCTCTAGAGTCTGGGGAGGACAAAAAGACCCCCCCACACACCATGGTGCAGGAGACCACCCACCATGGCCACGCCCACCCAGCTTCCGGGCAGAGCACCCATTGCTAAAAATTTTGAAGCCCACCCTTGCACAAAATCCCCTTTTGCGACCTTCTGACAAGGAACGTCAACGGGGCAAACCAGATTCACTTAACAACCAGGTTGCTAACTGACCAACGGCATCAATTCCCTGGACAATCATGGCAAGAAAAGTCCTAAAAATGTGGCCTAACTCGCTTAACCAATGTCTCTCTTAGCAGCAGAAGTTCTGGGCCCAGTTGTGATCATAAGTCAAGGGCAACTGTAATATGTTTTAATTAACATACCTGCAGAGAGAGATGCTCAGAGTTATGCCTATAAATAGGACATTGTTTTTTTTTCCACTAAAAGAGAAAAAACATGGATTGTTATCTCTCACAATAGGAAGCTTAATTCTTTTACTTTGGTCAACCGAGCTGAAAATTAGCAGGTATGTCAATGCCATAAAACATCTATTGTAGGTGTGAGCGTACGAACTTGTTTATATTTTTGAGGTATCCATGTGTTGTGTTCCAAGGCAAGAATAAAAGCAAGGTGATGTATTGGTTGCTTTTCCATTTTTGAAGCAGAGCAAGTCAAAATGTGGACAAAAGGAAAGGTCAAAGCTTATTTTAGACATTTCATAATGAAAGTGACACTTGTCATTGTCCAACTGAAAAGAGGCCGGCATTGTAAGTCATCCATGACTCATCCCTTGATGGATTAAGGAACATGGGCTTTTTGTAGGGAGTTGGGGAAGATGGAGAAAGAATGACCTGTGGATGATGTCATCACACAGATGATGTTCTGAAAGGTCCTTGGTGGTCTCTGAGCTTGCTTGTTTCATGATCCTACTAGGTAACTTCATCAGTGCTAGAAGGGAGTGGGATTTGTGGAATGGAGAAGAAGAAGAAAAGGAGGACTATAGGGTCCTTGGGGTTCTCTGAGCTTGGTTGTTTTCTTGCAGATATTTCATGATCCTACTAGGCAACATCATCAATGCTAGAAGGAAGTGGGATTTGTGGAATGGAGAAGAAGGACTGTGTTGTCTGAGCTTGGCTATTTTCTTGCAGACGTTTCATGACCCAACTAGGTAACATCATCAGTGCTAGAAGGGAGTGGGTTTGTGGAATGGAGGAGAAGGAGAGGAGGAGGACTGTGCTTCCTGAACTGAGGTTTTAAACAGAATGAGGGAGTTGGACTAGAAGACCTCCAAGGTCCCTTCCGACTCTGTTTATCATATAATCCTGTAATTTTGTAGACTGGGAAAATATGTAAAACTTCTCTTCAAATGTAATTGATTGACATAGTTTATTTTCCCAGGTTACCACTTCTTATTGTTATCTTTATTGTTATTAACTGGTTTTAATCCTGTAATCATCCCTTACAATTGGATCATTGGTAGGTGACCTTGGAAATTATAACCAGGCAACCGTCAGCTAAGCAAACCACAGGGTGGGGTTCAGATACCTGTGTTTCCCCCAAAATAAGATCCTGTCTTATATTTTTTGCCATCAAAAAAGGTACCAGGTCTTATTTTCAGGGGAAGTCATCCAACAAATAACCTCACTTGCACATGTCACCCCAGGCCTCCTTTTTGCTGTCAGAGAACTTCGGGTACTTCTTCTTCTGCAGCCAGCAAGGCTTTCCTGAAGGCCTCTGCAGCCAAGAACAGAGTTCAGGATCAATCCGGAGCTTTGTTATCAGCTCCAGAGGCCTCCAGGAAAGCCTTGCCAGCCTTGCCGACTACAGAAGAAATGGACCAGCAAGGCAGGTGTCAGGGTGTGCGAGGCCTGGCTGCAACTGTCCAAAGATAAGTAGTAGGGCAGCTTCAACCCTCCATCCCCACCCTAGCTTAACTTTTACCTGTCCACTCTGGAGTGGGCGGGATCTTAATTAGGGCTTATTTTGGGGGTAGGGCTTATATTGGGCGCATGTATAAAAATCAAGCTAGGACTTACTTTCAGGGTAGGTCGTATTTTAGGGGAAACATAATAGTAGATATAGAGCTTCATGAATATCTCAGTTTGTGGTTTACCAGACCATATTATATATGTTTTGTTTTGTTCTCATTTGGACATGCTCCCAATCTATTGCATTTCTGAAAGGCATTTTTCTTTCCTTTTGAATGCTAAAAACACTCAGGTGTGTTTATCAAAACATCAGAGCATTTTGATTCCTGAATTTCTAGGAACAATTTAAAATGTGCTCATGTGACACAGTTCCTGAATTTCCTGGGACTGTCATTTAATACGTTTCTCATGTTTCTTGGAACTGTTGCATAATAATTGTGATTAGATGATAATCCTAAGAGATAATGGCTAGAAGAACACACTTTATATATTGTGATGGTGCTGTAAACATACCTACATTTTCTTTCTTTTTCTTTTTTAAGGAAATAACTTCTGGCTACCTTGTGCAGTTTCCAATAAAAAATTAAATTGATTCCACTCCATACAGATTTGGGGTATAAAGAATAAAAATTAGACAAACTATGTTCAGCCTAGAACCATTTTTCCTCAAATTTGAATGGCAAAACTCCCAAATTCATTATCTATGGAGATTCTCAATTATCCAGGTCATGGTTGCCTCAAATGCATTTTTTGTTTGGTTTTTTCCTTTCCCAAAAGGCAACTGGACTTTCTTGGTTTTTTTCTTTGAAAAAGGTTTTGCTTCTTGATGAGAAGCAAAACAAAACAAAACAAGGAAGTCTGGCTGTCTTTTAGGGGAAAGAAAATATCTTTGGGCCCCAAATTTATTCCTACCCTGATTTTAACCAGACTATGTTTTGGGCCAAGATGCAAATCAGCAATAAAATTAATTAAGATGGTGGTTAATTCAAATGTTGGTAATCTATTGCCATTTATATTACAGTTAAATGGAATAAAACTTGTGCACAAGTTAAAATTTTGAGAGATAGATAAATAGATGTTCAAAAGTTCACAAAACTAGGTAGCTAGGTCTTCCTTTCTTTTCTCTTTTTCTCTTTCCTTCCTTCCTTCTTTCCTCTCTCTCTCTCTTTCTCATTCCTTTCCTTCTTCCCTTCTCTTTCTCATTCCTTTCCTTCTTCCCTTTTCTTTCTTTCTTTCTTTCTTTCTTTCTTTCTTTCTTTCTTTCTTTCTTTCTTTCTTTCTTTCTTTCTTTTCTTTCTGTTTCCTGACACTCACCTTTAAAGGTGCTATTAATTTTCATAAAAATAATGGAACTTAATAATCATAGGAAGTCTTTTAGGAAATTGATATCCATTTATTTTTCAAGAGGAAGAGAGAGTCTGATGTAGTTAGCCCCTTGATGTCATCATACACACTTCCTCCATTTGTGTCCAAAGGAGATGCTTCACACTTGCAACTTCCTGGTCCAATTCTGAAAGATTGAATAATAAATATGCCTAGACAGAGTTGCCTCTGCACTTGTATTCCAGAAGTGTCTCTGATGCTTTTTATCCCTCCAGTGTATTTGGCACCTGCCCAGGGATGGGATTCAAATTTTTAAACAACTGGTTCTGTGGGCATGGCTAGGTAGGTGTGGCCATGTGACTGGGTGAGCATGGCTTCTTCTTCTTCTTCTTCTTCTTCTTCTTCTTCTTCTTCTTCTTCTTCTTCTTCTTCTTCTTCTTCTTCTTCTTCTTCTTCTTCTTCTTCTTCTTCTTCTTTTCCTCCTCCTCCTCCTCCTCCTCCTTCTTTTTTGCAGCCCCCCCCCCACTTTTTTTGCTTCATAGGCCTCAGAAAAGCTTCCTGGGTGAAGCAGTGAGACAATGAGGGAGATCCTGGCATTTTTGCTCCCAGAAAGCTTCCCTGGGTCCCAGGAAGGCAAAATATGGAGCGTGGAGGGCTTTTTGCCTTTGGGGCCTCAGGGAAGCCTCCTGATCATTGGAACAGCTGATTGTCAGGAGGGGGAAAAAAAGAAGAAATATCTTAAGACTGGGCGAGGGAGAATGCAATCAGTGATGTTGGACATACGTGAAATATTGCGCATGCGCGATAAGGACTGACTAGGTGGAGAGGGGAGGGGATGGTGGAGAGGGGAGGAGCCAGCCAAGGGCATGATTTTCCAGTTCTCTGAATTGCACAGAATCGTAAAAACCGGTTCTACAGAACCAGTCTGAACCGATAGAATGCCACTCTTGGTTTTGATGTATACTCTACTTTGCTTCAAAGAGTTCAGAGTCAGGGAGACATCTTACTTAAGGGATTCTGGGGCAGTGGTGATATGCTGCTGGTTTGCACCAGTTTTAGCAATCCGGTAGCACTAGTAAGTAGTTGGCATTGCCCACCTGCCCGTGCCCTTTCCTGTCCTATATTTCCTTTGTTTGTAGCTCAGCTGATAGGTGTGGTAGAGCAGATTGCCATGCCTCATCTGTTTTACTCACCAGCACTGATGGTAAATTTCTATGCATAAAATTGCCCATTTTAGAACCCTCCCAGCATGCATGTACACACATGCACACATGAAGCGCACGCCCATAGAACAGGTAGTAAAATATTTTGAATTCCACCACTCCTCTGGGGAGTCATGTCCATAGAATGGAGACAGCACTTGAATACTTCAGGTGGAGTCCTTTTCTTGGGCATCAACCATTTGTCCACAGTCTGAGATTCTCTTGGGAGCCTTTTCTAAACCAATGATGTGAATGTTACATTCTCTTTTAAGTGAGCCAGGACTCCATTGATACACTGATCCATGTAATAGATAGCAAGTCCTTTGTAATATTGAGACTCATGCTCTGTAGGTTGGAGGAGGTAGGAGGAGCAAATCAAAGAAGACCTACCTATGAGCAGGATCTGACAAGGAGGATCTACCTACTTCTTATCATTGTGAAATAGACCCAAATCCCATTGAACCTGAATGCTTATATTATGCTTTCATTGAGAAAAAGGAAGGGAGGAAAGGGGAGAGGCAGAGGAAGGGGGAGAGAGAAGGAGAGGGACTGGGAGAGGAAGAGGCAGAGGAAGGGGGAGAGAGAGTGAAAGAAGAAAAGGGAGGGAGGGAGAAGAAAAGGCAAAGGAAGGGAGAG
Source organism: Hydrophis major (assembly GCA_033807585.1). Classification (NCBI taxonomy): domain Eukaryota; kingdom Metazoa; phylum Chordata; class Lepidosauria; order Squamata; family Elapidae; genus Hydrophis; species Hydrophis major. Next base: position 154,123,580 of record CM066331.1, on the reverse strand, counting down.
AAGGAGTGGGAGAGAGAGGGCGAAAGGGGGAGGGAGGGAAGGGAGAGAGAGGGACTGGGAGAGGGAAAAGCAGAGGGAGGGAGTGGGAGAAAGAGAGGGAGGAAGGAAAGGCAGAGGGAGGCAGAGAGGGAAAGAGAGGGACTGGGAGAGGCAGAGAAAGGGAGTGAGGGAGTAAGAGAAGGAGAGGGAGGGGGAAGGAGAGGCAAAGGGAGAGGGAGGGATAGAGAGAGGGGGGTAGGGAGAGGGGGGTAGGGAGAGGGAGGAAGGAAAGGGGAGGGGAAAAGGGAAGGGGAGGGGAGGGGGAGGGGGAGGAGAGGGGAGGGGAGTGGTAGAGAGAATGTGTGGCACTGTTTTAGCTCTCATTCCCCAATTTTCTTTTTCTGTTAATTGTTCGGCATTAAAGAACGCAAAATGGGGAAAAAAGGATTGTTGAAACATGAAGTTTTAAAGAACACCAATTCTAGGAAAATGGTTGGGCCATTTACCATTTAATCCTGAGCAAGTGGAAATATTTCTTTATGCATGAGAAAGTCTACAAAGCTAATGACAGTTCTATAAATCAAATTTAAGAAAAAGAAGGCAACATGCATGACATGAAAAAAAAAAAGAGGATTATTTTTGAAGTGTCATTAACAACCTCCCAAGCAAAATCCTTGCTATTGTACCATAACAACAGCTTTCAACACAGGCGCTTGGCAAGATGCAACAAATCATTTAAATGTTGTGTTCAATGTTTATATAAACCAAAGAGTAGAAGTGAATAGTGCTAGCTCAGGGGTGAACCGTGGGGTCCTTGGTGTTCCATGAACTTGGTTTTCTTGTGGATGTTTCATGACCAAACTAGGGAACATTAACAGTCTTTGGCGGGGTTCTCTGATGATGTCACCCAGTCGGGCCATAAAATAGAAACAGAGGGGAGCAAGTGGCCAGTTTTAAGTTTCTGGGTGTTGTCCTAAAATAGGACCTGACCTGGGGTGCTCACATTGCAGCCCTGGTCAAAAGGACCCAGCAAAGATTATACCACCTGAGACTTCTCAGAAAACAACAACTGAATGAAAAACTGCTGGTGACCTTCTATCGCTGCACTATAGAGAGAATTTTAACATACTGCACCTCTGTATGGTTTGCCAATTGCGCAGTGGCAGATAGGAAAGCACTCCAGAGGGTTAATGTCATTGCCCAGAGGATCATTGGTTGCCACCTCCCCTCTTTGGAAGAGCTTTATAACTCCTGCTGCCTTAAGAAAGTTCAAAAAATTCTCAAAGAGACATCTCATCCTGGGAACCCTTTTTTTCAATTATTACCATCTGGCAGATGTTACAGAATAATAAAAACAAGGACAAATAGGCTGAAAAACAGCTTCTATCCCAGGGCAGTAGCTCTTTGGAATTATACTGTATAGTGCAGTGTTGTTGCAGTGTCAGGGGTTTTAGATTCAATGTGTGGAGGGTGAAAGATGTGTGTTTGTGTTTATTTTCATGCTCATGATGTGCACTGAAGACAGCATTTGATTTCATTGTACGAGGTGCAATGACAAGAAAATAAAGTAAACATCTGCAAGAAAACCACCAAGCTCAGAGAGCACCAAGAACCTCACAAACCCAACTTTGATGGACCAAAGTCAATGCACAATCAAGGTATTTGACAAGGCATCTCCAGTGGGGTTTCAAACAGTAGGATAGTGGCCATCATAAAAGTATGACTTCTACACAATAAAAAGTGCAGGACCTCAACTGTGTAGTTCACATGAACCGTATTGATGATCTGACAGCAGTATCCATGGTTTGCTTGGCATTATTCAAACCGGTCCAATGAACATATAGAACAATGGTTTTACAGAATGAAAGACTACATCAGTCTGGTGCTTAGGAAGCATGGCTTATTACATAAACTAGCAGGACTGAATTTCTGAACTGATTCTTTAACTCAAGGCCACACACATTTATATATCCCATTATATAAATAAAAATAAATAAATAAACCCCCAGCCCTAAAATTATTTACGGTCTTTTCTTTAAAAAAAAAAAAAAGCACATTTGGTTTTTGTAAAAAGAAAAAAAGGATAGCTGGATAATAATTTGTTTAGAATAAACCACAGTCTTTCAAATTATTCTTTATGATAACGTCAGTGACTGCATCGAAGACAAATTGAACATTCTTGGTATCGGTGGCACAGGTGAAGTGAGTGTAGATTTCTTTCGTGTCTTTTCTCTTGTTCAGGTCTTCAAACTGACACTGGATGTATGCAGCTGCTTCTTCATATGTGTTTGATCCTAAAAGGGAGGAGAAGAATAAAAAAACAAAGGGTGCATTTAGACCCTTTAGACTAGGGGGTGGTAGTTGAACCAACCTGCTAGCCCCACCAACCCTTTCTCGCCCCTTCCAGGAGTCTCCACGTGGCCCATTTTGGAGGAGGGAAGAGAACTGGTTGCTAGGATTTTTGAATACTACCCCTGGGGTCAATCTACAGATACAGATTTACAGAGTTGAAAGGGACCTTGTAGGTCATCTAGTCCAATCCCTCGCCCAAGCAGGAGACCTTATACCATTTCTGACAGAGGGAAGTCCAGTCTCTTCTTGAAAGCTTCCAGAGATGAAGCTCCCACAACTTCCAAAGGCAACTTCTGTTCCACGGGTTGATTGTTCTCACTGTCAGAAAATGTCTCCTTATTTCCAGGTTGAATCTCTCCTTGTTCAGTTTCCATCCATTATTCCTTTTCTGGCCTTTGGGTGCTTTGGAAAATAGCTTGACCCCCTCCTCCTCTCTTTTGCAGCCCCTCAAATAGTGGAAGATTGTTCTCATGTCTCCCCTGGTCCTTCTCTTCACTGGACTAGCCATCCCCAGTTCCTGCAACCGTTCTTCATATGTTACATACTATTTAGAGAATAGAACAACTATTTTCCAAAGCACCTGAAGGGAGGACAAGAAGCAATGGAGGGAAACTAACCAAGAAGAGAATGTGTGTTGAGGGAAGGAGAATTAATTAAAAAAAGAGAGAGAGAATGGTTATCTTGGAACTTTTGAGTATAGTAAATATTGAGTATATTAAGTCTTTGTTCTCCTAAATAATAACAATCTGATAGGGTGTGAATGGTATTTATGGAACTGTTTACTGTACATACTTCAGTTTTTCACCTTATCATATAAAATAATGTGATATTTTAATAACTAAATTAGCATTATTATGAAGCAAAGTGAGAATAGTTTTACAGACATAAGGTCTCTGTGGTGTGAACATTCCATAAAGTGTTTAATTTGTTATTGGACTTTTGTACTGTGCTATAGCAGGCTAACAGTTACTGCAATGAGCAATTGCTTGTACGGAAGTAAAATGTAATTTAGAGAATGAAGTTAATAGTCCAATTAAAACATTGGCAACTCGAAGCCTGGCAATGCAAGTCCTTGTAGAATTCAAGACTGTGCTATTAAAATTCTATAGCTAAATTTCAGCTGTAAAATTCTTCTTCTTCTTCTTCTTCTTCTTCTTCTTCTTCTTCTTCTTCTTCTTCTTCTTCTTCTTCTTCTTCTTCTTCTTCTTCTTCTTCTTCTTCTTCTTCTTCTTCTTCTTCTCCTCCTCCTCCTCCTCCTCCTCCTCCTCCTCCTCCTCCTCCTCCTCCTCCTCCTCCTCCTCCTCCTCCTCCTCCTCCTCCTTTTCTTCTATGTTTAAAATTCAACCTACAAATAATTGTGGTCCAAAATTTGATCTGATTTTGGACTTTTCTAGGATATTTAAGGGAAGGAACTTCTGATGAATTCTGATCCTTTTACTCTGCTGGTGTTACTACATCCTTGAAAAATCTTTTATGGTTCATGAGAATGTTGAAAGGCTGCATTTTTTTCATCCCTGGCATAAATAATTGTTTGGAAGAACTCCCTTCCATTACTTGTATGATATAATGTAAAGATGCTATTGTTGAGGAATTTAATCCAATAATGGCAACCATAGGAAATTGTAGCAGCAGCAAAATATTTTATTTAGCCAAAGTGATAACCATTCTCTCTCTCTTTTTTTAATTAATTCTCCTTCCCTCAACACACATTCTCACCTTAATGGAGTGTCTCTTCAAGACTGTGCTACTTAAATCCCATAACTAAATTTCAACTGCAAACTTTCTCTCCTTCTCACTTTGATGGGTAGAAATTAATCAAGGAAAGAAGCAACCTAGAACTAGGGAGAAATTTCCTGACAGTCAGAACAATTGGAACAACTTGCTTCCATAAGTTGTGAATGATCCAACAATGGAAGTTTTTAAGAAGAGGTTAGACAACTGTTTGTCCGCAGTGGTATAGAGCCATGATGGCAAATCTATGGCACATGTGCCATAGGTGGCACTCAGAACCATTTGCACGGGCATGCGAGCCCTAGCCAAACTTACCTGCACTGTACATGCACACACCTCCCAGATGATGTTCAGCCCATTTGAGGCTGTTTTTGCCCTCCTGGGGGCTCGAGGGAGGCCTCTGCAGCCTCAGGAAGCCGAAAAATGGACCTTCTGGAAATACTTGAAGTGCTGAAACAGGCCCGTTTTTCCGCTTCTCGAGGCTGCAGAGGGTTCCCCCAAGCCTCTGGGAGGATGAAAACGGCCTCAAACAGGCTGAAAAATCTGCTGGGAGGCATGCTCATGTGCAGTGCAGATAAGGGGGCAGGACAAGAGTATTGCTCGCAGATGCGCAGGGGGGTGGGATGGAGCGCATTACATTGTGAGTGCTGGCATGTGCGCTATTGTGCATGCATGTGCTTTCGGCACACCATAGCAAAAAGGTTCGCCATCATTGGTCTAGGGTAGTGGTGGCTAATCTTTTTGGGTACCTGTGTCAAAAACTGTGTGCGTGCTTGCATGCTCACACTCACATGCCAGCACCCAGAAGGCAATGCATGCCCCTCTCATGTCCCCTATGCATGCGTGTGCAATCCACTCACCCACCCACTTCCCCCTGGCCCCTTACCTGCACTGCTCCTCACAGCTGATTTTCAGCCAGTTTGAGGCCATTTTCAGCCTCCCAAAGGCTTGAGGAAGGCTTCTGCAGGCTTCTACAAACTTTGTAGGCCGAAATCTAGCCCCGTTTTGTCACTTCCTGATTTTCCAAAAATACTGGAAATGAGAAAATGGGGCTAGATTTTGGCCTACAAAGTTTGTAGAAGCCTGCAGAAGCTGTCCTCAAGCCTTTGGGAAGCCGAATAAGGCCTCAAACCAGCCAAAAATCAGCTGTGAGGTAAGTTTGTCTGAAGCTCGCATGCCGGCACAAATGGCTCTGCATGCCACCTCTGGCACGTGTGCCATAGGTTCACCGTCATGGATATAGGGTTTCTTGCCTGAGCAGGGGGTTGGACTAGAAGACCTCAAAGATCTCTTCCAACTCCATTATTCAGTTAAGACCAACATGTTTTATCTGCATAAAACATGAGAAAAATATATACCTGGATATTCTGGATAACAAATAGTGAGAGGACTCCTTTTAATTTTTTCTTCAAAGAGATCCTTTTTGTTTAGGAACAGGATGATAGAGGTGTCGGTAAACCACTTGTTGTTGCAGATGCTATCAAACAATTTCATGCTTTCATGCATCCTATTCTGCAAATCGGGGGGAAAAAGAGAGAGAATATTTCAGTTTTCTTTCCTCACTTCTCTGCATAATAATATCCAGATCAATTCATAAATACTCCCCATGAAAGAAATCAAGAAAACAGAACTCAATGTACCTAAAGAACAAGGACCAAAGTCTGGGACATTTCTTATTGCAGACAATTATTTGAATTTATTCAAATTAATGATTCAGATCAATATAAGACCATCTTAAAATAGTTCAGCAATCAACAATAAGGTATTTTTTGTAATATTTTACAATGTATTTATCATGATTATTTCTAAGAGTTATTTTTTGTAGGCAAGCTAGATAGAAAACTATTATAACCATTCTCTCACCGCTAAATGGGTGAAATGTGATTAAATTAGAGATAGTCCTTGACATTCAACCACAGTTGGGCCCAAAATTTCTGTTGCTAAGCAAGACAGTTGTTAAGTGAATTTTGCACCATTTTACAACCTTTCTTCCCACAGTTGTTAAGTGAATCAGTGCAATTGTTAAGTTAGTAACATGTTTGTTTAGTGAATCTGGTTTCCCTATTGGCTTATTTTTATTTATTTGATTTGTCAATTGCTTACAAGATAATAGGTATAAGTATATACATAGTTATGAATACATGAAATGGGTACATATAAGAAAAATAAAAGAAACAATAGGACAGGGATGGTAGGCACATTGGTGCACTTATGCACGCCCCCTACATACCTCTTAGGAAAGGAGTGAGGTCAATAGTAGACAGTCTAAGGTTATTTGGGGTTTGGGGAAGAAACCACAGAGTCAGGTAGAGTATTCCAGACATTGACCACTCTGTTGCTGAAGTTATATTTCCTGCAATCAAGTTTGGTGTGGTTAACCTTGAGTTTGTATCTATTGAGTTTGTATCTATTGTGTGCTCTTGTGTTGTTATGGTTGAAGCTGAAGTATTCATTGACAGGTAAGTCATTGCAATGTATGATTTTATATAACATATTTAGATCAGACGGCGTAATTCAAGGTTTTCTAGGTCTAGAATTTCAAGTCTGGTGGCATAAGGTATTCTACAACGAGTAGAGGAGTGGAGAACTCTTCTTGTGAAATATTTCTGGACTTTCTCAATTATGCTAATATCAGATACGTAATGTGGGTTCCAGACTGATGAGCTGTATTTGAGTATTGGTCTAGCAAATGTTTTGTACACTCTTGTTAGTAGTGTGATGTTACCAGAGAAAAAGCTATGTAAGATTAGGTTAACAACTCTTAATGCCTTTTTGGCTATGTAGTTACAGTGGGCTCTAGCACTTAGATCATTAGAGATGAGTACTCCAGGATCCTTGACAGAGTTTGGATCATCAACATGGTCTTGACTATTCAGCTTGTATTTTATTTTCTGATTTTTTTTTTGCCAATATGTAAGACAGAGCATTTATTTGTTGAGATTTGAAGTTGCCATTTGTTTGACCATTCTGATACATAGTCGAGGTCTTTTTGAAGGGTAGCAGTATTGTTTGTGTCTATTGAATAGCTTTACATCATCAGCGAAGAGAATGCAGTTGCTCTTGATATGATCACAGAAGTCATTTATGTAGAGTATGAAGAGAGTTGGTCCTAGAACACTGCCTTGGGGGACACCACTATTGACAGGTACAGAATTTGATAGGATGCTCCCAATTTTGACCATTTGTTGTCTGCTTGACAGGAATGCTTCTATCCAGTTATGCAGTTGTCCAGAGATACCATAAGATTTCAGTTTTAGTACTAGTTTGTCGCGTACCACTGAATCAAAGGCTTTACAGAAGTCTATGTAGATTGTGCCTATTGTTTTGCCCGGATCGAGTTGTGTAGTCCATATGTTTCTGCAGTGTAAGAGTTGTAGATTACAGGACAGTTTTTTCCTGAAACCAAATTGTTTATTGGAGAGCAGGTTGTTTGTCTCTAAGTGGAGGATAATGGATTGGTTAATAAATGATTCCATGACTTTACAGGTGATGCAGCATAAGGAGATTGGTCTGTAATTTTCAACTAGACTGGGGTCTCCCTTTTTGAAGATGGGGATGACCGTGGCTTGTGACCATAGGTTCGGCAAGGAGCTGGTCCTGAAAGATTTTTCAAAGATTATGCTTAGAGGTTCTGCAGTGGATAGCTTTTTTAAGAAGTAGGCACATATTCCGTCCGGTCCAATAGGTAGAGATGGTTTTAGATTGCGTAGTGCTTTTTCAATATTGTCTTCTATAAAATCGATGTGTATTAGATCATTGTAGTTTTCTGTGGTTCAGCTAGGAAATACTGGGCATGATCCGCTGCTGTTTACAAACTTTGCTTGTCAGAAGGTCGCAAAATGGGATCACATCTTTCTTTTTTCCTTCCTTCCTTCTTTCTTTCTTTTCCTCCTCCCTCCCTCCCTTCCTCCTCCTCCTCCTTTTCTTTCTTTCTCTTTCTCTCTCTCTCTATCTCTTTTCTTTCTGTCTCCCTTCCTCCTTCCCGCCTCTTCTCTTTCTTTCTCTCTTTTTTCTTTCTATCTCCCTTCCTTCCTCTTTCTTTCTTTCTTTCTTTCTTTCTTTCTTTCTTTCTTTCTTTCTTTCTTTCTTTCTTTCTTTCTTTCTTTCTTTCTTTCTTTCTTTCTTGTTTACTTACCATTTCTTCATCTTCTGCAAGGACCAAGTCATAATCACTAAGTGCCACACAAAAAATTATAGCAGTAACCCCCTCAAAACAGTGAATCCATTTCTTCCTTTCTGATCTTTGGCCTCCGACATCAAACATCCTGCAAAACAAGGGGCAAAAAAAAAAAAAAATCCAATCAGCTAACTTTAAGATGGGATTCTACCCAGACTAAAATGAATTAGAACACCTATAATTGAAAAGAAAAACTATAAAGTCAAGTGAATGGAAAAGAGTTTCCAAATATTTTCTGCAGTCGAAAGCAAAATTAATTTCACATTACATGTGACATATCTCTACATTCATTAGAAGATATCACCATTTTTCATTTTGGTTTTACAGGTTAGATCACAAATTGTGAAAGGTGTTCCTTTCTGGAGCTGCTATTTCCCAAGATCTTCCAGTTCTGTTTTTTAGTTTTATATTTTGTTGTCCATCTTCTAAGTTAAAATGAATGAATGAATCAATCAATCAATCAATCAATGCTTGCCAGCTTAAAAATATTATGAAATACTCTGTGCTGGACAGAAATATAGTCTCTTCTCACATTTTATGTGAAGAAAATATTTACATAACACACTGAACACCCAATATCATATTTTTACGGCCGTTTACTTACTTAAAATGGAGATCTTTGAAAGTAAAATGAGTTTCCACTATTCCTGTCGTTTTCACTCTGGTCCTGAGGACATCTTGCTGTGTTGGGATATAACTGGTGTGGGCTATTCTGTCCAAATCATTCAAATAGCTAGAAAGACAGAATAAATATCGAAGGTCTTTCAATCTTAAACGGAACTGTAACGTATCATAAAGATTAGCTTCGCCAAAAGATTCTTTTCACTGCTTTAAAGTTGCAGGCAGCTTCCAAGAATTGTGGTCCTTGTTGTACGGATGACAGCAGAGGTGGTTTTCAGCAGGTTCTGACCAGTTCTGGAGAACCAGTAGCGGAAATTCTGAGTAGTTCGGAGAACCAGCCAATACAACCTCTGTCTGGCCAAGCCCCCATCTATTTTCTGCCTCCCATTGAGTCCCAGCTGATCAGCTGGGTCTCCTTTGGTTGCCCTGAATAGAAGAATGGAGCTGGAAAGCAGGTTAGTGGGTGGGTAGGGAATGGGATTTTGCAATAACCTTCCCCTGCCACACCCACCAAACCAGGCCCAGCAAGCCATGCCTACAGAACTGGTAGTAAACATTTTTGAATCCCACTACTGGATGACAGATGCAGCTTCTGAAAACTATTCAGAAGATGGCTACAAAGTGAAGCATGAAGATTGAATTCTTACACTATGCTAAGCAATAGCAATTATTAGCCAAAGGGCAAATGCCAAGTGGCCTTGATGAAGTGGTTAACTTAATAAATGCATGGTACAACATAGGAGAACAAACCCATCAGGACTAGGGTCAGCAATTCATCTGCATTTAAAAAACAAAGGCCATTGTTTTGAAGACAACAAAGTCCACATTTTGGACAGAGAGGACTGCTGATTTGAAAGAAGGGGTTAAAGAGGCCGTCTATGTCCAAATTGAACAGCCCTCCCTCAACAGAGGGGGAGGGATACAACATCATCTATCTCCTGTCTACAACACAGTCCTTTCAGCAGTTCCAAGAAGGATCCACAACCATTTGCATCACTCAGGTGACCCTGAGGATCCAGATAAACTTCCAAGTGGCCTCAACAGCTTTCTAAAAGGGCACAAATGACCAGATGCCATGAGTATAAATCCTTCCATTCTCCACCATTTAATCAGAGCTGAAGAAGCTTCTTGGATAAGAAGCGAAACATCTTCAAAGAAAATCCTCTTGCCTCTTGAAAAACCCCCCTTGGGTCAGCCATGATCTGGATGACTGAGAATCTCCATAGACAAATGGCCTTGATGATTCTTCTCCCCAAAGTATGACTACCAAAACTATCTCCCTGATTGGCAAGTCCTTGAAGTAGCAATTGTGTGACCAACCTACCCAGAAATAATCAATAGGTATGTTATTTAAGATGGGGAAAAATGGAAGATTTGTTCAGAAACCTCTACTCTAATGTGAAATATTAATGCTTGAAATCGTGTAATTCCAGTTGTGTTCAACAGGACTTACTTCCAGGTTAATGTTTATCAAAAATCTAATTTGATGAGACATATCAAGGTGATATAGATATGACTAGAGTACAATTTGGGATGAACACCATTGGAATGGTGTGGGGGTAGAATGGATTTCCAGAAAGAACCAGGAGCCCTACTCAGGTGACCCTGAGGACACAGATAAGCCTCCAGGTGGCCTCAACGACTCTCTAAAAGAATGCATATGACCAGCTGTCTGCAAGGAGTATCAATCCTTCTCTTCCCACCATCCAGTCAGAGTTGAAGAAGCTTTGGGGATGAGAAGCAAAATGTCTCAAAAGAAAAATCAAGAAAGTCCAGTTGCCTCCTGAAAAAGCACCTTTGGGACAACAGTCATGACCTAGATGACTGAGAATCTCTACAGACTTTTATCTACATGGTTCGGTGAAAATTTACCTTGGTTGAAGTGCTTTGGCTGTTCTCATTTTGCAAAAACCAGAGCTCTTATTTCTTGCCTCAGAACATTTGCATCAGATGGTGTAATTCTTTTTTGGATACTTACTATGCGGCTGAGTCATTAAGCTGATATTCTCTCGATCGGTCGAAACATCGGTTGACTCCAGGATCTTTCCACAATCTTTTGATCACCCCAGCAAGTTCTCCCGTCATAAAACCTTCTTCAGCTGCTCCAGCAAGGACAAAGAGTAGGCGCGCATCGTCCTATCATAAAATAAGAATACAATCCTGAAGAACTCAAAACACCATCATTCATTTTATGCCCATAAGAGATCGAAGTCCAGCTCACCTTGAATTCCATGGATTCTTATCTCCCACCAATTTGCTTTGACCATTAATAGTTCAGATTCATGTACCAGTAGAGAATATTGGCATACAATAAACTGTATTCATTTGAACTGCCTAGACTCCTGATTTCCTGTGCTTTAATCAGTACAACAGGGTGCAGTTTTTCTCTTTCTTCCTAACTTTCTCCTGGATTATTTATTTTTTGTCTGTTTGTTTATCATTCTTAGGGGCTGTTTATTTAGAGGCTAAAACCTTCTAAATAAAGAATTTATTTATTTTGCTTGTTAATTATTCAAATTGCCGCCGGTCTTTCTGATCCCATAGAGTAATAAGGGCCCTTGTTTTTCTTTTACTTCTCATTTCATATTGGTAAATAAAAAAAATTATTCCAATCCAGAATCAGATTCAGACCTGAAATGATCTAAGATTTATTGTAAAATAGGAAACATGAAAAGTACTCATGTTTTAAAACAGCAAATACCCAACATAAGCTACTTTCTAGTCCCAGGAGATACTTAATCTTTTAAAAAACATTGTTATTTGAATTTTAGCTGTTGTTTTCTCTCTATGCTTAAGAAATGCAGGTCTTTTCCCAGAACTTTCTCAGAAATTGACTAGGAAAAGCTATTTTTCTTCCCATACTAAGATTTACCCCCATTTGAAATGAATTGTATTACATTCATTCATTTAATGTACACTGAGAACTTATGCACCGAAGACAAATTCCTTGTGTGTCCAATCACACTTGGCCTATTCTATGCTATGCTATGCTATGCTATGCTATGCTATGCTATGCTATGCTATGCTATGCTACGCCATGCCATGCCATTCTATCCTATTTCTACTCTATTCTTCATTCAAATTCTATTCTATTCTACTTTATTTTACTCTATTCTATTCATTTTCTATATTCTATTTTATTCATTTTCTATATTCTATTTTTTTCTGTGTTTTGTTCCATTCTATTCTTTTTCCCTACTCTACTCTATTCTATTATATTCTTTTCCTTTACTTTTCAGAATTTAAAGATATGAAAATTGATCTTGTTTTGCCCAAACAGAAATTAATCAGAAAAGATAAAAATGGATGGATGGATGGATATACAGGAGCAGGAATATCAAAGTTCCTGAATTTCTGAATTCTTAATTTCAGAATTAAGGATAGTATTTAAAGGGGATATTTAAAAAGTTAATACTTACAGCTCTGGCTGAATCTCCAAAATCTATTTTCAGTCTGCCCATAGCTCTTATGATAGCAATGATGGACTGGATTGTATTACTGTAGACAACTGCTTTATACTGTTTACATTCTTCTTCGGAATATCCAGCTTCGTGGATAATTCTGATCAAGAAAATCAAAATCACCTTTTAGTTTAATGACATTGTTTCCTGACTTCCCTAAGTTTATATCCTCATGCTTAAGCATACTTACTTCATTTGTTTGACAATTGTGCTTTTTCCGGATTCACCAGCTCCTAAAAAGAACCCCACAAAGACACAATGAGTTATTTAAGGGAAATATTCTAAATAAAGGAATGTAGTAGCATTAGCTCATCTGATCATATTTCCTCTCTGGAAAAGCTGATGCAAGTCCAGAGGTCAAATTGAGCTGTATTTTTTTTTTTTTTTTTTGAAAAGCCACAGGAGCTCTTACCTTGAACAAAATTTCATTTTTTTTAAAGGGACAGGTACAATTTGGACCTGTGGACTGTGAGATATATGATTGGTTGGTTGATTGATTGATTGTCTGACTGATTTTGCAGGAGTTGGAAAAAGTGTATTGGCTAGTATCAAAGAAAATGATGGAGCTATTGTTCCAAAAAGCAATTAAATTTTGGGCGTATTTTTTTCCCCTTGAAAATGTTCTGCTTCTCATCCAAGAAGCTTTCTGAAGAACTTCAGTTTCCTTCCGAAGAACTTCAGGAAAAGTTCTTCAGAAGTTTCTTGAATGAGAAGTGAAACTTTTTCAAGGATAAAAAACCCAAGAAATTTCAATTTCAAAGGTGGTCTTCAGCAGGTTCTGACCAGTTCTGGAGAACCAGTAACAGAAATTTTGAGTAGTTCGGAGAACTAGCAAATCCCACCTCTGACTGGTCTCACTGTTGTGAATGAATAAATGTGTATGAATAAATCTGCAATAAAGTTATCTTGAGCTTGAAGTCAAGTGCAGGGCTCTGGCCCTGCACTTCTAATTGGCTGTTAAATGGCGAGATCAGATTGGTCTGTTCAGGAGAATCGGATTGGCCATTAACGGGCCATTCTCATTGGCCAACGGAGCTAGCACTCCCAGGTTTTCATTGGTTGAATAGTTAATAAGTTGCCTATATAAGGAAGGCTGTTGCAGCCATTGTTTTGAGCTGTCACACCATGTAAATAAAGAGTTTGAAGTTCACCGTTCACCTGGCTCTTCTCCATTCTTTGTACCCATGATCCAAACTTAACACTGGCGACGAGGATGGGATCTGGAGACGTCAGAGCTGACTGAACAACGAAGAAGATAACCGAGCACATGGCTGAAAACACACAACGGCGGAACCATGTCTGGCGGCATCATACCACCCGCTCCATTTTTGAAGACTGGGAAGCCTACATGGATCATTTTCAAATGTTCTTGGAAACCAATAACTTGAAGGATGCCACGACCAGGAAGAAACGGACGGTATTCCTAACACATTGTGGGCCGACCGTATTCAAGATGGCCAAGGCACTAGCAAAAATGGCTGAAGTAAAGGCTATGGACTGGGACGTCCTTGAACTCATACTGAGGGCCCACTATGCACCGACCGTACCAACGCTCATAAGGTGGCACGAGTTCTACCAAAGAAACCAGCAGAAAGGAGAGAGCGTTGCTGATTTCGTCGTGGACCTCCAAAACCTGGGAGGCCTCTGCGGGTTCGCCGACCTGGAAGAGGCTTTGAGAAACCGAATAGTTCTGGGATTAGATGCTCTAAACGTGCAGAGTAAGCTGATGGTGAAAGGCGACATCAGCCTTGCCGATGCCATCGCTGATGCTACTGCAGCAGAAGCAACCAGGAAGTCGGCTGCCCAACTGTGCCGCAACTGCACTCCGGTACACCAACCGACCGATGACATCTCACCCAAGTCAGAAGGACAGCTTGTGACGGCCCACCACAAGGACCTCTCTTCATCGTCAGACAGCGACGAAGAAGAGGTCCATCGACTGCGGTCCGAGCGGGACCTGTACCCGAAGTCACAACACCCATGCGCTGGCTGTGGGGCCAACCATCCCTGGTCCGAATGCAAATTCCGCGACGTACTCTGCCATGAGTGCGGGAAACGAGGCCACATCGGACAGGTCTGTAGAAGCCTCCTAGGACCCAGCCAGACCTCGAAGAGGGCTAACTATCGCCACTCGACAGGAAACCATCCTGTAAGGCGAGAACCAGTAAACCACTCCTACAGAAACCGAACCTTAAATCGCCCCTCGAAGCGAGAAGAGGCTCACAAAACTATCACTATCGGTCACGCCTCTTCCTTGGATGCCAAGAAAATCCAAATTAAAGTGGCCATCGAAAATCAGCCCTGCCAAATGGAAGTCGACTCGGGATCATCTCTCTCAATGGTTTCCTCAAAGACCCTCAAGCATCTCATCCCTACTATCCGGCGCCAAGATCTCCGTTCCCAAAGACTCATCCTTAAAGATTATCAGGGGAATAGGATTCCAGTCGTAGGAACCAGTCGAGTCCGCGTCACGTTCAAAAACCACACAGCGTACTTACCCCTGACTGTGATTGACAAGGACCGGCCTAGCCTGTTAGGCCTCCAATGGTTCGCGCCACTTGGCATTGAAGTGGCAGGCATTAACCAAATCGGCAACAGTGACTGGGAGGAGAACCTCGTCCATGAATTCAGGGACGTCTTTGCAGAAAAGCTAGGCGAATACAAGGGGACCCCAATATCATTTAACCTTAATCCAAAAATAGCTCCCATCCACCTTAAGTCTCGTCAAGTTCCATTTGCCCTAAAACCAAAAATCGATGAACAGCTTGATAAGTTAATAGCCCAGGGAGTGTTAGAGCCAACTGATCACTCTCCCTGGGAGACCCCAATCGTGACACCCATCAAGCCGGATGGTTCGATTAGAATTTGTGGGGACTACCGGGCCACCCTGAACCACACCCTGCAGCAAAATGCATATCCGGTGCCAGTGGTGCAGCACCTCCTCCATTCCCTGGGGGGCGGAAAAGTCTTCGCTAAACTAGACTTAGCTCAGGCTTATCAGCAACTGCCAGTTGATGAAAAAACGGCACAGGCACAGACGATCATGATGCACTGATGTGCCTTTAAATGTACACGGCTCCAATTCGGAGTGAGTGTAGCCCCGGGGATCTTCCAGAGCCTAATGGAAAGACTATTACAAGGGATTAAAGGCATTGTCCCCTACTTTGACGATGTGTTAATTGCTGCCCCTACTTCAAAAATTTTACGGGATTGTTTAAAATTGGGTCTCCAGAAATTCAAAGACGCAGGTCTTAAAGTGAAGAAAAATAAGTGTAAGCTGTGTACAGATCGTGTCGAATTTTTAGGGTATTTAATTGACAGTCAGGGCATTCACTCTACTGATACAAAAAGTGGACTATGACAACATCAAAGAAAAGGTAAACCGAATCCTCTTTTTACAGCATATCACTCCGCACAGCGTCACCAACAAAACTCCCGCCGAGCTGCTAATGGGACGAAAGCTCTGCTCCCACCTCGACCGGTTACACCCAGCGTACGAACCGGAGAAACCACACGGATCCAGCGGCCGATGCCGTACCTTCCAGGAAGGCGACTTGGTGTTCGCTAAAAATTTATCGGACGATCCGTTGTGGGTAGAAGCGACTGTGGTCCGTGTAACCGGCCCAAGATCATATCTTGTACAATGCCATGATGATAGACTATGGAAGCGCCATATCGATCAACTACGATCAAGGCTGCAGTCAGGGATCTCTGAATCCCCTGATAACTAAACTGAGGGGGGGGGAGATACAGAGGAAGATGAACTTCAACTAACAGAAAACCTTTTTGAAGGGAACGATAGCGGAACAGAAACTCGAGAAGAGGGATCAGGAATGGGAGTGAACCCACCTCAGGGTGATACCGAAGATGTTGGTGACAACGAAAACTCGAACTCAGAGTCAGAGACACCCCTTTCGTCAAACAACTCCCTACCTCAACAAAAGTGCAGCCAAATACCAGGTGCACAACGAAAATCAAAAAGACTAACAAAACAACCGTCCTACCTCAAGGACTACGTAACCGCACCCCGTAACCGGAACCTGGGGGGAAGGGGTATTGTGAATGAATAAATGTGTATGAATAAATGTGTAATAAAGTTATCTTGAGCTTGAAGTCAAGTGCAGGGTTCTGGCCCTGCACTTCTGATTGGCGGTTAAATGGTGAGATCAGATAGGTGCGTTCAGGAGAATCTGATTGGCCATTAACGAGCCGTTCTCATTGGCCAACGGAGCTAGCACTCCCAGGTTTTCATTGGTTGAATAGTTAATAAATTGCCTATATAAGCAAGGCTGTTGCAGCCATTGTTTTGAGCTGTCACACCATGTAAATAAAGAGTTTGAAGTTCACTGTTCACCTGGCTCGTCTCCATTCTTCGTACCCATGATCTAAACTTAACATTCACCCCCATGTATTCACTGCCTCCCAAGTCCCAGCTGATCGGCTGGGTCTTTTGTTGCCCTGCACAGGAGAACAGAGCTGGAAAACAGGTTAGTGAGGTGGGGAGGGAATGGGGATTTTGCAGTATCTGTTAATCTGTATCATTCTCCTAGCCAGCTCTAACCTGTGCTACCTCTTGTCTGTGTCCCCTCCACTCACCTTGAAATGTGCTCCCTTCTTCCCAGGAAACTGTCTATTCATTGTAGTCCATCACACCACCTCTCCCATTGTAGACACAATCCTTCACGTATTTTTAAACAGCTGAAAATTGCACTCCTTATCTAACAGCCCTCTACTGGTTTAATGCATCTCTAAACTCTGAGAGTTACCATCTTAGAATGTGGATCAAATTTTCTGGCCCATAATGTGTATTAACACCAAATAAAACTTCCCCTTCAAAAGGGAATCAGCAATCCCTTAACACGTATCTTCCCCTTCAAAAGGGAATCAGCAATCCCTTAACACGTATTCCAATTCCTTCCTGGAATCTCTGACATTTTTATAACCCACTTATTCTTCCTCACTTAGATAAGCTAGATTGGTTTTCTGAACATCAATCGTACTCTACTGTTCCTTAGTTAAATCAAGATCTATACTTATCTTATATCGCATAAGCTGTTCAGCCAACTGGAAAAGAAAAATCAGGATTTGTTTTGACTTCTCCCAACACTTTCTTGCTATTTGAATTAATGACTTTGCTATTTGGAGAATACAGTTCCAGCTAAGAGAAGTCTATTTCTACTTTTCAGAGGTCTAAGACCAAAAATAAAAAGGCACTATTTAATAGAGAATTAAATTATATTATATTAAATTAAATTAATTAAATTGAATTAATTAAATCTGAGAGTTTATACACCAGAGACAAATTCCTTGTGTGTCCAACCACACTTGGCCAATAAAGAATATTCTATTCTAAAGAATATTCAATTCTACTTTTTATTGCATAAAGATATATGCCAAAAGTTTGTTGATGACCTGGGGCATGGTACAAAGGCAACACAGTCAAATAATCAGTAGGAGTCCCTTTATTAGCTCCAACTTTGCCCACAATGTCCTGGTTACCTGCTGGGCTGGAAAAAAAAAAACTCTCCCAGGAACAGCCTTTGGCTGCAGAGAATCAAGTTCAAAATGTGATCAACAAAAAACTGTAACTATAAGTCTAATCAAGGCAAGAGGAGGTCATTAGTCTGACAGGGCAAGTGAAGGAATTCCAGACATGAAGGAATGGTAGTAATTCAACACAGTTGGGAGGATGCCAACAGATAACCAAAGACAACACAAGATAAACTCATGTTTGCTCCCAACAGCTGCTGCACTCAGCATGCATCTCTTTTAAAATCTCTTCCCAGGTGTGGCTAATGAAGGGAATCAAGGCCCTTTCCTCCCCTGTAAGCCATGCAACCCATGTTGCTCTCTTCTCCGTTCCTCCCTGCATGCCCTAGGATGAAGAGGGGGTGGGCCTGAGTCTTCCTCTGAACTCCCTCTCCCTTGTTCTACCTCTTTCCTGCTCTGCCCAGCCAGATTTTGCCCTTCTCCAGTTTCCTCCACAGCCAACTCCTACTCCCTGTCTTCTCTTTGTCTTCCTTCTCGGATTCAGACTCCGACAGATTGTGTTAATGTTGCAACTCAGGAAAAAGCATGTAAAATCTGCTGTTTTAAAGGTGTTTAGAATCATCCAACCATCTATTTGACCTCAATATGCCATTAGTTTTCTACTTGAATATATAGCAATTATATTTATGGTTATATATTCAAGAAGTAAACTGATGGCACATTGTTTGTGAAAACCCTCTAGGAAAAGCACATAACCCAAATAAAGGATTCTCTGATTAAGTTGCTAATCAGATTTAAGATTGAAACAGAATTAATTCTTTTTTGAACAATGCTACTATGAGGGAAAGACAGATGCTCCTGAATATATTTTATACATACTTGCATATTTATTTATATTAACATTGTCTTTTAATGACCACATAATCCCTTGCAGGGTGAAATCTGGGCAACTATATGGAGCTAGCAGTGTTTTAATAGCCGGATGCCCTTCCTGTCACCAGTGCAGAGTTTTGTTCAGCAGATATATTTTCAGCGTGTCCAGAGAGAGAAATATCTGCCTCTACCCAGGATCGAACTCCTGATTGTGAGGCAAAAGCTCCATTTCTAGGCCACCGCACCATTCCTTACTTTCATATTTATTTATTTATATAATTCAGATTATTAATAGGATTTGATGCCTATAGGAAAACAAACTCCACATACCACTCTTCCATATAGTTACCTAAATATGTAAGTAAAACACACTATAAAATATAATGTTATATATTTAAGAGGTAGACAAATGACATACTGAGATCAAATAAACTATTGGATAACTCACACTAGTTTAAGCTTGCTTCCAGTTGTTTAATAATCACAACAAAGGAGGTATCCATTTAAAGCAGATTGTTGAAACAGCCTTGATATATACTGTTATGAACTAATAAAGGCGTTTAAATAAAGTTTTAACAAACCTTAAGAAAAAGCAGGGTTCTAATCCTGCACTTCTGATTGGCCGATAATAGCGATATTGGATTGGTCCGTTCTGGGGAATCTGATTGGCTGTTAACGAGCCACTCTCATTGGTTCAAAGGTTTAACACTTCCATGTTTCTCATTGGCTAATAGGTCAGCAGCCTACCCTATAAAAGGGCTGCTGCTGCCCTAGGGTTTTGCTCTGTTCAGAATGATTAATAAAGAGTTGAAGTTCACTGTTCACTGCCTCGTCTCTGCTCCTTGCACCCATGCGCAGAACTTAACATATACTATTTTAAAGATAGACATCATCTTCAATGTTATATGGGGGCATGGCTCACAGGGTACAGTATGTAATAACAATAGCACCCAGACTTATGTACCACTTTACAGTGCTTTACAGCCTTCTCTAAGCAGTTTACAGAGTCATCCTGTTTTCCCCAACAATCTGGGTCCTCATTTTACTGACCTTGGAAAGATTAAAGGCTGAGTCAATCTAGAGCCGGTCAGGATCGAACTCTAGGCTGTGAGTAGAGTCAGCCTGTAATACTTCATTCTAACCACTGCGCTATCAGGAAGGAGAATGAGAAAGGGAATAAGGGAGGGAGGGATGGAGGAAAGAGGGAGGGAGGGATATCAATAGCACTTAGACTTATATACCACTTCATAGTGCTTTACAACCCTCTCTAAATGGTTTGCAGAGTTAGCCTCTTGTCCTCCAACAATCCAGGTCCTCATTTTACAAACCTCAGAAGGATGGAAGACTAAGTCAACCTTGAGCCTGGCAGTGGGCAGAGCCGGCCTGCAGTACTGCATTCTAACCACTGCATCTCTTTACTGGTTCTGCCTCATTTATCTATTTAGTTCAACCCCAATCAAAACTGCACTGCAAATGAGTGGATTTTCTTCTTTGAAACAAAAAAGCAGAAATGAGTCATCTGTTGCAGCCTCTTTAGGGCAAAGGCTACACAGGGTGTTGATTCACTAAGTAAACCACCATCTGATGAATTAAATACATCTAACTTTGTTGTTGTTTTTAACCATTTAGTCATGTCTAACTCTTGGTGACTTTAGAGGCAAGTGCTCCCCATGATACCCTGCCAAGCATAACTTCCTTCAATTGTCATTGTTGAAGGTCTGTAAGGGGCATGCATAAGTGCACCATCTCTGTCCTGTTGTCCCCATTTATACTTACCTATTTTCTGTATTCTTACTCATGTTTATACTTATACCTATTATTTTGTAAGTGATTGACAAATAAAAATAAATAAATAAAATAAATTTTCAAAACATCAGCATCAACTCTTGATGTTTAACAAAAAATGTTCAATCAAAATGGCTTTGCTATTCCTAGATGCTCAAAAGGCATTTGATAATGTGAACTGAAGATTTATATTATTACTATTGGAACAGATGGGTTTTGCCAGAAAATTTATTCAAGCGATAGAAGTCATATACTATAAGCAGACAGCAAAGGTAATGATGGAGGGAGAACTTACAGACTTTATTAATATAAGAAAAGGCACAAGACAAGGATGTCCCCTATCTCCTTTGCTATTTGTATTGACTTTGGAAGTGTTGAATAGAAATATTAGAGATGATAAAAGCATAAAAGGAATGAAAATTAAAAAGGAAGAATTTAAACTGCAAGCCTTTGCTGATGATTTAGCCTTTATTTTGGAAGATCCGTTAGAAACAGCTCCAAAGTTATTGGAAAAGATAGAGATATATGGTGAGGTGGCTAGTTTGAAAATAAATAAAGACAAAACAAAGATTTTGACAAAGAACATGCTACTAAGACAAAGAGAAGCACTAGCAGACCTGTTGAAAATCCAAGTCACGAATAAGGTCAAGTATCTGGGGATATACTTGACAGCAAGATGTAGCACATTAAAAGAGAATAATTATATTAAACTTAAAGAACAGATAGCTTTAGATTTGAAGAAATGGGAAAACTTGCAATTGTCATTAATAGGGAGAATTTCAACAATTAAGATGAATATTTTACCCAGAATCCTATTTCTGTTTCAAACAATACCAATTAGGCTTGGAAAAGACTATTTTGAAGATTTAAATAAAATTATGTTGAAGTTTATATGGCAAGGTAAGAAAGCGAGAATAAAGCTAAAGCTTTTGCAAGATGCTAGAATTAGAGGAGGTTTTGGCTTGCCCAATTGGGAATTGTACTATCAAGCTGCAAGTTTGATGTGGGTCAAGGAATGGATAACATTAAGAAAGACTAGATTGTTGATACCAGAAGGTCAGGATTTGCTGTTGGGTTGGCACGCTTTTTTATGATATAAGGGAACTAAAACACAGGGTTATTTTAGAAGACATTATATACGGGAGTCTTTGTGGTTAAACTGGGAGAAGATAAAAAGATAATGTTATTTGAAAATTCCAGTTTGGTTATCGACTATTGAAGCATTTTCCTATCCTATAATTTATAAGAAGGAACAAACAGTTAGATATGGATGAAAAGAGTGAACTTAAATCAATACAAAATTTAGAAGAACAAGGTATGAAGATGAATTGGTTTTCATATGCGCAAATACATTCAAGGCATGATGAAGATTCTAAAAGAGAGGGATTTTATGATAAACAGACTGATCTAGATAAGATCTTGATGGGTACTGATGAGAAGGTGATTAAAAAATTATATGGTTATTTACTGGGAATTAAGTTAGAGGAAGAACAAGTTAAAGAAACTATGATTGTTTGGGGGAAGAATTTTGGATATGGGATTGATCTAGAGAAATGGCAAAAATTGTGGTCTCAAATTTGTATGAGATGTTTTACAGGTGGCACTTTCCCCCAACAAGAATAGCAAGAATGTTCAAGAATAAATCTGAAAAATGCTGGAAATGTCATCAGATACCTGGCTCATATTACCATATGTGGTGGACTTGTGAGGACGCTAGAAAATATTGGACTAAAATTCACATGTGGTTGGAAAAAATGACAAAGAAACATATAGATTTGAAACCGGAGTTCTTTTTATTGGGAATCTTACCAGATACATACAGTAAAGATTTGAAATATCTGATTGTAAATGTATTAACAGCGGCTAGGATTGTATTTGCTAAAAATTGGAAGAATGAGAAAATACCATCGCAGGAAGAAATTATTAAGAAAATATTGGAACGTGCTGAGATGAGTAGATTGACATTTGAAATTAGAGAGCAAGAGGAGAAACAATTTTATAAAATTTGGGATCTTTTCTATCAATGCTTGGATGACAAAAGATAATAATAGAATATTTAGAATGTTAGACAGCAAGGAACATCTTTGTTTTTTCTTTCTCTTTTGTTATTTGATATCATATCTATAAAGTGTTTTTAGGATAGATCTGGTATGATTATATGATTTGTTATAGAATAAACTGTTTAAAGTATTCTTATCTCATAAAGTATGAATGACATAGTCAAATGATTTTTTAATAGCGATATTAGGATGTATAAGTTTGGATTGACAATATGAGTTATTATGTAACATAACTGTAATTGAGACTACAAAATGAATGCACAAAACTGATGAACCAACTGACACACTGTATGTACATAAGAGAGTTGATGTTTCTATGTTTTGTTTGTTTGTAGAAAATCAATAAAATTGTTTTTAAAAAAATGTTCAATCAAGATCAAGTGAGGTACTAATACCACTCTATAAAACCATAGTAAGATCACACCTAGAATACTGCATCTAGTTTTGGTCACCACACTATAAAAAGATGTTGAGACTCTAGAAAGAGTGCAGAGAAAAGCAACCAGGATGATTTAGGGGACTGGAAGATAAAATATACGATGAATGGTTGCAGGAACTGGGCCTGCCTAGTCTAGTGAAGAGAAGGACCAGGGGAGACAGGAGAGCAGTGTTCCAATATTTGAGGAGCTGCCACAGAGAGGAAAGTGTCAAGCTATTTTCCAAAGCACCTGAAGGCCAGACAAGGAATAATGGATGGAAACTGAATAAGGAGAGATTCAACCTAGAAATAAGGAGCAATTTCCTGACAATGAGAACAATCAACCAATGGAATAGAAGTTGCCTTCAGAAGTTGTGGGAGCTTCATTACTGGAGGCTTTCAAGAAGAGTTTGGACTCCTATTTGTCAGAAATGGTGTAGGGTCTACTGCTTGGGTGGGGGGTTGGATTAGATGACCTACAAGATCCCTTCCAACTCTGTTAATCTATAATGTTCATCTTTGTATCAGATTTGACATTACTGAGCCAGCCTGTTCTTAGCTTTCCCCTTCTTGTTCCATTAACCATTCCCTAGCATCATTGCCTTCTCCAATGAATTTGCACACATGACACAGCCAAAGTACATCAGGGGTAGTCTAGTACAAAGTTATGACATAACTTTATTTGGCCTAACTTTATAACTTTAATCCAAGTTATGACATAACTTTGCATTGGGTTTTAATCTGAAGTCAAAACAAATTTTTGTGACTTGTACATTTTAATAATAATAACACTTCTTTAATATACAAGAACTCATTGATAATACATAACTGGTTAGCATTTTTTCATTTTTGTTTCTCATGGATTTAGTTTTGCTTTATAGGGCAATAAAAAGAACTGAATTACACTTGTATAACATAAACATCAGCCTAAAAAAATTCACATAAACCAGAACAATAGTTCCTATATTACAAGTGATGAGCTACTTTATCACAACAATGTTTTCATTGTCATTTCTAACAAGATCTAAATTCCTACTACAAGAAGATAAACATAGAAGATCTACCACCTGTTGAAAAATAGTTTTGTTAATCTAAATGGTATTACCCAAGATCTAAAACAGAATTAACTGGGAACTACAGGACCTGTTGTCAGTCTAGGCCGAAAGGAACACAGCTAGCAAATTTAAGGATTAAATATGAAAATCTAGCTAAATCAATTTATTGGAAACAAATCACTCTGGCCGAAAAACAATTTTGTTATATATTTCTTTCTATATATAAACACAAGAATCCTGAACATATTATTACAAATAATAGTACCAACTTTGAATGGCACGGATTAGGCTGCATATTAAAAACGGTTGGGTCCATTTTTTGATGACATGTTTTAAGAAGGATGGGGGAGAGTGACAGATCAGGGAGAAGAGACCAATCAGTAGTAACAAATATTTCTGAACAAACAGAAAGTATTCAGGCTGGGGAAAGGAAAATTAATGATATGACAACTGTGTGCAATTATCTGCCCTGTTTCCCCAAAAATATGACCTACCCTGAAAGTAAGTCCTAGCTTGATTTTTACATGTGTGCACAAAATAAGCCCTAATTAAGATCCTGCCCACTCCAGAGTGGATGGGTAAAAATTAAGCTAGGGTGGGGATGTGGGGGTGGAGCTGCCCTACTACTTCCCTTTGGACAGTTGTAGCCAGGCCTCATACACCCCAACACCTGGCCCATTTTTTCTGCAGCTGGCAGGGCTTTCCTGAAGGCCTCTGTAGCTGAGCTTGTTATCAGCGTAGAGGCCTTCAGAAAAACTTTGCCAGCCACAGAAGAAGAAGTTCCTGAAGGCCTCTGAAAAGGAGGCCGGGGGCGATACGCGCAAATGAGGTTAGTCAGTGAATGACATCCCCCCAAAATAAGACCTGGTGCCTTTTTTTGGTGGCAAAAAATATAAGACAGGGTCTTATTTTTGGAAAAACACAGTAATAGGACCATTTAATGTTGGTGCTTGATGCCTTTTAAGCTTGTGGCTTTCTTGAAAAATTTCATTACCAAACTAAGTAACATCATCAGTGCTAGAAGGCAGTGGTGTTTGCTCTTTGTTTATATACTAACAGCTTGCCCTGTCAATGTCAATGGAAGCATTCTTGCTGGCTCCTTTATTAGTCTGTTTACTGATAATGTGCATGTCTGAGTTGATTTGTTACCTAGTTGATATTAAAATATTTGCAAGAAAACCACCAAGTTCAGGGAGCACCAAGGAGCTTCAACCGTGAGCTACAGATACTCTCTTCTATAAGATCCTCCTTCCCTTTCTCCTGGAGATCTAAATGAAAGCTTTCTCCTAAGGCGCAATTAAAGATAAGAGGTTGCAAAAAATATGCAGTGAGCAAAGAGCAGAGTTAGACAATGATGTTCTTGCAAGGATTCTACAAATTCCAACCTGTGGTCAGATTGATCCTGAGGCCCCTACCTCATGAGCCCCAGACCCTGTGGTCATAAGAGGCCAAACCCATTATGAGGTGCAGCAAATCCTTGATTTGAGGTGGCACAAGAGTTCAATACTTAATCAAGTGGAAGGGCTACCCATTATCACAGGCATCTTGGGTAAAGAGTAGGAACCTCCAGGCTGATTGCCTTATAGCAAGATTCCATGCAGAAAATCAAACCAAGCCAAGGGGGTGCTTCACGACCCTAAATTCTATATCTGCACTCAATTTGTTTTGCTTTATATAGGCCACCTTCCAGAAGTAAGAGGAGCCAAATGTCAACTCATAAAACATCCCTATGCCTGTTTTAGTAGTTGCCATAAAAAAGGGAGGGGGAGGAAGGGAATCTGGAAGAGCAGTTTGAAAGTGAAAGTACATTCCAACTTTTATCTTTAAAAGATTGTAACTAAAATATCAGAGCTTTTGCCCACAAATATATTTAATTGGAGAATGTGAATGATGACACCCAGCCTGTGCTCAATTGGAGAATCTGATTTATGACACACCCAGGGGGGAGAGAGGAAATGGGGTCACAGGGGACTGTAAATTACCTATGCCAGAGTTGGCTTCATACAGGGCAGTGCCATTATGTCACCTCTAATGAATGCTTTGATGTTTTTTGAAGTTTGGCTCCAGAATCATGATTTAATTAGGGTAATTGCTGGAATCCTGACACTAAACACAATGAGGCAGACTTTCAGGTAAACTTGCAAGCTTGCAACACACACAAGGATGATATCCACAATTCTTTGGGGGTTGCATGTTTTGAGGGACCTTGTAAATAACAAGGGACAACAGATAATCCCTGACTTAGAACAGTTTGTTTAGTGAAAGTTGGAAGTTGGAATGACACCAAAAAAGTGACTTATAACCACTTTTCACACTTATGACTGTCCCAGCATCCCCGTTTTGGTCACATGATCAAAATTCAGACACTTGGCAACTGATTCTATATTTACTCCAATGAGCAAAGTCAATGGGGATGCCAGGTTCACTTAACAACCAGGTTACTAACTTCAAGAACTGGAGAGATTCACTTAACAACAGAGGCAAGAAAATGGAGCAAAGCTGACTGAACACATGTCTCACTTAGCAACAGGAATTTTGGGCTCACTTGTGGTCATAACTCTAGAGCCACCTAAAATATGGACCCAAGGTCTGACTTAGTTATGTACTAAGTTCTACGTCCCATAGAATTCAGTCAAACTCCTCTTTCAGGAAACAGATTTTGCAATTAACAATGTGAAAGTTTAGCCATGTTGATTGTCCAGCGCAGGTGTTTCTTAACAATAAAAGGAAGTGTTTGACTGAGGTAATCATATTGTTTATACACAACAGAATGCAACAATAGAGTCACACACCATGGTGGAAGCTTTTAAAGGAAGTATTTGTGTTGGCTTGTGGGAGCAAAACCATAGCAAAGTATTTTAAGAAATTTGCATATTCTCTGGATTTTTCTGCTTTGAGAAGGGAAAGAGGCCTTGGCATAAAGGAAAAAAAATAACCTTGAAAATAAAATAGATATTCAGTCAGGGGAACTATTAACAGCTTTACTGCATGTCATTTGACTTTAGAAGCAATGATTTAATGTAGTGTTTCCTACCTTGTGCTTTCTATTTAGTGCTAAGAACTACAACTCCCAGAATTCCCTATGCTTAGGAAGGATGGGCTAATGGATCCAAAAGATGGAAAGGAATTGAGGAAATGAAAAACATATGAATGGTTGGGGGGGGGAGGGAGAGAGAGATGGAGGAGAAAAGCTACTAATAATGGCTATTCCACATCAGCTGTTTTCCAGATGTTCAAGGAATGCTCCCTCTTTCCCTCTATAGAATTTAAGGGTAAGAAGGGACCTTGGGGGTCTTGTAGTCCAACCCCCTGCCCAAGGCAGGAGACTTTATGCCATCCCAGATCCTTTATCTTATTATTCAATCTTTTCTTAAAAACCTCTAGCGATGGAACAACCACAACTCCAGGAGGCAAGCTGTTCCATTGTCCATCCTCTCTCTCTCTCTCTCTCCCTCTCTCTCTCTCTCAATTTTGAATGTAAATGTCCTATTCCTGTATTTGTTTTCACCCACAATGAGTCTTCTGGGTACAGGTATAACAGAGCCCAACATTGATGTTGCTAAGTGAGAACATTGGTTGAGTGAGTTTTGCTCCATTTTACAAGAGGCTAGAGAAGAAAATAGAGACTAGGAATAGGAAGAGATGAGAAAATAGGAAAATCAAGAATAAGAAGAGAAAATAATAGGAAAATAAAGGAGAAGGAGGAGGAGAAGAAAAAGGAGAAAAAGAAAGAGAAAAAGAAGAAGAATATAGAGTAGGGAATGAGAAGAGAGGAGAGAAGAAGGAATGAGAAGACAATATAGAATAAGGAATAGAATAGAATAGAATAGAATAGAATAAGGAATGGAATGGAATAGAATAGAATAGAATAGAATAGAATAGAATAGAATAGAATAGAATAGAATAGAATAGAATAGAATAGGAATAGAATAGATTTAGGTTTATTTGACCAAGTGTGATCCGACACACAAATTGTCTCTGCTTATATGATTATTAATGATAATCATAACAATAATACCAGTAAGAATGGGTAGTAAAGAAGGTAAGAACTATACATAACAATACTACAGCCATACTACATAGAAATAATACTGCTAGAGACATACTACATGGGTAAACACACACTACAATGCAGAGGATTGCTTGCCAGGCCTGGCTGGGGAGAGGGAGGGATGGAAGAAGACCCCAAAGAGACTGCTTCTGGGAGGATCTACTTACCCAGGAGTAGGAGTTTGACTTCCCGGGCCGCTTTTTCTCCGTCTTCTCGGAGATTCCGGTCGATCATCTTACTCCGTTCCGCCGCCGCCTTGTCCTCTGCGCTCAGGGTGCAGCCCATCTCGGGGGCTTTTGGGGGGTATGGGGTGGTGAAGATCAGCAAAGAGGAGCGGGGAGAGAGGAAAATGGTCCCCGCTCCGACTCTTTTGACGAAACTCCTCTGGGGGGGGGAGGCCGGGAGGGGTGGAAGGAAATCTGAGCCGCCCTAAGCAAACCCCCCACCCCAAAAAAGGGAAAAGAGAGAGGGGGGGTCCAGAAGGCTGGACTCGCGATCCTAAGGTTTTCAAGGATGGGGCGTCCAAGGGGAAAGGAGTCGACTCCGTGGGTTTCTTGCAAGTATTTCAGCACTTAAGGGGAGGAAAGCCGGCGGGGAGGAGGATGAGGAGGAGGAGGGGGGAAGAGGAAAGGGAGAAGGAAGAGGAGGAAGAGGAGAGAGGAGGAGTAAGCAGCACAAAGAATCCGCCTCGGAGAGGTTGAGCCGACGGGTACCAAAAGAAAGGGGAGGCTTGCAAAACTGTAGCCTTCCCAAAATGAAAAGAATGAGCCTTGGTTTCTTCCCAGTGCAGAAGGGAGAGAAGAAAGCACCCGTGAGAGAGAGAGAGAGAGAGAGAGAGATTCTCACAGCCGCGCCAGGTGGGGGTTGAGTCGGAGCAAGGCTTAGAGCCCTAAAGGGGGGGAGGGTATGATGGGCAGGGGGCGCCCCAGCGCCAGCCCCCTCTCCTCTTCAAAAACTTCGCCCTCCGGAGGCTCCTCCGCTCCTCCGGCTGAATGGATAAGAAGCGGCAGCAGAGGCAGCGTTGGCGTTTAGGTCCCCCCCCCCTTCCCAGGCCAACACTTCCTTTCCGCCCCGCCCGGGACTCGGTTATATAGGCGCCGCCTTAGACGCGGGGTGGGCGCTGGAAGCGGGGAGAGGGAAACGCTGGGAGGGATTGACCGCGGATGGAAGGGGGGCGAGCAGTGGGGAGCCCTAATCCGGTGAGGCTGCTGGTGTGTGTGTGTGTGTGAGAGAGAGAGAGAGAGAAAGAGAGAGAGAGAGAGATTCTGCCTCTCTCTCTCACTCCCACTGTCCCTCTTCCACTTTCCCACTCTGCATCTCTCACTCCCTTTCTCTGTATGTCTCTCTCTCTCTCTCACTCCCTCTCTCTCTGTGTGTGTCTCTTCCTCTCTCCCTCCCTCTCTCCCCCTTCTCTCTCTCTCACTCCCTCTCTCTGTCTTTTTCTCTCTCTCTCCCCCTCCCTCTCTCTTCCCCTCCTCTCTCTCCTTTCCTCTCCCTCCCCCCTCTCCCTTCTCTCTCTCCCTCCCTCTCTCTGTGTGTCTCTTTCTCTCTCCCTCCCTTTCTCTTCCCCTCCTCTCTCTCTCTTCCCTCTTTGTCTATTCTTCTCTCTCTCCCTCCCCCCCTCTCTTTTCCTCTCACTCCCCCTCTCCCCCTTCTCTCTCTCTCACTCCTCTGTGTCTTTTACTTTCTCTCTCCTTCTCTTCCCCCTCCTCTCTTCTCTCTTCCTCTCTCACTCCCTGTCAGCTTGACTCAACCTCTCACTCACTCCTTTCTCTATCTATCTCTTTCTTTCACATTCTCACTCCCCTTCTCTCCCCCTCAATCCCTCCGTCTCTGTGTGTCTCTCACTCTTTCTCTCACACTCCAAACTAACCATTCCACACAACCCATATAGTCCTCAGAGCAATCTATTAATGAACTCCAGTAATTTTACTGGGTTTTATATCAGCATATTATCCAGGGACCTTTTACTGGGTTTTATATCAGCATATTATCCAGGGATCCATTAGGTAATGTCAAAAAGGTCCACCATATTTTGTCTAAAATTTTTAAAGGGTCTTTGTATGAAAGGAAAAGTAATGACACCTAAAATGTCTTTTCGTTACCTCCGGTTGTATAATCCTCATTTAGATGACACCCACATGCAAATCAAAACTCTCTAGCTACATCTCAGAGAAAAGAAAATTGATTTATTAGAGGTTGCCATGTTGGCGCGTGGCTGGGTGCAGCCAATACTAAATTACACCATACATTTCCTCCTTGACCCTGGTCTTCCTCCCTGGATGTGACTTCTCCATCTCCAAGAGTCATCCATCATGCTCTCCAATAACCTTCTTATGCTCTGACAACTTTGGGCTGCCGGGGTGATTATCTAGGCGTTTAAGGAATGCCTTATTTTCCCCTACTCCCTTTTTCTGTCAGCTAAAAAGACCAAAGGAGTAACTTTTTAATTGACAGCTGCTTCATTACAACGGTGCTTTCTCAAAAGGGCACTGGACTTTGTTTTTCCTTAAAGTCAGTTCCCTTCTTGCCGAAGAAGCTTCTTCAGTTTCTACAGCCTCCAATATTCAGTCAGAACTGGATGAAGCTTCTTGGATGAGAAGCAAAATCTCTTCAAGGTAAAACAAAGTCCAGTGGCCTTTTTGACAAAAAAAAACACCTTTGGGACAACCATGACCTGGAGGACTGAGAATCTCCAAATAGATATTTCACGGACAATATTGTCAGCTTTTGGGGTAACCCATTCCCTGATCCTAGCCAGGTTTTTATGAGACACCAGTTTAGGGAAATGAGTCAGTTGTGATCTTGCAAGTAAGTAGAGAGAGTTGAAGCAGTAAAAAAATGTCTAAAATTGTAAGGTAGCTCAATCTCTTTTGTCATTAATAATGCCTGGGGCAGTTTTGATAAATTTGGTACTTTTTCTTCAAGTGTCTTCAAGAGGAACAAAAGTGACCACATGAGTTGAGCCCAAGACATTTACCATGTAGGGAGAACTTGGGTCTACACTTAAAAAGAACAGAATGTCCCATTGATTGCAAACCAGTAAACCATCTTCTAAGTTGACACTCACTGTTCTTTGGATGGAACAGAATAGGAGAAGAGATTGAAGCCTGATGATCCAATTGCCTAGGTTCTGAAGCTAAGCACTAATAGCAAGGCTGTCCGATAGACTGAAAAAGTAAAAATTAATTTTAACCAAAGATTAAGGGGGGGGGGGAGAGGAAGAGAGAAAGAGAGACAGAGAGAGAGGAAAGAAAGAAAGAAAGAAAGAAAGAAAGAAAGAAAGAAAGAAAGAAAGAAAGAAAGAAAGAAAGAAAGAAAGAAAGAAAGAAAGAAAGAAAGAAAGAAAGAGGGAGGGAGGGGGGAAGAAGGAGGAGGAGGAGAAGGAAAGAAGAAAGAAAGAAAAGAGAAAGAAAAAGAAAGAAAGAAAGAAAGAAAGGGAGGGAGGGAGGGAGGAAGAGGAGGAGGAGGAGGAGGAAAAGGAGGAGGAGGAGGAGAAGTAGAAGAAGAAGAAGAAGAAGAAGAAGAAGAAGAAGAAGAAGAAGAAGAAGAAGAAGAGGAGGAGGAGGAGGAGGAGGAGGAGGAGGAGGAGGAGGAGGAGGAGGAGGAGGAAGAGGAGGAGGAGGAGGAGGAGGAGGAAGGAAGGAAGGAAGGAAGGAAGAAGGAAAAGAGAAAGAGAGAGAGAGAGGGATGGAGGGAGGGGAAGGAAGGAAGGAAAGGAAGGGGAAGGAGGAGAAGGAAAAGACGAAGGGGAACAGGAAGAGGAAGAGGAAGAAGAAGAAGGGAAAAGAAAGAAAGAAAGAAAGAAAGAAAGAAAGAAAGAAAGAAAGAAAGAAAGAAAGAAAGAAAGAAAGAAAAAGGAAGGAAGGAAGGAAGGAAGGAAGGAAGGAAGGAAGGAAGGAAGGAAGGAAGGAAGGGTGAATGTGGATAGGAACTGTGGTCTCCCTACTCTTACCTTAATTCCCAACCTTATGAACTGTAGAAGTGATGCAGCTTGTTTCATTAACAATACAGGTAGTCCTCAACAGTTCATTTAGTGGCTGTTGGAAGTTACAATGACAATGACCAAACAAGTGACTTAAAGCCATTTTTCACACTGAATGACTGTTGTAACCTTCTCATGGTGCCGTGATCAAAATTCAGATGCTTGGCAACTGACGCTTGCAGTGTCCCAGCGTCATTGACTATTTTTTGTAACCAGCCAATTTCGGGGAGGGGGATGACCAGATTCACTTAAAAACTCGACTAATTTTACTTTGCAGCTGCGGCAAGATAAGTTGTGCAACGGGACAAAACTCACTTAACCAATGTCTCACTTAGCAACATAACTTTTGGGCTCCTTTGTGGACTCTCTGATGGAAGCAAAATTTCATCTTAAAAATTACTTCCTCCCTGCTTGCATCTTTGCTACACAGCTCAGACCGAAATGCCTGTCATGCCCCTGTTGGAATCTGATTCTGAGGGGGAGGTCGAACAGGGAGTGGGAGTGTGGCTCCGGTGGCTGTGGAAGAAATGGGGGAAGGGCACAGTCCGGCTGGGCATTCAGAGGAAGACCCCCTTTTCATCCTAGGGCATGCAGGGAGGAACAGATAAGGGAGCAATATGGGTTACAGGGGAGAAAATGACTCTGATTCCCTTCATTAGTTGCAGCTGCGAAAACAGGATTTAAAGATTTCCAGCACAGCACCTTGCTGGAAGCAAAGCATGGATTATTTTGGTTTGTCAAGTCTTATCTGAGTTCTGGCGTCCTCCCAACTGTATGTGTTTCATTATCTTTTGAGTTCTGCAATTCCTTATCCTGCCCTGTCTCGTTAATTGCTGCAGCATGGTTTATGTTGGTTTTTATTTATAATTTATATGTACTTTGAGTTTGGACTGAATTTCTTCACTTTAAAAACTGATCTTGGAAGAGTTTTTTCTCCAGCCAATGATAACTGGACAGTGGGAGCCAAGTTGGAGGAATTAAAGGGACTTTACCTACTTTTGTGACTTTGTTGTTTTTATGTCACACCCTGGATCATCACAACACCATTTTTAAAAAATATACATTGCTTTGTTCCCAATTCCGCTTCCGACCGCCGCATTAACATTGTGCAAAAAAACCCCACACAAATTCATTTTTTAAAAAATTACATTTTTTATTTTTATATTTTAAAATACATCTCTTTTGGTGAACAATGTGGTTTCAGGTTTTTACATTTCAATACAAACATGACCTTAAATACATATTCATCTTTCATGTTCAATTTCATATCCTATTATTACTTATTCCATTTTTCTTTAAATGTTCTCAAATTTTCTTACACTCATTAACTTATTTTATCCAATTCTAGTTCGTATCGTAACTTATTTCATTTTTCTTAAAATATTCTCATGTCTTGTTTTACAATATTATCTAAGATTCTTATTTCATTTCTATATTCATTACACATATTTACTTTTATCTGTGGCATTTGCAATTTTGTCACATACTGTTATTCCATTCATTATTCGGTAAATTTCATCCTAATTCTAATAATTCAAAAGTTGTCCCCTTTAATTGTCAATTCGAGTTTGCCGCCCCTTTACCTTATACATTCCCTCAATTTATTCCCCTTTAATTCATTATAAAAATTTACCATAGTATAGTCATTTTTTAATTATCACATTCTAGATTGATAACAATAATCTCCTAACTACTACATACCACTTTTTCATATATATATTTTAAGTCAGATTCCGCATGGTATTCTTTTTCTCAATTACATTCTAACCAAATTCATTTTGTATTGCCTCAATGGCTAACTGGTTTTACTGGTGTAACCTTTCACAGATTGAAAACCTTTCAGTCAGAGGCCCAAAACTGCCAGCGTAGCCTAATTGTGCAATGTTTGATGAAGTTCCACAGATGTGGGGAGAGAAAGAATTGTCAGGCACAATACAACACAATAAAACCCTCCATTGTGTCTTTCATTCTTGTATAGGTGGCAACGCATGAACGTTGCACCATTGAAGTCCCAAATCACATCTCCCAAAAGGCAGCATCACCTGTGGATTAGCAAACATGTGACATCCTGATTTTTTTTTTTCTTGAATTGTATGATGAAGCCTAACAGGAAAGCATCACATTTTGTTGCCTTGGCAACGCTGGTCCATTCATATGGTTGGCTGACCTTCATCCATTAATGGAGCACTTTGATTTTGATAACACTGATGAAAAATGGGATGTGGGCAGTTCATTCAGCTTTTACAACTGTCGGGTCCAGATTGATGTCTGTGAATATCTCTTGCTCTTTCAATTCCAGTATTTACACTTTCCTATTCTATGTTGGTGAACATGTATGTGTGTGTGAGAGAGAGAAAGAATGAATGAAAGAATGAAAGACTGAATCTGTGATGACGCAGGCATGCCACAAAAGCGACCAAGTCACAAAAGTAGGTAAAGTCCCTTTAATAGCACCAACTTGGCCCCCGATATCCATTTATCTTCGGCTGGAAAAAAAACTCTCCCAAGAACAGTTTTAAAGAGAAGAAATTCAGTCTGAATGCAAAGTACATATAAATTATAAATAAAAACCAACACAAACCAGGCTGCATCAATTAACAAGACAGGGCAGGATAAGGAATTGCAGAAGTCCAAAAGATAATGAAATCCACACAGTTGGGAGGACGCCAAAACCCAGATAAGACATGACAAACAAAGATAATTAATGCTTTGCTTCCAGCAAGGTGCTATGCGCAAACGTCCTTTTTAAATCCTGTTTTCCCAGCTGCAGCCAATGAAGGGAATCAGGGCCCTTTTCTTTCCCGTAACCCACATTGCTCCCTTATCCATTCCTCCATGCATGCCCTAGGATGAAGAAGGGGTGGGCCTGGGTCTTCCTCTGAATGCCCAGCCAGACTGTGCCCTTCCTTGGTTTCCTCTACAGCCACTGGATCCACACTCCCCTCCCTGTCAGTTGCTCAACCTCCCCCTTGGAATCAGATTCCAACAGGGGCATGACAGAATCATAGTGAGGGTATCGTTTGTTAATAGAGGGCTTTGGACTTTTAATCTTGTCTTTCTTCTATTGTTGTTGATAATTCTCATTGTTTTTATACTTTTATATGAGAAAGTTCATCAGAATAGAGCTGGAAGGGACCTTGGAGGTCTTCTTGTCCCACCTCTTGTCAGACAGGAGATTCTATACAAATTGAGACAAGTGGCCGTCCAATCTCTGCTTAAGCCTCCAGTGATGGAGCACCTACAACTTCTAAAGGCAAGCTGTTCCATTGGTTAATTGTTCTCACTGTTAGGAAGTTTCTCCTTAATTCCTGGTTGCTCCTCTCTTTGATTAGTTTCCATCCATTGCTACTTGTCTTACCTTCTGATGCTTTGCAAAAGAAGTTGACCCCCTCTTCTTTGTGGCAGCCCCTCCAATACTGGAAACCTGCTCTCATGTCCCCCCTAGTCCTTCTTTTCTCTAGACTGGCCAAACCCAAATCCTGCATCTGTTCCTAATATGTTTTAGTGTCTAGGCCTTTAATCATCTTTGTTGCTCTTCTCTGCACTTTTTCCAAAGTCTCAACATCTTTTTTTTGTAATGTGGTGACCAAAACTGAATGCAATATTCCAGGTGTCAGCCTTCAAGCATCTTTTCTTCTGCATGTCTTTCCAGCTGCCATAGTAATGGGGGGGGGGAGGGATCAATTGGGCTTTGGGACAGGGAAGTATGCTGGAGGCTTTAGAGAATGAACTATGAAACTTGGGGAAAACTTTGTTGTCTATGCTTACTTGCTTACTGCGCAGCTGCAGCATTTTTATCTAACCGGGCCAAGATCAATGGCCAGAAGTCTGCATCACCACCTGAAGATGCCCCATATGACATTATACATGTCTCAGATTGGATGGACCGTTTGAACTATTGTGGGTGGGAAGGTTGCCATACTCTGTATATGTGATTTTCGTGCTTAATATCTCAGATCTTGAATACTTTTGATGCTACCACTTGATTTCCAGTAAAAGTCCTTTTTTCTATTAACAATGGAGTCTAATGGTCTCTTTCTTGGATTTTGTACGGAGCTCAGCCTGACACCAGCTGTGTTTTTACTAAGGTTTTATAAAGCAGTGGTGATACTAATAATATTGATAATTATTATTTTCCTATTAACTATTTTGTTATTACTATAATGCATAGATGGCAGGCTAACAATTTGTAAACAATTTTAATAATTTTAAATTATTTTGGCCTGCTTTTCAAAGGGTAGGAAACTAACATTGTTGCTTATATTAATTTATATATATATTAATTGTCTGCTATTGACCTCACCCCTTTCCTAAGAGGTCTGTAGGGGGTGTGCATAAGCGCACCAATATGCCTACCTTCCCTGTCCTATTGTTTCTTTTATTTTTTTTATTTTTCTTACATGTATCCATGTATTCATAACTATGCTTTTACTTATACCTATTATCTTGTAAGCAATTGACAAAAACAAATAAATAAATAAATAATATTAATATGCATTCAACCAGGGAAGATATTATGTGTATATGTGTTTTTAAGAACCTTTTTAATATCTTCTTTGTTGTGTTTTTTTTATTCTTGTCCTTGTTTTTAAATATTTTTATGTTTCAACTTTCTTTGAATAAGTGAAAAAAAATCTCCTTAATGAATGATATCATAAAAAAGTTGTCTGAAAACAGTTGTAGCTATGAAAACTTATGCCTTATCAATATTAGCCTTGAAAATGCTATTTTTTCATTACATTGATTTTTTTTAAAAATCTATTTGGTAAATGATGTGCTACAAAGTTGCAATTATTTCCCCAACCTAGGAGGCAAAGGTATGTTTTAAAGTCCTTAAATAGAGTTAGTTAGGAATTCCTAGGGCTTATCTTTGTTTCTGTGAACCATAAAATTTGATTTCACATTGAGGAAGTCATATAATGAGCTAGCCATCCCGGGAGCCAGGTTTTCAGTGTGTTCAATTAAATGATTCCAGAGTTTACAGTCCTAAAGGAAGGGATCTAAAGAGGAATTTTTAAATATGCATTTTATAGAGTTAAAAAACAAAAACCCAAGTCTTTGCTGGATAAAATTGTGGTCCTCAGAATACCTGAAAGGCATAAGGAGAAAAAGAAAAACAAAAAGAAGACATTCAGTGAAAGGAAATTGCTTTATTACAATGTTTAACCAGTATTAGAAATAAGAGAAAGACAAGCAATTACTACAGTAAATTCACTGGCATGAAATTACCCCAAAACAATAAAAAACACACCCGAATCAAAGATTGGTCCAATTATATGGCTTGGTAAAAGAGATTTTCAATCACAGTTGGAAATGTAATTGAAGAGGTAACATCTCTTCAAATAAAACAATAATGCAGTGTTTGTCTGACCCTTTAATTTGGAAATAATTCGGGAGAATAATTAGTTTGGCAGGGAAGGAACAAGAATTCCAGACCTGAAGGCACGGCAATAACTCAACACGGTTGGAAAGACGCCAGGAACACAGATAAGCAAAAACCACACGGGATAAAGTCACGTTTGCTCCCAGCAGTTGCTGCAGTCAGCATGCATTTCTTTTAAACTTTCCTAGGTGTGGCTAATGAAGGAAATCAGGGCCCTTTCCTCCCCTGTAAGCCATGCAACCCATGTTGCTCTCTTCTCTGTCCCTCCCTGTGTGCCCTAGGATGAGGAGGGGATGGGCCTCTGAACTCCCTCTCCCTTGTTCTACCTCTTCCCTGCTCTGCCCAGCTGGACTTTGCCCTTCCCCAGTTTCCTCCACAGCCAATGGAGCCACACCCACACCCCTGTCAGCTGTTCATCTTCCTCCTCAGATTCAGACTCTGACAGGGACATGACACTGGGGAAAGGCAAAGTCTGGCTAGGAGAGGAGGAGGAGGAGGAGGAGGAGGAGGAGGAGGAGGAGGAGGAGGAGGAGGAGGAGGAGGAGGAGGAGGAGGAGGAAGGCTGTGAGGTCCTTGGTACTCTCTGAGTTTGGTGGGTTTTCTGTAGACATTTTATTACCGAACTGAGTAACATCATCAGTGCTCCTAGATTGGTAATGAAATGTCTGCAAGAAAGCCACAAGTTCAAAGAGCACTAGGGACACCTCAGTTTTTCCAGCGTCTTCTACCACTAGTTAATGCAATTTCTCTCTCACTTTGGTACAATTTATTAAAGCGGGCAGGGGGGGGGGACACAGTTTCCCCGATCCCATGTTCTCCATTCCTCCTTTTGTTTATTTTCTGAAGAATCACTCCATCCAGGATACACATCAGCCACTTTGCAGTGGGGCTATTCACCAATCATGGTCTGACAAGAAATAACCCAGTATGCAAAAGGAATTATCAATGAATACTTTGGCTAGAAAACAAACAAATGAAGCCTTGCACTTATCGGGGATATATTTGCAGGAGGGGGGAAAAAAACAACAACCAATCGTACTCACAGATTACATCAGATTTATTCTGCCAGGCTTGGTTTTTAAGCACAACTTGCAAGAGAATGAAGGTAGCTAAAAAGGATTCCTTGGAGCCCTTAAGTCAGGGGTCTCCAACCTTGGCTCCTGGAAGCCTGGCGGACTTCAACTCCCAGAATTCCACAGCCAGCTGGCTGTGGAACTCTGGGAGTTGAAGTCCGCCAGGCTTCCAGGAGCCAAGGTTGGAGACCCCTGCCTTAAGTCTTTATTGGCAGAATTGTTTACCGACACTGGGACGAGTGTCTATCTGCAGCATCTGCCTGGGTTTGTGTTAGCTCACATGTCAGTCTCGAACAAGTTTAATAGCAGAGTATGCTTGCCTTTGAATGCCTGGGTGAGGATGTCGGGGAAAAATTGGTTTATTTTTCTAGTCTAATCCATTCTTCTGAAAATGAATTTGGTTTTTCTTTATTCAGAGATAGATAGATAGATAGATAGATAGATAGATAGATAGAAAAGAAAGATGCAGTAGAAAGATAGAAAGAGAATGATAGAAAGAAAAAGGAAGAGAAGGAAGAGAGGAGGGAAGAGACAGAAAAGGAAGGGTGGGAGGGAGGAGAATGAGAAAGGGAAAGAGGGAAAGAAGGAAGGAAGGAAGGCGAGAAAAGGAGGGAAAGAGGGAAGGAAGGGAGGTGAGAAAGGGAGGGAGGGAATGAAGGAATGAGTTCTTGAGGCATGAAAACTAGAGATTCTTCAACCTGCCAGGCCTGATCTGTATGACATCTATGCTGCTATAATTTCTCCATTACTATCATTACGTTATTTGAATAATCAGAGACAAATTCAGGCTGGCTGATACACTTCTCTCACTATAGCTTTAATCTATGCCTTTATTTCTTCCTTCCTTTGTTCCTTAAAAGGAAGAAGCAGCTTCCTTTCCCTCCCTCCCTCCCTCCCTCCCTCCCTCCCTGTCTGTCTGTCTGTCTCTCTGTCTGTCTTTCTGCATATCTGGCATTTTCATTTCAGGAGAATCCTGGAATGAGAGCATTAAGAACACAAAACAGTTTGATCCGTCCCTCCTTTCAAAAGGCTGTAATGGGAATAATGGGATGACACAGTCATGTAAAGAAATACAAATATAGTCTTTTTAAAAAAATATTTTAAATTAAATTTTACACTTTTAAAAGTGGGTTTTCTCCCGCGTAAGATTGGAAGTATCTAGGCAATGTTTCGATGAAGTCTCATTCATCAC
Organism: Hydrophis major; assembly: GCA_033807585.1. Taxonomy (NCBI): domain Eukaryota; kingdom Metazoa; phylum Chordata; class Lepidosauria; order Squamata; family Elapidae; genus Hydrophis; species Hydrophis major. The sequence continues at coordinate 154,083,894 of CM066331.1, read as the reverse complement.
CTTCAGGCTTGGTCTTCAGCTCTGTGCTTCTCAGAGTGATGTGAGCTTGCAGCTGCTTCTTCCTTTTAACTGCTAGTGGGGGTGTGACTTGATTGGGTGGGGGCTTGGCTGTGTTCTCATTGGGTGGGGGTGTGTTCTCATTGGTTGGGGGTTTGGCTGTGTTCTGATTGGTTGGGGGGTTGGCTGTGTTCTGATTGGCTGGAGGCGTGTTCTGTTCAGGTGGGGGCTTGGTTGTGCTCAGGTTAGTCTTAGTTGCTGGAGGATTTGAGCTGGTGAGCTGTGATCTTGCTGTTTGGCTTCAAGTTCGTGGTTGTGCTGCATCTTCATGGTGGGGGTCAGTTCACTTCATGTAGGGCTCAGAGGGGTTTGAAGTGCAGCTGCAGTGCGGCTTCTGGTCTGTGGTTGTGTTTCATCTTCTGTGTGGGTGTGAGTCTGCTTTCTATGTGGAAGTGTGGTGGTGGCATCTTGTGTGGCTCTCAGGGGTGTGGGTCTGGTGTCATTCTTCATGTTAGGTACTCGTCTGTTCATGAGGGCGGGTTTCCAAATGGCTGGTAGGAGGGAGGTATCATCTCGTTTATTCATGCTGTGTAGGCGTTTTTCTAGCTCTATGGCTTCTCTGATGATTCTGCTGCTGAAGTGTTTGGTTTTGGCGATAGTTCTGGTATTTTTAAAGTCAATCTCATGTCCTGTGGCTTTGAGGTGTTGGACCAGGGAAGAGGTCAGTTCTTCCTTTTTGATTGAGTTCTTATGTTCTTCAATGCGTGCATTTATTCTTCTATTAGTTTGTCCAATGTATGTGTTGGGGCAGGCAGTGCAAGGGATTTCATATACTCCTTGATTTTCTAACTCGATTTTGTCCTTAGGGTTTCTTAGGATGGTGGATATCTTTCTGTTTGTGCAGAATGCTGTCAATGTTGTATTTTTGGAGGATCTTGCTGATTTTGTCTGTAGTGCCTTTTATATATGGGAGGAGGGCTTTGCCATTCTCTTGTTCTCTGTCTTGGATTTTGGTTGGGGTTTCTTTTTGGATTAGGTGGGTGATCTTCTTTCTTTGGAATCCATTGGCTGTCAGCACGCCGGTGAGAGTGTGTAGTTTGGTCTCTAGGTGTTGTTCGTCGGCTGAGCATTTTGTTCTGGAGATGAGTGTCTCGGCTACGGAATTGATCTGTGCTGGATGATGGTGTGAGAATAGCGGTAGATAGCGGTTTGTATGTGTTTTCTTCTGGTAGATGGTGTGTCCTAGGGAGCCATTGGATTTTTTGTATACCAAGACATCTAGGAAGGGAAGTTGGTTGTTAGCTTCTGTTTCCATGGTGAATTGTATTTTGGGGTGTAGGCTGTTGAGGTGTGTGAAGAAGTTGTTCAGTTTTTCTTTCCCATGTGGCCAGATTATGAAGGTGTCATCTGAGCCAGAATTTGGGTTTGTGATCATATTTTTCTAGAGCTTGTGTTTCAAAGTGTTCCATGTAGAGGTTAGCGATGACAGGTGAGAGGGGTGATCCCATGGGTGCTCCTTCTATTTTTTTGTATTTTTGTCCGTTGTAGGTGAAGTATGTATTGGATAGGCAGTGGTTAGTCAGATCTAGGATGTGCTTGGGAGGGTTGTATTTGTTTTGGATGGCTGCCAAGGCTTCTTTTATTGGCACTTGGGTGAAGAGGGATATGACATCAAAGCTCACTAGTAGGTCACTGGGTTGTAAGTTTTGTTTCTTTATGATGTCGATGAACTGGAATGAGTTTCTTACATGTGAGTGGATGGATTCTGCATAGGGCTGTAGTTGGTTGGTGAGAAATTTGGCTAGGTTTTGTAGAGGTGAGCCTAGGGAGCTGACTATTGGTCTAAGTGGGGTTCCTTCTTTGTGTATCTTGGGGAGACCATAAAGTTTAGGGCATCTGGATGATTTCTCTCTGGGTATGATTCTTTGCTGGATTTCTTCACTGATGGGGGAGGCTTTTATTTTGGATCTGGTGGTTTTTTCTAGGTAGGTGGTGGGGTCTGTCTTTAGGGGTTTGTATGTGGGGTCTTGGAGTAGGTTGGTTAACTTGGATTGGTAGTCAGATGTGTTCATAACCACTGTCGCCTTGCCCTTGTCTGCTGGTAGGATTATTATGCTGGTTTCTTCTTTCAGGTTAAGTAGTGCAGTTTGTTCTTCTTTGGATAAGTTGCTTTTGGATGGTTTGGTTGTGCAGAGGATGTTGGTGATTTCGAGTCTGATTCTATTAGCATCATCAGGGTTGGTTTTGGTCAGGCTGGTTTCAACTCCGCATATGATGGTTTCTGTGGGGATGTGTTTGGGAGCGACAGCAAAGTTGAATCCTATAGAAAGGACCTTGGTTTCGGCTTCGGTGAGGATCTTGTCTGAGATGTTGTGCACTGTTTGTTTCATGTGTGGCTGTGAGGGGGGAGGAGTTGGTTTCTGGCATTGTTGTAGTTGTTGTTGTAATAAAACACAAACTGAATTTAAAAGTAAAACTTTTTTTAATGTGATGCTGGGAATTACTTGCATTCCCAGCCAAAACTCATTAGACATAGTTCATCCAGATAAGAGCACTCTTCTCAGTGTTGTGGAATACTGCCAAGAAACAGAAGTCCAATTAAGGCTAACATAAACCAATCCCCAAACCCAGAATAAAACCAACCAGAGTACAGAAGGAGTCGGAGATTACTGAACTGCTTTGCTTCCTGCAAAGTTCTTTGTCATTGAGGACTGACTTTTATCCCTGATGGGAGGGCAATCACCTCCTAGCCTTATTCCCAAGTCACCCCTTCTACTTCAGCTGCTCTCGCCTTCTAGCAGATCTATGCACATGCACACTGGGAACAGGCTCCCCGAGGTCTTCTGCTCCACTGCTGCCAGACACTAAAGGCTCTGAAGACAGCACCCCACTCCCAGATGGTCCTGGCCCCATCCCTGCATCAGATGCAGGACCCTTGTCCAAGTTCTCTCCAGACTCCCTGATTGGTTGCTTTCATCCTCACTGCCCGATACCTCTGCCGTCTGCGGTGGCTGCCGGCAAATCACAACATGAATCTGGTTTGACTTGGCTTGTTAGAAGCTCCTAGGAAGGTTGCAAATGACACTCCCACTATACCGTGCAATGCGACAACCATGGTTTGCAGAGTGATGGCATTGGGGAAAAAACTCCCCCTGTGTCTAGTTGTTCTAGTGTGCAGTACTCTATAGCATCATTTTGAAGGAAGGAGTTGAAACAGTTTATGTCCGGGATGTGAGGGGTCTGTAAATATTTTCACAGCCCTCTTTTTGACTCGTGCAGGATACAGGTTCTTGATTGGAGGCAGGTTGGTAGTAATTGTGTTTACTGCACTCCTAATTCTCCTCTGAAGTCTGTATCTTTTCTGTTGGGTTGCAGAACCAAACCAGACAGTTATAGAGGTGCAGATGACAGAATCATTCCTCTGTAGAACTGGATCAGCAGCTCCTTGGGCAGTTTGAGCTTCCTGAGCTGGTGCAGAAAGAACATTTTTTGTTGTGCTTTTTTGATGATGTTTTTGATGTTAAGTGTCCATTTTAGGTCATGTGATATAGTAGAACCTAGAAATTTGAAAGCCTCTACTATTGATCCTGTGTTCCCTTAAAGGGAACGCCCTCATCAGAGATACATTTTACTGTAACATTTGCCTCGAAGCCTTAAATCTTTCTCCCTCTTCTGGAAAGTTGAACAATGTGTTTGGCCTTTAAAAGTATACACAGGAAGCAAGTCTCACCGCACCTCCCCGAAAAAGTTCAGTTGCTATAGAAATGGGTGACTGCTCTATTTCATTATCCCTAGAAATAACTTGATAATCGCCATTTCAGTTTGCCTGTAAGGTCTCTAAAAGGAGACTGCGAGCTCCAGGACTCCACTCAAAACAACCTTCCCTGCCCTCCCATTGTTTCATGACAAGGCCTAAAATTGTCCTTGAGGTAAATGTGACACATAAACTTAGCCAAAGTCAAAACCAATGTGACTAAGTGTTCTTAGTCAAAAGAGAAAGTTCAGATCCTATATTTTCATGTGTGGTTCAAGCTGCTAAGTTGTGTCCAACTTTCCTCAGCCCCATGGATCATAGGACTTCGAGCTGCTCTGTCCTCCACTGTTTCCTGGAGTTTGTCCAAATTCATGTTCATTGTGTCAATGACACACTCTGGCCAGGGGTTGGGCTTCTGCGGGTTCGCAGGGGTTCGGGAGAGCCCCTAGCTAAGATGTGCAGTTCAGAGAACCCCAAATCCAACTCCTGGTTGGCCCCGCTCACCCCTCCCCTTCCTTCCCAGGAGTCCCCACACTGCCCATTTTGGATGCAAGTAAGTGCAGGGCACGGGCAGAGACTCAAAGAGAGCAAAAAAAAAATGGGCCTCCTGGAAGTTTGGGAAGGCTGGAAATGGGCTTGTTTCTGGCTTCCAGAGAGCCTCTGGAGCCCAGGGAGGCTGTTTTCACCCTCTTGTAAGCTCAAGGAAAGCCTCCGGAACCCAGGGAGGGCAAAAACACCATGATGCAGGAAGCCAACTAGACGATGCCCACCATGGCCATGTCCATCAGGAACCGGGAAGAGAACCCTTTGCTAAAAATTTTGAAGTTCACCCTTGATCTAAGCATCTCATCTTCTGCTGCCCCCGCCCCTTCTCCTTTGGCCTTCCATCTTTCCCAACATCCAGGTCTTCTCCAAGGAGTCTGTTAAGGTATTGAGATTTAAGAGCTGACCAGCTGCTGTAAGGCTGATGCAATGTATGGCTGATGCAATAAGGATGAATCAGCAAAGGTTTTGCCATTTTAAGATTATGTATGAGTCCACAGATATTTTACCACTTTAAGAGGTGTGTATATAAGGCAGCCATTAGAGGGAGCATTTCTCTCTCCTTGTGTCCTCTCTCCATTGCAGAGTTTTCTGTGTAAAGTTAAGAAGATTGATTGCTTGTCAGGTATTACCACATATATTTCTGTATATGTTTTGTATATAAACCACTATTAAACAGTCAAAGCCTCTGTGCTGTGTTTTGATCCTGGGTTGTCTCACAATAGCAGTCATACTGCAAATGCTCTGACAGAGTCTTCTCTTCTCACTTGGTGGCCAAAGTCTTCAGGAACTGTCCCTCCAAAGAGCATTCAGGGTTGATTGATTGGATTTCCTTGCAATCCATGGGACTCTCAACAATTTTTATTGGACATTGCATTTCTTTACAAGCTAAGCTCATTTCTGGTGTCAAGGTACTCTAATGGGAGATGCAAAGTTCTCGAGAACTCCAAGGTGGCCTCCAAGTTCTACCACAGTACTAATTATCTGCTGCTCTGGTTATGCGTCTCCACTTCAGCTTCTGGTACCAACCTTTCGAAACCTAGGAAATTCCCAGAAACACATATTTATTTATTTATTTATTTAATCTTATCAAGCTAATATTTTTCTCTAAGCTTCACAGTCTTCTGCTAGCATGTTAACAAGTCCATCTGCTTCAGGAAGGAGATTAGGAATATTTGGCAAAAAAAGAACCACAACATTCTTTTACTGTAGGAAGTTACGTCTGCAGGCTGTCATTTGGTCAAGAGGCTGTCTTTTAATGGACTGTAGGATCTTGAATTTTAGAGATCTGAAAATTGCAATCCTGTGGCTATTCATCAGCAGGATGAAATTGGATCATTGGAGGATTTAAGAGCCTGTTCTTTACAAACGACCATTTCAGGACCGTGAAAAGCAAGGCAGGAGAACCATCAATTTTGCTGGTGTTTACGAAGAGGTTTCTGTCAGCTGGCAAATGCAACTTTAGCTTCATTGTGTACAATTAAAATGGATTATTCTGCCTCTTCATCTGTCACTGGCAGCCCTTCCTGAATGCTTAGCCATTTGCTTGGCCTCGTGCAGATAACACATCGATAAAATTCTTTCCATGGTGTCACATTTTTTGTGTGTGTCTTGTTAAGCATGGAGATGAGTCAGAAACCAAGGGCTCAAGCATTATCTTTTCTCCCTGTACATTGTCCAAGACAGAGGTGGTATTCAGCAGATACTGACCAGTTTTGGAGAACCGGTAGCAGAAATTTTGAGTAGTTCGGACAACTGGCAAATCCTACCTCTGACTGGCTCCACCCCCATCTCTTCTCTGCCTCCCAAGTCCCAGCTGATGGGCTGGGTCTTCTTTGATTGCCCTGCACAGGAGAACAGAGCTGGAAAGCAGGTTAGTTAGGGGAGGGAATGGGCATTTTGCAGTAACCTTCCCCCTAGAGTGGGGTGGAAATAGAGATTTTGCAGTATCCTTCCCCTGCCAGGCCTACCAAGCTAAGCCCTCCAAACCACACCTACAGAACCTGTAGTAAAAAGATTTGAATCCCACCACTGGTCCAAGGTGTGTAAAGATATTTCAAAAGTATGTCAAAAATGTAAATGTAAAGAAGGAAAATCTTAATCATCTTTGGTGGGCTTGTGATAAAGCAAAGAGCTCCTGGGATTTTAAATTAACTGAGTTTATTTATTTGGTTTGTAAATTAGATTATCAATTTGATTTGTTACAGAACAAATAAAACCAATAATCTAATTTAAAATCAATTTGTATTGGTAAAAAGCTGAGCAAGGAGACCTCTAAAGTCCTTTCCAGCACTATTAGTCTATGTTCTCTTTATTCATGTGAATGCATTAATTAAATATATTAATATGTTCATAATATTCATTCATTCATTTTTTTAAAAAAAAATCAATAATCTTCTCTTTGAGCCTCACTCATCTACTGGTACATTATATTGAATATGTTATTTTAATTTCTATGTTAATTTAATTTAATGTTTTAACATTTTATTTAATAGAGATCAACAAGGAAATGATTTTCTAGCTTTGCTTTGGGATAGGCAGTCCATTTTACACACATTTCATCTGAACTATTAGTCCATCCACCCATCCATCCGTCTGTCTGTCAGTTCATTCATCCTTCCATCCCTCCACTCACCCATCCATCTATCCATCTATCCATCCAATCATCCATCCATCCAACTATTCACCCATCCACCCACCCATCTATCCATCCATCTACCCATTCAACTATCCTTCCTCCATCCATCCATCCATCCATCCATCCATCTATTCATCTATCCATCCATCCAACTATTATCCATCCAATTATCCATACATACATCCCTTCAACTATCCATCCATCTCTTTCTCCTCTTTCATAAAAAATCATCTACCAATGATCAAATAATGATGACCACTGATTTTCACCTGAAAATATCCTCACCAATGGATATCATATGTACAGCATGCATAATCTACCAAAATCCAATAAACATGCCTTCGTCCGAAAGTATTTTTATGCTGGATGAATGATCCAGAAACTTAATTTCTAAAATGTCCAGAAGCATTTTTTTTTCTCCATTCCAAAAATACTCATTTTAGTCATTCTTAGTTTAGTTAGAATTGCCAGATGTTCTTTTATGGAAACAACATTTCTAAAGGAAAATTCCTTTGTTGTGGCTGTTCTTTTCTCAAAGTACATGACATCTGTAAGAAATTGAATATCTGGGAACAAGGAGGCTGGACTATATAAAGGCATTCATTTACTAAGCTCCTCACACAGACACCAAGAGAATAGGATGGTCAGCAAATATCAATCATTGTGCCAAGCTATGGGACATACCCATTTTGTCCAAAGGAGGAACACAACATCACACAATCACACAATCATCTGTGCCCTTTTGTATCTGCATGCAGTGTCATGATGTACCCACAAATAGGCATGATTGTGTAATTTGCTCAGCATTGACACCTCCGATGTGACAGTATATTTCAGTACTTAAAAGCATCTGTTTTAAAACAATGATTGGCACCAAAATTATGCAGAAGTCCATATTTTGCTCACAGCCTGGATTTCAAGTCTTGATGGGACTCAGGGTTGACTCAGCCTTCCGTCCTTCTGAGGTTGGTAAAATAAGGACCCAGATTTGGGGGGGGGGGGGGCAATAGGCTGACTTAAAGTGCCTTAAAGCGCTGTGAAGTGATATATGTCTAAGAGCTATTGTTATTGCTATGCTATTACACATATAAAGATACAGCTTATAAAATGTGTAGGTTTTTTTCAAAGTACAATTCATTTTTCAAGGGGTTTGGGTTTTTTTTGGTCCTATCCACCAGTTACTAAAAAATGGTCCCATATAGGAAAGAATGAATGGAAGGAAGGAAGGAGGGAAGGAAGGAGGGAGGGAAGAGTGAAGGAAGGAACATGGAGGAGGAAGGAAGGAAAGAGGGGGGAAGGAAGAAAAAGAAAGAAAGAAAGAAAGAAAGAAAGAAAGAAAGAAAGAAAGAAAGAAAGAAAGAAAGAAAGAAAGAAAGAAAGAGACTCAGAGACTCAGTGCACACTTGCAATACTCACTCCCAAGGTATTCTTTTTCCCCTCCATAGCTCTTGTCAAGGCTAGGTCAACTGTGTTCAGTTCAGAGGCTCTCTCAGATGTCTATCATAATGGGATTTGACCCTATTGGACGGCACCTTGTAAGGGAGATGTGGGGCATAACGTTTTAATAAATAAGAAGGTAATAAACAATGCTCTTAAATTCTTGTATTAATACAGCCCCAAATTTTCTAGTTGCATCCCTTTGGTGTTATATGTTTCATGTTGATTATTTAGCCATGACATATAATCTGTATTTCCCCTCCCTCTCAATAATCATCATCCTCTTCACCCCAGAATCCCTTGTGGAACAGAGACTGGGCAACCAAATGGCACTAGCAGAATGTTTAATGGCCGGATGCCTTTCCTGTCACCGATGAGGGGTTTTGTTCAGCAGATACATTCTCATTGTGCCCAGAGAGAGAAATATCTGCTGCTACCTAGGATCAAACTTACAGTCTCCTGATTGTGAGATGGGAGCTCCACCTCTAGACCACTGCACCACTCCAATCCCCCCTCCCAATAATCTACTTTTAAAACAAGCTAAAAACAAGCATGTTAGCTAGCTTAGCTTGTTAGCTGCTTTAGACTCACTGAGAACATGGCAAAGGAAGCCGATGAGCATTCTTATCTAATCTTCTTTGGTGGAAGTGTCAATTTACATTCATTATTACCTTCCTCTGGGGTAATTACAGATAGGAGGATTTTAGTTCAGGATATGTTTCTTTTATTCTTTCTTTCTGCTCTCAATCATTGGGATGTCTGAACCAGAGCTTTTTTAATACATCAAAAATAAAATATCTGCTTCATCAAGCACACTTTTTAATCCATTAAGAACATCATACCGAATCAAAGTGATATGGTATATAAACATAGCATTTTATTAGAGTATCAAAGCAATCTTGATGACAAGAATGACAACTGGCATCAAACTCATAAGAGCTGTTCTGAATATCAACGAGGACAAAAAAAAATCTGCTTGAGAGACTCAAAAGATGGAACGAAATATTAAATTTATAATTGCTTAGGACCATCTTGTGATCTTTAGCACTAAGGTAGGCTGCTACTGGGAGACACCTAACTTGGTATTCAAGTATTTCAATGGCTTGGTTATTAAGTTCATTTTGCTACATTTTATTGTCTTTTTTGTTAGCTAGCTTAGGAAACAGCAATTTCTCCAATCCTACTAATTGTGGTGAAAGGCATCTAAACATTTACTTAATGGTATGAAGAAAGAAGAAAGAAAGAAAGAAAGAAAGAAAGAAAGAAAGAAAGAAAGAAAGAAAGAAAGAAAGAAAGAAAGAAAGAAAGAAAGAAAGAAAGAAAGAAAGAGGAAGGGAGAGAGAGAAAAGGGAGGGAGGGAAGAGAGAGAGAAAAGAAAGAGAGAGAGAGAGAAGGGAGGGAGGAGGGAGGGAGGGAAGGAAGGAAAGAAAGAGAGAAAGAAAAAAGAAAGTGAAAGAAAGGAAGGGAGAGAGAGAGAGGGAAAGGAGGAAAGAGAGGGAGAAGAAATAGAGAGGGAGAGGAGGGAGGGAAGAGAGAGGAAAGGAAAGAAAGAGAGAAAGAAAAAACAAAGAGAAAGAAAGAAAGAAAGAAGAAAGAAAGAAAGAAAAAAAGAAAGAAAGAAAGAAAGAAAGAAAGAAAGAAAGAAAGAAAGAAAGAAAGAAAGAAAGAAAGAAAGAAAGAAAGGGATTTCATTGTACACATGTTGTTCATTGACAATAAAGGTTTGATTTGATTTGATTTGATTTTATTTGAGGGAGGGAAGGAGGATGAGAGAAAGAAAAAGAGGGGTGGAGAGATGGGGGGTGGGGAGAGAGAGATGAGGAGAGAGAAAAATTATCCAAGGTTTGAAAGTTGAAAGCTGACCCCTAGCGTTTGCCAGTGTTGGTGTACTCACAGCTGAATGACCAGCTCGAAAGAAGGTATATTTTTCCCTCTTAACCCACAATGAAACTAACTTAATGGTTGCTGGAATTGAGTATGTCTAGTCTGATGAAAGGAAGGACTAGAGGGGACATAATAGCAGTCTTCCAATATCTCAGGGGCTGCCCCAAAGAAGAGGCAGTCAAGCTATTCTCCAAAGCACCTGAAGGCAGAACAAAAAAACAATGGGTGGAAACTAATCAAGGAGAGAAGCAACTAAGAACTAAGGAGAAACTTCCTGACAGTGAGGACAATTCATCAGTGGTCAACTTGCCTCCAGAAGTTGCAAATGTTCCAACACTGGAAGTTTTTAAGAAGAGATTGGACAGCCATTTATCTGAAATGGTATAGGGCAGGGATGTCAAACTTGTCTGGAATGGTATAGGGTCTCCTGCTCAAGCAGGGAGTTGGACTAGAAGACCTCCAAGGTCCCTTCCAACTCTATTATTCTATTTTAGTTTCCCTTCTGTTCTAACTTCTTCTCTTTAACTTCTGTAAATTTCTTGGACAGTATTACTTGTTCTGTTGTGTGGATGCTTGTGTGTTTAGGGAGTGGAGAAATTTGGTGGGTGGGAGTGTGTTTGGGGATTGTCATGTGTGTGTGTGCGCATGTTGGGTCCGGTCTCTGGGTGTTATGTGAATTTCATTGTATGTGTATACTGTGTATATACGTACAACGACAATAAATCATTATTATTATTATTATTATTATTATTATTATTATTATTATTATTATTATTATTATTATTATTAATTTGATGGCTATCCTTCTCCATGACTATCATTCTCCATCAATTCTATTTATTGGAAACTGGTTGTGAAACTCAGGATGTTGTATCCCAATGATCAGAGTTTTAAAATACAGTGACACCCCCAAGATTCATCAAGAAGACTCATAAATATGTGTCTGTGGCAAGGCCCTTGAATGACACGTGGCCAGAGGATCCAGCGATGGCCATCAATGTGAGGATTGATTGCAGAGTTGTTGTTGTTTTAAAATTAATTAATTAATTAATTAAAACTTTGAACAGTCGCTAAACAAAAGAAAAGATGAGTTGACAAGTGTATAGACCAAAGATGAACAACCAAGGCATCTCCATCGGCATGGCTGAGATTGAGGAAAGTTGAAGAACCAAAAATCAAGAAGGTGTAAGGTTGCCTTTAACAGAGCAGTGTTGTGTCCCCCCAGTGGCCTGCAGAGATGGTGGCAGACTCAGATAGTGAGGTGGTTGAAGAGGAACATGGGCCAGTCCTGGAGTATGATGAAGGCTCTGATGAGTGCTCTACATCAGAGACAGAGGTGGGGCCAGGGCCATCTGACAGTTATCAGCTGCCTTCTGAGATCAGTGGGGCAGAAGAACAACTGGAGCTTGTTCCCAATGTGCACATGTGCAGAGCTGCCAGGAGAAGGGAAGAGTTAAGGAACAAGGGTCGACTCAGGAGTAAAGCCACGGGTGGATGGTGAATGGCCCCTCCCATAGGGAATAAAAAGGAGCGAAAGGGGAGTGGTGTTTGCAGGAGACAATTAGTTCATTTAATTAAGGTGAAGATTTGTTCCCGACTCCTTGCCAGATACTTTCTGCTACAGAGTGGCATTTGGAAGCTATTGGCCTAGCAAATCTTCAAGATTTGTGGTTGTAAATCACTGTTGAAAGACTGTTTGCTGGGGCTTTGCTGGATGTGAATGAGAGGAATTCACATTAGCCTAAATAAAAGGGGTTTTGTCAGGACGAGGAGTCTGTTTTGTGATTTTGGGAAGCCTGGGTCAGAACAAGTGATTCTATGGATGGAACGAGAGAGAGAGAGAGAGATGGATCTTGAGGGTCTTTAGTTGGAGGTTCTAAAGAATCTAGGCTTCTTTCACGTTCATATAAACAAGACTTGAAGAGGGCAAGGAACTGCATTTTCTTTCCTTGTAACTTTCATGTATTCATACCCTTCCAAAGTTGTGGGTGTGCTCCATCACTGGAAGTTTTTGTCATGCCCCTGTCAGAATCTGATTCTAAGGGGGAGGTCGAGCAGCTGACAGGGAGGGGGAGTGTGGCTCCAGTGGCTGTGGAGGAAACTGGGGAAGAGCACAGTCCAGCTGGGCATTCAGAGGAAGACCCAGGCCCACCCCCTCTTCATCCTAGGGTACGCAGGGGGGAATGGATAAGGGAGCAACATGAGTTGCATGGTTTATGGAGGAGGAAAAGGCCTTGATCCCCTTCATTGTCTGCAGTTGGGAAAACTGTTTAAAAAGGCAAACTACACAAAGCAACATTGCTGGAAGCAAAGCATGGATTATTTTGGTTTGTCAAGTCTTATCTGAGTTCTGGCGTCCTCTCAACTGTGTGTGTTTCATTATCTTTTGAGTTCTGCAATTCCTTATCCTGCCCTGTCTTGTTAATTGCTGCAGCATGGTTTCTGTTGGTTTTTATTTATAATTTATATGCACTTTGGATTCAGATTGAATTTCTTCCCTTTAAAGACTGTTCTTGGGAGAGTTTTTTTCTCCAGCTGATAATAACTGGACATTGGAGGCCAAGTTGGAGGTATTAAAGGGACTTTACCTACTTTTGTGGCTTTGTTGCTTTTGTGCCACACCTCGGATCATCATAGTTTTCAAGAAGAGACTGGACAGCCACTTTTCTGAAATGGTATATTTTATTCTAAATTCTATGTTCTTTTCTCCAACTCCCTCCTGCCATGGATAAGAAGCTGGACCAAATGAAGTCAATTCTCTTTTCTATTGCCTTTTTTATTGTATAAGATTTATTTGTAGTTTTCCGTTAACAACCAACATTTTTTGTGGACAGTGTAATGACTGGGTCAATATTTTTTTTTTCATACAATGCTATCAATAATAATACAGAGTTTTTATCTTCCAACTTCTAACCTTGATGTGCTCATTATAATTATAATATATTCTTTTATGCATCGATATATATTATGCTATTTTCCCAATTTATTTCTTTATTTTTTCCAGATGGTGGGGTTCTTCTATATTCACCTCTTTATGATTTTTTATCACTTTCTCTAAAAATATATGTAAACATCAATAACATTTCTTCATACAATATACTTATTAACCCCTGTTAAGTCACCAATGTTATCTCCAGAACCGTAAAGCCTACAAACTTGAAATTTGCCACATAGATTCTTCTTGGCTTCTAAGTGCTCACGAAGAAAGGATTTTTCGAAATGACCATCAGAGCATTAGTATTTCCTATATTATTATTAACACGCTCTGATGCTAAGGAGTTCTACTCCCTCTCCCCAACTGAAAATAAATCTCTTCCAAATATAAAAAATAAGCTGAGGAGAGAAATTTCAGTTTCAGTTTCAGTTTCATAGCACCCAGCAGCTTTAGTACAGAATAGTTGAGCGAAGCCATGCCCAGGCTCCTTGCTGTCTCTTCTTGCTCACACAGCAAATACTGTTTCTGTTTCCAAACAGCCCTCACCTTTCTCACACACTGACAGGACGCAAGCCAGATGAATACCGGTGGATTCTGGTAGGCAGAGGCAGAATCCCCCCCCCTTTTTTTTCCTCCCAAAAAACCAAACCTGACCACAGCACGGGTATCGATTTCATCAGTCCCCTGATTATATCTCTTAAGTCCCCTGTATTTATTGTCCTTTGAAACTATATATTCCAGTATACTTTTTGCACACTGTTAATCATAATAATACACTTAGACACAGCTAATCCTAGTCTTTCACCTCCTAATCTTAATCTCTCTTTCTCTCTCTTGTCTGTTTCTCTCTCTCTCCTCTCTGCATAATCATGGTTCCACTACATCCGAAAAGGAAGAGAACAAGCAGAACAAAGGTGGAGAATATATTGATTTTTCAGGCTTTTGTGTGTGTGTGTGCGTGTGTGTGGCACAGACCTTTTTCCTGCTTAATGTTCCTTTCCAAAGTGAGTCATGAGCTCTGCCAATTCTAATGACTAAAAATTTCAAAACCCTAGCAAGATTTTCAGTGAAATCAGTGGAGCGTACCAGCAGACAAATGGGATGTAGTGTTAAAGCCTTATTAAGGGAGTACTTATGAAGCTCCCTTTCTCTTGTGTACACTTTTCACAACCTGAAAATCGTTTGCCAAAGCTCCTGGAGGCAGAACAAGAAGCAACAGATGATAACGAATCAAAGCAGAGAAGCAACCTGGAAATGTCCTTGACTCTACTTGTTCTGATATGCAGTGCTCTATAGGTCTTTTGAGGGAAAGTGTTGAAACAGTTTATGTCCCTCACATCCCAGACATAAACTGTTTTAACTCCTTCCCTCAAAACAATACGATAGAACACTGCACACCAGAACTAAACACAAGAACAGTTTTTTCCCCAAACACCATCACTCTGCTAAACAAATAATTCCCTGAACACTGCCCAACTATTTACTAAGACTGCATTACTATTACTATTAATCTTCTCATCATTCCTTATCACCCATCCCCTCCCACTTGCGATTGCATGACTGTAACTTTGTCGCTTGTATCCTAAGGATTTATATTGACTGTTTCCTGGTATGATTTGATTGCTTATTGTACCCTACAACTATTATTAAGTGTTGCACCTGATGATTCTTGACTCTTGACAAATGTATCTTTTCTTTTTAGGTACACTGAGAGCATTTGCACCAAGAGCAATTCCTTGTGTATCCAATCACACATGGCCAATAAAGAATTTAATTATCTTCTGCATTCTATTCCTATTCTATTCCTATTCTGTTCTATTCTGTTCTGTTCTGTTCTATTCTCTCCTCTTCTCTTCTCTATCCTATCCTATCCTATCTTCTATTCTATTCTATTCTATTCTATTCTATTCTATTCTATTCTATTCTATTCTATTCTATTCTATTCCTATTCTATTCTATTCCTATTCTATTCCTATTCTATTCTATTCTATTCTACTCTACTCTACTCTACTCTACTCTACTCTATTCCTATTCCTATTCCTATTCCTATTCTATTCTATTCTATTCTATTCTATTCTATTCTATTCCTATTCTATTCCTATTCTATTCTATTCTATTCTATTCTACTCTACTCTACTCTACTCTACTCTACTCTATTCCTATTCCTATTCCTATTCTATTCTATTCTATTCTATTCTATTCTATTCTATTCTATTCTATTCTATTCCTAAAGAGAAACTTCTTAACAGTGAGGACAATTAACCAGTGGAACTGCTTGCCTTTAGAAGTTGTGGGTGCTCCATCACTGGAGGTTTTCAAGAAGAGATTGGACAGCCACTTTTCTGGAATGGTATAAGATCCTGCGTTGCTCTTCTCTGAACTTTGTCTCAACATCTTTTTTGTTATATTTTGTAGATTAACTGGAACTTCATGTGGGATTCTGATTCTTCACACCTGACACAACCCCCGCTAATAATTCTTTAAGTGTTACATCTCCTTTGGCCAAGGGTGCTTCATTCAATGTCCTAATGGAAAGAGCTGTCTGGAAATCAGTAGCCAAGCCACAATTGACAAGTTTGAAAGGATTTTTCATATCAATATAGCCTGCGATTAATATATTGCTAATAATAAAAACATCGCCATCTGTGGCTTTCCTGCATGCCAGTTCTGACAACAATTGTTTACAACTGTTTCCTACTATCCCCCATCAAGAGGAGGCATTATCTCTCTCTAGATAATGTTTCCTGCACATTCAGGATATGATCCAAGACAGCTTATGCATTAATAGCTTGTTAGTTGTTGAGTTCCTACCACACCAGACTTCGATTCTCCATTGCTATTGCTGGTAAATTAAATGGAGAGAGGAAGGGGAGGAAAAATCAATCTGCAAAAAGCAGCTGTCACCGTTAGAAATATTCAACTGGGATTAAAAGCTCACTGTTGGAAAATACTAATGTGTTTTAGCCACTAGATAGCAGTGTGCACCTGTTAGAGCTTCCAAGATGTATATGTTGCCCTTGTTCTCATCCTATGTATTTTGCTTTGAAAACTCTTCTGTAAACAACAAAAGGAACTGTGGAGAAAGCGACAGATCAGCATATGGATTGCCAAATGTGGCAAAACACTGCTTGTAGTGGTTGTTGGTTCAGTGTTAATCCAGTCAGACTGAGCCATCACCAAGGATTCAGGGTGGAATTCCAGGCAACCTCAACTTCCGGTCCTTGAAACGTATTTTATTTTTTAATATTTGATTGATCGTTATTTTATTTTGTTTGCTTGTAAAACATGAATAAGATAGCCAGTATCGGTATGAACATAAACAAGAACAAAGGGAGTAAATACAGATAAATGGGGACAGTAAGCCAGGGACAGTAGACACGTTGGTGCGCTTATGCACACCCACTTTAAGGATCTCTTAGGAATGGGATGAGGTCCACAGTAGACAGTTTGAGATTGAAGCTGTGAGGGGTCAAGGCTGTAACCATGGAGTTGGGTAGGGTGTTCCAGACTGTTGCTGAAGTTGTATTTTCCGCAACCAATTGTATCGATCGTTTGCCCGTGTATTATTGTGGTAAACAGAATAGAGTAGAGTAGAGTAGAGTAGAGTAGAGTAGAGTAGAGTAGAGTAGAGTAGAGTAGAGTTGAGTTGAGTAGAGTAGAGTAGAGTAGAGTAGAGTAGAGTAGAATAGAATAGAAAATATGGAATAGAGTAGAGTAGAGTAGAGTAAAGTAGAGTAGAGGCAAGTTCCTGCCTCCGCCCTTTCCCCCCTCCCCTCACTACCTCGTGTTGTATGCAATGCAAATTCGGAAGTATCCCTGAACTGAGCTGAACAGGATTTTGTTTGCAGACCAGCACGGTTGCATTTAAAAAAAAAAAAAAATGAATGCAACTTTATTATAAGAACATGATTTCAATAGTGTTCTATCAAGACAAATAAGATTGTGGATTATATGCTTACACATATCCATCCTGTGTGCATCTTGCTCCTTTCCTTGTCATCTTTGTTCATTTTAAATCAGGGTTTATGTTAATATTTATTATTTTTAATACATTAGAATGAAGTATTGCAGGTTAACTCTGCCAACTGTCCACAGTTTGATCCTGACTGGCTCAAGGTTGACTCAGCCTTCAGTCCTTCCAAGGTAGGTAAAATGAGGACCCAGATTGTTGGGGGCAATAGGCTGACTCTGCAAACCATTCAGAGAGGGCTGCAAAGTACTGTGAAACAGTATGCAAGTCTAAGCGCTGTTGCTATTGCCCAAAATAGCTATAGCTAAATAGCTAAATAGCTCCTAAATAGCTCCTAAACAGCAACCCTAAATGTCTTGGGTTGCTGCACAAGGTGCTGTGGCAGACAAGAAAGTTCATCATTCATCTTTTGGGGACTTATCACAAAACAAGACACCAAAGCAGGTAAAATCATAGTTTGATCAAAGTTCTACCAGTAGAGGTTCAAAGACCAACGAAGAGTCAAATCTGGAGCATTTAAATTTTGGCTTTTCGGATATCAGTCTCTGTTATTATATCTTTAAATTGCGCCTGTTCCATCCACAAGTAAAAGGTAAAAGGTAAAGGTTTCCCTTGCACATCCGTGCTAGTTGTTTGCAGCTCTAGAAGGCGGTGCTCAAGTAGGGAAGGAGAAAGCGAGAGAGAGAAAGAGAGAGAGAAAGAGAGAGAAAGGAAACAAGAAGGAAAAAGAGAGACACACAGAGAGAAAAAGAAAGAGAGAAAGGGAAAGAGTGAGAAAGAGAGAAAGAGAGAGAGAGAGAAACACAGAGAAAGAGAAATAGACACACACACACAGAGAGAGAAAAGGAAATAGAGGGAGAAAGACACACAGAGAGAGAAAGAGAGAGAAAGGGAAAGAGAGAGAGAAAGGGACACACAGAAAGAGAAAAGAGAGAGAGACACAAACAGAAAGATAAGTAGGGAAGGAGAAAGAGAGAAAAAGAAAGAGAAAGAGAGAGAGAGACCAATTTATCAACATTTTGCAAAACGAAATCAGGTCTGTCCTGCTTGAAAAGAAGAACAGAATCTTCTAATCTTTGCAGAGGATACATTCGGGGGGGGGGGAAGCAAATCTGATGGCAATTAAATCGTTCCAGATGACCACTGTATGGAAAAAAGAACTATGGAAACCTCAGGATTAGATACTCAAAATGCATTCAACTCTACCAGTTTGCGGTTTTCACCCGAGGAATCTAAGGACCTGCCGGTAATGAGTTCGATGGCAAGGAAGCCACTCACTAAGCAGCAGAGTCGTTGAGCTGATACTCGGATGCTCTCTCAACACAAGCCTGGATCCCTGGATCCTTCCACAGGCGCTTGATGATGCCAGCCAGTTCAGAACTCATGGACCCATCCTCTGGGATCCCCACCACAGCGTAAAGCTGCTTTTCGTCTTCCTGAAATTAAATAACTGAGCATGAATCCCTTTTTTATCGTGCTCCTAAACGCAGGGCCTGCCAGTTGGAGGTTCAGAATTGCAGGTGAAGTTTAAACCCTCTTTGCAAAGGAGGTCCGGAATGGTAGAGAAATATTGCAATCAATGAATGAATAACAAAATCAACAAACAATATGTACACTAAAAGGTAAAGGTTCCCCTTGAACATGTGTGCTACTCGTTTCTGCCTCTATGTGGGCATGCTCATCTCCATTACAAAGCCGAAGAGCCAGTGCTGTCCGAAGACGTCTTCGTGGTCATGTGGCTGGCAGGACTAAATGCCTTTGAAGGCGCATGGAATGCTGTTTCCTTCCCACCAAAGGGCTCCCTATTTTGCTGCTTGCATTTTTTACATGCTTTTGAACTGCTAGGTTGGCAGAAGCTGAGACAAGTAACGGGAGCTCACTCCATTATGCGGCGCTAGGGATTCGAACTGCTGGCCTTTCTGATCAACAAGCTCAGCGTCTTAGCCACTGAGCCACCGTGTCCCTTGCCATCCACAAGTAGAGAACTTTTAAGAAACCATTTCCACACCATGAATTTGCCAAAGACAATTTCTTCTACCTTTATGTACTTATTGTTTCCCTGGGGGTCATCTTTCAAAGGTGTGTGTGTGCTTTGTTTCAAAGTGCCCAGAGCAGTTCTTACAAAAAAGGAAACACAATTTGTCATTTTAGTAAAAGGCCTCACCCTTGCAGGGCTTGTGAACTGCAGACTATTCAAATACTGCATTGGTTATTAACTCAGCGTAATATCAAAAGTACCAGCCAGTCCCAAAGGCTGCTTGTTGCAGGTATCATACAGCTGTGGAAGAGGCAACAAATCAGTTAGCAAATCAATCAACTGATATAGGGAAGCCAAGCTTGTAGAGAGGTTGAAAGGGAAGGTTTTATATCGTGCATGCACCTGAATCCCAGCTCACCAATGGAATCAAATAATTCTAAGGCAATTGCTTTCAGTTGTAATTAATTGTAATTAATTAATTTCTCAGTCCTCTTTGACAGAGATGAGCTTGGAGATTTGACAGATTGAATCTCACCAGGCTCAAGGTTGACTCAGCCTTCCATCATTTCAAGGTGAGCAAAAGAGGACCCAAATAGTTGAGATTAGATTAAAAGAGTTGGAAGGGACCTTGTAGGTCATCTAGTCCAACACCCCACCCAAGCAGAAGAGCCTACACCATTTCTGACAGATGGGAGTCCAATCTCTTCTTGAAAGGCTCAAGTGATGGCACTCCTACAACTTCCGAGGGCAACTTCTGTTCCATTGGTTGATTGTTCTAACTGTCAGAAAATTTCTCCTTATTCCCAGGTTGAATCTCTCATTGTTCAGTTTCCATCCATTAATCCATGTCTGGCCTTTGGGTGCTTTAGAAAATAGCTTGACCCCATCCTCTCTGTTGCAGCCCCTCAAATATTGGAAGGCTGCTATCCTGTCTCCCCTGGTCCTTCTTGTCACTAGACTAGCCTTGCCCAGTTCCTGCAACCGTTCACTGTATGTTTTAGCCTCTAGTCCCCTAATCATCCTGGTTGCTCTTCTCTGTACTTTTTCTAGAGTCTCAACATCTTTTTAATAATGTGGTTACCAAAACTGGATGCAGTATTCCAGGTGTGGCCTTACTAAGGCTTTATATAGCAGTACTAATACTTCACGTAATCTTGATATTTCAACACTACATTTTGGTTGCAGGTTTGTGTAGAACTTTGAAGGCAGAACGCAATAGTAGGGGTACAGCAAATGAAATATGAAAATATTTTCCCTCTCCTTCAGGACATAGAAACAATTTAATTCAAAAGAGTCCTTTCCATCCATGGAAAGAAAATCCATGTTAAGGTATTGGAGATTTAATAGCTGATCAGCTGCTGCAAGGATGTTGTAAATGCTGATGCAATGAGAATGAGTCAGCAGGGTATTGCCACTTTAAGACTGAGGTTGAGTCAGCAGGCTTATTGCCACTTTAAGAAGCTATCTATATAAAGATGCCATGAGAGGGCATCTCTCTCTCTATCTCCATTATAGTTCTCTGTGCAGAGTAATGAAGACTGATTGCTTGCCTGGTGTGTGCCTAACATGGATATGTATGTACATAGCAGTCTTGTATATAAACCACTGTTAAAGGACAAAGCTGCTATGCGCAATGTTATGCTCCTGGGATGTCTAATAATAGTAGTCATGCTGCAAACACTCTGGCAATCCAGATCCATTCAGGAAGTTAAACTTCAATGAATTTTAATTTAAATGTATTTCTCTCCCTCATCACCCACAAATTATTCTAAACAAGCTATATCCTTCTTCCCATTAAGACAGCCTTTTCGTGGTTTTGATAATTTTTAAGAATATTTTATTAAGATAGATTTGGTATGATTCTATGATTTGTTATAAAATAATTTAACTTAATTATAGTTATCTTGCTTAAGTATGAATTAGTTAAATTATAGTCAAATGATTGTTTAATAATGATATTGGGATATTTTATTGATGATTGATAATGTGAGTTATTATGTAATATAATTATTTTGATGACTATGAAATGGATGCACAAAAGGGAGTGGTAAACCAACCGATACACTGTAAATTTATGAAGAATGATCTTTTTATGTTATGTTTTATGTCTTACATGTTTTTTGTCTGTCGTTAAAATCAATAAAACTTTTATCAAAAAAAAAAAAAGACAGCCTTTTTTTTTTTTTTTTTGAAGCCACTTGGCAAGGCTTTCTTTATTTATTAAGAACAGGAGATGAAGAGGCAGCTAAGCACAAAACATACATCTGAAAGTGAAGAAAAAGAACAGACTCCATACTACTCAGGAAGTTGATAAATGTTTCTAATGAGATGCTATTCCATCAATTTTGCAGACTATTTAGAAGAAAGAAGAGAGCCAAAATGTGTTTTGAATGTAATTCAGTTACTGAAGTTAATTACACAAAAGTCTCCTGGTTTATACTCAACTTTGTTCTGAATTTCTCTTTATCCATACGGAATTAGATTTGCAGTCATGAAGAATAAATATGATGACCGGGTTAAGCTATGTTGCATGACAGGTCACTAGAATGTTACATAAGGTTTAAAATCAGCTCTTATTACAGTATAATTTTAAAATATATATTTTTGATGTAATATAGTATAGAGTATACAGTATTATAATTTGATTTTGCTATCCAATTCTTTCATGGTTCTGTTATTCTGTTAATACAATTTTAAAGAATGAAGGAATATATGGAGAGTAATGCTATTGCATTTAATCAATTTTATTCTAAATTGAATTCAAGCAACTGTAACTTTCACCTGACTTCCACCCATCATTTGGAATATGGCACCCCAAATCTGCTTCAATTGGTCAAATGACTTGGAGGAAATAGATCCATAATTCTAGAAGTGAAAAACAAACACCGTACTTTGCCCCCTCTGTGCCATTCCCATTATTTTCGCCTCACAGTATAAAATATTTAGGGTGTGGTTTAAGCTGTAGGGTTTGTATTTTTATCCAAAGGAAGCAGCCACAAAAAGGCAATCTGAGTTTCTCCAAGCTATGTCGTTGGCTGGTTCTTTTCTTCTGGATTAGAAACTTTATAGATTGAATATGGATTCCTGGAATAGAATAGGAATAGGAATAGGAATAGGAATAGGAATAGGAATAGGAATAGGAATAGGAATAGGAATAGGAATAGGAATAGGAATAGGAATAGGAATAGGAATAGGAATAGAATAGAATAGAATAGAACAGAACAGAACAGAACAGAACAGAACAGAACAGAACAGAATAGAATAGAATAGAACAGAATAGAATAGAATAGAATAGAACAGAACAGAACAGAACAGAATAGAATAGAATAGAATAGAATAGAATAGAATAGAAATATGGAGTTGAGTGGAGTACAGTAGAGTAGAAAATATAGAGTAGAGTGGAATGGAGTGGAGTGGAGTGGAGTGGAGTGGAATGGAATAGAATAGAATAGAATAGAATAGAATAGAATAGAATAGAATAGAATAGAATAGAATAGAATAGAATAGAATAGAATAGAAATATGGAGTGGAGTGGAGTGGAGTGGAGTAGAGTACAGCAGAGTAGAAAATATAGAGTAGAGTGGAATGGAATGGAATGGAACAGAACAGAACAGAACAGAACAGAACAGAACAGAACAGAAATATGGAGTGGAGTGGAGTGGAGTAGAGTACAGTAGAGTAGAAAATATAGAGTGGAATGGAATAGAATAGAATAGAATAGAATAGGAATAGGAATAGGAATAGGAATAGGAATAGGAATAGGAATAGGAATAGGAATAGGAATAGGAATAGGAATAGGAATAGGAATAGGAATAGGAATAGGAATAGAATAGAATAGAACAATAAGGTGGTTATTTTTCACATATGTAGTTAGAAGACCTACTAACTGCAATCTCCAAGCAGTAATAGATGTATCATTTCCTATGAAAAAAGTAATATCTACAAAGGACATTTATATAATCAACAGAGAGAGGTTCAATTCACCTTGTCTGAGTCACTTGCTACTATGGATCCCCTCAATTATTCAATCATGAGTTGGTTTGAAAGCTCCTATTCTTGATTCTACTTTTAGCATTTCAAAAAACCCCAGTGATGTAGCAAATTTCTGAAAGCTGATCAGCTCCACTTTGTTGTGAGTATATAAAGGAGTTACTTTTTTACTTGGGCATTCTGGAATAATCATAAAAAGCCAGGAGAATGGGTGAAAAAGAAGGAGATTCTAGCAACTTGGCATTAAGCCTTACCTTTGGTGAGAAGAATAGCTGTTCCTTGGGGAGAAACGGCTGTCCTTCATTGCAAAATGTTCATAATTAAGCACAGCAGAGCATAACAAATATGCAAATTGTTTTTTCCATTCCTGCCAAAAACAAAAAAATGTAGAAATTGTTTCCAGTGGAAAATATCCTTTGAATTTTACAAGAGTAGGTTTGTTTTAACACAATGAATCAGGTGTAACCTAAGGAGCCAATATGTTTATATCCAATTTGATATAATTGTTCATGTTGAAGGATTAAGCCTTGGATGAAAGAAGAGAGAGATGAGATGGATAGACAAACAGACAGATAGAAAAACAGATAGATGATAGATAGACAGATAGATGGTAGATAGAGAGATAGTTGATATAATAGGTAGTTAGATTATAGAGTGTTGAGGTTCAAACAACAACAGAGAGAGAGAGATGAGAGAGAGAGATGAGAGAGAGAGACATTTTAGATAGAGAGACAGAGAGACAGAGACAGAGACAGAGAGAGACAGAGAGAGAGAGACAGAGAGAGACAGAGAAAGAGACAGAGAAACAGAGAGAGACAGAGACAGAGAGAGACAGAGACAGAGAAAAAGAGAGACACAGAGACACAAACACACAGAGAGAGAGAGGGACAGAGAGAGACAGACAGACAGAGACAGACAGACAGAGAGACAGAGAAACAGAGAGAGACATAGAGAGATATCAGAGAGAGAGAGACAGAGACAGAGACGGAGAGACAGATGAGAGAGAGAGATGAGAGATATATAGATGATAGATAAGTGATGGATTGATACATAGTTACAAAGATAGATAGATAGATAGATAGATAGATAGATAGATAGATAGATAGATAGATAGATAGATTTATGCAGACGAATACAATACAGAAGCCTGATGATGGCAGATGAGATTCCGCCGAAACGTTGCTACAACTTTAAAAGCACAACTATTATGACGTGGGAAAATACCCGAACTAAGCTGAATGCCATACATGTAAGTACCCGCGAAAACTTAAGAAAATATATATATATATATGTAGCTCAAAAAATAAAGGGAATACTTAAACAATACAATGTAACTCCGAGTCAATCACACTTCTGTGAAATCAAACTGTCCACTTAGGTAGCAACACTGATTGACAATCAATTTCACATGATGTTGTGCAAATGGAATAGACAACAGCTGGAAAGCATAGGCAGTTAGCAAGACATCCCCAATAAAGGAGTGTTTCTGCAGGTGGTGACCATAGACCACTTCTCAGTTCCTATGCTTTCTGGCTGATGGTTTGGTCACTTTTGAATGCTGGCGAGGCTGTCACTATAGTGGTAGCATGAGACGGAGTCTACAACCCATACAAGTGGCTCGGGTAGTGCAGCTCATCCAGGATGGCACATCAATATGAACTGTGGCAAGAAGGCTTGCTGTGTCTGTCAATGTAATGTCCAGAGCATGGAGGTGCTACCAGGAGACAGGCCAGTACATCAGGAGATGTGGAGGAGGCTGTAGGAGGGCAACAACCCGGAATCAGGACCACTACCTGTGCCTTTATGCAAGGAGGGACAGGAAGAGCACTGTCAGAGCCCTGCACAATGACCTCCAGCAGGCCACAAACGTGCATGTGACTGCTCAAATGGTCAGAAACAGACTCCATGAGGGTGGTATGAGGGCCCGATGTCCACAGGTGGAGGTTGTGCTTACAGCCCAACGCTGTGCAGGACGTTTGGCATTTGCCAGAGAACACCAAGATTGGCAAATTCTCCACTGGTGCCCTGTGCTCTTCACAGATGAAAACAGGTTCACACTGAGCACATGTGACAGATGTGACAGGGTCTGGAGACACTGTGGAGAATGTTCTGCTGCCTGCAACATCCTCCAGCATGACCGGTTTGGCAGTGGGTCAGTAATGGTGTGGGGTGGCATTTCTTTAGGGGGCCGCACAGCCCTCCATGTGCTCACCAGAGGTAGCCTGACTGCCATTAGGTACCGAGATGAGATCCTCAGACCCCTTGTGGGACCATATGCTGCTGCAGTTGGCCCTGGGTTCCTCCTAATGCACGACAATGCTAGACCTCGTGTGGCTGGAGTGTGTCAGCAGTTCCTGCAAGACAAAGGCATTGATGCTATGGACTGGCCTGACTGTTCCCCAGACCTGAATCCAATTGACCACATCTGGGACATCATGTCTCATTCCATCCATCAATGCCACATTGCACCACAGACTGTCCAGGAGTTGAGGGATGCTTTAGTTCAGGTGTGGGAGGAGATCCCTCAGATGACCATCCGCCACCTCATCAGGAGCATGCCCAGGTGTTGTGGAGAGGTCATACAGGAACATGGAGGCCACACACACTACTGAGCCTCATTTTGACTTGCTTTAAGGACATTACATCAAAGTTGAATAAGCCTGTAGAGTTTTTTTTTCACTTTAATTTTGAATGTAACTCCAAATCCAGACTTCCATGGGTTGCTAAATTTGATTTTCATTGATAATTTTTGTGTGATTTTGTTGTCAGCACATTCAACTACGTAATGAACAAAGTATTCAATAGGAATATTTCATTCATTCAGATCTAGGATGTCTTATTTTTGTGTTCCCTTTATTTTTTTGAGCAGTGTATATATGTATGGTATTCAGCTTTGTTCGGGTATTTTCCCATGTCATTATAGTTGTGCAATGTTTCAGCAGAATCTCATCTGCCATCATCAGGCTTCTGTATTGTGTTCGTCTGTGAGTCAGACTTTCATAGCCATCTCACTTTTAAATTTGATGCTAGCATACTACTGTGCCAGAATGGTTTTTTCTTCATCCTGATTGGTTGGGAGTCTTGGTCTGTGTTTATTGGTCTTGGAGTTTGCTGTGTTCTGCTTGATTGGTGTTTCTAATATCTTCTATCTGTTTTGTAGCAAACAAAACAGACACATACACATAGAGAGAGAGTCAGAGACAGAGACGGAGACAGACGAGACAGACAGACAGCGCTCAAGTTTAAAGGAAAAGCATTGTACTAAATTTGCAATAAGAATTTATATTCCCACACACATTCTAATCCTTTTGTGGGGGCTTTTTGAACCATTATAATTTCATTTTCTCTGCACTGGTGAAAATTGATGCTTCCATTTTCTGATAATTAGAAAATTCAGGAAATTCCAGTGACAAGTGAGGGAAAAATGTATGAGCTATTGACCACCTGTCGTGCTGACACATGCCTTTTTTCATTAGTTGGCACTGCTTTTCATGCCAAGACTGCCTGCCTATTTCAGAGTGGAGTGGAAGCGTATACAATTATCTAACTGCTAAGCAATGCCAGGTAAAATAACATGTTTGCAGTACAACTCACAATCTCTGACTATTTACCTCCAACGTTAACATTTCTCAAAACAAGCCAGAAATCAAAAGAAGCAGATTTGTAGCACTTGCTCTCTCTCTCTCTCTAGATTGCAACTAATATAAGAACATGCCAAAAGGAGGGAAATCATCCCTTTTCACTGCTCTTAAAATTTAGCTTTCCATTATTGTTGCAGTGTCCCAGGGATCGAGTGGTCCCTTTTTACAACTGTCCGATGAACAAACTGCATGGGGAAGCCAGGTTCCCTAAACCACCATGTCACTAACTTAACAATGGTGGCAAGAAAGGTTTTAAAATGGGGGGTGTTGTGTATGTACCATAGTTAATAAAATATGAGCTTGAGGTAAAGTGCAGGGTTCTGGCCCTGCATTTCTGATTGGCTGTTAGGTGGCCAGATCGGTTCACTATTCAGAGGCTGTCTCCATTTACTCCGACCCATGTTCAGTACTTAACACTGGCGACGAGGATGGGATGTGGAGACGTCTGAATCAAAGAAGCCAGGAAGCAATACCGAGCACGTGATAGACGACGCCAACAACGGAACCATGTCCGGCGGCATCATACCACCCGCTCCGTTCGATTCCGAACCAAGAGGATTGGGAATCCTACATGGATCACTTCCAAATGTTTCTCGAAACAAATAACTTGAAGGACGCCACACTAGCAAAGAAAAGGGCGCTGTTCCTGACGCATTGCGGCCCAGCCGTATTTAAGATGGCTAAAGCACTCGCCAAACCTCGAGAAGTGAAGGCCATGAGCTGGGACGACCTCGAACCCATCCTGAGAGACCATTACGTGCCAACCGTGCCTACGCTCATGAGACACCACGAGTTTTATCAGAGGAACCAACGAGAAGGGGAAAGCGTGGCCGATTTTGTGGTGGACATCCGAAATTTAGGGGGCCTCTGCGGGTTCGCCGATTTAGAAGATGCACTAAGAGATCGAATAGTTCTGGGACTAGATGCACTAGGCCTTCAAAGCAAGCTGATGGCGAAAGGCGACATCAGCCTTGCCGACGCCATCGCTGAAGCCACAGCAGCAGAGGCGACCAAAAAGTTGGCTGCACAACTATGGTGAAGCCGCACTCCGGTACCACCACCGACAAGCGACATTTTATCCAAGCCTGAAGGACAGCTCGCAATGACGCACCACGAGGACCTCTCTTTGTCGTCAGACAGCGACGAAGAAGGGGTCCATCGACTGTGGTCCGACCGGGACCCTCGCCCAAAGCCCTTACATCCTTGCGCTGGCTGTGGAGCAAACCATGCCAGGTCCAAATGCAAATTCCGCGACGCACT
The DNA here is from genome assembly GCA_033807585.1 of Hydrophis major. Lineage (NCBI taxonomy): Eukaryota > Metazoa > Chordata > Lepidosauria > Squamata > Elapidae > Hydrophis > Hydrophis major. The sequence goes on along the minus strand of CM066331.1, from coordinate 154,055,867 downwards.
CTGCCATGAGTGCGGGAAACGAGGCCACATCAGACGGGTCTGCCGCAGCTTACCAGGACTCAGCCAGGCCTCAAAAGGGGCTAACTATCACCAATCGATAGGAAACTGTCCTGTAAGGCGAGAGCCAGCAAACCACTCCTACAGAAATCAAGCTTTGCAGAGAGAAGAGGCTCACCATACTATCACTATCGGTTACGCCTCGGCTTTAGACACTAAGAAAATCCGGGTCATGGTAGCCATCGAGAACCAGCCTTGCCACATGGAGGTCGACTCGGGATCGTCCCTCTCGATGGTGACTTGGAAGACACTCAAGCAACTCATCCCCACAATTCAACGCCAAGACCTCCAATTTCAATGCCTCATCCTCAAGGACTACCAAGGAAATCGAATCCCCATTGTCGGGTCCTGTCGAGTCCGAGTCTCCTTCAACAAGCATACAGCGTACTTACCTCTAACGGTCATCGATAGAGATAGGCCTAGCCTACCAGGCCTCCAATGGTTCGCGCCACTCGGCATTGAAGTGGCCGGCGTGAACCGAGTCAGTGGTTGTGAGTGGGAGGAAGACCTTATCTCTGAGTTCAGCGACGTCTTCGTGGACAGCTTAGGCGAGTATAAGGGGACCCTGATCTCATTCAGTCTAGATCCAAAAGTAGCTCCCATTCGCTTGAAGCCCCGTCGAGTTCTGTTCGCTCTTAAAGCAAAAATCATCGAACAACTCGACAAGTTAATTGCTCAAGGGGTGTTGAAGCCCATCGATCACTCTCCATGGGAAACCCCTATTGTAACACCCATTAAGCCAGACGGGTCAATCCGAATTTGTGGGGACTACCGGGCCACTTTAAACCACGCCCTACAGCAGAATGCGTATCCAGTTCCGGTGGTGCAGCACCTCCTCCATTTCTTGGGGGGCGGTAAGGTTTTCGCTAAATTAGATTTAGCCCAAGCTTATCAACAATTACCAGTGGATGAAAAAATGGCTCAAGCCCAAACAATTGTAATGCACAGGGGTGCCTTTAAATGTACCCGATTGCAATTCGGAGTAAGTGTAGCCCCGGGGATCTTCCAGAGCCTTATGGAAAGGTTATTACAAGGAATCAAGGGCATGGTCCCTTATTTTGCTAACGTATTAATTGCAGCCCCTACCCAAAAAATCTTACAGGACCGTTTGAAATGCATCCTAAAAAAATTTCAAGAGGCCGGACTTAAGGTGAAAAAAATAAATAAATGTCAATTGTATACTGACAATGTTGAGTTTCTAGGGTACCAGATTGATAGCCAGGGCATTCATCCCACCGAGAATAAATTAAAAGCGATCAAAAATGCTCCCAGGTCATGCAACAAGGCCGATCTCCAGGCGTTCTTAGGCCTCATTAATTTCTATAATGTATTGTTACCGCACAAGGCAACCGTCGCTGAACCATTACACCAATTATTAGATAAGAAAGCATTTGGGTATGGGGTTACTGGGAAGAGCAAGCGTTCCAGAATGTTAAAAAACTGCTCACATCTGACTCTGTACTTATGCAATATAGCGAGACTTTGCCGTTAGTTATAACCTGCGATGCATCGCCTTTCGGGGTGGGCGCCATTTTGAGCCATGTACTGCCTAATGGGAACGAAGCCCCTGTTGCATACTTTGCGAAGACTCTTTCACAAGCAGAGCGGAACTATGGACAAATTGATAAAGAAGCCCTCGCAATCATTTCAGCTGCAAAAAAATTTCATGAATATGTGTATGGAAGGACATTTACCATTATAATTGACCACAAACCATTGCTAGGGATAATAGCCGGGGACAAGCCAACCCCCTACATATTATCCCCTAGAATGACCCGATGGTCAGAATTCCTAGCTGCTTATAATTATTGCCTGCAATATTGCCCAGGGAAAGCCATTCCCCACGCCGACGCATTAAGCCGAGCACTGCTTCCAGAGACTCTCGACGATCCGGCACCAACAGCAACCATGTTGCAGATCGAAACACTCAACTCACCGCCTATGACCGCTCGAGACATCGCGAGAGAAACTAAATGAGACCACACCCTAGCTCGAGTCCTAGGCTGGGTAGAACATGGATGGTCATTGGACCAAGTACCAGATGACTTCTCACCATTCAAATCTCGACAGACTGAACTTTTTTCCCAAAAAAGCTGTATCATCTGAGGCGATAGAGTCATTGTCCCAGAGCGACTCCGGAACACGCTGCTGCGAATTCTGCACGAGGGCCACCCCGGCATCGTGCGAATGAAGGCGCTTGCACGAAGCTACGCATGGTGGCCGGGCATGGACCGGCAAATCGAACAGTGGGTTAAAGCGTGTTCCAATTGCCAACAAGTCAGCAACGCCCCACCAAAAGTCATGCCTACTGAATGGGAGATGCCACGTGGACCCTGGTCCAGAATCCACCTGGATTTCGCGGGGCCAACCAAGGGCTATACCTTCCTGCTGACAGTCGATGCACACTCCAATTGGTTAGAAATTCATCGTATGACAGCTACGACCTCTGAGGCGGTGATCAAGATTCTAAACAGACTCTTTGCAACCCACGGATTGCCAGATGTCCTGGTGTCCGATAACAGGCCACAGTTTACGGCACTAATGTTCGAGCAGTACCTCACTGACCGCGGCATCTGCCATGCACTCACCTCGCCTGCACACCCTGCGACCAATGGCCGAGCTGAACGCATGGTCCCATTTGTGAAGAGAACCTTGCAAAAAGTAGACTACAACAACATCGACGACAAGGTCAATCAAATCCTCTTCTTGCAACACATCACCCCACATAGCGTCACCGGCAGTACTCCCGCCGAACTGCTTATGGGACGAAGGCTCCGCTCCCACCTCGACTGGTTGCACCCTGCTTACAAACCGGAAAAGCCAATAGGATCCAGCGGCCGCTGTCGCACCTTCCAGGTAGGAGACCTCGTTTACACACGGAACTTATCGGGCGACCTGTTATGGATAGAGGCGACAGTAGTACGAGTGATCGGCCCCAAATCCTACGTAGTGAAATGCTGTGACAATAAACTGTGGAAACGGCATATCGACCAATTATGGTCACGACTCACAACAGCCAGTCAACAACTCCCCCATGACCAAACCAAGGGGGGGGGGAGGTACGGAAGAAGATGAAGTTCCAGGGAATCTGCTCGAAGGGAGCGACGAACTAAGTGATACTCAGGAAATGGAGCAGGAAGGAGAAACGTTTGCACCACAAGAAATTGCAGCTGAGAAAGAAGCAGAACCACTGCCAAACAACAATCTACCTCAACAGGATTGCAACCAACCAATCCAACGAAAATCCGAAAGAGTTAAAAGACAACCGTCCTATCTAAGGGACTATATAACTACATCGTAATTAAGAAGCCAGGGGGAAGGGATGTTGTGTATGTACCACAGTTAATAAAGTATGAGCTTGAGGTAAAGTGCAGGGTTCTGGCCCTGCATTTCTGATTGGCTGTTAGGTGGCCAGATCGGATTGGTTAGTTCTGAGGAATCCGATTGGCCCTTAACAGAGGATTCTTATTGGTTAAAAGAGCTAGCGTTCATAGCTCGTTATTTGACAATTCTCACAAGGGTTGCCTATATAAGGCAGAGTTCACTGTTGTTGTTTTGAGAAGTCACCATGCAAATAAAGAGCTGAAAGTTCACTATTCAGAGGCTGTCTCCATTTACTCCGACCCATGTTCAGTACTTAAGAGGGGGAATCTCACTTAACAAATGTCTCACTTAGCGACAGCAATTTGGGGCTCAATTGTGATTGTAAGTGGAGGACTACCTGTATAGATAATACAGGTGTACAATGAACCATAATAGCCTTCAGGTTTGCTTTTGAAGAAGGCACCAGGGAAGAGAAAACTTAATTGTGTTAATAAGTAAGAGGGGGGGGGGGATGGATTTTCTAGTTTCTTTCAGTTCAGCAGTAAATCCTTTTCTTAAGTCTATAGATTTTCATCAAGTGATTCCCTTGCTACTAAGACCTTACTAATCAAACCAAACCTTTGTTGTGATTGCAAACTAGAGGATACACAGAGAAAGCAGCTTGAAATTATTGGGGGGAAAAAAGGTAATTATTGGTCAGGCTGCGTCCACCATTTTTGCACAAACTAACTGACAACATAAGGAACTGTCATGTTAGTTTGAGCATGGGCGAGAAAGAATGGAGACAAGTTTCTGAACGGTGAACTTCAGCTCTTTATTTACATCGTGACTTGCTTCCTCTAACAGCAGTAAAACCTGCCTTATATAGGCAAACCTTGTAACGTTTAACCAATAACAAGCTAGGAACGCTAGCTTTTATAACCAATAAGAACTCTCTGTTAAGGGCCAATCGGATTCCCCGGAACGGGCCAATCCGGTCCGGCCGCTTAACAGCCAATCAGAAGTGCAGGGCCAGAACCCTGCACTTACTCCAAGCTCACACTTTATTAATCATATTGCATACACAACACCCCTTCCCCCTGGCTTCTTAGTTCAGGGCGCAGTTACATAGTCCCTTAAATAGGACGGTTGTCTTTTTAGTCTCTTTGATTTTCGTTGTATCGGCTGGTTGCAATCCTGCTGAGGTAGATCGTTGTCTGGCAGTGGGGCTGCCTCTGGTTCAGAGTTCACTTCTACGTCGTTGCCCACATTTTCCGCAATTCCCTGAGGTGCAAACGTTTCTCCCTCCGGCTCCACTTCCTGAGTTTCTATTAAATCGTCGTTTCCTTCGAACGGGTTTCCTAGGGCTTCATCTTCTTCTGTACCTCCCTCCCCTCAGTTTGGTCATAGGGGAGTTGTGGACTGGCCGCTGCAAGCCGCAACCGTAATTGGTAGATATGCCGTTTCCAAAGTTTATCGTCAAGGCATTGCACAAGATAGGATCTGGGGCCGGTTACACGTACTACTGTCACTTCCACCCACAACGAGTCGCCCAATAGGTTTTTTGCATAAACCAGGTCTCCTACCTGGAAGGTGTGACAGCGGCCGCTGGATCCTAGTTGTTTCTCCGGTTCATCAGCTGGGTGCAACCGGTCAAGATGGGAGCGGAGCTTTCGTCCCATTAGCAGTTCAGCGGGAGTTTTGTTGGTGACGCTATGTGGGGTGATGTGTTGCAAGAAGAGGATTTGGTTGACCTTGTCGTCAATGTTGTCGTAGTCTACCTTTTGCAAGGTTTTCTTCACAAATTGAACCATGCGTTCAACTCGGCCATTAGTCGCAGGGTGCGCAGGCGAGGTGAGCGCATGGCGGATGCCGCGGTCAGCGAGGTACTGCTCGAACACTAGTGCAGTAAATTGTGGGCCGTTATTGGATACCAGGACGTCTGGTAATCCGTGGGTTGCAAAGAGTCTGTTTAAAATCTTGATGACCGCCTCGGAGGTCGTAGTCATCATGCGATGAATTTCGAGCCAATTGGAGTAGGCATCGACGGTAAGCAGGAAGGTGTGGCCCTTGGTTGGCCCCGCGAAGTCCAGGTGAATTCCGGACCAGGGTCCACGTGGTGTCTCCCATTCAGTAGGCATGGCTTTTGGTGGGGCGTTGCTGACTTCTTGGCATTTGGGACAAGCTTTAACCCACTGTTCGATTTGCTTGTCAATGCCCGGCCACCATGCGTAGCTTCATGCAAGGGCTTTCATTCGCACGATGCCGGGGTGGCTATTGTGCAAAGTTCTCAGCAGAGCTTTTCGGAGCCGTTCTGGGATAACGACTCTATCGCCCCAGATGACGCAGCCTTTCTGGGAGAAGAGTTTGGTCTGTTGAGACTTGAATGGTGTGAAGTCCTCTGATACAGTGGTCCAATGGCCATCTGCGTTCTACCCAGCCTAGGACTCATGCTAGGGTGTGGTCGCATTTGGTTTCTCTCGCGATATCTCGGGTGGTCAGTGGTGGCGAGTTGAGTGCCTTGATTTGCAACGTGGTTACTGTTGGTGCCAGATCGTCGAGAGTCTCTGGAAGCGGTGCTCAGCTTCATGCCTCGGTGTGGGGAATGTCTTTCCCCGGGCGGTATTGCAGCCGATAGTTATAAGCAGCTAAGAATTCTGACCATTGGGTCATCCTAGGGGATAATATGTAGGGAGTTGGCTTATCACTGGCTATTATCCCCAACAAAGGCTTGTGGTCAATCAGAATAGTAAAAACCCTACCATACACGTATTCGTGAAATCTTTTCATAGCTGAGACAATTGCGAGGGCTTCTTTATCAATTTGTCCATAGTTCCGCTCCGTTTGTGAAAGAATCTTTGAAAAATATGCAACAGGGGCTTCGTTCCCATTAGGCAGTACATGGCTCAAAATGGCACCCACCCCAAAAGGCGATGCATCACAGGTTATAACTAATGGCAAAGTCTCGTTATACTGCATGAGTACAGAGTCAGAAGTGTGCAGTTTTTTAACATTTCGGAACGCCTGTTCTTCACGGTAACCCCATAACCAATTTGCTTTTTTATCTAACAATCGGTGTAACGGTTCAGCGACAGTTGCTTTGTGCGGTAAAAATACATTATAAAAATTGATGAGGCCTAGGAACGCCTGGAGATCGGCCTTGTTTTGTGGCCTGGGAGCGTTTTTGATCACTTTTAATTTACTTTCGGTAGGGTGAATGCCCTGGCTATCAATCAGGTACCCTAAAAACTCAACACTGTCAGTACACAATTTACATTTGTTTTTTTTAACCTTAAGACTGGCCTCTTGGAATTTTTTTAGGACCAATTTTAACTGGTCCTATAAGATTTTTTTTGTAGGGACTGCAATTAATACATCGTCAAAATAGGGGACCATGCCCTTAATCCCTTGCAATAACCTTTCCATAAGGCTCTGAAAAATCCCCGGGGCTATACTTACTCCGAATTGCAGCCGGGTACATTTAAAGGCACCTCGGTGCATCACAATAGTTTGGGCCTGTGCCATTTTTTCATCTACTGGTAATTGCTGATATGCCTGAGCTAAATCCAATTTAGCGAAAACTTTCCCGCCCCCCAGGGAATGGAGGAGGTGCTGGACCACCGGAACTGGATACGCGTTCTGCTGCAGGGCGTGGTTCAAAGTGGCCCAGTAGTCCCCACAAATTCAGATTGACCCGTCTGACTTAATGGGTGTTACAATAGGGGTTTCTCAAGGGGAGTGATCGATGGGCTCCAACACCCCCTGAGCTATCAGTTTGACGAGTTGTTCATCGATTTTAGATTTTAAGGCAAACGGAACTTGACGGGGCTTTAGGCGAATGGGAGCTATTTTTGGATCTAGGCTGAATGAGATCGGGGTCCCCTTGTACTCGCCTAAGCTGTCTGCGAAGACGTCCCTGAACTCAGAGATAAGGTCTTCCTCCCAGTCACAGCCACCGATTCGGTTTACGCCGGCTACTTCAATGCTGAGTGGCGTGAACCATTGGAGGCCCAGTAGATTAGGCCTATCTCTATTGAGGACCGTTAAAGGTAAGTACGCTGTGTGCTTCTTGAAGGAGACTCGGACTCTACAGGACCCGACGATGGGAATTCGATTCCCCTGGTAGTCCTTAAGGATGAGGTGCTGGAAACGGAGATCTTGGCATTGAATTGTGGGGATGAGTTGCTTGAGTGTCTTCCAAGACACCATCGAGAGGGACGATCCCGAGTCGACCTCCATGTGGCAAGGCTGGTTCTCAATGGCTACCGTGACTCGGATTTTCTTAGTGTCCAAGGCTGAGGCATGACCGATAGTGATAGTATGGTGAGCCTCTTCTCTCTGCAAAGCTTGATTTCTGCAGGAGTGGTTTACTGGCTCTCGCCTTACAGGACGGTTTCCTGTTGATTGGCGATAGTTTGCCCCTTTTGAGGCCTGGCTGAGTCCTGGCAAGCTGCGGCAGACCCGTCTGATGTGGTCTCGTTTCCCGCACTTATGGCAGAGTGCGTCGCGGAATCTGCATTCGGATCTGGCATGGTTGGCTGCACAGCCAGCGCAAGGGCATAAGGGCTTCGGGCGAGGGTCCCAGTCGGACCGCAGTCGATGGACCCCTTCTTCGTCACTGTCTGACGACGAAGAGAGGTCCTCGTGGTGCGTTGTCGCGAGCTGCCCTTCTGAACTAGGTGAGATTTTGCTGCCCAGTGGTGGTACCGGAGTGCGTTTTCGGCGTAGTTGTGCAGCCGACTTCCTGGTTGCTTCTGCTGCAGTAGAATCGGCAATGGCGTCGGCAAGGCTTATATTGCCTTTCGCCATCAGCTTGCTTTGGACGCCTGGTGCATCTAATCCCAGAACTATGCGATCTCTTAGTGCTTCTTCTAGATCGGTGAATCCACAGAGGCCTCCCAAATTTTGGAGGTCTGCTATGAAGTCGGCCACGCTTTCTCCCTTTCGCTGGCTTCTTTGATAAAACTCGTGGCGTCTCACAAGTGTAGGCACGGTCGGGGTGTAGTGGTCTCGCAGGATAGGTTCGAGGTCGTCCCAATCCATGGCCTTGACTTCTCGGGGTTTGGCTAGTGCTTTAGCCATCTTAAATACAGTTGGACCGCAATGCATTAGGAACACTGCCCATTTCTTCCCTGCTGTGGTGTCCTTTAAGTTGTTCGTCTCTAGGAACATTTGGAAGCGATCCATGTAGGACTTCCAGTCCTCTTGTGTTGAATCAGCCAAAAGCTTTGAAAAAATCATCAAGGTGCACTAGAATTCCTCCATGCTCTTCATCTTGTGCTGGATGAAGAGGGAAAGGTTTCCAAAAAGCCATTTCATCGATGGCCAACTCTAGCTCCGCTCTTCGAAGGACTTAAGGAGGTGAGATGATCATTATGTCAAGTTTAATCATCAGAGAACTTAGGAAATCTTCTAAGACATCCTGTTCAGCTCTGTCTTTCTTACAACTGGCTGGTGTAGTTCTTGACGTACAACTGTCCAAAGTCACTAAATATGTGACTTATGATCATTTTTCATAATTATGACCTCTGCAGCATCTCCGCAATCATGTGATCTAAATTCAGATGCTTGGCAACTGGTTCATATTTATCACCTTTGCTATTACTCTCATCTTTCCTATTACCTGTCTCCTTATCTTCTTAGGACTATAATTTTGTTGCTTGTGTCTTATGATTTATATTGTTTTATTTAGTATCCTAAATAAAACCTTGACAGTGAGGGCAATTAACCAGTAGAACAGCTTGCCTTCAGATGTTATCAGTGATTCATCGCTCTTTGATTAAATTGTTTTAATACCTCATTTCCTTCCCTGCTTCATTTGTTTTAACTTACTCATCAAGATCACATGAAAGTGTTAGTAGCACTTTATAATGCCTTGGTAAGACCACACTTGGAATCCTGCATCCAGTTTTGGTTGCCGTGATATAAGAAAGATGTTGAGACTCTAGAAAGAGTGTGAAGAAGAGCAACAATGATGATTAGGGGACTGGAGGCATATGAAGAACAATTGCTGAAACTAGGTATGTCTAGTTTGATGAAAAGAAGGACAAGGGCTTGCATGATAGATGTCTTCTAATATCTCAGGGATTGCCACAAAGAAGAAGGGATCAATTATTCTCAATACACACCAGAAGGCAGGACAAGAATGGGTGGAAACTAATCAAGGAGAGAAACAACTTAAAACTAAGGAGAAATTTCCTGACAGTGAGAACAATTAATCAGTGGAACAATTTGCTCTCAGAAGTTGTAAATGCTCCAACACTGGAATTTTTGGACAATCATTTGTCTGAAATGCTATAGGGTTTCCTGCCCAGGCAGAGGGTTGGACTAGAAGACCTCCAAGGTCCCTTCCAACTCTGTTTATTCTATGCTATGCTATGCTATGCTATGCTATGCTACGCTACGCTACACTACTCTACTCTACTCTTATTCTATTTTATTCTTATTTCTGTTCTATTCTATTTCTACATTCTATGCTATTTCTATGTTCTATTTTATTCTCTTCTACTCTACACTACTCTCCTCCTATCCTATATTTATTTCTATTCTATTTGTTTTGTTTTGTTAATTTATTATATTTATGATTTTAATTGTAAGCCAGAGTTGCTTTTCCGAGTGACGTACTATATAAATAAAAGGCAGGTGGGTTCATGGGTCTGGAATTAGTTTCAGCAGGTAATCTGGTCAAAAAAAAAAAATCAAGATCAGAAGTTCCAGAGAAACAAAGAGGTTTTGTGGCAAACAGCAGAGCAGAAGTGAGGTAGAACGTCCTGTTCTCCAGGATGGAGTTGCAGTTCTGAGCTACAGAATTGGACATGTCTACTGATCATCAGAGAATGGTGGGCCTACACTTCTTTTCCAGGACCTCTAGCCTGAAACACCTGCTTCCTGTGTTAAAACAAAAGGAACAGCTGGACGGCCTCTTCATTTCAAATTGTACAGTGTTCTCTGACACAAAGGAAAGGACGGTAGGGTTTATTTCGCTCATGATACATTTCTTGCACAACTTCAGTTAGGAGGATCAAGAAGGGCCACTTTGGAAGGTCTGCATTGAACAGCCATGCTCTATTCAGATTTGAAGTTTCTCCATCACCATATAATTCCTGGTTGAGACAGGTTCCTGATATTATGATTATATGGAAACTGCCATATTTAATTCTCATACTGAGACGTAAGAAGACTTATTATGGAAAGTCTATCTGTCTGTCTGTCTGTCTATCTATCTATCATCTATATTATCATCTATCTAGATATCTATCATGAATCCAGATTATCATTAATCATCTATCTAGATCATCTATCTATCTATCTATCTATCTATCTATCTATCTATCTATCTATCTATCTATCCATCTATCTACCTAACTGCCTAGATATCTTACATCTATCTATCAAGTTTATCATCTATGATCTATCTATCAATCATCTGTCATTTATCTATTTCTCTATCTATGTATCATCTATCTATCTATCTATCTATCTATCTATCTATCTATCTATCTATCTATCTATCCATCTATCTACCTAACTGCCTAGATATCTTACATCTATCTATCAAGTTTATCATCTATGATCTATCTATCAATCATCTGTCATTTATCTATTTCTCTATCTATGTATCATCTATCTATCTATCTATCTATCTATCTATCTATCTATCTATCTATCACTCAACTGACTTTCATGTCTAAAGTACACAATCTCCTGGTGATTGCCCCAGCATCACCCAGCCAGCTTTCATGGCTAAGACAGGTCTAGAACTCAATGCCTCTTGGTGATTGGCCCAAAGTCACCCAGCTTTCATGGTTAAGGCAGGACTAGAACTCACAGACTCACCTGTTGCCTTAACCACTGGACCAAACTGGCTCTCATGCCACTTGACTTTTAAACTTCTTAAATTAAAAAGCAATCACTTAGCCAGCTTTCTTCCTCACATCCATAAATGTCTATAAATAATGGTTTAGTTACTTCTGAAAACACTGAAGGATGTGTAAACACCCATAGTTATTTAGTTCATTTAAATGCATCTGTACAATGTGAAACACATGTGTTTAACCATTCTTTCAAATGTCTACAGTGTTGTAGCTAAGCTTGTCTTAGGGCCATTTCAGGTCTCAAAACCAATTAACTAGCTAGAGTACAATGAAAAAAAACAACAACCACAAAATAGAGACCATGCAGAATTTTAGGCCAACTTTTGCATGGCCATGAATTGATTTTTCTTCAAGCCCAAAGGGTTTTTTTTTACAATAAAGTAAATAAAGTCCTCCACAAACAATTTTCAAATGTAACATATGCAACTGGATGCCTCTGAATCAAATATCGATCTGATTTTCTTTTTGTCAATACTGTAAGTAATCACTTCTCAGACTGATTTAAAAAAATACTGGACAGGCAGAAATCTTGAGGGTACAGAAACATAGAAAAAAATAATTTGAGTAGAACTGAAATCTAGCCACAGCTATAAACATTAATCCCACTGAATTCAGTGTAGATTAATTCTAATAATAAGATATAATAAAATATCACATGCTAAGCAGATTTTCCAAGACAGTCTTAACTTTTAAGATTGTCTGAAAGAGACTGGTCGAGCCAGGGGAGGAGTCAAGTGAGGAATTAGTCTGGAATCCTTAGTAGGCACAAGAGGGCAAGGTTCAACCCTCCTTGAATGCCACTGAATCTTATCTAGTCTGGTTCAGCTCCAAATTGCCATTAGGGAAGATTGCTGTGTAAAGGACATAAGCAATAAAGTAGCTAATTTAACTCTTTTTTTTTTTTGAAAGAGATTTTTTTAATTTTCTACAAACAAACAAGACAAACAAAACATTAAAACATCAACTCTCATATGTACATCCAGTGTGTCAGTTGGTTCATCAGTTTTGTGCATTCATTTTGTAGTCTCAATTACAATTATGTTACATAACAACTCATATTGTCAATCCAAACTTATATATCCTAATATCACCAAAAATAAAGAAATTTTTGACTATACTTTTAATCATTCATGCTTTATGAGACAACAATACTTTAACCAGTTTATTCTGTAACAAATCATATAATCATACCAAATCAATCCTAAAAAACCCTTTATAAATATATTGTCAAATAACAAAGTAATAACAAAATAGCAAAATAAAGATATTCCTTACTGTCTAGCATTCTAAATATTCTATTATCGTATTTTATCATCTAGCCATTGATAAAAAAAGATCCCAAATTTCATAAAATTGTTTATGCTCTTGCTCTCTAATTTCAAATGTCAATCTACTCATCTCAGCACATTCCAATATTTTCTTAATAATTTCCTCCTGTAATGGTATTTTCTTATTCTTCCAATTTTTAGCAAATACAATCCTAGCCGCTGTCAATACATTTACAATCAAATACTTTAAGTTTATATATAGCCAAAAGTTTATCATCAGAAAGTCAAACTTTTCCATACATTGAATAGGGAACTTTAGGGGACAGCCACAAAAATATTATTATAGAAATAATACACAACCTTGTTGTGTTTATGGAAAACTGGTCACAAAATCTCCTGTAACTTTGGTAAAATTGTGAGAATTCCACAAGGGTTGGAAAAATTGACATTTAAGAAAACGTCTTTAATCTCAAAACACCAAACTTGTCAAAATCAATATTGATGTCAACTTTCTATTCAGGACTTCCAGATCCACCTATGAGAAAATCTAATGCCAGAATCTTCTCTCTCTGACCTTCACTCATAAAGTGAACAAAGATTACAGGAAGTCTTCAAGTTACAATATTTTGTTTAATGGAAGGGAAGTGTTTATATTCCTTGCAGACAGCTGATCATTTGCATCCTTTTTGAGAGTCCTTGAGGCCACTTGGAGGTTTGCCTGTGCCCACAGGGTCATCTGAGTAGATGCAGATCATACAGACTAATCCCAAAAGCCTGCACCTGTGTTCAACAATGAAGGGACACAGGGAAGAAAAACATCCTGCAGAAAGCACAGCTCCACAACACAATCCTTTCAGCAGTCCCAAGAAGGCTCTGCATCCATTTGCACCACTCCAAGTGGCTTCAACGGCTCTCTAAAAAGATGCAAATGACCAGCTGTCTGCAAGGAGTATAAACCTTTCCATTCCTCACCATCTAGTCAGAGCTTTTCTTGGAGGAGAAGCAAAACATCTTCAAAGAAAAAACAGAAAGTCCAGTTGCCTCTTGAAAAAAAAAAAGACCTTTGAGACTCCGTTGGAGTTGCTATGCATCTCGAGTGCTTTAAAGTATGTTAATCTCTTCTGGTTCCCTGTTTATGGAGGAGGCAGATACATTCCTCTTCCCCCCCCCTCCATAAATCAAAACATAGTCTTAAGGTAGGGGTTGCCAAGCAACTGTGTCATTAAAATTACCCATCTGCTTGAACCAGATGAGAGTTTCATTTATTTTATTCTCACCGTGTGTGACATTCCCCCGGTAGGTAATAATGATCTCAGAGTTACATTTCCCATCCAAGTGATTTTAGATTGAAATCCTTAAGTTTGCTTTGATCAGGGGGCCATAACAAAAATTACAATGGCTGGAATGACTCCCCGAGGAGAAGGCAGAACAACGAATATGATAGGTTTTGTTTTGGTTTTTTGTTTCCCTCTTATTCGAAAAACAACCACCATTTAAAAAGTGTGTTTTTGTTTCCTTTCTGGCCAAATCTATTTTCTATAATTGGGAATTAGTGTTAGCGGCTCTCTCAGAACAGTCTTGGCCACCTCTGGCATTTTTATGTGGAGTAGCAACTGCACTGCAGCTGCCTTACGCAAACCTGCAATGCTGCACGGACCAACTGAGTTTCTGTGAGTTCCCCCTGCATGCCAAATTTGCCTAGCAGGCATTTTAGAGTGCAGCTGAGCTACGTGGCTTTTCTTCTCATACGTTTCAACATCAATGCAATCTATGGAAAAGTTTGCAAAGGGAAGATAGAAAAACAGATCTATCTGTTAGGCGGTAAAGATTCCGAACTCTGTCAGAAAAGTCTGGCTAATCCAACCATATGTCAGCCTTACATATCTGATATTAATACAGTTGAGAAAATCCAGAAATATTTCACAAGAAGAGTTCTCCACTCCTCTACTCGTAGCAGAATACCTTATGCCACCAGACTTGAAATCCTAGACCTAGACAACCTAGAATTACGCCGCCTTCAGTCCGATCTAAATATAATATATAAAATCATACATTGCAATGTCCTACCTGCAAATGAATACTTCAGCTTCAACCACAACAATACAAGAGCACACAAATAAATACAAACTCAAGGTAAACTGCACCAAACTTGATTGCAGGAAATACGACTTCAGCAACAGAGTGGTCAACGTCTGGAATACTCTACTTGACTCTGTGGTTTCTTCCCCAAACTCCAAAAATTTTAACTTTAGACTGTCTACTATTGACCTCACCCCTGTAGGTCTGTAGGGGGCGTGCATAAGTGCACCAATGTGCCTACTGTCCCTGTCCTATTGTTTCTTTTTTTTTGTTTTTTTTTCTTATTCATATCCATTTCATGTATTCATAACCACATTTATATTTATGCCTGTTATTTAATAATTCTTGATAAAATAAATAAATAAATATACCTGCAAAATGACTTTCAGCGGAAGCCATGCTTCCTTCTGCTTCGTTTCTTGGTTGTCGTACAAGGGAGAGGGGGAAAAAGCATGCAGGGAAGGGACTTAGGAATGTGGTGCCCAGTGGTGGCTTTCAACATTTTTTTCCTACCGGTTTGGACAGGTGGTATTTTCCAGTTCTACAAACCAGTCAAAATTTACGCTACCGGTGCGTCAGAACCAATTTGAACCAGCTGAATACCACCTCTGGTGGTACCTCAGCCGCTAGCCCAGGGGTTTGCACCTTAAACACTCAATGAGCCATTTGGACCTATTTCCCACAGAAAAGAAAACCAAGGGAGCCAATAATTTGACAACCGGTGTGACTGGGTAGGTGTGGCCAACTCAACATCACTCACTCCCACCCAGTCACCTCCTGTTCTGAAATATGGAGCGGAGTCTCCATCCCCTGCCATCATCCTTATCTTCTCAGGCCAGGCAAGGAGTGACAGGGAGGGGAGGGGCCAGCCAGTGGTGGGATCAGCTGACAGGGAGCTGCAGCAGAGTGCCAAAAGAGCCACATGTGGCTCCAGAGCCGCAAGTTGCAGACCCCTGCGCTAGCCATAAGGCCCACCAGCTGGTGTAAGAACCAAGGTCATGTCAATTGACACCTGTCGAAGTTGAGCAGGAACCTACATCTGGACTGATGGGCTCATGTGGCCTGAGAGATATGGGGGTGGGGTGATCTCATTTTTTTAATTATCTCTATGTGTGGGAATAATTTAGAACTAGCTTCACCTTTCTAAGTGCCAATATGATAAATGAATTTCTTGAACCTGAACCAAGTATCAGAGCCCTTGACGTTCCAGGGTGCATTACTTGGAACGATGACACCTTGTCTCAAAGGAACAAGAAGCAGAATAAAGGACTCTTCTTGACAGAAGAGAGTATTTGTAGTTCAGGGTTGAACTGGTGACTTCTGAGCCTTGGAGGGTTTTCTTGCAGATGTTTCTTTGCCCAATTAGGTAAGATCACCCATACTAGAAGGGGGTTGGTAAGGTTTGTGGAGAGGAGGAGGAGGAGGAAGAAGAAGAAGAAGAGGAAGGAAGAGGATGACAGTGGGGTCTTTGGTCTTGGTGATTCTCTTGCAGACCTTTCATTACCCAACTTGGTAACATCCTCAGTACTAGAAGGGAGGGAGGTTTGTGGAGTGGTAGAGGAGGAGGAGGAGGAGGAGGAGGAGGAGGAGGAGGAGGAGGAGGAGGAGGAGGAGGAGGAGGAGGAGGAGGAAGGAAGGAAGGAAGGAAGGAAGGAAGGAAGGAAGGAAGGAAGGAAGGAAGGAAGGAAGGAAGGAAGAGGAAAAGGAGGAGGATGACAGTGGGATCTTTGGTCGGTGATCTTTTTGCAGACCTTTCATTCCTTAACTAGGTAACATCATCAGGGTAGAAGAGAAGGAGGTTTGTGGAGAGGAGGAGGCAGAGGAGGAGGGGGGAAGAGGAGGAGGACAATAACAGTGGGATCTTTGGTCTCCTCTGAGCTTGGTGATTTTCTTACAGACCTTTCATTACCTAACTAGATAACATTATCAATGCTACTGATCAGCACATCAGCACCAATGATGCCACCTAATTTGCTTAGTGCTTGTTCAAAGTTACAACAACACTGACTGAAAAAGTGACGTATGACTGTTTTTCAGAGTTATGAACTTTGGATCATGTGATCAAAATTCAGATACTTGGCAACTGACACATATTGTTACGATCATTGCAGCGTCTCATGTACCTTAACAGCTGCAATGATTTACTCAACAGTTGTGGCAAGAGAGGAGGTAAAATGGAGGCAAAACTCACTTTACAAATATCTCACTTAACAACAGAAATGTTGGCCTCAATTCCGGTCATACGGCAAGGACTACCTATAATTAACTTTTTTTTAAATGGGATTTTTTTTTACGCCTTTAGGCTTCCTATAAAACCCATGGCCTCTTGTATAAATTGTGCTTCAGACCTAATAAGAAATAGATTTTTTAAAAAAAAAAATTGAAAATCCTTGATTTTTGGTTAAAAGAAAAAAAGAATCCAAAGACTCTTGGCTTATGGCATAGAAAAATTACTGGTCACAGAGTCTAAGAAAAATGAATGAATTATTTTATTATTCATAAGTGATTTATTGTATCCCAACACATGCCACATCTGCTAACGGGTCAAACGATGGCCATAAGAAGGTTGTTTGAAATTGCTGGTAGGTTTTGACACAAAGGCTTACATCGCCTGCTCCCCCACACACAGACCTTTGTCCCTTTACCACAAGTCTTTTAAATATAATTATAGCCAAAACTCATTCATTATTCTTTACACAGGAAGTCAAAGTAGGATTACATATGCAAAAATGTATTTCAAGGACACACCACAACAGCTGAAACCAGCTAACTTGCTTAGAACATGCAATTCATTTACCTGGAGTAAATTTGCCGTGGCTTAATTAGCGGTTACATTAATTAATTATGTTGTGGATGGGGGAGGCAGGGAAATCTGCATAAAAACAAGGCCTACAGAGTTACCAAAGATTGAAAAAAATGGGCCTTACCAAGGGTGGGATGCTGGGGCTTTGCAGGGGTTCGGGAGAGCCCCGAGCTAAGATTTTGTGCAGTTTGGAGAATCCCCAAATCCCACTCCTGGCTGGTCCCGCCCACCATGCCCCTCCCCTCCCAGGTGTCCTCACGTGGCCCGTTTTGGATGCAGGTAAGGCTCGGGGAGGGTGAAAAACGGGCCTCACGGAAGTTCGGAAGGCCGGAAATGGGCCCGTTTCCAGCTTCCAGAGAGCCTCCAGGGAGCCTGGGGAGGCCATTTTCGCCCTCCCGGAGGCTTGAGGAAAGCCTCTGGAGCCCAAGGAGGGCAAAAACTCCCCCCTCTGCCATGGTGAAGAGGCCAATTAGGCCACACCCACCATGGCCACAGCCACAGCCACCCAGCAATCGGGCAGAGAACCCTTGCTAAAATTTTTGAAGCCCACCTCGGTCCCTTCTTAAGGGGGTTAAAATTTTTGAAGCCCACCCCTGGTCGCATGGGTTAGAAAAGGAAGGGATTGGAGATTATGAAATTTACAACCGCAGAATCCACAGACTCTTGGGCTCAATCACTGTGTATGGGAATAAAAGATATTGACAGAAATGAAGAAATAGCAGCCAGAAGCCATGATAAAAATTTCTTTCAGTTGAAGGTTGTGGGCTACACAATCCATAGAGGCCAACCTTAAGGTGAGTGAAAGAGCAGTTTCGAAAAATTGGGTTTTTTTTAGAGAATGGATGTTTCTCTTACCCAACCAATGGGTTGCCCCTGTTTGTTTCTATCAATAAAAACCCTGAAGGAGCCAGATAATTTGGCCATTTTGATGCAATGATGGAAGCCACATCACACATTCAGCTCCCCAAACACAACATCTGTAATCAATCAATGATTCCTTTATTAGGAGCATCAGTAGCTCCAGCAAAAAGTTTCTCTCTCAGTGTCCAACAGGGAGATGAATAGTTGTCTGCCACATCTATTCATCCCCTGCCTTTTATCTTCAGGCCCTGGGTGAGACTTCGTTAGCTGCAGTGGCTCTTCCATCCCAAGGACCAGCCCATAGATTTCCACTGCTCTCCTCTCCTCTGCCTTCTGTGCATCTATACGTCAGGTACTGGACTCAACTGTTCCTCCTCTTCCTCATCAGCCACCTCCAGACCTGGGGGCTGTTGAGTCTCCACCTGAAGGCTGATGGACAGCCCAGGCTCCTCTTCTGTCTCTGTCTCTGTCTCTCTCTGTCTGTCTCTCTCTTTCTCTCTCTCTCTCTCTGCAGGCTAACAAGTCCATCCAGCAGGGAGATGTCTGCCACATCTATTCATCTCTGCCCCCTGCCTTTTATCCCCAGACCCTAGGTGGGGCTTTGCTAGCTGTGGTGGCTGTTCAGTCCCAAGGACCAGCCCATAGATTTCCACTGCTCTCCTCTCCTCTGCGTTTTGCACATCCACGCATCGGGCACTGGACCCAGCTGTTCCTCCTCTTCCTCATCAGCCATTTCCAGAACTGGGGGCTGTTGACTCTCCATCTAAGGGCTGATGGACATCCCATTCTCCACCTCTCTCTCTCTCTCTCTGACAGCTCTATTCCTCCTTCCCCTTGGAGTTGCCAGGTTGCCCTGATGCTGGCCCTGACTCCCACACCACCTCCTCCTCCGATTCAGCTGTGGAGGGGCCGGTGGCCAACAGGCCCCAACACATGCTGTAACTTCCATTGCTTTCATAGGCACATGACATGACAGTGCTGCAGTCATTCTGACATTGTACCACTTATCCATGGACCACCTCTGAAGAACCCCATCTTCTGAATCTAAAAATGTTATCCGAGAACACTGCAATGTCAATCCTTTGAAACATTAACTCCGAGACTGACATATTCTCAAAGTGATTTATTCAAAACAAAAAAAAGACTGGTATCATCCGGTGGAATTTCAGTACTGGAATCCTACCAGCTCATCCCACAAAATTCCACCTACCTCCACCCCCTTTTTCACACCTCATCAATCACATGAACCAATGATCTGCATTCTCAATACTTTGTTACAGCCAGTCTCTGTGACCTTGAACTAATAACTCATAATAATGTTTTCTCCAAAGAACTATTCAAAACAACACTTCCTCCCTCCAGAACTCTATGGTAAAGTTGAATCCCAGAACTGACCCACAATAGGTTACAAACCCCAATGGAGAAACCAAGATTGGAAACTTGGTTTGCACCTCTGTGTATTTTTTGTTGGGCTCCCACTATTGATGGCAGCATGGCACTTTGATATTAACTTGATTTATCTCTGAGATTTTTCTGAGTCTCAATTTGTTGGCGAGGAATGAAATTACAACTGCTTGCTTTTCTTTCATCACATGACCTTTAAACCCCCCTCCTGAAATTTTATTTATATTTTTAATAAATTTTATTCAATTTTCAAGGATTAAAAACATAACATAAAACTTTATACATCAAGATATCTTTTACATTTCCCTATATTTTTTTCTATATATAGTTTCTTATTCCATTAACATTGCATATTTCTTTCCTTACTCTTGCTACAAATCAATATATTTCATCTTACATTTCAATCTACTCCATAACACATATACATATTTAAATACTTTCTCATTCTTTACCTAACTGCCATTTTAATTTCTTTTTATTCTTAAACTATTCATGCCAGTTGTCCCAAACTCTATAATATATCGAATCTTCTTTATCTTTCACCTCTTCTACCCCTCCTGCAATTTTAACTGTGTCTTATTCGAAAGATGTGACAAGTCTCCAAAGTGTAAATAGAGAGTAGAGATTTGTATCTTGCTTTGGAGACGGGCCAATTGTCAGCTGGAAGTATCGGGGAGTAAAACCTTTGATTAATCCAGCTAATCATATGCAGCATTTGGTGCAATGAAGCTCAAATATTTTCTATTTTCCTGGTTTACCAAATGATTCTTTATTGGCAGCAGAATGGACTGACAAAGCTTTCCAGAGAGCAAGCAGATGCTGAACGGCAAAATAAAATAATCTGATAAAACAGTAGTTATAAAAATGCAGTGCAATGGAAATCAATACTCTAGAAGTCTAGAGTCAACATCTAAATATAGACATGTTGCCACCTCCATATAAGACATCTCTATTCCCCTCTTCTCTTTTCCTCTTTTTAAAAATATTAATAAAATAAATAAAGTAAAATAAATACAAAGCCTTGTTATTTATCAGGAAAGTGGCTTTCAAGAGAAAGAAAGTCTCTTTTGGACAGTTGTTCTGTAGGAATTTAATAAAGTCCCACAAAATTCCTTAAGAACTGTATTTAGATTTGGTAGGAAAAATCCCCGATCCCTTTTTTGAACTTCAATTGTCTTGGATGTTCTTGGAGTTTTCTGGAAGGGAAATATTCCTTCACCAATTCAAAGAGGTTAAGAGCGATTGTTGTGGCATATTTCTTTTGGGAAAAAAAGGATTCCTGATCAAATTTTATTTATTCACAGGGTACAAGTTGAGAATTCAGAATTCATTGAATAGTCAAATAAATTGATATATCTTCAGAATCTCCCTCTCCCTCTCTCTCCCTTTCCTCCCCTCTTTCTCTCTCTCCCTCTCTCCTCTCTCCCTCCTCTCTCTCTCACTCCCCGTCTCTCTCTTTCTCGTCTCCCCCTCCCTCTCTCCTCTCTCACTCCTCTCTCTTACTCCTCTCCCTCCCTCTCTCCTCTCTCCCTCCCTCTCTCTTTCTCCTCTCCCTCCCTCCTCTCTCCCTCCTCTCCCTCCCCCCTCACTCTCTCTCTTTCTCTCTTTCTTCCCTTCTCTCTCCCTCCCTCTGTCTCTCTCCCTCTCTCCTCTCTCCCTCCTTCCTCTCACCCTCCCTCCCTCTCTCTCTTTCTCTCTTTCGTCCTCTCTTTCCCTCCCCCTGTCTCTCTCTTCCTCTCTCCCTCACTCCTCTCTCCCTCACTCCCTCTCTTTCTCTTTCTCTCTCCCTCCTTCCCTCTTTCTTTCTTCCCCTCTCTCTCCCTCCTCCTGTCTCTCTCTTCCTCTCTCCTCTCTCACTCCTCTCTCTCTCTCTCCCTCCCTCCCTCTCTCCTCTTTCCCTCCTCTCTCTCCCTCCCTCTCCCTCTCTCCCTCTCTTCTTTCTCCCTCCTTTCTCTCTCCCTCCCTCTCTCTCTCTCCTCTCCCTTTCTCCTCTCTCACGCCTCTCCCTCCCTCCCTCTCTTTCTTTCTCTCTTTTTCCCCCTTTCTTTCCCCTTCTCTTTTTGTATTTTGGTATCAGAGGTTTCCTAGCATTTTCCTTTTCTTCTCTACCAACTCTGAGACATTTGCTTTCCCCAAATAAATAAAAAATAAAACAGATAAAATTTCTATGACCTTTGTTAGGGATACACACCCTAGCAGAACGTGCAATGGCAGTCTAGCAGGCAGGCAAATATGTGAGATAAACTTTGTTGTAGCTTACACTCAGTAAAACAGATACACTGTGCCAGTTAAATAGTTTTTTATTCCAGCAAGAGTTATAGCATAGTCAAAACAGTCCATATGTCATACACTAGTTCAGTCCATCCAGGGATTAATCAGTTTCAAAGTCCAGTGTCAAAAAAGAGGTCAGTAAACTTATAAATAATCAGTCCAGTAATATATCTCTTTTGCAGTTAGAGATATGAAGAAAATCAAACCTCTTTTCTTCTCTTAGCAGGGAAAAACACGCAGTTATCACCATCAATCCAACATTGTCAGCAATCCAGTAAAAGCCAGCAGACAGTGAGTTCTCTTGCTCCCTCTTATGGTGATTTTACAACCGCACCCAAAATACATGTTTTAACAGTTAAAGTGATACACACACTTAAACTCACTAACATAGTTTACATATATTATTTTTTACCCAAACTAAGTTAGGTAACCAATGTTTTTCCTAACAACCTTGACCAAGACCAGCTATTTTCCTCCAACTGTCTACTTCACCTTACTACAGGAAAAACTAGATGGCCCTTATTTATTTGTATGATTATCCTATTTCCACAATATCCATAAAGAATAATATTTGTAGGGAGAAGGCGGAGCTTTGTTTTGGCGATACAGCTGCGATCTCGGGGCTCTGAGATCGCAGCCGATTTTTTCGCCCCTGGTCAGTCCCAATGGACCTAAACCGTCCCATAGAGATGGGGATTGGGAAGGGCACTGTCCCAGGATCCCAGAGATATCGCAAAATCTCTGGTTTGATCCAGGAGAAGCCCTTTTGCTGGCGGCGGAGAGACAGCCCCCATAGCTGCTGAAGTCGGGACAGCTCCGGAAGGAAAGTGGCTGGAAAGAAAGTGTGTCAGCTGGCTGAGAAACTTCTTTTGTGTTGTAAATTCGCTGAGGTTTGAAAGGGCATCCTGAACAAAGAAGAAATCTGTGAGATTTTTTTTTGTTTGACCAAAACTGTTTGAGCGGCGTTTTTTAAAGTGATGTCAAATTGAGGCTTGGAATTTTTTTTTTTTCTTACTTTTTTTCTGGGGACTTTAGTGTGATTTTATAGGTAACCGGATTGAATTTTCTCCTATATATATTTTTATGCTCCTTTTTATTTTTTAATTTTCTTTAGGATAGAGGTTCCCTTTGGCTATTTTTTTTCTTTCTTTTTTTTTTTTTTTTGTATACATTACTCCTTTTTTCTGGCTGGGGGGGAAAGAGCATTAAGAAGCTTTGCAACACTGCCAACTAGAGGCTTGAAAATACTTTATTTAAATTGGAGAGAACTGTAAAAAGACTCCTTCTCAAGGACATTTCAACGTAATAAGATAGAGGGAGAGCACAGAAAAATATTATTTCAGGTGTTTTCCTGGACTCTTATCAATATTTCAACACTTGAGGCTTGGCTTTGAAGCTGCTGGAGAATAATAATAAGAGCCTTGGATAAATAAATAAAGTGCAGTCTGCTCTCTTATATATGTATATATATATTTGTTTTCTGAGGTTCTCGCGGGTATTTGTATGTGGATCTTTGATTATTCGGGTTTTCTCCCGCGTAAGATTGGAAGTATCTAGGCAACGTTTCGATGAAGTCTCATTCATCATCTTCAGGCTTGGTCTTCAGCTCTGTGCTTCTCAGAGTGATGTGAGCTTGCAGCTGCTTCTTCCTTTTAACTGCTAGTGGGGGTGTGACTTGATTGGGTGGGGGCTTGGCTGTGTTCTCATTGGTTGGGGGTTTGGCTGTGTTCTCATTGGTTGGGGGTTTGGCTGTGTTCTGATTGGTTGGGGGGTTGGCTGTGTTCTGAGTGGCTGGAGGCGTGTTCTGTTCAGGTGGGGGCTTGATTGTGCTCAGGTTAGTCTTAGTTGCTGGAGGGTTTGAGCTGGTGAGCTGTGATCTTGCTGTTTGGCTCACACCCACACAGAAGATGAAACACGACCACGGACCAAAAGCCGCACTGCAGCTGCATCACTACCCACTTCAAACCCCTCTGAGCCATACATGAAGCGAACTGACCCCCACCATGAAGATGCAGCACGACCACGAACTCGAAGCCAAACAGCAAGATCACAGCTCACCAGCTCAAACCCTCCAGCAGCTAAGACTAACCTGAGCACAATCAAGCCCCCACCTGAACAGAACACACCTCCAGCCAATCAGAACACAGCCAACCCCCCAACCAATGAGAACATAGCCAAGCCCCCACCCAATCAAGTCACACCCCCACTAGCAGTTAAAAGGAAGAAGCAGCTGCAAGCTCACATCACTCTGAGAAGCACAGAGCTGAAGACCAAGCCTGAAGATGATGAATGAGACTTCATCGAAACGTTGCCTAGATACTTCCAATCTTATGTGGGAGAAAACCCGAATAAGCAAAGATACACACACACACACACACATATATATGTGTGTGTTCTATATATATGTGTGTTCTATATATATATATGTTCTATATATATATATATATAGAACACTGCTTAACCAACACATATTTCATATACAAAGGACAAAGATACAAACAAATTGAAGGAGCCCCCATGGGATCACCACTGTCACCTGTCATTGCAAACCTGTTCATGGAAGAATTCGAATCCAGAGCCCTGGCTAATGCCATACTCAAACTCAAACTATGGTTAAGATATATCGATGACACATTCGTGATTTGGCCCCATGGACAAGAAAACCTAAACAACTTCCTAACACACCTAAACAGCGCACACCCCAAAATCAAGTTCACCATGGAAACAGAAACAAACAAACAACTACCATTCCTAGATGTACTAATCTACAAGAAAACAGATGGCACACTAGGACACACCATATACCAGAAGAAAACACACACCAACCGCTACCTCAACGCCCAATCCCACTACCACCCAGCACAGATAAACTCCTTGGCTAAAACACTAATTACTAGAACCAAACGCCTGGCAGACAAGACACACATTAAGACTGAACTATGCACCCTGACTAAAATATTGACAGACAACGGCTTCCACAAAAGCAAAATCACCAACTTGATCCACAAAAACACACTGAGACATAATAGAGACCCAGAAGATGAACAGACCCATGGAACAGCTGTCCTGCCCTACATAAGAGGCACTACAGAAAAAATTAGTAAGATTCTATACAGACACCACATCAAGACTGCCTTCAAAACAGACAGAAAAATAGCAGCCATCCTCAGGAACCCCAAAGACAAAATTGACCTGGAAAACCAAGGCATATATGAAGTCCCCTGTGCATCATGCCCGGCCACATACATTGGACAGACCAATAGAAGAATAAGCACCCACCTGGATGAACACAAAAATTCAGTCAAAAAGCTGGAACACACTTCCTCACTCGTCCAACACATGGAAGCCACAGGTCATAACATCAACTTCAATGGCACCAAAACCCTAGTCACCATAGAAAATCCCAGCCACAGAATCATCAGAGAAGCCATAGAGATTGAAAAAAGACCAGAAAGCATGAACAGATGATTCCATCAGGCTGTCAATCATTTGGAAGCCTGCACTCACAAACAAAAAAATCTCCACACCAAAAGCCAGGCAAACACCTGGGCACAAACAGATCCCCCCTGATACCTCCAGCTCAAACACACCCCAACCAAGCACCCAGATGAAACCCAGCTTCCTAACTAATGATAGCCGTCCATTTACCCGAAGCCAAGCTGCACTAAAGGCCTCCAATAAAGTAACACAATGTTGCCAGCCAATCAAGATACAAAAAGAGCCCCCCCCCAAAAAAAAAGACAGAAGATATTAGTAGCAGAACACAGCAAACTCCAAGACCAATAAACACAGACCAAGACTCTCAACCAATCAGGAGGAAGAAAAAACCATTCTGACACAGCAATAGGCTGCCCCAAATTTAAATCTGAAACCACTGTAAAAGTTTGACTCACAGACAAACACCATACAGAAGCCTGATGATGGCAGATGAGATTCTGCTGAAACGTTGCTACAACTTTAAAAGCACCACTATTATGACGTGGGAAAATACCCGAACTTGTGATATTCCTACTCACCAGCCTTTTTGTAAATTTCAATTCTAGTAATAGTCTTATTTTTGCTTTTTATTTTAAAGTGAAAGCCTCAGAGTTTTTTCTTTATTTTTCTTTTTTTCTCCTTATTTTTATTGGGACTTCTTTGCTCTTCCTATCCATGTTTTTGGACCACTTTGTTTTTCTTTTTTGATTATTGAGACTTCTCAACTGGATTAAGGTGTGAAGAACCTGAAGGAATTTCTTCTTTTCTTTTTGCTTTTTTTTTTGCTCTTAATCAATATTATTATTTTGGGGTTTGTTTGTTTTTTTTCCTTTCTATTTTTCCTTTTTTATGGTGGACTACTTCCTAATTGGATTAGGGTCTAGAAGAACCTGAAGATCTTTCTTCTTCCTTTTTTCCTTTTTCTTCTTTGGTTTTGGGCCTTTTACGATTGGAGTTTTCCATTTTGGATTATAATTGGCTACTCTACCAGTTGGATTAAAAGTTAAAAAGAATTTGAAGCTTTGGAACATTAAAATGAGCAGGAAACCAATACCATCTGGCATTTCTACTTCTACCTCTGCTTTCCCACCAGCTGGAGGACAACGTTTAATTCAGACAATGTTAAAGCAAGATAAAGAACAAGAAAAAGTAACTTTACAGATGATTATGCAAGGAATCCAAGATCTCAAGACAAAATCAGACACCATTGAACAAAGAATAGAGAACATTGAACAAAGAACAGAGAAGACTGATGAAAAAGTGGAAAATATTAAACAAATGATGGGGAAGTATGAGGAGAGATTCCAAAAAATTGAGGAAGAAGGAAAACAAAGAGAGGAGAAGATTGGAAATATTGACAGTAGACTAACACTGGTTGAACAAGAAAAAAGTGGGATGTTGAAGTGGGAGATGGAAAGGTCAGAATTTTATCTCAGATTTCAAAATATAGAAGAGGAAAAAGGAGAAAATTTGGCTGCGATAATGATAGAAATTTTGGCAGATGCTTTGGAAATTACAGAGGAAAAGATGATGGATGGAGTAGATGAGGTATATCGAGTTTATACAAGATATGCGATGAGAAATAAATTACCAAAGGAAGTCCATATTATATTTACCAAAAAATCCATTAAAACACAAATATTACAAGTGGTAAGAGAGAAAACATTGAAATACAAAGGTAAAGAGATTGTGGTTTTAAAACAAATATCCAGAAGAGTGAGAGAGACGAGAAGAGAATATCGATTTTTGACCAAAATGCTACTGGAATACGAAGTGAATTATAGATGGCTGATTCCAGAAGGATTAATGTTTACGTGGCAAGAGCAGAGACATAGAATTGATTCAATTGAGAAAGCAGAACTTTTCCATGCAGAATTTTTTGGAAGAAGAAGAGAGGAGGCAGAGAAAGAGGTCTCATTAATTGAGTTTCAAGAGGAACAACTGGAGACTGAAAAAGAGAAAGGAGCTGTAGGTGGACAGGTGGACAGTAAAGAACAACGTGAAGTGAGATCCACGAGAGCTGTTAGACCTAAATATAAAGCATAATCATGGAAGAAAAAAAACTGATTACAATGAATATAAATGGACTTAATTCAGCTGTTAAAAGAAGGAAAAATTTTCATAAATTAGAGAAATTAAAATTTGATATAATTTGTCTACAAGAAGTTCACATTAAAAAACAACATGAACAATTGTTAGTACAGACAAAATTGGGGAAAATATTTACTTCTTTGACTCAATGTAAGAAAAGAGGAGTGGTTCTATACATTAAAGAGGCTATCCCAGCAACACGGATCTACACGGATGAAGACAGAAGAGTATTAATGGTGGAAATAATGGACAATAATATAAAAATACTCTTGATTGCAATTTATGCTCCGAATGATAAACAAGAAGAGTTTTACAAAAAGCTACACATGAAAATAATTGGACTGGACTATGTTAATATAATTATGATGGGAGACTTTGATGGAATTGTGGACAATAAATTGGACTACATAGCAACAACAACAAAGCAAAATAGAAAGGCTCTCCCTAAATCTTTTTTTAAAATGACAGACGAACTAACTTTAAAAGATATTTGGAGAGAAAGAAATGTTAAAGCTGAACAATATACTTTTTATTCAAATAGACATTTATCATGGTCCAGATTAGATATGATTTGGATCTCAACAGAATTAATATCCAATATTCAAGAAACAAATATTGAAACAAGTACTTGGGCAGATCAGAGCCCAATGACAATTAAATGGAAGGGACAAAAAAAAAAAGATCAAGATGGACATTAAATAATACTATTTTAAAGGAGAAAGATTTTATACAATGGATGGAGAAAGAATTGGCTTTTTTCTTCAGAGAAAATAAAAAAGAAGATACTTCAATGCAGAATGTTTGGGATACAATGAAGGCATATGCTAGAGGTCTGATAATAAATTATACAAGAAAAAAGAATATTAGGAAAAGGCAAGCTTCTAAGGCCTTGGAAGACGAGTATAAAAGACTTGGAAAAGAATTACAGAAAATGCCACAGAAAAAAGATATTAAATTGAAGCTGGATATAATTAAACATAAAATGGAATTAATAGAGAAAGAAGAATTGGCACAGAAAATCAGAAATTCTAAACAGAATTACTTTGAAGATGCAAATAAACCAGGAAATGGCTAGCATATAAATTGAGAAAGGAGAAGGAATCAAGAAAAATATTGAAGCTAATAGATGATCAAGGCCAAGTTTGTGATGGTAATAAGGAGAAAAAGGAAATTATTCAAGATTTTTATGGGCAACTATATAAACAAGAGAATATTGATGAGGAAAAAGTCAAACAGTATTTGCAGAATGCTAATTTACTGAAGATACCTAAAGAGACTGAAGAAATGCTAGAAAGCAATATAACAATGATGGAATTAAATGAAGCATTTAAGAGACAAAACAATGGGAAAGCACCGGGTCCAGATGGACCTCCGGCAGAATTCTATAAAATATTTCAAGAATCATTGAGCATCCCATTGTTAGAAGTCATGAATGAAGTTATGTTAAAGAAGATGATACCCAAAACATGGTCAGAGGCTTATATCACACTTATTCCAAAAGAAGAGGCTGACCCACTGCAAATTAAGAATTATAGACCTATTTCCTTATTGAATGCAGACTATAAAATCTTTGCTTCAATTTTAGCAGAAAGACTTAAAAAATATTTAAATAATTTTATTCACCCAGATCAAAATGGATTTCTGCCAAAGAGACAAATTAGAGACAATATGAGAGTAATTTTAGATACTTTGGAATACTATGAGGCTCATCCTGAAAAGCAAATGCCTTTGATATTTCTAGATGCTCAAAAGGCATTTGACAACGTGAACTGGAGATTTATGTTATTACTATTGGAACAGATGGGTTTTGCTAAAAAATTTACTCAAGCAATAGAAGCCATATATAATAAACAGACAGCAAAGGTGATGATGGAGGGGGAACTTACAGATCTTATTAATATAAGAAAAGGCACAAGACAAGGATGTCCCCTATCTCCTTTGCTATTTGTGTTGACCTTGGAAGTGTTGAATAGAAATATTAGGGATGATAAAAGCATAAAAGGAATGAAAATTAAGAAGGAAGAATTTAAACTACAAGCTTTTGCTGATGATTTAGCTTTTATTCTGGAAGACCCGTTAGAAACAGCTCCAAGGTTATTGGAAAAGATAGAGACATATGGTGAGATGGCTGGTTTGAAAATAAATAAAGATAAAACAAAGATTTTGACAAAGAACATGCTATTGAGACAGAAAGAAGAACTGGTAGATCTTTTGAAAATCCAAGTTACAAATAAGGTTAAGTATTTGGGGATATATTTGACAGCAAGATGTAGCACATTAAAAGAGAATAATTATATTAAACTCAAACAACAGATAACTACAGATTTGAAGAAGTAGGAAAACTTGCAATTGTCATTAATAGGGAGAATTTCAACAATCAAGATGAATATTTTACCTAGAATTTTATTTTTGTTCCAAACAATACCAATTAGGCTTGGAAAAGACTATTTTGAAGATTTAAATGAAACCATGCTGATATTTATATGGCAAGGTAAAAAAGCGAGAATAAAGCTAAAGCTTTTGCAAGACGCTAGAATTAGAGGAGGTTTTGGCCTGCCTAACTGGAATTGTATTAGCAAGCTGCAAGTTTGATGTGGGTCAAAAATGGAAAACATTAAGAAAGCATAGATTGTTGACATTAGAAGGGCATGATCTGCTGTTGGGCTGGCATGCTTTTTTATGGTATAAGGGAACTAAAACACAGGGTTATTTTTGAAGATATTATATACGGGAGTCTTTGTGGTTAAACTGGGAGAAGATAAAAAGACAATGTTATTTGAAAATTCCAGTTTGGTTATCGACTATTGAAGCATTTTTCTATCCTATAATTTATAAGAAGGAACAAACAGTTAGATATGGGGAACTCTTGGATGAAAGGGGTGAACTTAAATCGATCCAAAACTTAGAGGAACAAGGTATAAGGATGAATTGGTTTTCATATGCGCAAATACATTCAAGGTATGATGAAGATTCTAAAATGGAGGGATTCTATGATAAGCAGACTGATTTAGATAAGATCTTGATGGGTACTGATGAGAAGGTGATTAAAAAATTATATGGTTATTTACTGGGAATTAAATTAGAGGAAGAACAAGTCAAAGAAACTATGATTGCTTGGGGGAAGAATTTTGGATATGGGATTGATTTAGAGAAATGGCAAAAATTATGGTCTCAAAATTTTAAAATGACAATGTCAACAGTGTTAAGTTTGAGCATGGGCGAGAAAGAATGGAGACAAGTTTCTGAACGGTGAACTTCAGCTCTTTATTTACATCATGACTTGCTTCTTTTAACAGCAGTAAAACCTGCCTTATATAGGCAAACCTTGTAACGTTTAACCAATAACAAGCTAGGAACGCTAGCTTTTATAACCAATAAGAACTCTCTGTTAAGGGCCAATCGGATTCCCCGGAACGGGCCAATCCGGTCCGGACGCTTAACAGCCAATCAGAAGTGCAGGGCCAGAACCCTGCACTTACTCCAAGCTCACACTTTATTAATTATATTGCATACACAACAAACAGCATATAAAGAAAATTTGTATCAGATGTTTTACAGGTGGCACTTTCCCCCAACAAGAATCGCAAGAATGTTTAAGAACCAATCTGAAAAATGCTGGAAATGTCATCAGATACCTGGCTCGTATTATCATATTTGGTGGACTTGTGAGGACGCTAGAAAATATTGGACTAAAATTCGCATGTGGTTGGAAAAATGACAAAGAAACACGTAGACTTGAAACCAGAGATCTTCTTATTGGGAATTTTACCTGATATATATAGTAAAGATTTGAAATACCTGATTGTGAATGTATTGACAGCGGCTAAAAATTGGAAGAATAAGAAAATACCATTACAGGAGGAAATTATTAAGAAAATATTGGAATGTACTGAGATGAGTAGATTGACATTTGAAATTAGAGAGCAAGAGCATAAACAATTTTATGAAATTTGGGGATCTTTTTTTGTCAATGGCTAGATGATAAAATACGATAATAGAATATTTAGAATGCTAGACAGTAAGGAATATTTGTATTTTGCTATTTTGTTATTACTTTGTTATTTGACATTATATTCATAAAGGGTTTTTTTTCGGATTGATTTGGTATGATTATATGATTTGTTACAGAATAAACTGGTTAAAGTATTGTTATCTCATAAAGCATGAATGATTAAAAGTATAGTCAAAAAAATATATTTTTTTAGTGATATTAGGATATATAAGTTTGGATTGACAATATGAGTTGTTATGTAACATAATTGTAATTGAGACTACAAAATGAATGCACAAAACTGATGAACCAACTGACACACTGGATGTACATATGAGAGTTGATGTTTTAATGTTTTGTTTGTCTTGTTTGTTTGTAGAAAATTAATAAAATCTCTTTTAAAAAAAAACAAAAACCAATGATTTGAGTTTACCACTCTAACAAACGTCCAATCAGAGAGACCCGCTGTCAGCCAATCAGATCAGCCAGAAACGACCAATCACGACTCGCTATTCGCGGGCCAATGAGAAGTGCAGGATTACGAGCCTGCTGTTAAAGTAAAGCTATTAGGGTTGTTACTGAACGCATTAGCTTAGTCCTTAACAGATTTCATTTGGGAAGCAGCTGAAAACTTGGTCAGTGCCAAATCTGGAAAAAAACTTATGCTTGAGAGCAAAGAGTGGGAAAAATATAATGGAAGTAAGGAGGATGTTTTTTTCCCCATAGCTATTATTTCGTTCAAGTCACACTTTTCCATTGGAGCTCAAATTATAGAGGTCATTCTTATATTATTGCAAACAACCCCAAACAAACAGTAACCTCATCCCAATAACCTATCTGAAATTTGAACTTTGCTTTCCCTGGTTCCAGTCCTCAACCGTTATGCTGTGTTAACTCTCTCTACATTAAATATGCTTAGCTAAATAACAACAATGGTAAATTTACTACCTTAAATGCAGGCCAAAGGTGCTTTTTCAAGAGGCAATGGGGCTTGCTTTGTTTTTCCTTGAAAATGTTTAGCTCCAAGAAGCTTATCTTCACTTCAGCCTGAAGGCATGAGCCGTGGTGGTGCAGTGGTTCCAGTGCAGTACTACAGGCTACTTCTACTGACTGCCAGCTGCCTGAAATTTGGCAGTTTGAATCTCACCAGGCTCAAGCCTTCCATCCATTCCGAGGTGGCTAAAATGAGGATCCAAAATTGTTGAGGGAAATATGCTGACTCTGTATACTGACTCTGCATTCCACTCGATAAAGCCTTAGTAAGAGCACAACTAGAGTACCGCATCCAGTTTTGGTCACCATACTATAAAAAAGCACATGAAGAAAGTGTTAAGTTTGAGCATGGGCAAGAAGAATGGAGACAAGTTTCTGATTGGTGAACTTCAGCTCTTTATTTACATCGTGACTTGCTCATTTAATATCAATAAAACCCACCTTATATAGGCAAACCTTGTAACATTTAACCCAATAACATCTAGGAATGCTAGCTTTTATAACCAATAAGAACTCTCTGTTAAGGGCCAATCGGATTCCCCGGAACAGGCCAGTCAGGTCCGGCCACTTAACAGCCAATCAGAAGTGCAGGGCCAGAACAACCTGCACTTACTCCAAGCTCACACTTTATTAATTATCTTGCATACACAACACCCCCATCCCCCTGGTTCCTTAGTTCAGGGGCGCAGGTTACATAGTCCCTTAAATAGGATGGTTTGTCTTTTTAGTCTCTTTGATTTTCGTTTGTATCGGCTGGTTGCAATCTCGCTGAGGTGGCTCGTTGTCTGGCAGTGGGGGCTGTCTCTGGTTCAGAGTCCACTTCTACGTCATTGCCCACATTTTCCACGATTCCCCTGAGGTTGTGATTCTCCCTCGGCTCCACTTCCTGAGTTTCAATTTAAATCGTCGTTCCCTTCGAATGGGTTTCCTAGGGCTTCATCTTCTTCCGTACCTCCCCCCCTCAGTTTGGTCATAGGGGGAGTTGCGAATTGGCCGCATGCAAGCACCACGACTGTAATTGGTCGATATGCCGTTTCCAAAGTTTATCATCAAGACATTTCACGAGGTAGGATCTAGGAACCGGTTACACGTACTACTGTCGCTTCCACCCACAACGGGTCGCCCGATAGGTTTTTTGCATAAACCAGGTCTCCTACCTGGAAGGTGCGACAGTGGCCGCTGGATCCTAGTGGTTTCTCTGGTTCATACACAGGGTGCAACCGGTCAAGGTGGCAGCGGAGCTTTTGTCCCATTAGCAGTTCAGCGGGAGTTTTGTTGGTGATGCTATGTGGGGTGATGTGTTGCAAAAAGAGGATTTGATTGACCTTGTCATCAATGTTGTCGTAGTCTACCTTTTGCAAGAAAAGAGGATTTGATTGACCTTGTCATCAATGTTGTCGTAGTCTACCTTTTGCAAGGTTTTCTTCACAAATTGAACCATGCGTTCTGCTCGGCCATTGCTCGCAGGGTGCGCAGGCGAGGTGAGCGCATGGCTGATGCCACGGTCAGCGAGGTACTGCTCGAACGCGAGTGCAGTAAATTGTGGGCCGTTATCGGATACCAGGACATCTGGTAATCCGTGGGTTGCAAAGAGTCTGTTTAGAATCTTGATGACTGCCTCGGAGGTCGTAGTCGTCATGCGATGAATTTCAAGCCAATTGGAGTAGGCATCGACGGTAAGCAGGAAGGTGTGGCCCTTGGTTGGCCTCGCGAAGTCCAGGTGAATTCGGGACCAGGGTCCATGTGGTGTCTCCCATTCAGTAGGCATGGCTTTTGGTGGGGCGTTGCTGACTTCTTGGCATTTGGGACAAGCTTTAACCCACTGTTCGATTTGCTTGTCAATGCCCGGCCACCATGCGTAGCTTCGTGCAAGGGCTTTCATTCGCACAATGCCGGGGTGGCCATCGTGCAAAGTTCTCAGCAGCACTTTTCGGAGCCGTTCTGGAATAACGACTCTATCACCCCAGATGACACAGCTTTTCTGGGAGAAGAGTTCGGTCTGTCGAGATTTGAATGGTATGAAGTCATCTGATAACTTGTCCAATGGCCATCCGCGTTCTACCCAGCCTAGGACTTGTGCTAGGGTGTGGTCGAGTTTGGTTTCTCTCGCGATATCTCGGGCGGTCAGTGGCGGCGAGTTGAGCGCTTCGATTTGCAACGTGGTTACCGTTGGTGCCGGATCATCGAGAATCTCTGGACCACGCCCTTAATCCCTTGCAATAACCTTTCCATAAGGCTCTGAAAAATCCCCGGGGCTACACTTACTCCGAATTGCATCTGGGTACATTTAAAGGCACCTCGGTGTGTCCCAATAGTTTGGGCCTGTGCCGTTTTTTCATCTACTGGCAATTGCTGATATGCCTGAGCTAAATCCAATTTAGCGAAAACTTTCCCGCCCCCCAGGGAATGGAGGAGGTGCTGCACCACCGGAACTGGATATGCGTTCTGCTGCAGGGCGTGGTTCAAAGTGGCCCGGTAGTCCCCAAAAATTTGGATTGACCTGTCTGGCTTAATGGGCGTTACAATAGGGGTTTCCCACAGGGAGTGATCGATGGGCTCCAACACCCCCTGAGCTATCAGTTTGTCGAGTTGTTCGTCGATTTTCGATTTTAAGGCAAACGGAACTTGACGGGGCTTTAGGCGAATGGGAGCTATTTCCCTGGGTGGTGGAAAAATATTTGCGAAATTGGACTTAGCTCAGGCGTACCAACAGCTACCCGTAGATGCGACGACTGCAGAAGCCCAGACTATAGTCACACACAGAGGAGCCTTCAAGTGCAATAGACTCCAATTCGGAATAAGCGTGGCACCGGGTATTTTCCAAAATCTGATGGAGAGACTATTACAAAGCATAAAAGGCGTTGTGCCTTATTTTGACAATGTCTTAATAGCTGCCCCTACTAAAGAATTATTAGAACAACGACTCAGAATGGTTCTCCAAAAATTTAAAGACACTGGCCTGAAGGTAAAAAGGGACAAATGTCAACTTTGTACGGAGAGAGTGGAGTTCCTGGGATACCTTCTCGACAGACAATGAATCCACCCCACCGAAAAAAAACTTACTAACTGCAATCAAAAATGCCCCAAGACCTAGAAATAAGACAGACCTCCAAGCCTTCCTGGGACTCATTAACTTTTATAACATCTTCTTGGCCCAGAAGATCTTGCAAAGATCTTGTGGGACTTTTGATTATAGATGGA
The DNA here is from genome assembly GCA_033807585.1 of Hydrophis major. Classification (NCBI taxonomy): domain Eukaryota; kingdom Metazoa; phylum Chordata; class Lepidosauria; order Squamata; family Elapidae; genus Hydrophis; species Hydrophis major. The sequence continues at coordinate 154,020,194 of CM066331.1, read as the reverse complement.
TCGTCGTTTGGAACACAACATGCCAGATATCACAGTTGTCAAAAACAGAAGCATATAATTTATTGACATCGCTATACCAGGAGACGCCAGAGTTGAAGAAAAAAAACTGGAAAAAAAAAACACAAAATATTGTGTCCTGGCCAAAGAAACTACACAATTGTGGATGAAACATGTGACAGTGATACCCATTGTCTTTGGGGCACTTGGTACCATGTCCAAGAATTTTATCAAATACATGAAGAAATTGAAACTTCTTGCTGTAGTGCCAGCAGAGCTGCAAAAAACCTGTGCTACTTGGAACATTGTATATTTTAAGAAGATACTTGGTTGATACCTAGGATGCTAGCAGCAACCATTAGTCCTCCTGCTCCTCTTCCTCTTCCTCCTCCTCCTCCTGATCCTCCTCCTCCTCCTCCTCCTCCTCCTCCTCCTCCTCCTCCTCCTCCTCCTCCTCCTCCTCCTCCTCCTCCTCCTCCTCCTCCTCCTCCTCCTCTCTTCTTCTTCTTCTTCTTCTTCTTCTTCTTCTTCTTCTTCTTCTTCTTCTTCTTCTTCTTCTTCTTCTTCTTCTTCTTCTTCTTCTTCTTCTTCTTCCTCCTCTTCTTCTTCTTCCCCTGTCTCTCCTTCTTTACATCTTAAAAGTTCAGTGTACTGAGTTTCATGTTTAATGAATAAAAGAGATAACAACAATAATAACAATAACAACAATAACAATAATCTGTAACACCATCAAACATTTATATTTGCCATCCCATCTGGCTGACTGTGCAATGAAGAATGAAGATGAAGGAGGAGGAGGAGGAGGAGGAGGAGGAGGAGGAGGAGGAGGAAGAAGAAGAAGAAGAAGAAGAAGAAGAAGAAGAAGAAGAAGAAGAAGAAGAAGAAGAAGAAGAAGAAGAAGAAGAAGAAGAAGAAGAAGAAGAAGAAGAAGAAGAAGAAGAAGACAACAAAAAAGTCTGGCAGTGGCTAAAGACAGCAGACTAGAAGAACTGGAGAAGATAACAAAATACAGAGACCTACACATAGTACCAATAGGCATTTAGTCAATTGCAGAAGGCAGCTTTACTCACAACAGATTACATCTTGTTTTCAATATCCGTAACACCATCAAACATCCACATCTGCCTATCCCAGGTCCTTGGAGAAGGACACTGTGGATGAATCATGTTAAGTCCTGAGCAAGAGCACAAGGAATGGAGACGAGGCATCGAACTGTGACTTCAACTCTTTATTAGTAACTTCAGAACAGAGCAAAATACTTGGGCAGCAGCAGCTCTTTAATAAAGCTAGCTACTGTCACAACAACCAATGATTTGAGTTTACCACTCGAAAAAGCATCCAATCAGAGATGACCTGCTGTCAGCCAATCAGATCAGCCAGAAACGACCAATCACAACTTGCTATTCGCGGGCCAATGAGAAGTGCAGGATTACGAGCCTGCTATTAACGTAAAGCTATTAGGGTTGTTAATGAACGCGTTAGCTTAGTCCTTAACACCCCTCCCCCCTAGGTTCCATCTGAGGGGTGGGGTAACGTATTCTCGTAAGTAGGCAGGTCGCTTCACCTGTCTGCTTGATCTGCGCTGTTCCACCGGTTTCTGTCCTGGCTCTGGTTCCGGTGGGCTGCTTGCTGAGTTGGATGGCGAAGGCGGTCCCACTGTTCTGTTGGATGGCTCGGGGCTGTCCTCTCCGCTCTCACCAATGCCGTCATCTGGGTTCCCTGGATCTGTTTCCATCGTGGTGCTGCTATGCGGCAAGTCAATCACCCGGCTTGGTTCCCCTTCTGGAGGTGAGTATCCCATGGTTGGTTGTGTAGACTGCTGAGTTCCAATTGTTAGGTCATCTGCTATTTCTTTTCCGGCCCCCTCAATGTCCCCCCCCCTCGGTTTGAGATTCAGGGGATGAGATGGGAGTAGGTGCTAGTCTGGATCAAAGCTGGTATATGTGGCGCTTCCACATTTTGCCTTCTGCAGTTTGTAGATGGTAGGATCGGGGCCCCATAAGTTGCGTTATGGTAGCAGGGACCCACAGTGGGTCACCCAAGAGGTTTTTTGCAAAAACGGAGTCACCTACCTGGAATGTACGACACTTGCTGCTGGACCCCAGGGGTTGTTCTGGTGTGTAGGCAGGGTGAAGGCAATCAAGATGTGAGCAAAGTTTTTGGCCCATCAGGAGTTCGGCCAGGGTTCTGTTTGTGGTGCTGCTTGGAGTGATATGTTGGAGGAAAAGCATCCTGGTTATCTTGTCATCAATGTCTCCCTGTTCCATCTTGTGTAAAGTTTTCTTTACAAATTGGACCATTCGCTCAGCCATGCCGTTGGCCGCAGGGTGAACTGGTGATGTTAAGGCATGGCAGATGCCCCGGTCTGCTAGGTGCTGTTCGAATGCCAGGGCAGTGAATTGAGGGCCATTATCGGAGTCCAGGACATCCGGCAATCCGTAGGTAGCGAATAGCTTGTTCAGTTTTTTAATGACCACTTCGTGGTGGTGCTTTTCATTTTATGGACCTCGAGCCAGTTGGAAAAGGCATCCACAGTTAGATGGAAAGTGTGTCCTTTTGTGGGTCCTGCAAAATCGATGTGGATGTGGGACCAGGGACCACAAGGTGTTTCCCACTGAGTTGGGGTGGTTTGGGAGGAGCGGCATGAGTCTCCTGGCACTTGCTGCACATAGTTACCCAGGCTTCTATCTGCTTATCTATGCCTGGCCACCACGCGTAACTCCTTGCCAATGCCTTCATCTGCACGATGCCTGGATGTCCATCGTGCAACATTTTTAAAACTTTATGTTGTAACTTCCCCGGGATGACGACTCTGTCTCCCCACAAGATGCAGCTCTTTTGAGAGAACAGTTCTGTCTGTCAGTTTCTGAATGGCTTGAAGGTGTTGTTGGGTTCGTTGTCTGGCCAACCTCGTTCCACCCAGCTGAGGACTCGTGCCAAAGAAGGATCCTTCTTCGTTTCCGAGGTGATGTCTCATGCGGTCAGCGGTGGTGACTGAAGAGTCTCGATTTGCAATACAGCTAGGGTTGGAGCTGGGTCATCAATAACTTCTGGTAGCGGAGAATGACTCAAGGCAATAGGGGGAATGGCTTTCCCCAGATGGTGTTGCAGTTGGTAGTCGTATGCGGCTAAAAACTCTGACCAACGTGTCATTCTTGGTGATAAGATGTGGGGAGTTGTTTTGTTTCCCACTAAAATGCAAAGTAACGGCTTGTGGTCTGTAATTATGGCAAAGGGTCTTCCATAGACATACTCATGGAAACGTTTAATTGCAGACACAATGGCGAGAGCCTCTTTATCAAGTTGGCTACAGTTCCTTTCAGTCTTAGACAAAGTTCTCGAAAAGAACGCAATAGGTGCCTCATTACCGTTTGGCAGGACGTGGCTTAAGATGGCTTCTGCTCCGAATGGTGAGGCGTCACAGGTAACCGTTAAGGGTAGAATCTCGTTGTATTGTATTAATACAGCATCAGAAGTTAAGCGGTCTTTTACTTGTTGAAATGCTCATTCTTCACGCCGTCCCCAGACCCAGGAAGCCTTTTTTGTTGAGAAGTCTATGTAGGGGCTCAGCTACAGTCACTTTCTGGGGCAAGAAAATGTTATAAAAGTTAATGAATCCCAGGAAGGCTTGGAGGTCTGTCTTATTTCTAGGTCTTGGGGCGTTTTTGATTGCAGTTAGTTTTTTTCCGGTGGGGTGGATTCCCTGTCTGTCGAGAAGGTATCCAAGGAACTCCACCTTCTCTGTACAAAGTTGACACTTGTCTTTTTTTACCTTCAGGCCGGCGTCCTTAAATTTTTGGAGAACCATTCTGAGTTGTTGTTCTAATAATTCATTAGTAGAGGCAGCTATTAAGACGTCATCAAAATAAGGCACGACACCTTTTATGCCTTGTAATAGTCTCTCCATCAGACTTTGGAAAATGCCCGGTGCCACGCTTACTCTGAATTGGAGTCTATTGCACTTGAAAGCACCTCTGTGTGTAACTATAGTCTGGGCTTCTGCAGTCGTCGCATCTACGGGTAGCTGTTGGTACGCCTGAGCTAAGTCCAATTTCGCAAATATTTTTCCGCCACCCAGGAAGTGAAGAAGGTGTTGGACCACCGGTACCGGGTAAGCGCTCTGGTGAAGCGTGTGATTTAGGGTGGCCCCGTAATCCCCACAAATTCTTAACGATCCATCTGGCTTTATGGGTGTTACTATTGGGGTTTCCCATTGGGCATGGTCAATTGGTTCCAACACACCCTGGGCTATTAATTTGTCCAGTTGCTCGTCAATCTTTGGCTTGAGTGCAAAAGGCACCTGACGAGGCTTAAGGTGAATGGGAGCTACATCGGGGCTGAGATTAAACGATATAGGGGTCCCCTTATACTTGCCTAACTTCTCTGTGAAAACATCCTGGAATTCCTGGATGAGGGCCTCTTCCCAGTCATCGCTTCCAGTTTGGTGGATGCCAGCTAGTTCAATCCCGAGTGGGGTGAACCACTATAGCCCTAGCAGACTGGGCCGGTTATGATCGACAACAGTCAGAGGTAGCATCGTGGTGCGGTCTTTGAAGGATACTTGGACATGGCTGGAACCGACAACCGGAATTCTGTTTCCTTGGTAGTCCTTTAGGATGATTCTTTGAGTGCTGAGGTCCTGGCGACAGATGGCAGGGATCAGTTGTTTGAGGGTTTTCCAGGAGACCATCGATAGGGATGACCCCGAGTCGACTTCCATCACGCAAGGTCGATTCTCAATAGCGACCTTTACTCGGATCTTCCTTGCATCTAGTAATGAAGCGTGGCCTATAGTGATAGTTTGGTGTGCCTCTTCTCATGTTGTTGAAGTGGCAGGTGCTCGATTTCTGTGGTAGTGGTTGTTCCATTGGTGGTTCAGGCAGTCCCGATTTACAGGTGGGTTGCCTTTATCCTGGCGGAGATTATTCTCCCTCCAGCTTGGACTGGACCCTCGCTTGCTTCTGCAGACCTTTGCGATGTGGCCTCTCTTTCCACAGGAACAGCAGAGTGTGTTGAGGAATTTGCAGTTTGATCACAGGTGGTTTACCCCGCAACCAGCGGGAATCTTTGGTTGCATGGGTGTCATTGGTCGCGTTCTGTCCATAGCCGGTTGACCTCTTCTTCCTCGCTGTCTGATGAGGATTCAAGGTCTTCATGATGGGTGGTAGTAGTGTGCCTCTCAGAGGAAGGCGGACTGTCACTAGCGAGTTGGCTAGTGTGGTGCGTTCGCTCAGCGCATTTGAGCGGCTGACTTCCTGGTTGCTTCTGCTGCAGTAGTATCAGCGATGACATCTGCGAGGCTGATATCTCCCTTCACCATAATCTTGCTCTGGTGTCATGTGGTCATCTAATCCCAGAACTATTCGGTCTCTCATTGCTTCCTCGAGGTTTGCGAAACCACAGAGGCCACCCAGGTTCCGGAGGTCAGCAATGAAGTCTCCAACACTCTCATTTTTCCGTTGGTCCCTCTGGTAAAAGTCGTGTCTTCGGATGGGTGTTGGCACCACGGGTGCATAATGGGCCCGGAGGATCGGCATGAGGTTATCCCAATCCATTGTCTTTACCTCCACCAGTTTTGCAAGTGCCTTAGCCATTTTAAAAACAGCAGGCCCGCAATGGGTCAGGAATACCGCTCGTTTCTTGCCAGGCGTAGCATCCTTCATATTGTTGGTCTCCAGGAACATCTGGAAGCGGTCCATATACGAATCCCAGTCTTCGTTTGCCGGGTCAGATGGAGCAGGTGGTATGGCGCCGCTGGTCATCCTGCCATTTGTTGATTGCGCTTTCAGCCACATGCTCTGTATTGTTCGATGAGTGCTCAGTCAGCTCTATCATCTCCGTATCTCACCCTCGTTGCCAGTGTTAAGTCCTGAGCAAGGGCGCAAGGAACAGAGAAGAGGCATCGAACTGTGACTTCAACTCTTTATTAGTAACTTCAGAACAGAGCAAAATACTTGGGCAGCAGCAGCTCTTTTATAGAGCTGGCTACTGTCACAACAACCAATGATTTGAGTTTACCGCTCGAACAAGTGTCCAATCAGAGATGACCTGCTGTCAGCCAATCAGATCAGCCAGAAATGACCAATCATGACTCGCTATTCGCGGGCCAATGAGAAGTGCAGGATTACGAGCCTGCTGTTAGGGTTGTTAATGAATGCATTAGCTTGGTCCATAACAAATAGAAATGCCAAATCCTAATAAACAATAATAGCAAAATCCAATTACAAAGTTTTAATTAAGGCATGGGAGAACCAGGCTGGTTTAATTATTTAACCGATCCACCCGACAGCCTAGGAACCTCTCAAATATTATTGAAGAAGGAGGGTTTTTTTTAATTCTAACGTATTTGAAACATCTCTATTAATGATTTCTGCAGTGCAGATAGGATCTGTATGTAGGAACATGTTTCAGCTGCTTGGTGGAAGATCAGAGGAATCAAGTCAATTCAACATTGGGTGGACTATTCCCTTTTTTTTCTATTCTCTCCCCTTCTGGCTTGCCTTGTGAAAAAATAGCAGCCACCCACTCTTTCCAAATAAAATTCTGATCATCTCCCCAGGAGTGAAAATCCAAAGTCATTTTATCCCCCAAGCCTTCTGTCATGCCCCTGTCAGAGTCTGAATCTGAGGAGGAAGATGAACAGCTGACAGGAAGTAGGAGTGTGGCTCTATTGGCTGTGGAGGAAACTGGGGAAGGGCAAAGTCCAGCAGGCAGAGCAGGTGAGAAGTAGAACAAGGGAGAAGGAGTTCAGAGGAAGACCCAGGCCCACCCCCTCTTCATCCTAGGGCACGCAGGGAGGAATGGAGAAGAGAGCAACGTGGGTTTCATGGCTTACAGGGGAGGAAGGGCCCTGATTCCCTTCATTAGCCACAGCTGGGAAGAGAGTTTAAAAGAGATGCAGGCTGAGTGCGGTGTTTTCTGGGAGCAAACATGAGTTTATCTTGTGTTGACTTTGGTTATCTGTGTTCCTGGTGTCTTCCCAATTGTTCAAAGTGGCCCGGTAGTCCCCACAAATTCGGATTTACCCATCTGGCTTAATGGGTGTTACAATAGGGATTTCCCATGGGGAATGATCGATGGGCTCCAAGACCCCCTGAGCTATCAGTTTGTCGAGTTGTTCGTCGATTTTCGATTTTAAGGCAAACGGAACTCGATGGGGCTTTAGGCAAATGGGAGCTATTTTGGATCTAAGCTGAATGAGATCGGGGTCCCCTTGTACTCACCTAAGCTGTCCGCGAAGATGTCCCTGAACTCAGAGATAAGGTCTTCCTCCCAGTCACAGCCACCGACTCGGTTTATGCCGGCCACTTCAATGCCGAGTGGCGCGAACCATTGGAGGCCCAGTAGGCTAGGCCTATCTCTATCGATGACCGTTAAAGGTAAGTATGCTGTGTGCTTCTTGAAAGAGACTCGGACTCGGCAGGACCCGATGACGGGGATTCAATTCCCCTGGTAGTCCTTGAGGATGAGGTGTTGGAAACGGAGATCTTGGCTTTGAATTGTGGGGATGAGTTGCTTGAGTGTCTTCCATGACACCATCAAGAGGGACGAACCCGAGTCGACCTCCATGTGGCAAGGTTGGTTCTCGATGGCTAACATGACTCGGATTTTCTTAGTGTCCAAGGCTGAGGCGTGACCAATAGTGACAGTATAGTGGGCCTCTTCTCTCTGCAAAGCTCGATTTCTGTAGGAGTGGTTTACTGGCTCTCACCTTGCAGGATGGTTTCCTGCCGATTGGCGATAGTTAGCCCCTTTTGAGGCCTGGCTGGGTCCTGGCAAGCTGCGGCAGACCCGTCCGATGTGGCCTCGTTTCCCACACTCATGGCACAGTGCATCGTGGAATCTGCATTTGGATCTGGTATGGTTGGCTCCACAGCCAGTGCAAGGGTGTAAGGGCTTTGGCCAAGGGTCCCGGTTGGACCATAGTCGATGGACCCCTTCTTCGTCGCTGTCTGACGATGAAGAGAGGTCCTCATGGTGCGTTGTCGCTAGCTGCCCTTCTGAACTAGGTGAGATTTCGCTGACCGGTGGTGGTACTGGAGCGCGGTTTCGGTGTAGTTGTGCAGCTGACTTCTTGGTTGTTTCCGCTGCGGTAGCATCGGCAATGGCGTCGGCAAGGCTGATGTTGCCTTTCGCCATCAGCTTGCTTTGGATGCCTGGTGCATCTAATCCCAGAACTATGCGATCTCTTAATGCTTCTTCTAGATCGGTAAATCCACAGAGGCCTCCCAAATTTCGGAGGTCTGCTATGAAGTCGGCTACGCTCTCTCCCTTTCGCTGGCTTCTTTGATAAAACTCGTGGCGTCTCATGAGCATAGGCACGGTCGGGGTGTAGTGGTCTCGCAGGATAGGTTCGAGGTCATCTCAATCCATGGCCTTCACTTCTCGGGGTTTGGCTAGTGCCTTAGTCATCTTAAATACGATTGGGCCGCAATGCGTTTCTTTCTGGCTGTGGTGTCCTTTAAGTTGTTCGTCTCTAGGAACATTTGGAAACGATCCATGTAAGACTCCCAAGTCTTCTTGTGATGGATCGAAAGGAGCGGGTGGTACGATGCCACCAGACATGGTTCCGTTGTTGGCGTCGTCTGTCACGTGCTCAGTGTTCTTCGAAGTTTCGTTGGTTCAGATGTCTCCAAATCCCACCCTCATCGCCAGTGTTAAGTTTGAGCATGGGCGAGAAAGAATGGAGACAAGTTTCTGAACGGTGAACTTCAGCTCTTTATTTACATCATGACTTGCTCATTTAATATCAGTAAAACCCGCTTTATATAGGCAAACCTTGTAACGTTTAACCAATAACAAGCTAGGAACGCTAGCTTTTATAACCAATAAGAACTCTCTGTTAAGGGCCAATCGGATTCCCCGGAACGGGCCAATCCGGTCCAGCCACTTAACAGCCAATCAGAAGTGCAGGGCCAGAACCCTGCACTTACTCCAAGCTCACACTTTATTAATTATCTTGCATACACAACAGATAGTATCAAAGATGAGGGGGGAAAAAAGATACTTGGATAACAGCATGAAGGCTTTTAAAAAGAGCTTAACAGAATAACAGAGTTGGAAGGGATCTTGAAGGTCATCTTGTCCAACCCCCTGCCACCTGCTCAAACTGGAGACCCTACATCAGAGCTGTAGAATTCAAGGCCCACAAGCCAGATGCATCACATGCTGACCATGCCCACACCGAGGTTAGCCAAAGGGAATAAAGTCAAGAAACGTCACATGACATCACCTTGATGATGCGATTTTGATACCCCTGCCCCTACTCCATTTCCGACATATGGCAGTCCAGTCTCCTCTTGACAGAGCTCAGCCTTACATCTGAAATCAGCCAGTGGAACAGCTTTGCCTTCCGAAGTTGTGGATACACCATCACTGCAGACTTTTAAGAAGAGATTGGGCAACCACTTTTCTGAAAGGGCATTGGTATATGGTCTCCTGGTCGAGCAGGGGGTTGGACTTCCTTACTTTTTCTATTCTGTTCTGTTCTGTCCTGTCCTGTTCTATTCTATTTCATTCCACATTTTCTATTCTGTTCTATAGGTTCTGTTCTGTTCCATATTTTCTTTTCTTTTATTTTCTGTTCTATTTTTTATTCTATTCTATTCCATCCCATCCCATCCCATCCCATTCCATTCCATGTTCTGTTCTGTTTTATTCTCTTTTCTATTCTATTCCATTCCATTTTCTATTCTATTCCATATTCTATTCCATATTTTATTCTATTCTATTCCATCCCATCCCATTCCATTCCGTGTTCTGTTTCTGTTCTGTTCTGTTCCTCTTCCATCCCATCTAACTTGGGCTGGCAAATCTTCAGCTCACTGAGAACAGATTGAATTCAGAACCTCCACAACTTAATTTGGGCTGCGCAAATTCTCTGGAACATCAGACAAGTGATTGGCACAGGGGATCGATAGTAGTTGGGCCATGAAAGTTATTCTGTTCAAGGTCTCATTACTGGGCTTTGAGGTAACTTTACTTTATGTTGTCTGCTCAACACAATTTCTCACAGCAATAAAGCAAAGTATCTGCTGCATCTATCTTCTTTATCTATCAAGAAACATTTCACACTTCATGGAAGAGCTCCCTTGGGATCAAATTCCCTTGGGATTAATTTTCAGACCTGTAGAAAAATTGGCTCAGAATTTTTTTTTTAAGTGGAAAATCACTCCAACGTTAAAGAATTGGTCAATATGGAGAAATCGGTGCTGATTTAAATGTATTTGTGTAATCAACAGAAGTCCAGATTCTCTGGGAGCACTAATGTGGAACATGTTGATCCAAATAAAAACCATATAAGACTAGGAATGTTGAGCTCTGCAGAATGATGGGTATGTGGGACGTATTTTAAGTTTCCCCTCTTTTGTACATATTTCATTGGTCCAATATTTGCAATTTTAAAAAAGTCTTAATCTAAAATAGAATAGAATAGAATAACAGAGTTGGAAGGGACCTTGGACATCTTCTAGTCCAACCCCCTGCCTAGGCAGGAGATCCTACACCACTCCAGACAAATGGTTATCCAACATCTTTTTAAAAACTTCCAGTGTTGGAGCATCCACAACATCTGGAGACAAGTTGTTTCACTGGTTAATTGTTCTCACTGTCAGGAAATTTCTCCTTAGTTCTAAGTTCAAACTTGCTAAAGTTTGAAAATATATTTTGTTGTCCTTTATATCCTAAAGTTTCTGATATATTGATGAATATATATTTGAAAATATTGATGTTAAGAAAAAGTTAAAGAAAAAGACGTATTAGCTTAGAGAATTTGTTCTTAGAGTTTTAAAGATGAATATAAGAAGAAAAAAGGGAGGGAGGAATCTAAATTTAATTGGAGTTAGCTGGAATTTTATTGGTCTGCAAGTGAACTTTAAAGGATGTATGTCAAGAGGAAGTTAAAACGTTTTATTGGCTCTTTGGCATTTGGCATTTTCATGTTTTATTTCTTAAATATATTTAGACTCTTTGTCTACTTCCTTTTTTTAACTTTGTTTAATCATTATCGCTTTATTACTGACAACAATCAGCTCCTACAATCATTTTTATAAAATGGCAATTAGGAAAAGAATGAGGAGGTATGTAAATATTTATATATGTTATAGAAAAGATTGAAGTGTAAAATGAAATACATTGATTTGTAACAAGAGTAAGATGTAATGGTAATGGAATAAGTAGCCATATATTGAAAAACGTAAGGAAATGTAAAAGATGTCTTGAGGTTGATAACAATGCATATAGTTTTATTTTATGTTTTTAAACTTTGGAAAATTAATAAAATAATTTTTAAAAATCCCTTTTAATATATTATTTTTTGCATCCGCCTTACTTGGTACTATAAGCAACACGAAAGGTGATCAGTTTCGTCTTTTGTTGTAGGTTTGGCATCGAAGTCTCTTTTGTGTAACTCTGCATAAGAGGAGGCATTGTACTGTTTTAAAAATAGTGTGTCATTCCTGCCTTCACAATTTCTTTTCTTTTTTTAAAAAAGCAGTGCTTGGAAGATTACAAAACCTTCTTCTTGGCTTTCTATCTTTGGTCTTCATAAATGGCAGATAAGGAAGAGAGGCACCCATTTTGTGTCAACAGACGAATCATTTACGTGAGCTGGGAACTGGGAGAGGAAGTCAATATGTATCATCAGTCAAAATGGTTCTCATGGATTCCTAGTGTGACCATTCCCCTAGCTCATTTGTGCGGAATGCATAACCTATGAGCCCCGTCCTCCTCCAGTTCCAGAAAATGCCAGCTACACAACTCTAGGAAACTTGTTATAAAGCAACCCAGATGCTTTATTAATTTTCTTTAGGAAGGAATGTCATTCTTCTTGCTTACTTTTGAAAGACCATCAAGGTCTTTCAAAAGTAAGGGGGACCCATAACATCTGGCCAAGGGAGTTGTGTTGTTAAAGATGTAAGCGTTGCAACTTTCTCCAGGTGGGACTTGAATCTTGCAATGGAGCACTGCACAGTTTCTTCCTTCTTTTACTCTCTCATGCCTTCATATCTCCAGGCACGGATTCAGGATCACTTTTAACACACTTGTGTTCTCAGGGAACAGTTTCCCAGACTCCCTGGCCAGTCTCTCTCTCTCCTTCTCCTTCCTCCCCCTCCTCCTCCTCCTCTTCTTCCTCCTCCCACTCCTCCCCCTCTTCCTCCTCCTCCCTCCCTCTCTCTCTCTCCTTCTCCTTCCCCCCCTCCTCCTCCTTCCTCTCTCTCTCTCTCTCTCCTTCTCCTTCCTCCCCCTCTCCCTCCTCCTCCCTCCCTCCTTCTCTCCCTCTCTCCCTCTGTCTCTCCCCTACTTTACATCTTTTTGTTCAAATGTTGGGTTTTTTTCCCACTAGTTTTTCTTGAAATGTATTCTTTAATTCTTAATGTATTCTTGCTTTGCCTGAGATAAGCCTTGAACTAGTTGAGATTGCTTCAAGCACTCCCTTGATTCATCTTTCAGAAAGGCTACAGAAGGGAACTGCTAGCAGAGGCAGGCAGAATGAGAAGATCCAAAAGCTTTAGTGTAGATATCAACAACATTTCTAAAGCGTCAACAATATTTGCATTTATACCTGCCTATTTCTCTGAAAACTTACGTAGTGGACATGTTGACTTCTCTTCATTTTATGCCCTTAGAGATTATTTGGATGCAATGAGATTGCTTGCCCAAATTGATGCACTAAGCTTCCATGTCTGGGGAGGAACTCAGACCTGAATCTCTTCAGCCCTAGTCCAATATCTTAAGGTTCCACAAATTCAGGACGTGGTGTCTCAGTAGCTAAGATGCTGAGCTTGTCAATCCGAAAGGTCGGCAGTTCAGTGGTTCGAATCCCTAGCGCCATGCAACAGAGCTCCCGTTCCTTGTCCCAGCTTCTGCCAACCTAGCAGCTTGAAAGCATGTAAAAAATAGGAACCCCCTTTAGGTGGGAAGGTAACAGCATTCCGTGCACCTTAACTGTTTAGCCGTGCTGGCCACAAGACCACGGAGATGTCTTCGGACAACACTGGCTCTTTGGCTTTATAACGGAGATGAGCACTGCCCGCCTAGAGCCAGAAACAACTAGCATGTATGCATGAAGGGAACCTTTACTTTTACCTAATTTGGCTCCAGATTGAGTTAGTTGCAGTAAGCTTCCACTGAAGTCTATGAGACAAGTTAAATAAATAATAATCAGCTTGGCCAACTGATTTCAGAATTACTGGATGCCACCAAATTGTGCTTGAATCATCCCAGGGTATCTAGACTGAACTACTGAGGAAGTTCCTCAGTCATAAAACATGAAAATGTGACTTCAAGGAAGACATTTAACTGTAAGAGAGATCAGAGGAAACTTTCAGAAGCAACTATTCTCAACTGAAGCATGTATTTTAATCCCCGTAATAATTAAGGAGTGAGAAGTATGCCTTAGCTGCTAAGATACCAGAAATGAAGTAATATAAAAGGACATTTGATCTTTCAACCACGTATAATCCTGAACAAAGTACAAATGCATCAGTGCAATTTGTTTTAATGTCGTAAGCTACCTGGAGTCATTTTGATATGAAATAGGTGGCAAGTAAATTTAATAAATAAATCGATAAATAAATACTTTGTGTTCATAAGAGGAACTCCTTGCCTCCAGAAGTTGTGAATTCTCCAACAGTGGAGGTTTTTAAGAAGAGATTGGACAACCATTTGTCTGAAATGGGATAGGGTCTTGAGCAAGGTGTTGGACTAGAAGACCTCTAAGGTCCCTCCCAATTCTGTAATTCATTATTCTGTAAAGTTATGATTGCCAAGCTTCCGTAATAATTCCAATAAGTAACTTGATTCAATTCCTTGCAAATTCCCAGCTATGAAACATTTATAGTGCTTCCTTAATAATTCCAATAAGTAACTTGATTAGATTCCTTGAAAATTTCCAGCTATGAAACATCCATAGTGCTTCCTTAATAATTCCAATAAGTAACTTGATTAGATTCCTTGCAAATTCTCAGCTATGAAACGTCCATAGTGCTTCCTTAATAATTCTAATAAGTAACTTGATTAGATTCCTTGCAAATTTCCAGCTATGAAACATCCATAGTGCTTCCTTAATAATTCCAATAAGTAACTTGATTAGATTCCTTGCAAATTCTCAGCTATGAAACATCCATAGTACTTCCTTAATAATTCCAATAAGTAACTTGATTTGATTCCTTGCAAATTCCCACCTATGAAACATCTATAGCATTTTTTGGGTAGAAAGGGTCAGGTTAAAAAAAAAATGTAACAATGGATTAGGAATCTCTTACCTTATCCCAAAATTATTTCATGGATTTACTCCGGATCTTAGCTACTCCACTTATATTGTAAATAAAAATTCTTTGCAGAGTAGCATCCATTCTTATATTAATGCTGACTCTGCTTAGAGAGGGCTGTAAAGCACTATCAAGCAGTATATAAGTCTAAGTGTTATTGCCATTGCTAATTTTAAAATCATTTATATATTGGATTTAAAATTAGGACTACAAATAAAAAAAATGCATAACCATTAGCCTCTATATGACAAAGGGAACTTAAGATGCTTAGTCTTAACATTAGATGGTGATGATAATTTTTCTGAGCATTCCTGAATCAATATTCCTGTAAACTATACCTAATGAGATTGAAAGTCAAGGGCATTTTGAGAAAAGATAATTCCCAAAACGTGCCTCCTGTTATTGGTCTGTGGTGCTCATTAAGAACTTGGCAGATAAGGGAAGTGTTTATATAAAATAAGCACATCATCAGGACAATCACCTTTGGATGATCACCTTTCCAAATTGCCTTTGAGTGGTGATATAAAAGAAGCTAGATCAGCAGACGGTAGAAAATGTATATTCCAAACTAGCCTAAGTAAAACCCATCAATCACCTTAACTGGACTTTGGCACAGAGAACAGATGGGATAATGTCAGAAGCAGCACAAGAAGTCTGGAAAGCAGAGTGCATGCTCCCCGCAGCAACAACACTGTGTTGAACTGTATCTTACAGTTGTGAATTCCCATCCATCTTTTCACTCGTGCAATCAATCCTGAACCATATTTACATGGACGTTATCAATAGGCAATATAGCAACAGCTTCATCTCTGAGAGGGAAGTCTAGAAGAGGGTTAAAGTCTCCATTATAATACGACCCAGGAGCGTGATTCATTAAGATACTGAGATTTTCATTCCAGGTTTTATATATATATATATATTAAAAAGTAGCATCAACTGAATTAGTTGAATTGCACTGGAATTCATCATATGTTCTATTTCATATTATCCATAGGGTTTGTTCAACATCTGGAAAGCATTTCTTGTTTAATGTGATTTGCTCTGGATTTCACTTTTGGGGAATGAGTAGGGGGAGGAGTGGCAGAATCTGGAGACAGAATCAAAAGAGAGGTCAGCCAAGAATCCCTACATAGCCAAAAGTGGACCAAGTTCAGTGTTCCTTGAATTTATCTTCTTATATAACTCTAAGCAGGTGCTAACTATTAATTGAGAATATTCCTGTGCATAAGCATGACTAACAATAATTAAAGAAGGGACGGAGGGAGAGAGGGAGGGAGGGAAGGAGGAAAAAAGGGAGGGAGGGAGGGAGGTCCTCCAAGGATCCTTCCAACTCTATTATTCTATTTTCTATATTAATTCAGTATAATTTGGATAAGGATTGATGCATCGCCTGAGGTAAAACATCATCATTTGATTGTGTTAGGGATAACATTGTTTTACCCTAACTGGTTTAGGTAAATAATAATATGTAATCATAGTTTGTATGTTAAAGTGTCTGCAACTTTAACTGTGGGATAGTAATTAAGGGAGTGGTTGTGAAAGCACTTTAAAAGAAGCAAGACGACAGCTTGCTATCTCTCTGGTTTTGATGATCCCTGATTACTGCAAGGAAAACAAGTCTGCATTGCTCAAACGGGAGAGATAAACAAAGGACTGGCTTGTAAGTGAATTGACATAGGGTATTTCTACACGGACTTTGCTAACTGAATATCCCTGAATGGACTGACTAAATGATACATGACTATTGGACTGTTATTTTGACTATGCTATGAACTCATAATGGAATAAACTATATTTTTGATAGCACAAGCGTATCTGTTATTTTTACTGTATGTTAATAAACATACAAGCTTAGCTCACTCATTTATCTGTGTGCCTATCTGACTAAGCTGCACATTCTGTTTAGCTTGTCTCCCTAACCCTGGTTGGGGAAACCAGGCTTAACACTGGTTATGGGCCCAGAGGCTGCAAAGTCAGTTTAACTAGGTTAAAACAGATTTATGTAAAAGTGAGAGTTTGTGTTGTTATACATTACAGTAAACAGACAGCTGTGTTTTATTAATTATAGTTTTATATCCATATAAGAAAACATGGCACAAGTCAATCAACAAAGTTTGTCCCTTATATCCAAGCTGAATGGAACAAACTATGTATCATGGTCTATGAAATGTAGTCTGCTTCTACGAAGAAAAGGTTTGTGGAACATAATTGAAAATCCACCAAACGTAGAAGAATGGGATCCAGAGGATGAGGAAGATAGACTAAAGATAGAAGAATTTATGCATAAAAATCAGTAAGCTATTTGCATTATTGCTTTAACCTTAACTGATATGCAACTTGTTTATATCCATGGAGAGAAGACAGCTGTTGGGTGTTGGCAGAAGCTGAAAAGGATTTATGTTCGAGATAATGTTGGTGCTCACATAAATCTAACACGGAAACTTTTCAGTACACATCTCCATAAGAATGGTGATATGCTGAGTCATTTGAAAACTATGCAAAGCATTTTTCAAGAACTGCACGAGAAAGAGCTTATTTTCTCTGAACTACACCAAGTCTATATAATTCTATCTTCACTTGACGAAACCTATGATAACTACGTAACTTCCCTTGAAATATTGCCAAAGGAAAGCCTAACTTTAACTGATATAACTGGCAGATTGATTGAAGAGGCCAGAAGAAGGCTTGAAAGAGACGAGTTAAGGAGGCAGCAACCTCAAAAAGAAGATAATGAAACTCCTACTGCATACGCAATTAAAAAGTGTTTTAATTGTGGAGGAAGAGGACATTTGGCAAGATTTTGTAAAAAAGCAAAGCAGCAGAACGCTAGCCAGAATACAAAAAGTCATCAAAATAAAAATAAAAATTTAGAGTTAGCCATGTATAGTAACGGAGCTGTAAAAAATAATTTATGGGTGGTTGATAGTGGAGCATCACATTGTATAACTAATGATCACAAAAATTTTATTAAAATGTCCAAGAGTACACAGCAGATATCGTTAGCCAATGGCTGGAAACTGAAAGCTAAAGGTCAAGGTATAGCATATTGTTCTTTTATAAAAGAGAATGTAAAAATGTTATATGTACCACAACTTAAGTTTAATTTAATTTCAGTAAGAATTTTGGTTAAACTAGGATATGTAGTTACATTTAGGGGAGATAACTGCATAATTGAGAAAGAAGATAAGAGAATTACTGCATCTTTAAGAGGTGAATTATATGTGTTAAATGATGATGGTTTAAAGGTGGCTAACACAGTTTATGAAAATAAGAAACCTCATGATGAATGTATTCACTTGTTACATCGAAGGCTAGGGCATTTAAATTTTAAAATGCTTAAGAAAACTGTTGAATTATCTAAGGGAATAAGTTTGAAACCTTGTAATAAGTATTTGCAATGTAATGCCTGCAATCAAAGTAAAGCAAGGGTCATACCGGCTGATAGAGTTGATGGATTTACTACCAAAGAGCCTTTAGAGGTAGTATTTGCAGATTTAATAGGTCCTAAAAAACCAAGTGTAGGAGGAGCTCGTTACATACTAAGCATAATGGACCATTATTCTAGATATGGTTTTTGCTATTTAATGAAGAGCAAAACTGAAACGTATCAAAATCTCTTTAATTGGATTAAATTTGCTGAAAGAAAAACTAAAAAGAAATTAGTAACTCTTATAACAGATAATGGTACAGAATTTACAAATAATAAATTCCAGAACAGACTAAGAATGTTAGGTATTCAACATAAAATGTCTGCACCATATAGGCCACAACATAATGCCTTTATAAAGAGAAGAGGCCAAACATTACAATCAATGGCACGAACTATGATGTCTGATTCAGGATTACCTGACAATTTATGGGGAGAAGCAATAATGTGTGGTAATCATATATTAAATAATGTTGTTAATTCAACAACAGGTGAATTACCATTCACACTGTGGCATGGTACAAAACCTGATTTAAGTTACATGCACACATTTGGAGCACCAGCATGGGTGCATATCCCTACACAACTTAGACACAAAGGACAGCATAGAGCTAAAAGATTATATTTTGTAGGATATACATCTAATCATAGATCTTATAGATTCTGGGAACCAGGTACATCTAGAGTTTACACCAGTGCTAGTGCTAAATTCCTAGAACATGTAGGATGGAATAGATTAGAGCAAGATTTAAATAATGAAGTAATTATTGAACCCTACAAAAGGCAGAAAGATCAGATTAGTTATAAGAAGAGTCCAATTAAAGAAGTCCATGAAGAGCAAATAGGACCAGAACAAGAGGAAACAGTTGATCAGGAAGAGTTAGATATTCAAGAAGAGTTAATAAATGAAAGTCCACCTGTAAGTCCTGTAATACCTAGAGGTACTACATGTGTAACTAGACCACCTGATAGGTATCAAGCAAGTATAGTTTGCCAAGTAACTAAAGTTCCAACTAGTGTAGATGAACTTAGGATGTATCCTGCTAAGGATCAGGAGAATTGGCAAAAGGCAATGGAAAAGGAACTAAATTCATTAAAGGTAATGAAAGTTTATGAAGATGCTAAATTACCTCCAGGAGAAAAATCCATTGGGTGCAAATGGATATTCAAAGTAAAAACTGGAAATGATGGGACTGTTACCCATAAGGCTAGGTTAGTAGCTCAAGGATTTAATCAAACTGCATCTGATTACGATGAAGTTTTTGCACCAAGTCTTAAAGCAACATCTTTAAGAGCAGCATTAGTGTGGGCAGCTAAGAAAAACTATGTCATTAACCATTTAGATGTAGAAACTGCTTATCTACATGCACCATTGCAGCACACTATATATTTAAGAAAACCAGTAGGTATAAAAGACAATAAAGTAAATAGTAATGATTGTTGGAAACTCAAAAAGAGTCTTTACGGGTTGAAACAATCTGGGTTTGAGTGGAACCAATATATTGTGAAAGAGTTAAACAATATAGGTTTTAAATCTGGTTTAGCAGATCCATGTGTGTTTAAAAGAGAAAATGATGGAACGGTGTCATTATTGTTATTATTTACAGATGATATTGCTTTGATAACTAAGACTAATAATGAAGCTAATGAGATTATATCATTATTAGCCAAAAAGATAAAATTAAAGCATTTAGGTGAAATTAAAAAGTATCTAGGATTGACAATTAACAAAACAAAAAATGGTTTTAAGATATCTCAAGAAGATAAAATTTGCCAATTAATTAAAACGTTTAAAATGGAACTTTGTAAACCGGCAAAGACTCCAATGAGTCAGGAAGTTTGCAAAACTGATGATCAAAGTCCCAAATTTGATAAGTCTATATATCAATCTTTGATTGGTAGCTTATCATATATAAGCAATTGGTCTAGGCCAGATATAGCTTATAGTGTAAATCAGCTGGCACGTTTTAATTCAGATCCACATCAATGTCATTGGCAATCATTAAAGAGAATTTTAAGATATCTTAAAGGAACAATGAACCATGCATTGTATATAGAACCAAAGGGTGATTTGAGTCTTAGTGCCTATGCAGATGCAAGTTTTGCAACTGATATAAACACAAGAAAATCAACATCTGGGATGGCTATATTATTTGGTAAAACACTAATAGGGTGGAGGTCAATCAGACAACAGCATATTAGCTTGTCCACGATGGAAGCAGAATTTTCATGTCTGTCATTATTATGCACTGACTTGATTTTGTACAAACAGTTATTATTAGACATGGGTATAACTGTAAAAGATTCCATTATTGTGTACGATGATAAACAAGTAGCTATAAAGTTAGCTACTAGTATTGCTGTTAAAACTAGATCAAAGCATACTGATTTAAGATACTTAAATGTTAGAAAATCTGTAAAGAATGGGCTAATTAAATTGGAATACTGCATGACGGAAGAAAACATTGCAGACCAATTTACAAAAGCTCAAGGAGTAATTAAGTTTAAAGAGAGTTGTAACAAATATGATTTAAAGATGTAAATAGTTATATTTATTATTATTTCCTAAAAGGGGAGAATGTTAGGGATAACATTGTTTTACCCTAACTGGTTTAGGTAAATAATAATATGTAATCATAGTTTGTATGTTAAAGTGTCTGCAACTTTAACTGTGGGATAGTAATTAAGGGAGTGGTTGTGAAAGCACTTTAAAAGAAGCAAGACGACAGCTTGCTATCTCTCTGGCTTTGATGATCCCTGATTACTGCAAGGACACAAGACTGCATTGCTCGAACGGGAGAGAAAACAAAGGACTGACTTGTAAGTGAATTGACATAGGATATTCTAACACGGACTTTGCTAACTGAATATCCCTGAATGGACTGAC
Organism: Hydrophis major; assembly: GCA_033807585.1. Classification (NCBI taxonomy): domain Eukaryota; kingdom Metazoa; phylum Chordata; class Lepidosauria; order Squamata; family Elapidae; genus Hydrophis; species Hydrophis major. The sequence goes on along the minus strand of CM066331.1, from coordinate 153,999,613 downwards.
TAAATGATACATGACTATTGGACTGTTATTTTGACTATGCTATGAACTCATAATGGAATAAACTATATTTTTGATAGCACAAGCGTATCTGTTATTTTTACTGTATGTTAATAAACATACAAGCTTAGCTCACTCATTTATCTGTGTGCCTATCTGACTAAGCTGCACATTCTGTTTAGCTTGTCTCCCTAACCCTGGTTGGGGAAACCAGGCTTAACAGATTGTCATCAAGAAGATATTTCATTAGCAGAGAGAATTTTTTGTTCTGTTCATATTTTCAATAGGATAGATTAAGGTTTTGTCTTTTTAATCTGGCTAATTTTGTGTTCAGTGGCAAAAGAGAGCGGGGTTATTTACTTAGACATAATAATTACCGTCTTAATTTTAGAAAAGGCATAGGAAGCCTTCTGATTTTTCCTCTTTTTTTTTTTTTTTTTTTGTGGATGAATTTATTTCTTCCCTGACACCTTTCCAAGTCAGTCTCTGTATCTGAGGTAGTAAACAGATCTGTACACAGATGTGGGCTGCATGGAGCATCTGGTTAACTATCGTTTTAGACTTTGATCACTTTCAAATGACACATTGTTGAGAGAGCCCTTGAAGCAATAATTGACATCTACGATTTACAAACTATCAAGATGTCGAGATTCATGATAAGTGAGCCAATGTCTGTTTTGTGCATGACTGAATTAAAAACTGAGTCTGTTTCTCCACCTGACATGTTCTATAGCAAGAAGTGATTATGAAAAACAGCACAATTATTTTCTCAGATATTTTTCCCCATCTGGGACTGCATTACCTGTCACGACTTTAGTAATTTGCTCTTCATTTCTTTAATTTGTCCTTTGTCAATGTTTTGTGCTTCTTCTTTCATTTGAGGGAAGATCTCCAGGAACTGCTATCTCTTAGGGTATTTTCCAGAACAATTCTTGAATTAACTATGCTGCCATAATTTTGAACCTTCTCAGTCACACAAACCTTGGGTTAGGGTTAGAATTAGAGTTAGAGAGAGTTAAGGTTAGGGTTAGGATTAGAGTTACAGTTACAGTTAAAATTACAGTTAGAGTTAGTTGCATTAGGGTTAGGGTTAGGGTAAGAGTGCTCTATGTTATGTTCATTAGGATTGGAAAATAATTTTAAATTTTAAAAATACCCTTAATTAATTTATATCTGTATTTCATGTGTGTGTGTGTGAGAGAGAGAGAGTGTGTGTGTAAGTCTAGGTGTGTTTAGGACTTTTCCCATGTAAGATTAAGAGTATCTTGGTGACATTTCGGCAAGGTCCCACTTGCCATCCTCAGGCTGGTGCTTTCGGTTTCATGCCAGTGCAAGCAGTGTAGGATCGGAGCTGCCGTCTCTCTATAAATACTGGGTGGGTGGGGGGCTGTTGTGCTGGGCTGGTTGGCTGTGCTGCTACCTCTTGATTGGTTGATGTAGTTGATGTTGGTATGATGGGCTATGTAATGGCCTTGTGAGTTTTGTTGTGGAGATATTCTGGATCTTGTGCTGTAATCTCCTGGGTCGTTTGTTTTGTAGTGATCTTTTTTTCATTAGACTCTCGTGTTTTAATGGCTTGGGTAATGGGTTGTGTGATGGGCTTGCGAGTTCTTTTGTTGTGGTATCCTGGGTCCTGCATTGTAATCTCCTGGGTTGTTTGTGTTTTGATCTCTTTTCCATTAGCCTCCTATGTAGTAACAGCTTGGGTAATGGATTGTGTGATGACCTTGTGAGATTTGTTGCTGTAGTATCCTTGGTCTTGGGATAGGTCTGATTATCACACTCTATCTTCATTAATCTTGACATTTTGGAACAGATATACATATACACATATATATTCATACACACACACACATCTGGAAGGGGACTTGTAGGTCTCTAGTCCAATTCCCCACTCAAGAACAGACCCTATACCATTTCAGACAAAGGGCTGTCCAGACTCTTACAAACCTCCATTGATGGAGCATCCACAACTTCTGGAGGCAAGTAGTTCCACTGAGTAATTATTCCCATGGTTAGGAAGTGTCTCCTTAATTTCAGGTTGCTTGTCTCCTTGGTTAGTTTCCATCCAGCTGAATTTGTAACTTTCATTTGACAAATAAGTGTAAATATTTTTTTTTAAAAAAAATGGCAAGATCATGCACTTTTATCAAAACAACAGAAACAACATTCTGGTTGACGTGACACAACAATCTTTTTGTATGTACACATGCAACACCATGATTTGTGTGCAAAAGAGGGAGGTTATGCTATATGGGAAGAATACTGCAGTTGTCAATGCACATCCTCCTGTCACACTATGGATGCCTCTGCTGTGACCATATACACTTGTGGGTGATTTATGGTAGGGTTAACACTTATTTACTGGTCTAGCTCTTATACCTGATTGTACTCACCCACATAATTCCTGTGTTTTTTCGATTTGTAACATTGCCTTGGTAAGGGCACGTAATAAATTGGTGGTGTATTTATTATTATAATTCTCAATAGGTCTTCACGACAAAATGGGCTGCTTGTTTCATATGTGTAAGAATCTCTAAAATAGAAGCTTTTCATAGCCAGTTTGCATTAAAAAAAAATGCAGTCTCTGGCTGCTTTTTGTTTTAATGCTGTCTGTTTCTCTTTCCATCAGAAGTGTTTGCCAATGAAGAAGGGGAAAACTTAAAACACCCATTCTAATTAAGCAGCCAACTAAATACCAACTTCGTAAGAAAAAGGTAAAACTTTTACAAATCGGAACTATTTTAAACAGACCAAAGGAAGACAATTGCAGGAAGTGTCAATGGGAATCCTTTCAGTGATGTCTCAGTTAAGAGAATGAAGGTCAGCCCAGGTCTACAACCAGCTGGGATGATTAATGGAATGGAGACCTTGAAATAATGTGATTTTATTTCCCTCTTGCCAGCTTCCGTTCTCTGTATTTCAAAGCTGTAGAATTTGTTTTTGCTTCCATCTTGAATGACTGCAAGAGTAATACAATTTGATCTAGTGGGGTAGGAGAAATGTTGTACAATAGGAACTATTTATCCTGCAGTGGCTGTTGTGGCATTCCATTTATTTTTCTTAAAGAAACACATATTTAGTTCTTTCAAAGAGGAATCCCATGTTTAAGATCACACAGTGGTGTGATTCAACTGGTGTAACAACTGGTTTAGTGAGTGTGCTCTTCACGCACGCTTTGCACACATGCACTACATTTCAAAAAGCCAATTTTCAACTCAATTACTTACCTTCTACTACAGCCCTTGGGACTAAAACAGCTGAGGGGTGGCAAAACTGCGTGAATCAGCTGTGCTAAAAAAAACACCCTAGGAAATAAAGCATAGGAAAGAGCCAAATGTTGGGTGGGGCCAAATGTTCACCAGAACTACCGGTTCACCACCCCTGAGATCATGTTCCTATTTCAGGCCAATCTAAAGCCATGGGGTCTAGGATAAAGGAATTACCAACAACTCTTTTTTCCTGATGCTCAATTTCGTTAAATGAGTTTTGACCAGTGGTGGGATTCCAATTATTTTACTAAAGGTTCTGTGGGCGTGGCTTGGTGGGCATGGCAGGGGAAGGGTGCTGTAAAATCTCCAATCAGAGGTGGGATTTGCCATTTCTCTGAACTACTCAAAATTTCTGCTACTAGTTCTCCAGAACTGTTCAGAACTTGCTGAGTACCACCTCTGGTTTTGACCACATGGTCATTGATACCCTCATGGATGGAAACTACTCAAGGAGAGAAGCAACCTGGAATTAAGGAGAAGCTTCCTAACAGTGAGGACAATCAACCAGTGGAAGGGCTTGCCTTTAGAAGTTGTAGGTGCTCCATCACTGGAGGTCTTTAAGAAGAGACAGGATAGCCACCTGCCTATAATGGTGTAGGCACAAGGGTCTTCAAACTTGGCAAATTTAAGGCTTGTGGACTTCAACTCCCAGAATTCCTGAGCTAGCATGACTGGAGAAGGAATTCTGGGAGTTGAAGTCCACAAGTCTTAAAGCTGTCAAGTTTGAGGACCCCTGGTATAGGGTCTCCTGCTTGAGGGGTCAGTTGGAGTAGAAGGTCTCCAAGGTCTGTTCCAGTTCTATTCTGATTGATTGATTGATTGATTGATTGATTGATTGCCTTTTCTCAAACATGCAGGTGATCCTCTCACTGTTTAGAAGATGGTATAGATTTGGTAATCTAGATGTTGGTTAAGGTGGTTTCAGAACAAAATTTAGCTACTGAGTGACTAACATTGGTCCAAAAGACAGAAGTGAGATAAATGCCTCATTGTCTCTGCCTGATAAATTCTTTATCAGAGGAGAAATAACAATGGGTGTGTAAGTCTCCACAGAAGTTGAAATATAAGGAAACGGGGCTGTAGGACTTACTTGAAATGCAATTAGAGGAATCTCCAGGGCCATAAAATGATATTTTAGGAAGCAATCCCTCCCCTCAAAATCTGAGTATAGCCACAATGTGAATTGTGTACTATTTTTAGCATAGTGAATCCAATTTGGTTGTATGCTCACTTCTCTAAACATAAGGATATATATTTCATCTCCAATGCCAGGTGGAAAGTGATATGTATAAGCTTAAAGCAGGAACTGTCAGAATTACAGTTAAATTACTACTCTCCTCAATGGCATTGAAGGAAAGAAGTCTGAGTCAACCTTGAACAAGTCAGAATTGAACTCCTGGGAGCTTCCAGTTTGAAGTCTCTTCGGCGACGGACAGAAATCTGTGATCGTGCACAGTTTCGGTCTGGGCTTGCCGCTGGAGCGCCCCGAGCTGGCTAGTTTCGGGGCTAAGCCACCCCATAGAGGTGATGAAGAGGGGGAGAGATTGCCAGCAGGGTTGAGGAAAGCCACATCTCTCCTCCTCAGCTGGCCATTACTCCCTTTCCCAATGGTGGTTGCAGCGGTGGTCAGAAATGGCCACCTCAATGAAGAACTCGACCAGAAAAGAATGTGCAGGAGGAAGATAAGAAAAGAAAATTTTGGTTGACTGGGTCAAACAGCAAAAGCAACAAATAATTTAAACTTTCAAAAAAATAACATCACTCCCAAAGAAGAGTCAGAGGCAGCAAAGGAAAGTGAAAAGGGAAAGGTTTGGGGTTTTTTTCTTCTCTCCCCTTCCCTTTACTGACAACTAAGAGACTTAAATAAGAAATTGGAAAATCTGCTTTGATATCAACAGGCAATTAAGCTGAAAATAAAACAAAATATCAAAAGGATAATAAAGATTTCTGGACACTATTTTTTTTTTCATAAGCAGGGAGGGAGAGAAAAAGAATAAGGGCAGGATCTGGAAGAGAGAGGAGACTGCCTGAAATTAAAAAGAATCTACAGTAAAACTTCAACAAGATTTCTAAAAGATACATTTTAACTGAAACTTTATAACTAAACAGTAACCCCAGGAAGAAAAAGTGAAAAAAAAAGCAAAAAGAAACAGCTTGCATGTATTTGGATTATTTGGTGATCTTTGGATTCTTGGTTATTACATTTGAATGACTAAAATTAATCAGGTGGTTGTTTAAAAATTTATACAATAGCACTACTTCTGGATGAATTGAAAATGGAACCTAAAAAGTACAAAGAAGATGCACAAGAAGGGAAGGATTCTTTTGGCTTCATTTTTCAATTCTTAGAAATGGAGATTTGGAACTATGAGAAACAACAAGAAATGTCTGTAAAACTGGGACAAAGAAGAAGCCATCTTTAATGAACAAGTAATTTTATGTGGGGAAGAAAAAGGAAACGGGGGGGAGAGAATGGAGAATTTAAGACTTAAAAAAACAACCAAAGAAAAGAAAAATAATTTGAAAAATAAGTATAATACTGGAAAGCAACAGAAAAGGGGAATACAGAAGAGAGAAATAGAAGTAGAGAGACAAAGAGGTAAAAAGGGGAGAGAGAAGAAGAGAGGGAAGAAGGAAAGGAAAAGAAGTAACAAAGGACCGGAGCAAGATATAGAGAAACAGGACCTATTTAGAGATAATGGGTGAAAATCTAATTGAAAAAGGGATTCTGTAAAGGTACATAAGATTGTATTGTTATATTAGTAATAGAAATAACTTTAGAAAATTGGAAACAATGTATGATTAAAATGAGGGATAAAATAGTGTAATTTAGTGAAATGTTTGTGAATAAAATAAGTGAAATAAAATAAATGAGAAAATTGAATTAGGAAGGAACGGGAACATTTTAATTAGTTAATGTTTTATAAAATATAAGTGAGGGGGGGAAATTAATTATGGAAAGTTTATAATTGTTCCCATAGAAGTATGATATTTAATTGAAAAGTAATGTTAAAGAAGTTAAGATTTTAATGAATATTAATATTAATGATAGAATTGAATTGGAATGGAATGTGTTGTTTTAATTACATATATTTATAATTTTTTTTCTTTTTTTAAGAATATAGTGTGTATTTTAAGAATGTACCAAGCAGAATCCAAATGGAAATTATGTATTATATTGAATGTGATAACTTTAGGGTATATATTGAAGCCTAAATAAGAGTTAAATGGATAAACTTAAAAGATATAAAGGCATCATACTCCAATCAGTAACTACAGGAGAAATTTTGTTTAATGAGAAAAGATAATAGATAATTGAAACAGGACAGACAAAAAATATAAATATAATGATCTGAATTGAGATGAGATAATTAAAATAAAATTGAGAAAATTAAAAGAGGGGAGAAGCTATGCAGAAAATGTAAAACAGTAATAAGATATGGAATAGAACATAAAAATGAGCATGAAGTTGAATTTGTGTCTGTACGAAGAAATGTAACCAGGGATTACGCTACTTTCAAAAAAGATGTTTTACTTGTATTTTTTTTTCTTTGTGAAAACTCAAATAAAATTTACCAAAAAAAGAAGAAGAAGAAGAAGAAGAAGAAGAAGAAGAAGAAGAAGAAGAAGAAGAAGAAGAAGAAGAAGAAGAAGAAGAAGAAGAAGAAGAAGAAGAAGAAGAAGAAGAAGAAGAAGAATTGAACTCCTGGTAATGGGCAGAGTCAGCCTGCGATACTGCATTCTAACCACTGAGCAACCAGGAAAGAGACCGAGAAAGGGAATAAAAGAGGAAGGAAGGAAAGAAAGAAAGAAGGAGGGAAGAAGGAGAGAGGGAGGCAGGGAGGCAGGGAGGCAGGGAAGGAAGGAAGGAAGGAAGGAAGGAAGGAAGGAAGGAAGGAAGGAAGGAAGGAAGGAAGGCTGAGTCAACCTTGAACCGGTCAGAATCGAACTCCTGGCACTGGGCAGAATTAGCCTGCAATACGGCATTCTAACCAATGTGCCAGCACGCCTTCATTTCTCTCATCTATGAGAAATAAAATTTATAAGAAAGGGAGAGATGATGCAGTGAGGGATACAGTCATCCCAATCGCCCCACAAGATATATGAATATTAAGAAATTGGCCCCAGGTACTTTGATAGCATATTTAATTTGTTTGGGTTCTTTTTCTCTGTAATTTCACTATCTCGGGAAGATTTCCTCCCTGGAGTGATATATATCGCCAGTTTTAATGAAGTGTTTGTAAGGTCAACTTTTTCCCATCAAGCCCCATCCCTTTTGTTTCAGGATTTATAATAAATAAAAATATCTATAAATGTTAATGGGCAGCAAATGCACCTTCTGGCTGGCATTTTGAAAGTTCATCAGGAGCACTTAGACTTCCATGTCAGATGGGACTCTGCAACATTAGCCCTGATTTACAGGCATCATTTATCAAAGGTAGCACCTGCTTGGAGGGAATTTAGGAAAAAAAAAAACCATGAAAACCAAGGTCATTCTATTAATGTCTCTTCTGCAAAAAACACTGGATTCTTCTCCCCTCCCCCACTTTCCTCTGTTTATTGCTTCCTCCAAAGCTTCCCTGTGCAGAACCTGTTTCGTTTTATCATGTGGAAACACCATTTAATTTCATTATCCCAGAGGCAGAATCCAGCAAAGAATCCCAGAGCCATTTCACTTCCTTTTCTACAGTAAACAATGTTCAATCTTTGCACCAGGAAGGAGTTTACTGGTCACTTCCATTATCGTGAGCAAATTCAGCTTGAATAAAACCAACGGAAGTTCTTGGGAGAAGATGCAGAGGTAGTATTCAGCCGGTTTGGACTGGTTCTGACGTACCGGTAGCAGAATTTTTGGTCAGTTCAGAGAACCAGCAAATACCAGCTCTGGTTGGCCCCGCCCACCCATCCCTGATCTTTCCCATCCTTTATTCCCATGATGGAGAACACATGGCACACGTGCCACTGGTGGCATGCAGGGCCATTTGTGCTGGCACATGAGCCGCAGGCAAATTTATCTCACTGTGCATGTGCACATATCACAACTGATTTGTGGCCTGTTTGAAGCCTTTTTTTGGCCTCTCAGAGGCTTGAGGAAAATCTTTGCAGGCCAAAAAATAGGCCCGTTTTGTCACTTTCGGTGACAAAAGTGATGAAATGGAAGTGATGAAACGGGCCCATTTCTCAGCCTGCATAGCCTGCAGAAGCTTTCCTCAAGCCTTTGGGAGGCCGAAAAAGGTCTCAAACTGGCCAAAAATCAGTTGGGAGGCACAGTGAAGGTAAGGGGATGGGGGTGGGGATTGTGCGCTCATGTGCAGGGGGCATGGGAAGGTGCACACATTACCTTCTGGGTGCTGGTATGTGAGCGCGTGCGAAACCGCGCACACAATTTTTGGCACAGGAGCCCAAAAAGATTAGCCACCTCTGCTTTATTCCATTGATTTTTAGCTCAGCTGATTTGCGCGGCAGAGTGAATTGCTGGGCCTCAGCTGAGCTAAAAATACTAGCTCAACTCACCGAGGGTGATCTTTGAGTGCTGCATACTTGTGTGAAGCCCGCATTAAGCACACATTTCCTTTATTCCATTGATTCTTAGCTTGTAAAGCCCACAGAACCAATAGTGGGCAATTTGGAATCCCACCACTGGAGAAGAGGCTCACTCCAAGGAGACCAACTTTGGAGATACCATTCATTTTTGGTGGAATAGATAATGGATGTCTATCAAGATTCTCAGCCACCCAGGTCATGTTTGTCCCAGAGGTGCTTTCCTAAAAGGCAACTGGGCTTTCCTTGCTTTTCCCTGAAGACATTTCACTTCTCATCCAAGAAGCTTCTTCCATTCTGACTGGATGGAGGATGATTGGAAGGATTTATATTCCTTGCAGTCATTTGGTTATTAGTGCTCTCCTTGGGAGTTGTTGAGGCCACTTGGAGGTTTATCTGTGCCCTCAGGGTCACCTGAGTCGTGCAAATGGGTATGAAACTTCTGAGATACCACTTATCTCATGTTTACATCTGTGCCTCAACTTCCAACCTTGATGCTGGAAGAAGAGCTGCAAAAATTATCTCACAAAAACCTCTTGTTGCCTAACTATCTGGACCCATCTTGGACTCTCCACAATTTTTTTTTCAGATTGATTTTTATTTTATTTTTAACATACAATAAATCCATTTCATTTCAATCGTGTGTCAATTAGGTACATATTTCATGTGCTTAACAATTACTAATAATATTCTTCTTTACAGTACAACTATATAATATTAATCACATTCCCATGTATATTGTATATAATATAAGTAATATTCAGTATATCTATTACACTAGTTTCTCTTATTGCTTTATAATTACATCTAATCCCTTTAAATTAATTTTATTTTCTAGCCATTTATAAAACAAGTCCCATACCATGTAATATTCAGATTCTTCTTTTTCTTTAATTTCTTATGTTAATTAATTCATTTTTGCACATACAAATATTTTTTCAATAATTTTTCCTTCCATCGGTACCTCATCACTTTTCTAATTTTAAGCAAATACAATTCTAGCTGCTGTTAATACATGTATAATTAAGTATCTTTTTTTTTTTTTTACTATGACCTTCAGGTACCATTCCTAATAAAAAATATTTCAGGCTTCCAATCTATATGTTGTTTAATCATTTTTTCCAACCATGTGTGTATTTTGGTCCAATATCTTTTAGCTTCTATACAAGTCCACCACATATGGTGATATGTTCCTGGTGTTTGATGACATTTCCAATATTTAGTTGATTTATCTTTGAACATTTTTGCTAGTTTTGCTGGCGCTAAGTACCATCTGTAAAACACAATTTTTTAATGCTGTTGATATTGTCAATTTATAATTCCTGACCCATAACTTCAGGACTCTCCATGAGTTAGACAACCTAATTTGGGAAACATCAGTGGTGAATAATTAAAACAGACACTTCGAAAAGCAAAGTCTTGATGTTTGTGCAGCAAAACCCAAAACCCTTATTTGGACATAACCTGTTGTTCTGACCCAGCCTTCACGAGCCCCACTCAACAGCCTACTCACGAGGAGAAACCCCTTTTTACTTAGAAATAGAATAGAATAGAATTCTTTATTGGCCAAGTGTGATTGGACACACAAGGAATTTGTCTTGGTGTAAATGCTCTCAGTATACATAAAAGAAAAGATACATTCGTCAAGAGTCAAGAATCATCAGGTACAACATTTAATAATAGTCATAAGGTACAATAAGAATAGAATAGAATAGAACAGAATAGAATAGAATTCTTTATTGGCCAAGTGTGATTGGACACACAAGGAATTTGTCTTGGTGTAAATGCTCTCAGTATACATGAAAGAAAAGATACATTCATCAAGAGTCAAGAATCATCAGATACAATACTTAATAATAGTCATAAGATACAATAAGAATAAAATAGAATAGAATAGAACAGAATAGAGCAGAACAGAACAGAACAGAATTCTTTATTGGCCAAGTGTGATTAGACACAAAAGGAATTTGTCTTGGTGCAAATGCTCTCCATGTGCATAAAAGAAAAGATACATTCATCAAGAGTCAAGAATCATAAGGTATGACACTTAATGATAGTTGTAGGGTATAATAAGCAATCAAATCAGGAATACACCACCACATTCACTGTTGTAGCTCCAGGTCACACATCTTTAGGTGATTCACAAGCCCTAGCAGTCTCTGAGTTCCCTGCAGGGAGCCTCAATTAGCCCTTCAATCCCAACACAAAAAGTCCTCATCAACCTGGATAGTGGCAAGGAAATCCTGTCAAGGAATCCACTGGAAGGAACTCTTCTGGAGGATGTCAATTGCACCTCTCACACCCCTCCTCCAGTGGTGGGATTCAAAAAAATTTTCCACCAGTTCTGTGGGTGTGGCTTGGTGGGCATGGCAGGGGAATGATTCTGTTAAATCTCCATTCCCACCCCATTCCTGGGGGAAGGTTACTGCAAAATCCACATTCTCTCCCCACCCACTAACCTGCTTTCCATCTCCCAGTTTTCTGATCGACAAGCTCAGCATCTTAGCCACTGAGTCACCACGTCCCTCATAACACAACTTATATCAATAACTCATTGCAATGAGGTCCAGAGACAATAGCTAGGTCCGGCAAGGAGTAGCAGTCATGACCAGTGGTCCTGAACACACCCCAAGACATTCTTTTTATACTTTTCTGCATGCATTTCACAACATACTTCCTTGTTCTTACTTGCAGACAGACAGACTCCACATATACCCATGTACATCTCAAACCTCTAGCCACCAGTTACTTTCACTTCCTTATTTCTTATTATATATATACACACACACACACATATTCTAGGTGCTCACTAAGAAAGGATTTGTTGAAATGACCATCAGATCATCAGTATTTCCTATATTATTATTATTAACACACTCTGATGCTAAGGAGTTCTACTACTCCCCCTCCCCACCTGAAAAGAAATCTGTTCCAAATGCAAAACACAAGGAGAGGAGAGGAGTTTCAGTTTCACTTTTAGTTTCACAGCACCAAGCAGCTTTAGTACAGAACAGTTGAGCTAAGCCACGCCCAGGATCCTTGCTGTCTCCTTCTTGCTCACACAGCAAATACTCTTTCAGTTTCCAAACAGCCCTCCACTCTCTCACACACTGACAGGATGCTAGCCAGATGAATACCAATGGATGCTGGTAGGCAGAGGCAGAATATTTTTTCCCTTCTTTTTTCCTCCCCAAAAACTAAGCCTGACCACATAGTTTCATAGCGAAGCACGTTATCAAGCTAGTATATTTATAAAACTCCATTCTTTGCAAAATCATGTCTTACAATTAGCAATGGCTCAGCAGGATTACAAATAGTTCTGGTGCATTCTGAAATTATCCTATCTCAAACTTTGGTTCATGTCTCTTTAATCTTGGGCCTGCTATCCAAAGGCCTTGTTGAATCTGATAGATCAATAACCTGTATTTTTGTTTCCTACATAAAGCAGGCAAAGTGTGGGGTTTCCTTGGCATCTTTGCATTAGCAGAAAAGAAGCATTGTTACTCCTGTGCTTGTAATTTCAGAAGAAGGAGATAAATCCCTATGTTTGTCTTCCTGGGAAAGTGATGTGGCTGTCAGCCATCACAACTGTTTCACTTCATTCATTGTTCTTTCTTTGAGGACTGACGGCTGCCTGCCAAATGGGAATGAAATGTCTGGCGTGTGGCTCACAACTCATCAGTCAAAAGCTGTGTGGGTGAAATGAAGAAACAGATTCATTCCATGGAAATTGGTGGGAATCATAGGATAAACACAGCAATTTTTTTTAAAGTAGTGTTCTCATCTTTGAATATTTTTTTTTATTCCCTAAAAATATGACAGACAGAAAGTTTTGAGTTTTCTGTGATACCTGCAAAGAAAATAAACCCAAACAAGCTACAACTATTTGTAGAGAAGCTTCTGAGTTCTGTGGCTTATGAAAGGAAAGTCAACAATGACTGGTCAAAAATTTGATTGCTTCCGGTTAAAAAAAGGGGAGGACTAAAATGTCTTTTTAGCTGAATAAAAGCAAGGGGGGAAATGGCAATTGAAAATTGGAATGAGCAACCTCATTCCCATCCATTGGTGGATAAAAATTGGGATTCAATGTATTTGTTTGCTTGATTTTATATATCCAACCAACTCACGTAACCGCAATTCTGGGTTGCCATATGTCAAATAACAACTGCCCAAAACATTATTGCAAATCAGACCATACAGCATCCACAAAAATGAATCTGTAAACCCACATTTGATCTACATGTGTTTTGACCAAGGCTTCCTGAGACCATAATTAAGCACAAGCTTAGTTAGAACAAGTCTTGTTTTATTTCAACACTGGGAATTATTTTCATTCCCAGCCTGTAATGAGTCTCAAACAGTCCCTTGAGATAAGCACCCACCTTTCTCTTCTTTGAATTGCTGCTAACAACTAGAGAGCCGAATCAATTATAAAAAACCAACTGAAGTATAAAGTTCACAAAGAGCTTCAAGGATTAATCCGAACAGAATGAACGACTTTGCTTCCTACAAAGGTTTCTTCACCTTTACCTCTCCTTTATCCCTTAGGGAAGGGGCAATCACCTCTAAGCCTTACTCCTGAGTCGCCCCTTTTGTCTCAGCTGCTCTTGCCTTCTGGCAGCTCTGCACATCCGCGCACTGGGAACAGGCTTCTCTTGTTCGTCTGCCTCACTTCTGCCAGATTCTGAAGGCTCCGGAGTCAGCACACAACTTCCAGATGGCCCTGGCCCCATCTCTGTATCAGATGCAGGACCCTCATTCAAATCCTCTCCAGACTCCTGGACTAGTCCCCATTCTTCCTCACGGTCCAATTCCGCTGCCATCTGCACCAGATGCCAGCGAACCGCAACAACATACTGCAAAAGTCCACCAGTTCTACACTTTCCCTTCAAAATTATGAGCTCATCTATCATCCTGGTTTGATGCCTGGATATTATTGTACTAACATTAACCTAAGAATATCCTAATATTAATCCATAACCCTAGGAGCCATGATAGCACAGTGGTTAGAATGCAGTATTGCAGGCTAACTCTGCCCACAGCCAGGAGTTCGATCCTGACTAGCTCAAAGTTGATTCAGCCTTCCATCCTTATAAGGTCGGTAAAATGAAGATTGTTGGGGGCAAGAGGCTGATTCTGTAAATTGCTTAGAGGGAGCTGTGAAGCACTATTGAGAGGTATATAAATCTAAGTGCTATTCCTTCCTTCCCTCCCTCCCTCCCTCCCTCCCTCCCTCCCTCCCTCCCTCCCTCCTTCCTTCCTTCCTTCCTTCCTTCCTTCCTTCCTTCCTTCCTTCCTTCCTTCCTTCCTTCCTTCCTTCCTTCCTTCCTTCCTTCCTTTCTCATTCTCCTTCCTGGTGGCATAATGGTTAAAACACAGCATTGCAGGCTAACTCTGCTGATTCCCAAGAGTTCCATTGTGACCATTTTAAGGTTGACTCAGCTTTCCATTCTTCCAAGGGTGGTAAAATGGGGACCTAGATTGTTGGGGGCCATTTGGTAACTCTGTAAACCACTTAGAAAGGGCTGTGAAGCAGTGTGAAGGGGTATATGTCTAAGTGCTATTGCTATTATCTTGTTCTTCCCAGGGAGTAAAAATATCTTAAGCTGCAGTCATAAATAATTAATTAATAAAAATATAATGCTATAAATGTCTATTGAAATTTATATATTTTAATGGGATATCGTTTAACTACAATTTATAATTTTAAAGGAATATTTTGCTCTTTTAAGACAGGAATGCCATCTTGGGGCACATAATGCATTTAAGTACTTTACTTCATTTTATGGTCCTTGAACATAAATTGTTAATAAAAAGTCATTACACTGACTCATAAAAAGTTCTTAGAATGTTGCCTTTGGAGATTCGTCATCCTCCCTTCCTCAGGAAATACACGACAACAACTTGCCAAAAGAAATAAGCTAAAATGAAATTACGTTGCACTTGAGGGTCATCGAGAACATTACAAAGAGAACAAGGAAAAAGTAATGTCTATTGTTGCCCTGGTGAGACCACACTTGGAATACCGCATCCGGTTTTAGTCACCACAATTTAGAAAAGATGTTGAGACCCTAGAAAGAGTGCAGAGAAGAGCAATCAGACTCAGATAATGAGGAGGTCAGGGAGGAACTCTGCGGCTTTGCTCCGCATTTGGAAGGCTTCTCACTGGGTGGTCGAATGCATCAAGAAAAACACCAGGCTGGTTCTATCTCGGGTGAGCTGCCCCCATCACGAGCTCGGGAAGCTCTTTTATTAAAAACACACAGTAATATGTCACAAGCAGTGAACTCTATCCAATCATTATGTTACATGAGTAGAAATATTAGTGGACACATAGTAGCATCAAATCACAGTGTTATATGGTCAGTTTTAGTAGGTACAAAGTAGCCAATCAATGCCTGCAGTCCAGTTAGTAGTCCCTGGTGTTGTATTGCTGATTGATGTTCTTTGTTCCTGGTACACGCTTTCAGCCTACGTGAGGCCTTGAGGCCTGGCATGTACTGAAACTATTGAAGTTGATTCATTACTGCATCTCCTCTGTTTTAGTTTTATATGGAGGAAATTCTTCTGGATCTTCATCACTGCCCATGCAAAAACTTGTGCGAGCGCACTCAGGGTCTTCTGAGGGTATGACTTTGTATAGAGGTTCTTTTTCCCAGAGGGCATTAACCTGTGCAATGGCGCACTTTTCAGCTAATAAAGACAGACTACTGGAGATAGTGCGAACAAAACTTGGTAACACACATGGAAGAATAACGCATCCTGCAGCAAACATACCTATGAGAGCTACTATGGCTTGCAATCCTGGTAGTTTTGGGAACCAGGAACTAAAAATATTCTTAAAATCAATACCTTGCCATACTTGATTAGGATTATAGGTTAATTGTCGCATCTCAGTTGTTAATTGTGCTACTACTTTGCCAACCTTATCAATTTGAAGACAACAATTCGTGAGATTGAACCTACCACATACCCTTCCTTCTTTGGCTAGTATGTAATCTAAAGCTAAACAATTTTGGTAGACAGCTGTGCGTAATTTGTCTGTAGCAGTCACTAGAATGTTTAGAGCTTTGTCTATTCATTGGCCTGCTAAATCTAAAACAGCAAAGGTACTGTCGGTGTCTCTTTTCTAGCGGGATAATGTATTATACACAGGGATGCCTAGTTCTTGCTTAATGGAGATCGGTAGGAGGAAAAAGGAAGGTCTTATCCACCCCAATACACATGATCCTTGCCAATTTGCTGGAAGGGATGGATAGGCTAGGTTACCACAAATCCAATACATGTTATTTGGGGCTATCCAAATTTGGGAAGATGTTGTGTCATTGAGATAAGGAAGGAGGGAGGTGTTGAATTTAGCAGGTGTCATGGTAGTATTGTCAGGTGCAGTCCAAGTCTGGTAGGAGTTAAGCAAAGGAGGTGTCCTCCTGGAGTGGACCCATTTTGGGAAAAGCAGTTTCTACCAATTAAGTTGGTGGTAATTGTCCAGATAAGTGGACTGGAAGCTGTTCTAGCTGTTATGTTTCCTACAGAAGACATGTTATTAAACAGTGATGGCAAGGCTTCTAAGGCTTGCCACGGCCATTGTTCTCCTGTGGTGGTTCCCCCACAGACAAAACAATTGGTTATTGCAAGTTGTTTTGCAATTTTTTCTGCCATATCCATGAACAAGTTTTTTGCAATAACACTGGTATCAGGGGCTTTTTCTAATTTCCTTAAATTATTATATACCAACCAGCCTAAGGATATTTTTTTACCTTCATATATTACTTCAGTTTTTATGGTAATGTAAGTGTTTGGATCTGATCCTGTGCCATCAATCCCTATGCCATAAGTATCCAAGGCAGGGTGTTGTCTGGAAATGGTGATTTCTACCTTATTGTCTGTGGTAGACCCTGATATTCGTTTGGAATGTGACAGATGATTGCAGCCTGAGTACCCTCCCCTGGTATAATCACAGACACAAGACCAACCCGAGCACTTGATGAAACCTCCACAAGGGATCCATTGACTGGGGCTCCCTATGGCCCAGTTAATGGGCGTATGACACAAATATTTATGATTGTGGGTGTACGTTGTTTTCCAGTCAGCCGACCTGCATGAATGTCCCCCTGGTTTAGAACAAGCAACACAAACATCAAAGATTAAAACAATTGGGTTAGTACCATCCTTGAGCACAGTGGTATGGTTTAGATAATAAAATTTTCCCTCCCCCTCAGGATCAGATCTGCCAGAGGTTTTTGGAAGTCCCACCCATAAGGTAACGTTGAGACGTACAGCCGTCTTGAGATCATAGCAAATGGTTTTTGAGTCCTTCTTACATAGATGGTACATGGTCCCATTGTTTTGGCAAGTTTTTCCCGTAGGAAGGCACTTCTGTGGTTGTTGGGTATGGTAGATGAGAGTTAGTTGAATGGAGCCTGCTTGCGTGGTTTTGGTCAGGCAGGGGGCGCAGCCATCTGACGCACTGGTGGGGTTCTGCAATCTCTTAACCCGATGTAGAAAGGGGGTGGCCTGAACATAAATGTCAGGCTGATTTGCGAATTGTCTGTGATGATGATGAGGTGAACGGGGTCTGAGGACTGTCCAGGATTCATAAATGTTGCATATGGAATCATAGAGGCGTCGACCGGAACAATATAGGTGGTGACAGTAGGGCGAAGTATGAGGAGTGTAGTCCAAGGAGGATGTTCAAAGGTGTTGATCCGGAAAGAAGCATTGCTGGAGATATGGAGCCATGGCTGAGGGAGTGTCGACCATCTGAGGTAGGGGGGGAAAATGTCCCCAGATGCGGTGCAGGTCAGCAGGAGGGGAGTACCTGGCGTGAAGTATGTCACTCGAGATGGAATGGAGACTTTGGAGGCATGTGCGGCAAGAAGGAGGAAGAGGGTCAGCAAGGCAATGGGACGAATCATGTTGATATGTCTGCGGGTGGTGATTTTTCTATCTTGGGGTGATATGGTCTGACTTGTCATCCAGGAACCCACAGGACATGATCTGGAAGCTGGATAGCTGCGTAGCCACGACCCCAGGTGAGGAGAGCAGCAGGACCCTTCCAAGTAGGGTCTGGCAGTTGGTGGTAGTATACCTGTGGTTTGGGAGAATCAGGGGAAGGGGGGAGGAAAAATGTCACTCCGCTGCTGTCGTAGCAGGGGTACCAGAGAGATTGAGGAAGTTGAGTGTATAAAGACAGAGATTAAGGGTGTCTTGCATCGCCGGGAGGCCAAGAGCTTTTTCCCTTTGATCAAATGTCGTTCTAACACTGTTTTTTGTGTTAGGTTGGCTCTCTCTACCAGGGCTTGTTCTTGACTGTTATAAAGGATTCCAAATTTGTGGGTAATTTGCCACTTAGCGCAAAATTCTGACATGGCTGTGCTAGTGTATGCAGGACCATTATCTGTTTTTATTTCATTTGGGCGTCCCAACGATGCAAAGGTGCGAATGCAATGGTTGATGACATGTTTGGAGGCTTCCCCTCTTTGCGGGGTTGCCATTATAAACCCTGAATAAGTATCAATTGTGACATGCAGATACTTCCAGGGGGCAAATGGAGGAAACTGATTAACATCCATCTGCCATATTTCACAGGCTTTCAACCCGCGGGGATTTACCCCTAACGGAATGGAATGGGCTTGTTGACTGCAGGTGGGGCACGGCTGTCTAATGGCTGAGGCTTCAGCCATAGTGAGGTTGAAATGTTTCATAAGAGCTTTAGTGTTTTGATGGAAGTATGAATGGCTCTCCCAAGGAGTTAAGGTGTGTGAGGTCATGATACCTGCAGCCACTTGACCAGCCACATCATTGCCTTCCTGGAGGATTCCTGGGAAGGGTTGGTGGCTGCGGATGTGTGCTACAAAGCGGGGGTGCAAGGTAACAAAAACAAGGTGTTGCAATGTAACAAAAAGAGAGAGAAGGTTTTAATCAATAGCGGGAGAGAGGTAAGAATCATGAATAGTAGAGACTATTTGGGTAACATATAGGCTGTCTAAGATCAAGTTGAGGGGTTCGTTAAAATTCTGGAGGACTAATATGGTTGCAGCAAGCTCAGCCCTTTGTGGTGATGTTTGCACAGGGGTGGTTTTAATGTGCCACACTCCATTCCTTTGCCAAGCGCATGCCCCTCATTCCCTATTGCCATCAGCAAATATAGTCAAGGCGTTGACCAAAGGCCTTTTGCTGATGGGAGAGGAGAAAGAGATGGGTATTGTCCAAATGAAATTGAAACAGTTGCTGGCTGGCCTGTTTTGAGAATTTGCTTGCTGCAAGGCCATGGCCAGATGCTCCATTGTAGGAGACAGTTCCCACGATTCTGCAAGCCTCTAGATAGTCTGAGAGGGAAGCTCCCCCTCGGGCAGATAGAGGCTGCAGAATCCTCTTGCAATCTTCATTAGCATTTTCAATGGCCAGTTTTAACAGAAGCTCTTTACGGGCTTCTTCATTCGAGATTTGTCTCTGAATAGCTTTCTGAAGTTCCTCTATGAACTCAGCATAAGGCTGATGTGAGCCTTGAGTAATTTTTGAAAAAGATCCTACGATGCCAGAGGTAGAATCATCAACTTTGTCAAGGGCTTTGACTGCCATGATACTGATAAGGGCAAGAATATGTGGTGGGAGCGCCATCTGAGCTGTTCAGTCCATAAATCAGCCCATACCAAAAATTTGATCCGCTCTCGCGGCCGCGCCACAATCGTGGGCAAATTTTTCAGCTTCGGCGCGAAAGTCTGACTCCCAAACAACATACTGCGGTTCCGTCAGTATCATATGGAAAAGATCTTTCCAATCTTGGGGTAACATGAAAAAGGAGGTGCTGATGGTGTTAATGAAGCCTCTGACATATGGTGCCTGGATGTCGTACATGGCCACGGCTTGTTTTAAATCTCTAATTAATTTCATGGGTTAAAGGTTCAAGTCTAGGCACCATATTTCCGGCTCTATCCCCTATATATTCAACGGGACAGAGAGAGAGCTCCTCCAGAGTAAGAGAGCTCTCCCTGCGTCCCTGCACCATGGCTTGTGTGATCGCTCCCATGGGTGTCTGATTCTCCGCTGGATTTGAGTCAGGAGGATTTATGGGTTCAGGAGTAGTGGGGGAGGAAGCTTCTAACAGGAGAGCATTCTTTGTCTTGGTTTCAGCTGTATAAGGAGGAGGGGGCATTGGTCAGTGCTGAGCCATGGATTTTTAAGCATTCCATGACTATCCGCCATGTGGTCAGAATTTTTGGCAGAGCCCTGGGATTACTATGAAAATAGTCACCCAAATGTTGCCATGTGGAGACTTTCAAGGACCCTTTCTCCGGATAAGCCGGACATTGTGTATAGATGTAAGTCAAAAGGGTGATAAGGTCCTTTTTAGTTGAAACCGAGAGCATTTTGCCCTGATTCCTAAGAATAAGAATTGAGCTCTTCGTTAATTCTCCTAATTCCTGCAAATGTGCTATCTGTGCTTTAGAGAACTTTCCGCTCATACTCACCTGAAGGGAGGATGTCTTCTTTAGGGAAGATTCCTGGGGAGGGATCCATGACACAAGACGGCATCCCTGAGTTGCAACTGGCTTGTCCAGCCAGGTGAGATAAGCAGTCGAAGACAGACACACCCGTTTCTTTTAACGGATCACGTCGGGGTCACCAGATGCGGCTTTGCTCCGCATTTGAAAGGCTTCTCACTGGGTGGCCGAATGCATCAAGAAAGACACCAGGCTGGTTCTATCTTGGGTGAGCTTCCCCCATCACGAGCTCAGGAAGCTCTTTTATTAAAAACACACAGTAATATGTCACAAGCAGTGAACTCTATCCAATCATTATGTTACATGAGTAGAAATATTAGTGGACACATAGTAGCATCAAATCACAGTGTTATATGGTCAGTTTTAGTAGGTACAAAGTAGCCAATCAACACCTGCAGTCCAGTTAGTAGCCCCTGGTGTTGTATTGCTGATTGATGTTCTTTGTTCCTGGTACACGCTTTCAGCCTATGTGAGGCCTTGAGGCCTGGCATGTACCGAAACTATTGAAGTTGATTCATTACTGCAGAACTCAGGCCAGTTCTGGAGTCTGGAGAAGGCTCTGATGGATGCTTTGTGTCGGATGTAGAGATAGAGCCCGAGCCATCCAACATTTCCCAGCCACTGCCTTTGGGGATTTAGCTTAATTCAGGATATTTACAATATTGCTACAAGCTTTCATGTTTCAAGAAATTTTCCTCAAGAGATTAGTTGAATCAAAACCAACAGGACTGACTTAACAGCAAAACTTATTCAGGCCTCTGTCCTTGGTGCTGATTCTTCTTGATTTAGCATGTTGGGTACCAGTATGATATTTTCATATTTTAACATTAACATGACATCCATGAAGCCAATTATATTCTTGATTCCAGGTCAATAAAGAATCATGCCCTTTTTCTTTGACACAATGTTCTGATGTTTCTCTTGTGAAGAAAGAAAAGAAGAATCCAAATATCTTCTAGAAGAGCTGAGTTGATTAGTCTGTGTTTAATTGGACACTTGGGAGAAATTGGGAATTCTGATGGAGTGCCATCTTCTCCACTGCTCCATTTTTATCTCCACAGAAGACATCTTGAACTCAATTCTCTTTAATGATTTCCTGGTTTTAAAACCCAAATAGACAACTAGCTATGCATTGAATTTTGGTTCAACTATCAACTGCTGGACCATTTCAGCTTCCAGATGCTGAAAAGAAGCCATGAATTTCTTGATGGGTTGGGAAAAAAGCACTTGAAGGACTAATCAGCCCCAAAAAATAAAATTTGCCCTGAAAATGTGATAAGACATCCATATTGCATTGACCAATCAACTTGGCAATCTTCTATGCCCAAATAAAAGTTGTTTCAAGATTCCTTGGGAATGTAACATAGGACTATATTTTGTTATCAAAAATGGTGACTGAGAAGGTGAGTTTATTTGAAATGAGTTTATCTTCTGTCGGCTAATGTGTCATCAGAGCAACATGGAAGAAAATCACATTCAGCTGACCTTTAATGACTGCAAATTCCTGTAACTGTTTTTCAAATAGTCTGTGGAGAACAGTAATTAGCATATATTTGCATGTGGGTGAATAGCTTCTAGGAACGGATTGCCAACTTTTGTTAAAACTCTAGCCATAAGCTATGGTTGTGTGCATTTTTCAATTATGTTATGGCTTTTCTTTGTACTAATTGGGTAATAATTTATTTTCAAAACGACTTTTTCTCTGTTTCTAGAATACACTGCATATTCAAAACTGAAAGCCACTGGGAACTGATTGCAACAGAAGAACAAAATAAAAATAGTTTACCATTAGTGTCTCAATTATTTCTCCTGGCAAAAAATAATTCAGATTCTTATTAACGTTGTGGAAAGTTCTTTCTTATTTTAACCTGGACGTGGAAATCTGAACTGCACATTGTGAGAAATATGAGTTTTTCAAAAAAGGTGGCAGTTGTGCAAATTTTCTTCAGCTCCTCTATATTTTGTAGGACAGGATCATAAATTGTGGTTTATTAAGGTAACAGTACTGGAAAAGATTTCCTTGTCAGTCATGTCTGAGTCTAGGGAGCAATGCTCATCTCCATTTGTTGGCCGAGGGAATCCAACGTTGTCCAAAGACATGTTCCATAGTCATGTGGCCAGCATGACTTTATGCCAAATGGCAGGGAATAATGTTACCTTCCCATTGAAGTGGTACCTATTTATCTATTTGCATTTACACTGTACAGTGGACCATTTGCACCAAGACAAATTCCTTGTGTCTCCAATCACACTTGGCTAATAAAGAATTCTATTGCATGCTTTCAAACTGCTAGATGAGCAGGAGCTGGAGCAAGGAATGGAAACTCACCCCATTGCTCAGAGCTCAGGTCTTATACCTGAGCTGTCAGCTCTCCAGTTCAGCTCTTTAACCACTGAGCCATCATGCCCCTCTTAAGGCAACAGTAACACTAGGAAAATCTCACCCTTTGGTGTTAGTTTCTTCCTTGAGGGTTTCTCTTCTTTAAGAGTCCATCACTCAACCACCAAATTTGGACAGTTTCCATCCAGACTGCAATAGTTTGGAGGCTCTTACTCTTTAATCTTCTTCAATCCCATAAATGCACTTACAGGATGCTTCTAAATACTGATAATGCCACTTTATAATGCCTTGATAAGGCCACACTTGGAATACTGCATCCAGTTTTGGTAACCATGATGTAAACAAGATGTTGAGACTCTAGAAAGAGTGAAGAGAAGAGCAAAAAAAGATGATTAGGGGACTG
Organism: Hydrophis major; assembly: GCA_033807585.1. Taxonomy (NCBI): domain Eukaryota; kingdom Metazoa; phylum Chordata; class Lepidosauria; order Squamata; family Elapidae; genus Hydrophis; species Hydrophis major. Next base: position 153,976,555 of record CM066331.1, on the reverse strand, counting down.
AAGGCTAAAACATACAAAGAATGGTCGCAATAATTGAGTAGGTCTAGTTTGATGAAAAAAAAGGAATAGGGTGACATGATAGCAGTGTTCCAATATCTCAGGGACTGCCCCAAAGAACAGAAGTCAAGCTATTCTCCAAAACACCTGAGGGCAGGAGAAGAAGCCATGGATCAAGGAGAGGAGCAATCTAGAATTAAGGAGAAATTTCCTGACAGTGAGAATAATTAATCAGTGGAACAACTTGCCTCCAGAAGTGGTAAATACTCCAACACTGGAAGTTTTTAAAAGATTGGACAACCATTTGTCTGAAATGATATCGGGTTTCCTGTCTAAGCAGAGGGCTGGACTAGAAGACCTCCAAGGTCCCTTCCAACTCTGTTATTCTATTTGAAACAAATGGATGGTATATATTTCCACCATTACTGGTAGATACTGATGGATTCACTCACCATCAAATTGTCCATATTTAAACCATCTAAATTAATGGATTTATATTACATTAAAGTCTCAAGCCAATGGCTAATATGCAGAGGCCCTGAGATGTTCCATCTTTCAGTGAGTGGTCTGGACACTAATTATTATTTACTTTTGTTTTAATTCTTTATGGCTTTGTGTTTCTAATTGCAGGATAGTGGCAGTTCTCCTTCGGCAGCACAGCTTGGTGCCAGCCTGAACTTTAGGATTATTGACATATAAAATAATATTGTTTGACTCAAACATACTTTATTTTGGAAAAGCTATCAGGATCTCTTCTTATGTCATTTATCCAAAAGTGTAGAGGAGGAAAAATGCAATTATAGCTTCATATACCATTGTATGCTCCAATTATCCTGAGGATGCTCTTTTCATAAGGAAGGAAATGGAGACAACCCACTTGTTTAGCAAGGGATTCATTGCATTCCTACTGAGGTTTTTCGTTATCTGTCTAGGACATTTGGTGAGTCCTATTCCTGAATGTCCAAAATTAATAAGAATCTGGCATCCAGATTTTCTGGGTGGTTTGAAAATTTCAATTTAAATGCTGACCAATTAATCATCTACTAGCCAATTGTCTACCGTTACTTGTTCATAATTTAGAGAGTCACTTGAAAATACCAACCGCAGGTCGAATGAGAAAAATCTATTTTAACAAAAGGTATTCTTGCATATTACTGACACAGTGAAATACATTGTGTGTGTGTGAGAGAGAGAGAGAGAGAGAGAGAGAAAATTATAATTTAAATAGGTAGCAAAATAAGAAGTTCAAATTTGCTATACTTCCTCCTCCTCCCCTTCCCCTCCTCCTCCTCCTCCTTCTTCTTCTCCTTCTCTTCTTCTTTTTCTTCTTCTTTCCTCCTCTTCCTCCTCCTTCTTCCCAAAAGTCGCTTGGTCTCTCCTACTCTAAAAGCCAAGTGCTGGAGAAGGCTTAAGTTGTAGAAGTGGAGGTTTCAATATTTGGAGAGGGTTTTTTTTTTTTTTTTTGGATGGAAAGTATATGGTAAGTGTCCAGCATTCTCACCTGAAAAGCCTTCAAGCAAGAACCTGAATAGTCTTGGATCCAATCTGGGTCAGTTCATCAGGACCAGAGATTAAATCTTCTGAGCTTTCAGCCCATCCCCAGGGAACTTCCAATAGAGAGAAGTTCCCTGAGGATGGATTCCAGCTGAAGTCTCAAAGCTCGGAAGACTTTTGGCTTTTGGAGGGTCAATTGAGTATATGATGCTTCAAAACAGTTTGGAAAATCAAGTCAATCCAGACCATTGGGTTGGCTCAATTTGATTTTCTGAAGGAACACAGGGCAGTCAACTGTTTGAGTTAAGAGTTTTCCAATGCATTTTGATGGATTGTGTTCTGTCCCTTAATTAGCATACTTGAGATCCCCACGCTTTGATTGGCCAAAGCGCGGGGCACTCTGATTGGTCAGGCGAGCTGCACCGATTGGCTCGCTAAGAATCTCCCACAATTGGTCAATTCGAATCGTGGGAGATTCAAAGCGGTGCCATTGGCTGCGGCCGCCGCGGCTAAAAGAATAAAAGCCGCGAACCTTTTGCAAAGCACCAGTTCGGTTCCTACTTTAATAAAAGAGCATGATTTGAAGTCACCGACTCCTGGCATCATTTTCGAGGACACGACACTGGCGACGAAGGTGGGATCCAGGCCCTGAACCAAACCACGTGTCCGACGGAAGCCAGACGAACCACCACGATGGTGAAAATCGCACCCCCCGCACCCTTCAACCCCGCCACCGAGGACTGGGAATTGTACTCCGACCGATTCCGCATGTTCCTCGAGTGCAGCAACCTGAAGGACGCCACCGGCTCCATGAAGCGCGCCATCTTCCTGACCCACTGCGGGACCAAGGTATTCAAGATGGCCAAGGCACTTGCCAAACCCGCCGATGCGACCGCGATGGACTGGGATGTCCTCGAGCCAATACTTCAGCGTCACTACACTCCAGAGGTACCCATCCTGATCTGACGCAACAAGTTCTACCGTCGGGACCAACGCTCGGGTGAGAGTTTCAGCGACTTCGTCGCCAAACTACAACACCTAGGGGGGCTCTGCGAATTCGACAACCTGAACGAAGCCCTGTGAGACAGAATCGTGCTCAGCTTGTGGGACCCCATCCTCCAGAGCCGGCTGATGGCCAAGGGCAACATCAGCCTAGCAGACACCCTCACCGCAGCCACCGAAGCAACCCGAACATCCGCCGACCGCATGCGCAGACTGAACACTGGGGACCGCAGCGGGAACAACAACTCTGCAAGGTCGGCCGAGGCCCAACACGAGACGACCACCCACCAGGGCGATTTCCACTCGGCATCGGGCACTTCCGATGACAAGGAGGACATTCATCGCCTCCAGACAGGCCGCGACCCATGGAACCAGCGGGGTCGTAAGTCGAGGACCAACTGTACCGGGTGCGGAGGCGACCACCCCAGGTCCGAATGCCGGTTTTTCAAGTTGATCTGCCAGCATTGTGACAAGAAAGGACACATCGCCCGTGTCTGCTGCCTTAAAAAGAACCGCAGCCTGGCCCGATGGGACCAGAGCGACCAGAGGAGGGAGAGCACACCACCCCGGACCAGAGATCACCCCTCAGACAACAGATGGGACCGGAACGGACGATCCCTACGAGGCGGCGACAACCGGCGAAGAGAGGAGACCCATCAGACGGTCACCATCGGCCACGCCATAACCAATGACGCCCGGAAGGTCCACGTGGAGGTAGGCATCGAGGGCCAGCCATGCAAAATGGAGGTGGACTCCGGGTCCTACCTCTCCATGATAGCATGGCAGGAAATAAAGCGCTTGGTGCCTACCATCCAAAGGAGGAACCTAGACAGCCAGAGACTCATCGTAAAGGACTACCAGGGAAACCGCATCCCGGTAGTTGGAACCAAACACTTCAACATCACATATAAAGGGCACACCGAAAGGCTTCCCCTGACAATCATCGACCGCGACCGCCCAAGCCTACTGGGACTGCAATGGTTCGCCCCGCTCGGCATCGCAGTTACGGGAGTCAACCACGTCAACGACGACAGCTGGGAGCAACAACTGGCCCGGGAATTCCAAGAGGTCTTCGACGGAAACCTAGGCAAGTACCAAGGGCCCCTTATATCATTCAGCCTAGACCCAAACGTCCCCCCAAAACGCCTGAAACCAAGGCAGGTGCCATTCGCACTTAAACCCAAGATAGACGAGCAAATTGACAAACTCGTCAAGCAAGGGGTCCTACAGCCAATAGACTACGCCCGGTGGGAGACTCCCATAGTCACCCCGATCAAGCCCGATGGGTCGGTGAGGATCTGTGGGGACTATAAGGCCACCCTAAATGGCGCGCTGCAACAAAGCGCCTACCCCGTCCCAGTGGTGCAACACTTACTGCACTCACTGGGAGGGGGCAAGGTTTTTGCCAAGCTCGACCTCACCCAGGCATACCAACAGTTGCCAGTCGACAAGCAAACGGCAGAAGCGCAAACCATAGTCACCCACCGGGGAGCATTTAAATGCAACCGACTCCAATTCGGAGTCAGCGTGGCACCGGGAATATTCCAAAGCCTAATGGAAAGACTATTGCAAGGCATCAAGGGGGTGGTACCTTACTTCGACGACGTCCTAGTGTTGGCAACCAACCAAGCCGAACTAGAGGGTCGCCTAAGGGAGGTCCAAACCAAATTCAAAGAGACCGGGCTCAAAGTAAAGAGGGAGAAATGCCAATTATACACGGAACGGGTTGAATTCCTAGGATACCTCCTAGACCATCACGGCATTCACCCCACAAACCAAAAAATCAAGGCCATCAAAGAAGCCCCCACACCCAAGTTGAAGACGGAACTACAGGCATTCCTGGGGCTACTTAACTTTTACAATGTTTTCCTGCCCCAGAAGGCAACGGTGGCGGAGCCCTTGCATAGGCTCCTGGACAAGGCGGCGACTTGGACTTGGGGGAAACGCGAGCAAACCGCCTTCCAAAGAACACTTCGGATGCCGTCCTTATACAGTATAACGAGACCCTACCTCTGGCCGTCACATGCGACGCATCACCCTTCGGCGTCGGCGCTGTCCTCAGCCATAACCTCCCCGACGGAAAAGAAGCGCCCATTGCGTTCTTTTCAAGGACCCTCACCAAACCAGAGCGGAACTATAGCCAGCTGGACAAAGAGGCTCTGGCTATCGTTGCCGCCATAAAAATATTCCACAAGTACCTCTACGGCTGGACATTCACCATCATAATCGACCACAAGCCGCTGCTGGGAATCCTTGCAGGAAACCGGGCCACCCCGAACATTCTGTCTCCCCGAATGACAAGGTGGTCCGAGTTCCTGGCAGCCTACAACTACGGACTCATACACAGACTGGGTAAGACGATCTCCCATGCAGACGCCTTTAGCCGCTCGCCACTACCGGAACCTGACACCGACCCAGCACCCACGACGACCACCCTCAGCATAGAGACTCTACCCAACCTGCCCATAACCGCGTCAGACATTGCCCGAGAGACTAATAAAGACAAACGTCTGGCGTGGATGTTGCATTGGGTAGAGAAAGGGTGGCCGGAAAGAGACAACGACGAATCCGTGAAAACATTCCGAAACCGGCAAACGGAACTCTTATTATTAAAAGGGTGCATACTATGGGGGGATAGGGTGGTCATTCCAGAAAAACTACAAGGGAAGGTTCTGGAACTACTACACGAGGGGCACCCTGGCATCGTTAGGACTAAAGCCCTGGCCAGAAGTTACGCTTGGTGGCCAGGGATGGACAAACAAATTGACACCTGGGTAGCAAGGTGCCAACGATGCCAGGAAACTAGGCCAAGCCCACCCACAGCACCCGTCCTAGAGTGGGAAACCCCAAGGGGACCTTGGTCTAGGATCCATATAGACTTCGCCGGGCCCACAAAAGGACACACCTTCCTTATAACAGTAGACGCTTACTCCAACTGGCTGGAGGTAAGCAACATGAAGATGACAACCACGGAGGCCGTGATCAAGGAACTCTGCAAACTCTTTGCAACGCACAGCCTCCCAGACGTCGTCGTTTCAGACAACGGGCCCCAATTCACCTTGCTGGAATTCGAAAAATTCCTAGTGGAAAGGGGCATCCGCCACGCGCTGACAGCACCGGTGCACCCGGCGGCGAACGGTAGGGCGGAACGGATGGTGCAATTCACTAAGAAAACCATCCGGAAAATAGACCACGGGGACATCCAGGAGAAAATAAACAAACTACTCTTCACCCAACACATAACCCCAAGTACCACAACGAATAAGAGCCCAGCCGAACTATTAATGGGGAGGAAATTAAGGTCCCCACTCGACAGGTTACACCCCATGTATAACCCGGAGAAGCCCCCAGACTCAAACAGCAAACACCGAACTTTCGCACCAGGCGACCCCGTATATGCAAGAAACCTGACGGGAGACCCACTATGGGTACCGGCCGTCATCACACAAGTAACAGGCCCACACTCGTACCAGCTACAAACAGCAGACGGACGAGCCTGGAAATGCCACATTGACCAATTAAGGTCATGGACTACCAACCAAGAGACCACCGACACAAACAGGCGAAACCAACCCCCACAACACAAACCAAGGGGGGAGGGAATACCCAGGGGACCAAAACCAAAGAAGAATAAACCAGCCATACTTACCGGAAAGCAGCCAGCACGACCCCTCACCAGGAAGAGACAGCCAGGCCAGCTCGACCGACCCGGGGAGACCGAGCGGGAGCGGCGAAACCCGCAGCTCAACCAACCCGGGAGGCCCAGGAGGGAGCTACGGAGAGCGGCCTGGCCCGACCGACCAGCCGGTTCCCACGACGGCATCAGGAGCAACAGAGATCCTGACCGAACCAGCCGGGATCCAACCTACAACTGAGCTGCGCAGGTCCAGTAGTCTCAGACGGAGCCCCACCTACCTACGTGACTACGCGACGTAAGGACTAAACCAAGAGGGGAGGGGTGTTCTGTCCCTTAATTAGCATTCTTGAGATCCCCGCGCTTTGATTGGCCAAAGCGGGGGGCACTCTGATTGGTCAGGCGAGCTGCGCCGATTGGCTCGCTAAGAATCTCCCGCGATTGGTCTATTCGAATCGCGGGAGATTCAAAGTGGTGCCATTGGCCGCGGCCGCCGCGGCTAAAAGAATAAAAGCCGCGAACCTTTTGCAAAGCGCCAGTTCGGTTCCTACTTTAATAAAAGAGCATGATTTGAAGTCACCGACTCCTGGCATCATTTTCGAGGACACGACACATTTGAGTTTGCACTAAGTTTTTCAGTCCAAGTTTTATGCAGCCCTGGGAGAATAGATGTGGAAAGGGATCACCTGTTAAAAAAAGGCAAGGCAAGATTAGTGCAAAGGATAAACTCACACTAACATCAGTGGTGGGATTCAAAAAGTTTTACTACCCGTTCTGTGGGCATGGCTTGATAGACATGGCAGGGGAAGGATACTGTAAAATCTCCATTCCCACCCCACTCCTGGGGGAAGATTACTGCAAAATTCCCATTCCCTCCCCACCCTACTAACCTGCTTTCCAGCTCCATTCTCCTGTGCAGGGCTCATATAGCAGGCAAGAAAGCAGTTCTTTTACATCCTTGCTTCTTCACTGCAAAGTGTGCTAAAAGGCAGATTAGCGTACAGCAAAGAAGAAGAAAATCCCTGCTCAAACTATCATCCATATAATTTTTCTGCTGAAACTGTCCCTCGGCCTTGATCCTTCGGTGATCAATCTGCCACGTCTACTGACAAATTTCCAGTCCCCGAGGCTCTACAACCTACATCGCAAGCAAATGGAGCCCTTTATTGAGTGAAATAAAATATTTATTACCTCTCCTCCACACCCACCTCCTCACAGGTTTTGCACAGGATAAAAAGAGTCAAAAAAGTAAAATTCCTTAGCTTAAAATATGCAATAATCACTGGAGTGGCACTGAAAAATGCTGAAGGGACAGAAAGTGAGGCTACACCATTGACACTAATCCCTGAAGGCCAGGTTTTACATGGTGATGAAAGGTAAATAAAGTTGATTCGAGGCTGGTCTCACAAAAAGGGTTTAAAATCAGGATTCCTAAAGTGAAAACATATGGTAGGACCCTCCCCTAGTCAAGTGTTGGGAATGTTGCAACTGCTCTTTTTTGCACCTTTCACAAAAATAATAAGTGAAAATTGGAATGGGATGGAATGGGAAGGGAAGGGAAGGGATGGGATGAGATGGAAAAATAGAGTAGAGTAAAGTAGGAGAGGGAAGGGGACGGGAGAAGAGCAATGGTGGGATTCAAATTTTTTACTACCAGTACTACTACTAGTATGGCTTGGTGGGTGTGGCATGGCTTGGTGTGCAGGGCAGGGGAAGGATACCATAAAATCTCCATTTTCTCCCCACCCCACTAACCTGCTTTGCAGCTCCATTCTCCTGTGCAGAGCAACCAAAGAAGACCCAGCCGATCAACTGGGACTCAATGGGAGGCAGAGAAGAGATGGGGTTGACGGGGCCAGTCAGAGGTGGGAGTTGCCGGTTCTCCAAACTACTCAAAATTTCCTCTACTGGTCAGAACCTGCTGAATACCACCTCTGGAGAGGAGAAAAGAGAAGAGATTAGAATACTTTATTTGGTCAAGTGTGGTTAAACACACAAGGAATTTGACTCTGGTGCTCTCCATGCACATGCAAAACAAACAGAGTAATAATAATCATAATCATGATACCAATAAAATAAGATAGTAGAGGAAATGAGAAGGTGGTTAGTGAAACATATAGAGTTATATAGTTATGGTTATAAAGTTATAGAGACCTTGGGGTTGAATGTTCATTACTTGTTGTTAAGTCTGGAGCATGGGTGCGAATAATGGAGATGAGCCGGTAGAAACAGTGAACTTCAAACTCTTTATTTACATGGTGTGACAGCTCAACTGGAGGGCTGCTATAGCCTTCCTTATATAGGCAACTTATTAACTATTCAACCAATAGCAATCTGGGAGCGCTAGCTCCGTTAACCAATGAGAATGGCCAGTTAATGGCCAATCAGATGCTCCTGAACGAACCAATCTGATCCTGCCATTAATCTGATCCTGCCATTAATCTGATCCTGCAATCAGAAGTGCAGAGCCAGAACCCTGCACTTGACTTCAAGCTCAAGATAACTTTATTTGACATTATTCATTCATAACACCCCTTTCCCCCGGCTTCTGCTTACGGGGTGCGGTTACATAGTCCTTGAGGTAGGACGGTTGTTTTATCAGTCTTTTTGATTTTCGCAAAATGCCTGGCGATTGGCTGCACTTCTGCTGAGGTAGATCGTTGTTTAACGATAGAGGTGCCTCTGGTTCAGAGTTCGCATTTCCGTCGTCACCAATATCACTGGCCATTCCCTGAGGTGAACTCACTCCCATCCCCGGTTCCTGTTCCTGCGTTTCAGTTCCATTATCAGTCCCTTCGAAAAGTTTTTCCTCTAGTTGCAATTCGTCTTCCTCTGTATCTCCCCCCCCCTCAGTTTGGTCATAAGGGAGTTCAGAATTGCATGACTGCAGCCGTGATCGTAGTTGATCTATGTGACGCTTCCAAAGTCTATCGTCAGGGCACTGTACAAGGTATGATCTTGGGCCAGTTTCGTGGATTACGGTCGCTTCTACCCACAGTGCATCGCCCGATAAGTTTTTAGCGAATACTAAATCACCTACCTGGAAGGTACGGCATTGGCCGCCTGATCCAAGTGGTTTTTCCAGTTCATAGGCTGGGTGTAACCGGTCGAGGTGGGAGCGGAGCTTTTGTCCCATTAGCAGCTCGGCGGGAGTTTTGTTGGTGACGCTGTGAGGTGTGATGTGCTGTAGGAAAAGGATTCGGTTGATTTTCTCGTCGATGTTGTCGTAGTCTATCTTTTGTAGTGTTCTCTTGACAAATTGTACCATGCACTCAGCCGTACCGTTGGCCGCAGGGTGCGCAGGTGAAGTAAGTGCATGTCGGATACCGCGGTCAGTCAGGTACTATTCAAAAGACAGCACGGTAAATTGAGGCCCATTGTCGGATACCAGAACGTCTGGTAATCCGTGGGTTGCAAACAGTCTTTCCGGTCTTTTGATGACCGCTTTGGTGGTCGTGTTCCTCATTTGGTGAATCTCGAGCCAATTCGAGTAGGCGTCTACAGTTAACAAGAATGTGTGGCCTTTGGTTGGCCCAGCAAAATCCAGATGGATACGGGACCAGGGTCCCTGCGGCGTCTCCCGTTCGGTTGGGGTTGCCTTTGGTGGAGCGTTGCTTACTTCTTGGCATCTCTGGCAAGTCTTAACCCATGATTCGATTTGTCTGTCGATGCCTGGCCACCACGCGTAGCTTCGTGCGAGGCCCTTCATGCACACGATGCCAGGGTGGCCATCGTGCAAGGTTCTTAGTAGTGCCTGTTGGAGTTGTTCTGGGATAACGACTCTATCGCCCCAGATGATACAGCCCTTTTGCAAGAACAACTTCGTTTGATGACTTTTGAATGGTGCAAAGTCGTCTGGTACTTGGTCCAATGGCCATCCACGTTCCACCCATGTGAGGACTCGTGCTAAGATGGGGTCGCATTTTGTTTCTCTCACGATGTCACGGGCAGTTAATGGTGGCATATGGAGTGTCTCGATCTGCAACGTTGTCATCGTTGGTGCAGGATCATTGATGGTTTCAGGGAGCGGTGCACGGCTCAACACGTCGGCGTGGGGAATGGCTTTACCGGGACGATATTGTAGCTGATAATTGTAGGCAGCCAAGAATTCTGACCAGTGGGTCATCCTGGGAGAAAGTATGTAGGGAGTTGGCTTATCCCCAGCGATTATCCCCAGCAATGGTTTGTGGTCAGTTACAATAGTAAAAGCCTGGCTGTACACGTACTCATGGAATCTTTTTAACAGCTGATACAATTGCCAGGGCTTCTTTATCGATATGGCTGTAATTTTGCTCAGTTTTCGAGAGCGTTTTTGAAAAGTAAGCAACAGGGGCTTCGCTACTGTTAGGTAATACATGGCTCAAAATGGTGCCCACTCCAAAAGGCGATGCATCACATGTGATATTTAACGACAAAGTCTTATTGTACTGCATTAGTACAGCATCAGAAGTCAGTAGTTTTTTTACATTACGGAATGCCTGCTCTTCTCTGTGACCCCATACCCAAATTGCTTTTTTATCTAGTAGGCAATGTAAAGGTTCAGCGACAGTCGCCTTGTGCGGCAAGAATACATTATAGAAATTGATGAAGCCTAAGAACGCCTGGAGGTCGGCCTTGTTCCGGGGTCTGGGAGTGTTTTTTATTGCTCTCAATTTGCTATCGGTAGGGTGAATACCCTAACTGTCAATCAAGTACCCTAAGAATTCAACACGATCTGTACACAGTTTGCACTTATTTTTCTTCACTTTCAGGCCTGCTTCTTGGAATTTTTGTAAAACCAGTCTTGAACGATCCCGTAAAATTTTTGGAGTGGGGGCAGCAATGAGCACATCGTCAAAGTAGAGGACAACGCCTTTGATCCCCTGCAATAGTCTCTCCATTAGGCTCTGAAAGATCTCCGGGGCAACACTGACTCCAAATTGAAGCCGCGTACACTTAAAGGCACCTCAGTGTGTTACGATAGTCTGTGCCTGTGCTGTTTTTTCGTCAACCGGCAGTTGCTGATAAGCCTGAGCTAAGTCTAGTTTAGCGAAGACTTTTCCGCCCCCCCAGGGAATGGAGGAGGTGTTGCACCACCGGCACCAGATATGGATTTTGTTGCAGGGTGTGGTTTAGGGTGGCTCAAAAGTCCCCACAAATTCGAATGGAGCCGTCCGGCTTAATTGGTGTCACGATTGGTGTTTCTCATGGGGAGTGGTTGGTTGGCTTTAAAACTCCCTGGGCTATCAACTTATCAAGCTGCTCATCGATTTTCGGCTTTAGAGCAAACGGAACTCGACGAGGCTTAAGGCGGATGGGAGCTATCTTTGGATTAAGGTTAAAGGATTTCGGGGTCCCCTTGTACTCGCCTAGCTTTTCCACGAAGACGTCCCTGAATTCATGGGCGAGGTCCTCCTCCCAGTCACTGCCGCTGATTCTGTTAATGCCTGCCACTTCAATGCCGAGTGGCACGAACCATTGCAGGCCTAACAGACGAGGCTGGTCCTTGGCGATCACCGTCAGGGGTAAGTACGCCGTGCGGTTCTTGAATACAACCCAGACTCTACTGGATCCTACGACTGGAATCTGGTTCCCCTGGTAGTCCTTTAACACGAGCCGTTGGAATTGAAGGTCTTGGCGCCAGTTAGTAGGGATGAGTTGCTTGGGGGTCTTCCAGGAGACCATTGAAAGAGACGATCCCGAGTCAACTTCCATTTGGCAAGGCTGATTTTCGATGTCCACTTTGAGTCGAATTTTCTTAGCATCTAGCGAAGAGGCGTGGCCGATAGTAAGTGTTTGGTGGGCCTCTTCCCGTCTCGTTAGGCAATTCATGGGTCGGTTTCTGTAGGAGTGGTTTGCTGGTTCTCGCCTTACAGGGCAATTCCCTGTCGATTGGCGGAGATTGGTACCCTTCGATGTCTGGCTGGGTCCGAGGAGACTTCTGCAGACCCGTCCAATATGGCCTCTTTTCCCGCACTTGTGGCAGAGCGTGTCGTGGAATTTGCAATCGGAATGGTAATGGTTGGCCCCGCAGCCAGCGCACGGTTGCTGGGATTTCGAGTAACGGTCCCGGTCGGACCGCAGGCGATGGACCTCTTCTTCGTCGCTGTCTGACGATGAAGAGAGGTCCTCATGGTGGGTCATCTGAAGCTGTCCTTCTGACTTAGGTGAAACTTCGCCTGCTGGTTGGTGTGCTGGAGCACGATTCCGGCATATTTGGGCAGCTGACTTCTTGGTCACCTCCACTGCCGTAGCCTCAGCGATGGCATTGGCAAGGCTAATGTCACCCTTAGCCATTATTTTGATCTGTACGTTTAGAGCATCTAACCCGAGAACTACTCGGTCTCTCAAGGCCTCCTCTAGGTCGGCGAAATCGCAAAGGCCTCCCAAGTTCCGGAGGTCTGCAACGAAATCGGCAACGCTTTCTCCTTTCCGCTGGTTTCTTTGATAGAACTCATGTCATCTTATGAGCGTTGGAACGGTCGGTGCATAGTGGGTCCTTAGTAGCGATTTGAGGATGTCCCAGTCCATGGCCTTCATTTCAGCCGGTTTCGCTAATGCCTTAGCCATTTTGCATACCGTCGGACCACAGTGCGTTAGGAATACCGCCCGTTTCTTCCCAGTCGTGGCATCCTTCAGATTATTTGTTTCCAAAAACATTTGGAAACGGTCCATGTAGGACTCCTAGTCCTCTTGAGCTGGATCGAACGGAGCGGGTGGTACTACGCCACCGGACATGGTTCTGCCGTTGTGCGCTTCAGCCACGTGCTTGGTTGTCTTCATCGTTGTTTTAGTTGGCTCTGATGTCATCCAATCCCACCTTCGTCGCCAGTGTTAAGTCTGGAGCATGGGTGCGAATAATGGAGACGAGCCGGTAGAAACAGTGAACTTCAAACTCTTTATTTACATGGTGTGACAACTTAACTGGATGGCTGCTATAGCCTTCCTTATATAGGCAACTTATTAACTATTCAACCAATAGCAATCCGGGAGCGCTAGCTCCGTTAACCAATGAGAATGGCCTGTTAATGGCCAATCAGATGCTCCTGAACGGACCAATCCGATCCTGCCATTAACAGCCAATCAGAAGTGCAGGGCCAGAACTCTGCACTTGACTTCAAGCTCAAGATAACTTTATTTGACATTATTCATTCACAACACTAGTCATCTTCTCCACTTATATATTTATCAAGTAAATATAACATTATCTAATTTTTTTTCTTTCTTAATGGATTTTGGAAATTACGTTTGATAAGGAATTTGATAAAATGAGCTATGTGACATTGATTAGCATGCTTGTGAAGTGTTGTTTGTGTGACGTGTTCTTCAAATTTTTCTTTTCAAACTGGGAAAAGGTATTGAGTCAAATGTAAGGAGGATCCTAATTAGGTACCAACTATTTTCCAATCAGTCTTTTCAGCATAATCTCTAAACTTTTTGCTAAATACCTCTGTTTTAAACTTTTCAGTTGATGCTTCTGGAGAAGATCCTGGCCTCTGAAGAGGCAACATTCAGATCAGAATATTCCATTAGGGATAAGTGGACAGTCCAACACCATGAAACTGAAAACCAGCCTGCTTGAAGGAACCATTTATGTTGCCTTGCTGGATTAAGGGCAGCCTTTCACTCTGTTCCTCAAGAGAGATTTTAGAAGTTCACCAGCATCTACTGATCATTGCCTTCCTAGCTTGATTATTGGGCTACACCCAAATAATACCATGTAAATTGGAGGAAACCATTAATCTGAATGACTCTACCCGTAGCCTTAAAGCAGGAGTGTCACAGCGTCACATTGTCATCACGTGACATATCCAGACTTATTCCTCCCTTTGCTAAACTGGGGTGGGCATGGCCAGCATGTGGGATGGGCATCGAGACAGCAGACTGTAAGTTTGACACCCCTGCCTTAAAGGATTTAAACTGGGTTGAATTCTTGTTCCTTAGGGCCACACAATAATTTCCAATTAAGTTGATTTATTGCTCATGTCTATACATGAGAATCTACGCAACTAACAGTATGACCTAAATTGCTGGTAGTTAAGAGTTGATGGAATTTGAGAGGGTGTTTGACTTAGGCTGTTTGTAGCTACATATAGATTCTAGGCTGATTCCTGTCTTGGCTCCACCCCCTATGCTCTGTCTACAGGTTGGCCCATAATGGGTTTAATCCCTAAAACCCTCACAGGTTTTCAGCAAGTATTAGACATAATACAAACCAGCATAGATTTACATTCCAAACATGATTTATCAATTCTAGAATTACTCACTGCTTTTTACAGTTATCTGTCCTTGTTATCTGCAGCATTTAGCAATAACACTTAGACTTATATACCTCTTACAGCCCTCTCTAAGCGTTTTACAGAGTTGGCCTCTTGCTCCCAACAATCTGGGTCCTCCTTTTACCCACCTCAGAAGGATGGAAGGTTGAGTCAACCTTGAGCCTGGTGGGATTTGAACTGTCATATTGCAGGCAGCAGAAGAAGCCTGCAGTCCTGCACTCTAACTACTGTGCCACCATGGCTCATAGATCGTTCATTGTACAATTAATTGTAATGTTATAGGATTCTTTTGAGTTTTAATACCGCTACTCTGTAATTGTTACCTTAGCAATATTACCTTTATCTTACTTTATTCTATCCATGTAACTTTTTTAATTTTTATGGCTAGTTCTGTGTAATAGTTATTTTGTTATTTCCATCTTGGTCTCCGAGTGAAATCAAACTGATTGATTGATATATGGAAAAGGCTGGGGGGAAAAATCAGTCTGACCAAAAAATAATAACCTAAAGAAATGTTAATATAGATTACCCATGCCATCTTCAATAATTCACCAGGTATATTAATAATGTATTTGCAAAGTTAATTTCCCAAAGGCAAAATCCATGAAGTAAATATATATGAGAATAAAAACAACAAAAATACTCTAATGGTTTCAATTGAAACTTGTGGCAGCATAAGATTAATCCAGAAAGAATTTCTCGTGTGCTGATATTGAAGGTAGACAGATGGTTTGTTGTGATGGTTAAAGCATCAGGTTAAAAATTAGAAGATGGAAAAAAAATCTTGTTGCACTTTGGGTTCCATGGTGCTCTCTGAACTTGGTTCTTTGCTTGCATCATCATTACCTAGTTTGGTAATTAAATGTCTTCAAGAAAACCACCAAATTCAGAGAGCATAAAGGACCCCATAGAAATAAAAGGCCCCTATTTCTAATCCTGCCTTAAGAACAAAACCCCTGGAAGAAGGAGGCAATGGCAAACCAAGAAAACTGCCACAACTTGTCCAGATAATTAAGTGGAGTCAACAGTGACTCAAAGTCTCTCTCTCTCTCTCTCTCTCTCTCTCTCTCTCTCTCTCTCACACACACACACACACACACACACACTGTCAGCTTTAGAAACCTTATTCAATGCTGCCACATAGCTTGAGAGTAGGAGGGGGTGATTTTAATTGAGTAGTTCTAAGTAGACAAAATAGAATTCTTTTGTTCGTTCAAGGTCATGAAGTGTGGTGCAGGAACAAAAAGGAACTTTATTTTTTATTTATTTTTATTTATTTATTTATTTTGTCAAGCGATTATAAGATAACAGGTATAAGTATGAAATAGTTATGAATATATGAAATGGATACATATAAGAAAAATAAAAAGAAACAACAGGACAGGGACGGTAGGCACATTGGTGTGCTTATGCACGCCCCTTACAGACCTCTTAGGAAAGGGGTGAGGTCAATAGTAGACAGTCTAAGGTTAAAGTTTTTGGAGTTTGGGGAAGAAACCACAGAGTCAGGTAGAGTATTCCTGACATTGACCACTCTGTTGCTGAAGTCGTATTTCCTGCAATCAAGTTTGGTGCGGTTAACCTTGAGTTTGTATCTATTGTTTGCTTTTGTATTGTTATGGTTGAAACTGAAGTATTCATTGACAGGTAGGACGTTGCAATATACTTTGCAATACTTTATATTTTATAAATCCTTTATACTTTACTTTGGGATTGGTTCATGTGATGTGATGATGAAGGAAAAGGGGATGGTTTGTAGTTTGGGACATTGTGTGAAGTCCGGGAAACCTTTAGTTCCGAGATTCCACGGATGTGCCAGGTGCTATTCTAATAAAAGTACTTTTGAGATGATCCCTGTCTCGGAGTTACTGAATGGAATGGAGGTTCCCTGGAATGCTGAGAAATTGAATAGATCTAATGAAATTTGTATTAGTGTCAATTTACATGCAGATTACATTAGCCCACTGCTCTGAAGCATATCATGAACGGTTGGAGGAACTGGGTGCATCTAGTCTAAAAATGAGAAGGACTAAAGGTGACATGATAACAATCTCCCAATATTTGAGGGGCTGTCACAAAAAAGAGAGGGTCAGCCTATTCTCCAAAGTATCAGAAGGCAGGAGAAGAAGTAACAGGTGGAAGCTTGTTAAAGAGAGATTCAACCTAGAATTAAGCAGAAATTTCCTGACAGCGAGAACAATTGACCAGTGGGTTGCCTCCAGAAGTCGTGGATGCTTCCACCACTGGAGGTTTTCAAAAAGAGATTGGACAGCCATTTGTCTGGAGTGGTATAGAGTCTCCTGCTTGAGCAGCAGGTTTGACTAGAACATCTTTGAGGTCCCTTCCAACTCTGTTATTCTGTTATTTCTTTAGATATTCTAAAGTGTTGGACAAAAGACCTTCAAGATCCCATCCAACTCTATTATTCATAGACATAAGATCTGACCTCAGATAAACACACCATATCTCCAACACTTTGTCTTTAAATGATGTCATATTTTGTCAATAGTTAAGCGAAAGTTCATTTGAAGAAAAATGGCTTAGTCTTTAATGGAATCTTAAATATTGAAAGTTCACATTATGTCAATTAAATTAGATCTGAATGGTTATATTAGCCATTATGAGAGATCATAAAAGGCCAGTGCATTGATGATTTTTTTTAAAAAAAAAACACAATATATGACTGTATACTATTATGGAAAAGTAAAAAATTGAGGTTGGATGGTAATGCCTTATTCTACTGCAACAAAGGGAACAGGAGGATCTTCAGCCAATACAACATACATGCACACTTCAAACCCAAGAACACACTAAGGCCAAAGCTTGTCCACACCAAGGATAAAACACTCAGACACAAACTGAGCAACATGGTGTATGCAATACAGTGCAGCGAGCTATGTTCAGGTCTCTACATTGGGGAAACAAAACAGCCATTTCACGAACGCATGGCACAACACAGGAGAACAAATCCATGAGGACTAGATTCTGCAGTCCATCTATATTTAAAATACAGATGGACTGCAGAAGCCACTCTTTTGAAGACAACAAAGTCCATGTTTTGGACATATAGGATTGCTGGTTTGAAAAGGGGTTAAAGAAGTCATATATGTCAAAACTGAACAGCCACCACTCAACAGAGGAGAAGGGATACAACATCATCTATCTCCAATCCACAACATAGTCCTTTCAGCAGTTCCAAGAAGGTTCCACACCCACTTGCACTACTCAGTGAGGAATGGAATTGCAAACTACAGGAACCAAGAGCATTACTCAAGTGACCCCCAAGGACACAGATAAACCAAGTGGCCTCAGTGACTCTCCAAAAGGATGCAAATGACCAGCCATCTGCAAGGAATATAAATCCTTCCATTCCCAAACATCCAATGAGAGCTCAAGAAGCTTCTTGGATGAGAAGCAAAACATCTTCAAAAGAAAAAACCAGAAAGTCCAGTTGCTTTCTGAAAAAAACACCTTTGGGACAATAAGATGAGCTTTTGTATTTTGGTTGCTGTTTACAAATGCAAGAGATTTTCCCTCCCTTGATACAGGTCAGTCATCATAATCAATCAAATTTTTCCAGAGGGGAAAACTGTACATTGTAACATTCATCCAGAGAGAGAGAGAGAGGGAGACAGAGTGAAAGAGAGAGTATATTTTGTACAACAGTTCAAAGAAGGTCAGAGGTTGGTAGGGAAGCTTTCACACAGAGAGAGAGAGAGAGTACTTGTTCATGATTTTGCATGTTGACCATCTGACTGTCACAAACAAAAAGCAACCAACCCACTTCCATGTGCAAACTTTAGTGCTTATATATTCATATGCTTATTTATTCATTAGATGCATACTCTGCAATTCACAGAGGAGCTCAAACCCATGCAACTTTCCCTCCCCTCTCTGTTTTTCCCACATAACTAACTATGTGGAGTAGGTGGGGCTGAGAAAGAATTTCCAGCTTAAAATCACCGAGTGAACTCCTGCAGTGCTCAGCTGAATGAGCACCATATTGGCTTTCAAACCTTAAATATCAAACCTTAAATTTCAAATCTTACCTTCAACCTAAGAAAAATGGCAGCTATTGATTTACTCATTTGTAACTATATTGTAGGGCAGCAGTCTTTTGTGGCTTGGCAGCCCAGCTTGTAGGGGGGAGAGCGGAACAGGGTTGTGTGAGTGGTGGGCCAGCATGCATGTGCAACTCAACTTGCACACTCAGCGAGCTGGCAAGCATGTGGATCCACATGGAATTTGACTGCGAGTTGAGCTGCGTGCACATACATGTGTGTGCCAGCCTGCCATTTACGCAAGTCAAGCTGTGCTCACATGCATGTTCACAGGAACATGGCCCAATTGCAAATAGGCCATGGCTTGGTAGTGGACTATGGCCCAGGGGCTGGGGATTCCTGTTGTAGATGACCAGGCTGAGCCCAAGGGACAAAGAGTCAAATGTATCATTAGTCTCGAGTCCCTTCCTGCTCACAAGAGATTTAAGTCCAGCCCTCCTTGAATTCCATTGATTCTTATCTCCCACCAATTTGCTTTGACTGTTGGTAGTTAAGATTCTTTAGCATACAATAAACCTATATAGTCATTTGAGCTTCCTGGATTCCTGATTTCCCAAGCTTAATATGTATTCTCTGATATATATTTTTAATACAAGAAAAGTTGCTGTAATAAATTCTGCCACAGCAGTGGTGACTGTGGCTTTTAGTCATAGAACATCCATTTGGAAAATGAGCAAAGTTTTCTTGCTAAATTCACTTTTATCATTCATATCTCTCCCTTCAAAAGTGTATCTTTTGTATCCAACCAAATCCCTTTCCTTTACTCAGTCAAGTAGCAAATTTAGAATATCTGCTTGTTTCTTGTAAAACATTCTTAGTATTAAGCTGCATAACCCAGTGAAAATGGTCTGAGTGTTTTTGCTGAGAAAACACACAGTACAAACCTATTATCACTCTTGTAAATACTGTTATTCTAGTTTTTTTAAAAAAAAGCTTTTATTAAACTGATAAAGTGTCAGTGTTGTGGAAAATCAATTGTATCCCATGACAATGAAATAGCAGATAACAACCTTAATGATCACAAACCTTAGAATAACTGAAAATGAATGAATATGAATGGTTTAAGAATAAAAATAAATCAAAATGATAATTTGGTAAAGAATAAGAAACTATATAAATACTTATATCTATATTCATATCTATATATATTTATTTATATACTAAGTTGAAATTGTATAATGAAAGAAATATGTATATAGAAAGATGATAAGAAAATGTAAAAGATGACTTGATGTTGATAGAATGATGTATAAAGTTTTATTTTATGTTTTTAAATGTTGAAAACTAAAAAAATATTTTTTAAAAAGAATAACTGAAAATCCCGGCATGAAAATCTTGCTTTGGGTACTTTACTATATCAGGCTTAGGGTAATTCTACGTTTATGCCTTTCAAATTTAAATAATATTAAGATAAAGGTGCAGGTTTAAACTAAGGAGCAACTTTCCCCAAAATTCATATTTGCATACTATCTGAGATCACAGAGTCAATGAACCAGATCTGCCACTTGCAACTTGTCAGCTGTCACCTTATGTTTGCTTGTGCTTTGCTGCAGTGACAGACTGCCATGAACTGTGGGGAAACAGAATGAAGGGGGAATGCTTGGGGAAATGAAAGTAAGGGTTGTATCTTCTCGAGATGCTACCTCAAGGTCTCCCATCTGGAAAAAAGAGAGGACTGCATACCAAACTATGCTTGGATTGACCGTTATGAAAACATCTTGCCTGAACCTGATTGGTGAGACTGGGGTAGGCAATGAAAGACAGTAAAAGGAAGAAGAAATAGAATTTAGGGCTTTTGGCATGCAATTCTCAGTTCCGCCTTTGCACTCCTAAAACACACTTGATCTCTAGTAAACCTGTCTTAAAAAATGGACCCAAGGATCATTTCTATTTAGAGATTTAAGTAGTGACAGGTCCAACAACCTGACTGTATTGAACCCCCCCTGAGAAATTTTTATTTATTTACCACTGGTAACATGCATCTTAACACACAGGATTCATAATTACACAACAACTCATTAAATTAGATGAGATTGACCTTTAATCAGTGTATGAGTTTCAAAAAAAGAGATATATTGGTTAAATTAGCTCAAATGCGCTAGGAATCATAGATTCAATGAATCGTGAATTAAATACTTGGTTACTAATTGCAATGTTTGCTTGATCAAAGTCAGTCTGATCAATGTATTCCTCTATTAATTCAAAAATCTTTCATAATTCTGCCCCAAGAGGAACTTCACCAGTGCTATACATTCCGGTGAAATTCAAAATGATGTCAGAAGTTAATAACTACAGTCTCTTCTTGATCAAGTTTAATTCTTCTAAATATTTTTGCCCAGACTTCCTTTTCCATCGGTGGCTCAGCAGATAGGAATTAATTGTTGTTTCTCTGGCCTTTAACAATAGATGCAAACCTTATTTTCAGCCTTTGGTTGATTGAAAGTCAGGCACAAAAATCTTTGCCGCTAATGATATTCACTTCCAGCACAAAAAAAGTTGCAAATGAAGCCCTTTGTCAGGATTTCTCTGTGACAGATCATAGAGACATTACGCAACCTCATCATTTTGCGATAATTTGTTACAAATTTGGTTGGCTTTAGTCATAAGCCATTGCGGTTAAAAAAAAAAAAAAAAAAGGAAGGGGGGAAGGAAGAAGAAACTGAGGACAGAGGAGAAACAGAACATCTAGAATTTGCAGGTGTGCACTTTGATTGCAATGGCATTAGTTTAGCTAGTTGGTTATTTACCAAAAATAGGTGCCATCTGCCGTTAGACTGTAGGTTGTTTAGAATAATAAAGATGTTCCAAATAATAAAGCAATCGAAATATAAAACTTGACATCAAAATAAAACATTGCATCTGCTATCCACTGTTGAAGATCCTTCGTTGTGAATGCTGTCTGGAAAATATATATATAATTTTTAATCTTCTTTCTGAATAAGAAAAGGATGGGAATTCAGGAATTGAGGTTACTCTAAGAAAACAAGGCTGAGGAATTCTGAGAGTTGAAGTCCACACCTCTTAAAGTTGCCATGGTTGAGGAAATTCTACTTTAAAGTTTGAGCAGCGAAGGGATTGAAGTGGGGAGACCAATTTTTAATTTTGCTTTGTTCATGGATCGATATTGCTGCTTTGGGTCTAGTAATCAGGCCACTGATGAAAAATGCATACCTTGACCCAAAATGATTCAGAAACAAATAATCGCCAAAGATTTGCAAGATATTACATATAGTATCTATAGGATGTATTGATTACAAGAATGCAGATCAATAAACAATGGTTTTCATATTTTCTGGATAAAACTATGAATGCGTTTTTAAGAGTGGGATGAAAACACAATGATTTTTGGAAGAGCAGTGTTGGTTCCCTTTATTTATAGAATAGAACTAGAGATAATAGGAATAGGAATAGAATAAAATAGAACATAGAAATAGCATAGAATAGCATAAGAATAAAATAGATTGAAAGTAGAGTAAGAGTAGAGTAGAGTAGAGTAGAGTAGAATAGAATAGAACAGAACAGAACAGAACAGAACAGAACAGAACAGAACAGAATAGAATAGAATAGAATAGAATAGAATAGAATAGAATAGAATAGAATAGAATAGAATAGAATTCTTTATTGGCCAAGAGTGATTGGACACACAAGGAATTTGCTTTGGTGTAAATGCTCTCAGTGTGCATAAAAGAAAAGATACATTAGTGAAGAGAATAGAAGAGTTGGAATGGAACTTGGAGGTCTTCTAGTCTAACTCCCTGCTCCAACAGGAGACCCTATATCATTTGAGACAAGTGGCTGTCCAGTCTCTTCTTTAAAAAACAACACCAGTGTAGGATCACCCACAAGGGTGGCAAGTTGTTCCACCCATTAACTGTTTAATTGGCTCAGTCTATTGGAATTATTTTACTTAAGCTGGGACAGGGAGCATCTGCAAATCACAGGGATATGATATTGACAGGTGTGGAAACACTGGAGGTGTCTTTTTAAAAAAAGTGAGTAAAAAAATAAGTGCATGATACCACATCTATTTTGCATCATTTTATTGCTGGAAAAAAATGGTGAAAAATTGCTGAGTATCACTTGTTTTGCCCCGACTCTCGGGTGATGAGACTGGGGCTGGGTTGTGGGGGGCCACACATTATAGAGTGGGACCATCTGTGAATCAAGAATAAAAGCACTGCAATTCCTCCTGCAGAAAGAGAGGTTTTTAGTATCGATGGACAATACGGAGGAAGTTTTCCTGACAATGCAATCTGGGCAGGTCAATTACCAACAGTAGATGCGTTCAAATCCACAGCATCATTAAACTGTCAACTAAAATCTATATTTGCTGCAAATATACCCTAAACCCTTTAGAGGAAACTACTGCACTTGCAAAGAAATGTAGATTAGTTTCTAAGCTCTGCTCAAACACAACGCTGTTAGGTTTCCACTTATAGAACAGAATGCTTGCTATTGGAATAAAGCAATCCTCAGAGCTGGGGAACCTGGATGAGCTTTGAAGGAAAAAAAAAAAGTTGGAGGGACTTCACCAAACCCAATCCTTTTATTGGAAATTTAACTTGGATTCATTATCCTAGGGGAGACATGATAGCAGTGTTCTGATATCTCAGGGGCTGCCCCAGAGAAGAGGGAATCCAGCTATTCTCCAAAGCCCCTGAGGGTAGGACAAGAAGCCATGGATCAAGGAGAGAAGCAACTTAGAACTAAGGAGAAATTTCCTGACAGGGAGAACAATTAACCAGTGGAACAACTTGTCTCCAGATGTTGTAGATGCTCCAACACTGGAAGTTTTTAAAAAGAACTTGGATAACCCTTTGTCTGAAGTGGTGTAGGGTTTCCTGCCTAGGCAGAGGGTTGGACTAGAAGACCTCCAAGGTCCCTTCCAACTCTGTTATTCTATTCCATTCCATTCCATTCCATTCCATTCCATTCTATTCTATTCTATTCTATTCTATTCTATTCTATTCTATTCTATTCCTTATTCTATTCTATTCTACTCTACTCTACTCTACTCTACTCTACCCTACCCTACCCTACCCTACCCTACCCTGGTGGCTTATCTGGTTCATGGGGGAGTTTTGTAACTTTTATTACTAATTTTTATGATGACTATGATCATGATTGATCACTTATAGCTTTTATGTACAGTGAGAGCTTATGCGCCAAAGACAAATTCATTATGTGTCCAATCACACTTGGCAATAAAGAAGTCAATTCTAATGTTGCTCATGCTGGCATTTAGCATCACCATAATTAGAACATAGAACATCAAAGCTGGAAGAGACCTTAGAGGTCTTCTAGTCCAACCCCCTGCTTCGGCAGGAAACCCTACATAACTTCAGACAAATGATCATCCAATCTCTTCTTTAAAACTTCCAGTGTTGGAGCATCCACAATCCCTGGAGGCAATTTGTTCCACTGGTTTTTAGATTAGTTCCAAGTCTGGGGCATTAACCTTCTTAAAAAATAGAATATCTGTTGTCTCTGGAAGTCTCAAAGGTACTTTTTCAGGAGGCAACTGGACTTTTGTGTTTTTTCTTTTGAAGACATTTCACTTATCATCCCAGGAGCTTCTTCAGCTCTGACTCGATGGTGGGGGAGGGAAGGATTTATACTCCTTGCAGGTAGCTGGTCATTTACATCAGTTTAGAGGGTCATTGCGGCCACTCGGAGGTTTATCTGTGTCCTCAGGGTCACCTGAGTAGTGCAAATGGTTCCTGTGTTTGCAATTTTTCTTCTTCTGGAAATCCATTCCAACTCCCACTGTATTCCAAGGTTGCTCATCCCAAATTGTATAGCTAAAAGTCTGTAGAGATTCTCAGTCATCCAGGTCATGGTTGTCCCAAAGGTGCTTTTTCAGGAGGCAGCTGGAGTTTCTTTTTTTCTTTTGAAGATGTTTTGCTTCTCACCCAAGAAGCTTCTTCAGCTCCGACAGAAACTTGTCTTTGGAAGATTAATGCAAGGGGCTCTGGAGTAGCTAAGGAACTTCAGAAGACACCAGTTTAGATCTCACAAACCACAGTAAGGTTAGGTTTGGGACCCACCATATATTAGTTTGCTGAAATTCTCTTTTTTTCCATATTCCAAGAGACAGAATGAGTCCATGGCTCCTTTGTCATATAGGCAAGTTCTTTTGATCTGTCTGTACAAGGAGGGAACAAATTTCTCAGATGGCGTCCTTTTCTTGATCTTTTTCCTTGTGCACTTTTCATAAGCCTTGGGCCCCCAGGAGCCTTAGAAGTTAATTGGTAGCAATGGTTTTTTTCAAGTTTCCCATCCCTGCTCCAGGAAGTATAAATAATGAATGCCTTGAATTCTGAAATCTCTGCCTGGGCTGATTCTTTAATTACAGCATGCTAAGCAGTACCATTTGAGACAGGACCACTCCTTGGCAAGTACTTTCCATGGGGCTGTCATAAGGTTCAGCTTCTAAGCAAGAAAAACCCTGGGAATCCATTTATTTTGTTCACTGAAACATCCCCCAGGGTTTAATTAAAGAGTGGTAATTAGCTGCAGTATAACACTTGTGTGTTGTATCATCTGTGCCTTGAATTTTGATCACTGAAATATGCTTTTCGCCTGGAGATTTCAATCTCTCTCTCTCTCTCTCTCTCCCTCTCTCTCTCTCTTTCTTCCTGTTCTTAGTCAGATTAAGCAATTTATCCATAAGGAAGGAGTTTTGGTTTTGTGTTGTTCCTCTAGTGAGCTTAATGCAAGGTTTCAAAGGAAACCAAAGAGAAGGAGGTTGTTTGGTTGTATGGGAAAAAATGAACTGCTGAATTTCCAATGGAATGGACAGCTGAATATTGTAAAGCAAATTATTTCTGCATTCTTCTGATACTCTACCTTTAGGTTTTTGCCATTTTAAACAGAACAGAACAGCATAAAATAGAGGATAACAACAATAACAATAAATGATATTTGTGATACAAATTTTTAAATATTCAGTTGACTGAGTTTCATGTTTAATGAATAAAAGTTTATAAGAAGTGAATTGAATCGAACCAAACAGAACAGAACAGAGCAGAAAGCTTCCAGTGATGAAGCTCCCACAACTTCTGAAGGCAACTTCTGTTCCATGGGTTGATTGTTCTCACTGTCAGAAAGTTTCTCCTTATTTCCAGGTTGAATCTCTCCTTGATCAGTTTCCATCCATTCTTCCTTGTCTGGCCTTCAGGTGCCTTGGAAAATAGCTTGTCCCCCTCCTCTCTGTGGCAGCCCCTCAAATATTGGAAGACTGCTATCCTGCCTCCCCTGGTCCTTCTCTTCCCTAGATTAGCCAGGCCCAGTTCCTGTAACCATTCTTCATACATTTTAGTCTCCAGTCCCCTAATCTTCTTGATTGCTTTTCTCTGCACTTTTATTTTTATGACTAGCTCTCTAGATAAAACTCAGGCATATTCCCAGGATCTGGAAAATATTTCAGAAATATGTTGTGATGTATATTTCTTGCCTTTCCATCCAGTAACACGTTAAGTACTGTCATGAATCATGATGTGGCCGGATATGTTCCTCTATTTGTTAACATTATGCATGAATCATCTCTAATTATCTTCTTGGATAGAACATAGAGAAGCAAACTGTTCTAACATCTAATATATCTTTCATAGGAGTCAAATTCCATTAACCTTCCCTTCTTAAGGTCACTGTCTGGGGTTTTTAACATAGAGCAAAGATATTTGCATCAGATATGCCTCCATCCAACACAAGATATCATATCTGTTGACTGTACCAATAGTATTTATTCTAGGCTGAACAGATCCAGATAATTTTGTGGAGGCTGATCAGCATGTATGCGAGATACACACACACACAATTCTATTCTATATATGTTCCATTCTATTTTATAGCTGCAAAAGTTTCCTGAAATATCTTAGGTAACTTGATGGACAAGTTCACAGCAGGACTGCCTGTTGACCTAGTTTTTTGAGAAAAAATGAAGTTTCTTGAGGAAAAAACTATGGGATTCTGCCTAGAAAGAAGATAGGATCTGTCAAATGGCAGAAGTGAATGCAGAATAACAATTTAACTTCTGTCTTCAAACATTATGGCCCAGGTGCAGTGGAGAAGGCTCCCTATTTCTCCTTTTATACATGGAGAATAATACTTCTTATTTGTCTCAGACAATAAAATCCAATGGACCAAATCCCATCTCTGATCAAATAAATATTGGACTCCAGGATTTAATTCTTGACATATATATTTTTCAAGTCTTTAATATAGAGCACACACGGGCCATTCTCTTCAAAACCTTCCCCAAATTTAAACAATTCACTCATTAGAGTTCATGGCATCCGGGATATCAACTGTTTGTTGAGGTATTAAATGACTATGGCAGCCATAATCTGGGCTATATTTTCACTTCCAGAACTTTGAATGTTTTTTGTGTCACTTACAATTGTGGCAAACTTGAATTCAGTTCCATAAAAAAGAGAACTTGGAGTAGAACAAATAACACTACTGTTTCCTCTGAAATTTTAAAGCAAGGCTTCAGGTTACTACCTGGATATCTTGCAAATAACAGAATTAAAGAGTTGGAAGGGATCTTGGAGGTCTTCTAGTCTGACCCCTGCTCAGGCAGACACATCCTTGTCAGGCTGAAATATGATTAAGGTGTGTTAGTTCTCTTCAAACTCGTACAATTACAGATGTCTGAGTCATTTCTGGTGTTACATTTACCTTATTAAGCTTATATCCTATACTGTTACTCTTATCGTTACTATTGATTCGGTGAGTTATCAGAGCCGTGGCTTAAATTTTATTCTTCTTTTTATTATGGATGTTTTGCAGGAAGTTTTTAAAAAGTTTTTGCTGTTATTGTTTTAGTTTCTGCTGATGTTTTTTTGAGTTTCATCCTGGTATAATGGATAGCTCCACAATATGAAGATTCTCAATAATCTAGGTCATGGTTGTCCCGATGGTGCTTCTTCCAGAAGGCAACTAGACTTTCTTGGGGTTTTTTTTCCCTTAAAGATGTTTCACTTCTCATCCAAGAAGCTTCTTCAGATTTTCAAAAGGCAACTGGACTTTCTTTGTTTTTCCTTGAAGACAGTTCACTTCTCATCCAAGAAGCTTCTTCTGTTTTGACTGAATGGTGGAGAGTGGAAGGATTTGTGCAAAGAATATAAAACCTTCCATTAACCACCATTCAGACAGAACTGAAGAAGCTTCTTGGATGAGAAGCAAAACATCTTCAAGAAAAAACAAAGAAAGTCCAGTTGCCTCTTGAAAAAGCAACCTCTTTGGGATAACATGACCTGGATGACTGAGAATCTCCATAGACATGATGAAGATAAATTTAAACATTCCACGTTGCAGGAAGAAAAGTCAGCCTCCAGGCAAGGGGAAAAAAAACACCAGGAATGTTCCAAGAGTTTAAAGATGACCACACCCCTTGGCTTCCATGCTAGGATAGTCCGTCACAAGGCACTTTCTTATTTTGATGCTTTTCAATTGAAATAACCAGTTCACATTACTCATAACTGAATGTTGCTTTGATTGAAGGCTTTGGGAGAAATTGGAGAAAGGGGGAAATCACATAGCAGGCTGTAATATTGACTATTTTCTCCAGGACATATAAAATGGTACAACGCCAGAAATTAATGGATTCAGGTTTTCTTTGCTCTTAGCTGTCAGCTTCCACAAAACAATTGAACAATTCCCACTGCATTTTTTGCTCTTGATTATTCTGTTTCTCCATTGAAGTAAGGACATATCACTAATACAATGACACAATAGGGCAACAGACCATCTCATGAATGTTTGAAAGTTACAGTGAGTTTTAGCTAGCATTTGAAGAATATCCATTCAAATAAACACAATGGTAGATCATTTTCTTTTAATGACCCTCATAATCCCTTGTGGGGTGGAGTCTGGGCAACTGAATGCAGCTGAGTGATTATTGGCCAGATGCCCTTCCTGTCACCAATGCGGAGTTTTGTTCCACAGATATATTCTCAGTGTGCCCAAAGAGAGAAATATCTGCCTCTACCAAGGATCAAACTCACAGCCTCCTGATTGTGAGGCAAGAGCTCTAAGCCACTACACCACTAAATAAACACTATGGTAGATACAGCCCACAAGCTGTTCAAAAGAGATATATAGATGTTATCTTTTTTTAACAGACTTTATTGAAATTTTATTACATTAAAAACATAAGAAATATATCACTCAATAAAATCTATTTGTGGTGCTTATTGTATGACAAAAAAATGTGCATTATTTACAGGTATTAATTTATGCATAATTACAATCTTATTCTATCTGTTACTTATATTTAATAATCAAATAGATAGATAGATAGATAGATAGATAGATAGATAGATAGATAGATAGATAGATAGATAGATAGATGTTATCTTATGGACATGGGTCATGACAAACCACTGAAGAAAAGCTAGCTTAAAATCCTAATATAGATTTATTTGTGTAGTCACCAGGAATCAGGTTTTGACTCAGAGGCCAAAACTAAAAACTAACATAGTTAGAATGCTGTTAAGTGTTTAGGCAGCAACCTAATTATAAATTTGACCAGGGAAAAATTCATTTCCAGGAATATATGTTACAATTATTAATGTTTGAACATGGGAGGAGAAGGAGGAAAATAGTTTTATTTTGCTTTTGTGAATGAATGAATGAATGAATGAATGAATGAATGAATGAATGAATGAATGAATCAGTCAATCAATGAATCAATGAATTCTTTCTTGGCCAAGTGTGATTAGACACACAAGCAATTTGTCTTTGGTGCATATGTTCTCAGTGTACATAAAAAGAAAAGATATGTTCATCAAGAATCATAAGGTACAACACTTAATGATAGTCATAGGGTACAAATAAGCAATCAAATCATACTAGGAAAGAGTCAATATAAATCCCAAGGATAGGAGCAACAAAGTTACAATCATACAGTCAAAAGTGGGAGGG
Source organism: Hydrophis major (assembly GCA_033807585.1). Lineage (NCBI taxonomy): Eukaryota > Metazoa > Chordata > Lepidosauria > Squamata > Elapidae > Hydrophis > Hydrophis major. Next base: position 153,947,180 of record CM066331.1, on the reverse strand, counting down.
GATGGGTGATAGGAATGATGAAAAGATTAATAGTAATAGTAATGCAGACTTAGTAAATAGTTGGACAGTATTGTAGAAGTTAGTTGTTTAGCAGCGTGATGGCTTTCATGGAAAAATTGTCGTTGTGTCTAGTTGTTCTGGTGTGCTGGGCTCTATAGCGTCGTTTTGAGGGAAGGAGTCGAAACAGTTTATATCCAGGATATGAGGGGTCTATAGATATTTTCACAGCCCGCTTTTTGACTCATGAAGTATACAGGTCCTCAATGGAAGGCAGGTTGATAGTAAATGTTTTTTGTTTATTTTGCTAAATAGATGTTTCCTTGACTGCAGAATTGTTTCCCTGTTTTTTGACATGGTGAAGGCCAACTCCTGCCTGCATCCTGTTTAGCAAAATGCTAAGTGTGTCAAACTGATTTATAAATCTAAGAATCAAGGGCACAAGCTGCCACCATAATTATCCATGCAAGAGAGCGCTGTAGAACAGAAAAGAAAGTATCATGAAGTTCTCTGAGAAGAACCAAACAAGGCCCTCATAAATTAAAGGAGTTTCGTTTGAACTGTAATTGTTTTAGCAGCAGAATTCCTTAAAGTTCCCAGATCTTGTTTATACTTGGGCCATGCAATCTGTTCTTCCTCTCAATCTCTGAAAATCGAAGTAGTCTCAGTTTGACCTTGTTCAGGAGATTTAGTAGAGATCTTCTTCTCTCCTTTCTTCTCTTTTGAGGACATTTGGTTTCCACCTGCCTCTCTGACAATGTTATAACTGAGCTGTATCAGGAGAATAATCCAGCTATTATGGTGGTTATTCCATTGCTAAGTCATGTCCAACTCTCTGCTATCCCATGGACCACAGCAAATTCATGTTCATTGCATTGACGACACTGCCTAACCTTCTCATCCTCTGCCGTCCTCTTCTCCCTTTGCTTTCCATCTTTCCCAACATCAGGATCTTCTCCAAGCAGCCCCCTCTTCTCATTTGGTGGCCAAAGTATTTGAACTTCAGTTTCAGGATCTGTCCTTTCAAAGACCAGTCAGGGTTGATTTCCTTCAAGATTGACCAATTGGATCTCCTTGCAGTCCAAGGGACTCTCAAGAGCCTTCTTCAACAACCATATCTAATCCACCCATAGTTAACCAGTTTGAAGTCCTATTGAAATCAATGGTGGAAACATTTTCAACGTACCCTGTTTATTCCCCTCTCCCTGTCCATTTTCATGATGCCATTATAAGCAACCGATAAGAAAGCTATGTCTCCTGTACTGGAAAACACTTAATCTTTTACTTTATGTTTGTCCGACCATCAAGTATAATCATTTCACAATATACCAAGTAGCTCGACTAGAGCTTTGTGCTCATGACACATTATTTAAATGAACTCAGTTCCACCATTTTCTGTCTCAGATCAAGTGACAAGAAAGCTATTCGGCAGGCTGACTCTGCCCACAGCCAGGAGTTCGATCCTGACCAGCTCATGGTTGGCTCAGCCTTCCATCCTTCCAAGGTGGGTAAAATGAGGACCCAAATTGTTGGGGACAATAAGCTGACTCTGTAAACCACTGAGAGAAGGCTATAAAAAATATGAAGCGGTATATAAGTCTAAGTGCTATAGCTAGCGTTATTTGAGCTGTGGAAGCACAGTGGTTAGAATGCAGTATTGCAGGCAGATTCTGCCCATTGCCAGCAATTCGATCCTAATCTGCTCAGCCTTCCATCCTTCCAAGATCAATAAAATGAGCGTCCAGATTGTTGGGGGCAATATACTAGCTCTGTAAACCACTTAGAGAGGGCTGTAAAGCACTGAATATATAAGTCTGTGCTGTTGCTTCCTTTCTTCGTTCCTTCCTTCCTTCCATCCTTCCTACCTTCCTTCCTTCTTAGTGGTTAGAGTACAGCATTGCAGGCTAACTCTGCCAACTGCCAGGAGTTCGAACCTGACCAGCTCAAGTTTGACTCAACCATCCATCCTTCCAAGGTCGGTAAAATGAGAATCCAGATTGTTGGGGGCCATATGGTGACTCTGTAAACTGTCTAGGGAGGGCTGTAAAGCACTGTGAAGCAGGATACAAGTCTAAGTGCTGTTGCTATGTATGTGCATGTATATAGTTTATGTTTCCAATGGCATGTGATGCCCCAAAACTGGCTCATTTAAACCAATCAAATCCTTCTGAAGGTATCACATGATTTTGCAAAGTTTCCCCTACTAGGTATGTCTAAATCTATTTCAGTGGTTTTTTTCCTGCCATTGTTATTTTTGAATGTTTTTATGTTACAAATGTTACCTATACTTACGTTTCTAGTTGTTTAATAAGTTACACATGAATGAATTAAATCCATAGGGCTTAAAATAGTTTCAATTCCTCCTTTTCTTATTTGTTTTTAACAACAGGATTTTAATGAACCCACTTGGAACTTTTAAAAGTAGTAGAATTCTTTTGAAGTGTCTTTCAATAAATCACCAAGAACTAATCATAAAGAGATTTACACAATGCCACACCTCTCAAAAATGGCATATTTCATCGGATTTTTCTGGGCTTTTTGGAATATCATCAAGCTAATATCAATTATCATGCCGAATAACAGGTCACGATCAAAGTTACTTGTTTTGCTTGGATGTTTTTGAAGAAACTGAGAAAAATCACTCAACAGTCTTTGGTGGTTAATTGCATTATTGGTTTACTGTTCACATCTCACCAGATTTATAGACAGGTATAATACATTAAATTAATTCAGCCCATCTTGCCACATGCTAGATTTTCTATCACCAAGAGTGAAAAACTAGTAACTTTCTGGCTTAGTGATCTTATGTGGAAAACTGCATTGGCAGGAAAATTAATCTAACAACAAGAACATTGAAGAATCCTATAATTAAGGATTTATAAATTTACTCCACTTCAAACACATGAAGCCTTCCCTAATCTATTTCTTTCATCTACAGAAATTGCTGTAGCAGGTGAAGAACCACCTACACAATTTAAGTCAGAAGAGAATATCAGTGAATCAAAACCCAATTCTAGTCACACACCAATAAAATAAAATTAAAAAGTGTTCCAATATCTCAGGGGCTGCCCCAAAGACGAGGGGGTCAACCTATTCTCTAAAGCACCAGAAGGCAAGACAAGAAACCATGGATGGAAACTCATCAAGGAGAGAAGCAACCTGGAACTAAGGAGAAATTTCCTGGCTGTCAGAACAATTAACCAGTGGAACAACTTGCCTCCAGAAGTGCGTGCTCCATCACTGGGGGTTTTTAAGAAGAGAATGGTCCAATGTGTCTAAAATTGTATAGGGTTACCTGCTTAGGCAGGTGTTTAGACCCACACCCTCTTCCAACAAATCAAACACAATCCAAAGGCAACAGAAACCTTTTAATGCTTCTGCAAAATAATTAGCTGTGCAAGACTTGCCAAAAGATAACAGACAAGAAATAATTTGCAATACAAGAATCTTCAAATACAAACTCAGGATATTGGAATGTCCACGAGGCTGGAGTTTCATCATTCTGCAAAGTACGTTCGTTTCACAGCTGCCTTTTATCTTCTTGAAGGAGGGGGCATTACCTTGCAGCCTTACTCCTGAGTCACCCGTACTGTTGTAGCTGCTCTTCCTATGAGCAATCCTGCACACATGTGCACTTGGCACAGGCTCCTCGGGAACCTCCTCATCGCTGCTGCCAGCCCTCACAATCTCTGAAGGCAGCAGTCTACTCCCTAATCATCCTGGCCCCTCATCTGTCCTCATTCTCCTCAGCCATCCACACCTACTGCCAGCTAACCACAACAGCAGGGGATTGGACTAGAAGACCTCTAAGGTCCCTTCCAATGCTGTTCTTCTATTAGATTATGAGAAGAAGATGATAATAGAAAGCAATGGACTAAATAACCCTAACTTATATGTGGAACTTAAAGCCAGAAAGCATTCTTTTTTGTTTTTAAATGAGAGTTACATACAGTATTTCTTACTGGAATTTTAGAAATGTTGACCTTTAGAAAGGGATGGTTAACAGAGTACCATGAAATTTATTATATAATTGATTGCAAAGTAGACACAAAATAGAGAAATGAATGAAAGATTATGGTAAGATGAAATAATATGGTATGAATTAGCATAGTTGTGTATAAATATGAAAATAGTTACATAAATGTATGAAAATATGATATAAATTGAATGTGAAATAATTGTAATAATATTTAGTAATGTTCTATATACTTAAAAATATGTCAAAGTGAGTGAATGCTTCTACACGTGCGCTGCAATAAATGGAAATATGTTTTTAATTGTAGAATTTGTTTAATAAAGATTATTTTAAACAGAAAAAAGAAGAAAAAAGAAAGTGATGGTAGACACTGCCCAGATGTTCATACTGGGAATATTTAATTTTAATTTGTCTATATTGTATTTCATCTTTATGACTTTTAAAACAACTCAAGGCAACAAACATATCCAACACAAGTTATTCCTCCTATTTTCCCTGTGAAGTGAGTTGGACAGAGAGAAAGAGACTGGCCCAAGGGCACCCAGGGAGCTTTTATGCTTAAGGTGGAACTCGAACTCCTAGTCTCCTCATGACTCACCCAAGGTCACCAGTTGGTTCTCATAGCTAAGAATTCAGGACTTGAATTCATAATCTCTTAGCTGTTAGATAAAACTACTGGCTAAATGTGATTGCTGTTTTCTTATAGTAATAGTACTTAGACTTATTACCACTTCACAGTGCATTACAGCCCTCTCTGAGCAGTTTATTTCCCCCAACAACCTGGGTCCTCATGTTACCAACCTCGGAAGGATGGAAGGATGAGTCAACCTTGAGCCAGTCAGGATCAAACTGCTGGCAATGAGCAGTGAGTTACCCTGCAATACTGCATTTTCACCATTGTGCCACAAAGAAGGAGAATGAGACAGGGAAGAAGGAAGGAAGGAAGGAAGGAAGGGCAATAGACTTATCTACTGCTCTTAGACTTATCTACTGCTTTGCTGTACTTTTCAACTGTCTATAAGCAGCTTAAAGAGTCAGCCTATTGCCCCCAACAATCTGGGTCCTCATTTTACCGATCTCGGAAGGACGGAAGGCTGAGTCAACCTTGAGCCAGTCAGGATTGAACTCCTGGCAGTGGGCAGAGTTAGCCTGCAATACTGCATTCTAACTACTGCGCCACTATGGCAGAGATAGCAATAGTAATAGCACTTAGACTTATATATTGCTTCACAATGCTTTATATGTGGCCCCTAACAATCTGGGTCCTCGTTTTACCAACCTCAGAAAGACGGAAGACTGAGTCAACCTTGAGCCTGGTGAGATTCAAACTGCCAAATTGCAGGCATCCAGCAGTCAGCAGAGGTAGTCTTCAGTACTGCATTCTAGCTGTGGCTCTTTTTTCTTTTGTTAATCTATATCTGGAAAATGTTCAATGATAAAGATGTTTGACATGAGAATAACTTGACATTTTCAGGAAGGAAGATGGTGCAGCTTATCTGCTTAAAAATGCCTGAGTTGCATAAGATATGATTGATTAAGTTACTATGAGATTAGAGAAAGTATAAAAAGGAAACTCACCATTAAGCCTCTGCAATTATCTGCAATGGACCGGTTATTTATTAATTTATTAATTCTTTCTCTCTCTCTCTCTCTTTCTATCTCTCTCTGTCTATCTTTCTGTCTGTCTCTCTGTCTCTCTCTGTCTCTGTCTCTGTCTCTGTCTCTGTCTCTCTCTCTCTCACACACACACACACATACACACACAGAGAGAGAGACACACACATGCATTGCTTGGATACATCTGTACAACAAATTATAAGCCTTGATATAGGGAAAGTGCGAGTTCTCTGAATGAATGCTCTGCAGTGGTAAGCTAAGTTTGTAATCATTAGGTGTGACTTTTGCCTGTCTGATTCTGCAGTAGAATGGTGTATCAGCAAAAAGATACATTTTTAAAAATCTCCATTAATGATTTTGAGATCAATGAGATCATCTGTCTCTGGGAAAGCTTGAGCACACTTCAAACACTCTTATTACATATGTCTAGCTTAACAAATGATTTAAATACAACAGGGGTGGGCGTGGGGTTTCTGGAGGATGTTTTATACTTACTCATCTGGAATAGTAAAGGTAAAGGTTCCCCTTGCACATACGTGCTAGTTGTTTCCGGCTCAAGGGGGCAGTGCTCATCTCTGTTACAAAGCCAAAGAAGAGCCAGCACTGTCTGAAGACGTCTCTGTGGTCATGTGGCCGGCATGATTAAATGCTGAAGGCGCACGGAATGCTGTTCCCTTCTCACCAAAGGGGTCTTTATTTTTCTACTTGCATTTTTTACATGCTTTCGAACTGCTAGGTTGACAGAAGCTGAGACAAGTAACCGGAGTTCACTCCGTTAGGCGGCACTAGGGATTGCCAACCTTTCTGATTGACGAGCTGGGCATCCCATATCTGGAATTAGAGGCATGGAATACAATTGCATGCAATTTCTTTAGGTTGTCTACATGCAAATTGAAATAATCAGAGGGCAGTTTGGAGACTGTGGTCCCCCCAATGAAGATAGTGGCATCAAAGCTCTGTCTGTCTTTTATATGTGGTACACATGAAAACCAAGCAGAATTCAATCACAGAGTTATAATGACTGTCCCAATTTTTTTGATCATACCCTGCAGAAAACCACAAGACAGCTTCATTTTAGCAGTAGCACTAGCACTTAGACTTATATACCACTTCACAGTGCTTCATAGCCCTCTCTAAGCAGTTTAGAGAGTCAGCATATTGTTCCCCAACAATCTGGGTCCTCATTTGACCCACCTTGGAAGGATGGAAGGCTGAGCCAACCATGAGCCGGTCAGGATCGAAGTCCTGGCTGTGGGCAGAGTCAGCCTGCAATACTGCATTCTCAGCACTTTGAGAAGTTTCCTTTGACTTTCAGTGAGAGAAACCTGGTTCAGGCAAATCCTACTTCTGCTTTACTACCATGGAATGGAGCATTTCAAAGTCTATTCAAGCTGTCCCGTGTATGTGTAGTACACATGAAAGATGCTATTATATTGTCTCCTTGAAATTGTGCTGCTTTTGATTTTCTCTATTTCTTGAAATCGCATGTTTTTCTTTCCTCTTTTATTCTTTATCTTAGATGGTGACTTGGTTTCTGTTAAAAAAAAAAAAGACATTTGACAAAAACTCACATCCAAATGCGTGTTACTTTATTTGCTAACGTACAAAAATGCTGAGTAGAATAGGTACGATCAACATACTGCAAACATCTTTAGAATACTGCAAACATCTTTAGAATATTTATTGTGCTCTCTCTATACACATATTTTCTTGGTTCAAAGGTCTTGACAAGATGACTGTAATAATAGAGAGAATGCTAAATATAAGTTGCTTATCCTTGATCAATATTTGCAGACGTGCAATACAATATGTGTCAAATTCTACAAACTGCCATTGCTAAAACTTGTGCTTGTTGGAGAATTATATGTTGTACACCCGTATGCTCTAATTATTATGGAATGGAAATGAAATCAGATCCAAAATATCAGTAGCAAAAACATGCAAAATTGGATTTTGATGATCAAAAATTAAAAACGTCTTCTCAGGATTCTGGCAGTTGCCCTAATTAAATCATGAGCCTTGAGCCAAGTTTCAAAAACTTCAAAGGATTTATTAGGAGCAAACCTGTATGATATGAAGCCGGATTCTGAGACACGTAATTCACTATCACCTATGACCCTGTCCTCCCCACCATATCATAATTCATATTCTCTAATGAAACATATTCATAGCTGAGAGTCATCAAACACGTTCTCCAATTAGGGATTTTCACGGCAGAAATTCCGGTAGCTTAGTTACAATCTGTGCAAGATAAGAATGGAATGCGCTTTCGGTTTTAGACTGCTGCACTGCTCTTTCAATTTTCTCCCCCCTCCCCCCATTAATGGCAACTCTAAAACAGGCATAAATGTTTTATGAATTGACATGTGTTTTTGAGCTCAGGAGTTGGAGAAGAATACTAAGAATACTATGGATAGCCAACAAAACAGAGAAATGGAACAAGGCCAGGCAACGAATAATGGATGGAAACTGAACAAGGAGAGATTTAACCTGGAAATAAAGATAAATTTTCTGACAGTGAGAACCATCAACCCCTGGAACAGAACTTGCCTTCAGCAGTTGTGGGAGCTTCATCACTGGAAGCTTTCAAGAAAAGACTGGACTGCAATCTGTCAGAAATTATATAGGGTCTCCTTGGGTGGGAGGTTTCACCAGAATACCTACAAGGTCCCTTACAAATCTGTTAATCTGTATCTTGCACTATTTCTTTGAGTTTTTCTACACTCTGGCTGGCATCAGCTGATGTCAGCTTTGATGGTGTCCATCCACCATGTTCTTTGATGGCCTGGTTTCCTTTTACTTCCTTTTACTCCTTTTCCTTCTCAGCATAATTGCTTTCTCCAATGAATTTCCCTCTTATGACATGGACAAAATAAGCGAAAAGCAGTTTTGTGATTTTTACCTTCTAGTGACATTTCTGGTGTTATGAGCTCAAATTCTTGCTGTCCAAGGAATATTCAGGAGCCTTCTCCAATACCACAACTCAAACAAGTCAATTTTCTTCCTGTCTTGCTTTTGGAAGCTCCAACTTTCACAACCATGGCTATGGGGAACACAACAGAGCAGACTAATCTACATTTGGTTGCTTGGTTGATGTCCTTGCTTTTCCATATTCAGCTCATGTTCATTATTGCTGTGTGACCCAGTGCAATCCAACATTTTATTTCTGGACTGCATGAATTACTTATACTATAACAGCAATTGGTTAATATTGGAAGACTTGAAGGACCATGTTGGAGACAGATCATCCGAAAGAAGATTTATCTGTTGGGTTGCCAAGAATCAACACCAGCTTCAAGGGAAATAAACAAGTGTCAAAACATTATTTGTACATGCAGATAAATGGATGGATGCAATGGGATGAAATAGACTTGTTATAAAAAAATAAGCACTAAAGAATGGATTTTTGTTCAAGGTCTTTTGTCTGAGTAGATACACTGAGAGGGAATTCCTAGAGGATTTTCAATTCAGATCATTTCTGTTTTCTTTAGACATAATGTTGCATTCAACGGCGTGCTGGATAGGATTCTCTCAGTAAACGTTCAAATGATGTTGTACTATTCTCTACCCAGAGGACAGATACTGAAATAAAAAAGTATTAATCAACAGAAACCCAAAATGATTCCTTCCGCCAATGATTGATGAAATAGAGAACCAACTAGATTTGATAATTTGGGAGTGGGAAAAGGAAGAAATGAAGAAATTCCAACTTGATTAATATGATTATTTAACATTAAAAGGAAACATCAGAACTGAAACGAGACAGACAAATGGCTGAAGAGGAACTCTATTGTTTCCTATTCAGAATCCAATGACCTCACAATTATTATTTTTTTCCAGGTTTAGAATCAGAAAATGAAGTGTATGATAACAGAAAGAACTGTAGTTCTCTCTCTTTGTCTTTAATTTCCCCTCATTCAATTTAAAACTGATCAGGATAATGTGTTGAACATAGGGCTGAATTAGGTCTATACTGCAAACATTCTTTCCATGCTAGGAGAGCTACATTTAATTTAAACATCTTAAATTAAGATATTTATTTTGACAATGGTAAGGATCATAATCTCTGTTCCTTTCCTTCTTTTTTGTTCAGCTCTTTAACTTTGCTTCCTCTCTCTGGCATTGCAAAATCCATTCCTCTGGTGAGTCCAACCCACAAACTACTCTCTGTTGTTAAAAGTGAATTTCCTCCTTATCTCTGAGTAGCACCCATCTTTTAAAGAAGAGATTGCACAACCATTTGTCTAAAATGGTATAGGAGGGGATTAGGCTAGAAAACCTCCATGGCCCTTCTAACTATATATATAAGAATAACATTCTCACGCTTACAGGGGGAAGGAAATGGAAAGAAACAGTATGCTTTTTGCTTTTTCAATCACCCACACCTCCTTTCAAAAAAAGAAATAGAATAGAATTCTTTATTGGCCAAGTGGGATTGGACACACAAGGAATTTGTCTTTGGTGCATAATCTCTCAATGTACATAAAGAAAGAATAAAAGACATCCATCAAGAATCATAAGATACAACACTTAGTAATAGTCATAGATTGCTATTAGCAATCTTATATTAATTTTATATAAATATTAAAAATAAGCAAAAAAAGAAACATTTGACTAAATGAACTATGTGTATTAGACCAGGGGTCTCCAACCTTGACAACTTTAAGACTTTAATCTTTGCTGGTTGAGGAACTCTGGGAGTTGAAGTCCACAAGTCTTAAAGTTGCCAAGGTTGGAGACCCCTGTATTCAGGGGTGGGATTCTACCAGTTCGAACCAGTTCTATAGAACCGGTTGTTACAATTTTGCACAATTTGGAGAACCGGCAAATCACACTATTGGCTGGCCCCTCCCCTCCCCACCTACCCCACCCAGGAGGCCTGAGGCCCAGTCAAGGGTGGTATTCAGGGGGTTGAGGTGGGGGGAGAAGTGGCCTGAGAGCAGAGCTGAACCTTCCTTAGGATTGAAGCTTCTATTTTTCAGTGCAGACTCAGGCAGCAGATTGCAGAAAGATAGATCTGGGAGTGAAGCTGTGATTCTGCAAGCAGCTCAATCTGTCTGCCTGCTTTGCCTGATTTTGGGTAAAAGTTTCTCTTTTTTAAAAATAAAAAATTTGATCTTTACATATATATTTACAATAATTACATACAAGCCAAGCCCAGCCAGTCACATGACCACCAAGCCACAGCCACAAATTAGGCCATGCCCACAGAACCGGTTGTTAAGAAATTTGAATCCCACTCTTGCCTATATGAGACACTTACATTTGTGGGAATACATTTTTCAATCAATCAATCAAACAAACAATCAGAATAGAGCTAGAAGAAACCTTGGAGGTCTTCTAGTCCATCCCCCCCTGCTCAAGTAGGAGACCCATACCAATACCATTTCAAATGAGCGACTATTCAATCTCTTCTTAAAAACCTCTAGTGATGAAGCACCTACAACTTCTGAAGGCAACTTCTGTTCCACTGGTTAATTGTCCTCACTATTAGGAAGTTTCTCTTTAATTCCAGGCTGCTTCTCTCCTTGATAAGTTTCCATCCATTGTTTCTTGTCCTGCCATCAGGTGCTTTGGAGAATAAATTGACCCCCTCTTCTTTGTAGCAACCTCTCAAATGTTGGAATAATGTCCTCCCTGGTTTGAAAGTGCATGGTTTGAAATCAAATCAAACCAACAGGCTAAGAGAGTAGCTCTTGAAGTTGATTTGTTCAGGGCTTACATTCCACTGAAGACATCACGTTCTTTTTTTTATGAAATTGTTTATCAAAGACACCAAGGATTCACCAGCAAAATAAGAGAGCTAGGAAAAACACAGAGGGCCATCCTGGTTCATTTTCTCCCTGAGGAGAAGAAAGTCCCACAGCAAAGAAGTGTTGACAGCTAGGCATAATTTATGAAGCAGCTTTAGAAAAAAAAACATCAGCTGCCTTATCAATTCAAAGAGAAATGTTTCATCTACAGTCCTGTGCATTGCGAAGTTTCTTCTTTTTGGAGAATTGGCACGGTCTTAATCTCCGGTACCCAAGGGAGCTATCCAAATAGATATGAAGGTGTGGACTCAGAGCTATAAGCTTAGACACAGATTTATTTTTATGTGATTTATGGAAGGTGGTGTTAGAAAATAACTTTCTTTGTAGATTCAGTGGAGTTTTCCGTTCTTACAAAGGTATTTCTGCAGAATTAAAGATTATCTTTGTGAACCCGTATAAGCATGATTTTGAAAAAAAGGTCTATTTTGGGAGTACATCTGTACAACTGTTGTGAATTATTATGAATGTACATGCATGTATGGAGTTATAGTGAAAATGAAGGCATTGGATTAGAAACAGAAAAATCCAGATTTTTGGTCTTCTCTTAGGCACAGAAAATGACTGGAAAACAGGTAACTTTGGATCATTCATTCAGTCTCAGTTTAGACAGGTTGCATGAATGGTACCATGGGATGCTTTTGGCCTGGATGAGTTCACAACTACTAATTCAAACTTCAGTGAAAATTATGAGCAGGAACAAGCTGCAGTTTTGGAAGATTTGATAGTGAATTATGAGAACAAAGTTTCTTTTAGCAACTATTCAAAAAAGTAGGATCCTGTTTTGGGGTTTTTTTGCTTTCCAAGGATGGACATTTGAATAATAATTAGCCATATGGACAATTTCATATTGACATGAAGGAATTCATTGTGTGATAAGGATTTTATGCATCAGTTAGCTTTACAGATTAATCTGTTTAAGAATGATGGATATCCCAACAAATGCTAGCAAGAGCTACATTTAGGATGCAACATGTCTTGAAGTCTGCTTTAAGTAAAAATGTGAAAAGGAGAGTTTTATATATACGTTTTAGAATCTATTTTATTTTAACATACTCCATCAAAGGGTTCACATTACAATACAGTCATACAGTCTTATAACTGCTCAGGTGTAAACTCTATACCTAATTATGCAAAGACATTAGAGATTAATTAATACATTCTTATTAAGAATTTAACTCACCCAAAGACTGGAATTCCAGAATACCTTAAAGGTAAAAGGTAAAGGTTCCCCTCTCATATACATGCTAACCATTTCCGGCTCTAGGGGGCAGTGCTCATCTTTGTTACAAAGCTGAAGAGCCAATGGTCCCCCAAGACGTCTCTGTGGTCATGTGGCCAACATGACTCAACGCCTTTGAAGATGCGTGGAATGCTGTTATCTTCCCATCAAAGTGGTGCCTATTTTTCTACTTGCATTTTTACGTGTTTTCGAACTGCTAGGTTGGCAGAAGCTGGGGCAAGTAACAGGAGCTCACTCCATGATGCAACACTAGGGATTCGAACCACCAAACCACCAACTTTTCTGACTGGCATGCTCAGTGTCTTAGCCACTGAGCCACCAAGTCCCTTCCAGAACACCTTACATGCACTGTTTGTTGATTTAAGGGACACCCAACTCAAAATGATTTGGGTCATCAGGTTTTACAAGATGGCTATTGGAAAAGAAAAAAGAAAAAAAGAAACTCTATCCTTACCAAAAGACTTGGGAGAAAAAAATGGAACATTGTTTTTACTTATCTCGATGGCAACAAGAATATTTTATGCACTGAAATGGAAAGACACTTTGATTCCGACAATGGATGAACAGCTGCAAAAACTGATGAAGTTAGCAGAGATGGATAAATTGGCTGCATTGATCAAAGAAAAAAACTATAATGATCTTTGTTTCTACTTGGAAACTGCTTCTGGACTTTGTGCTTTGGGGGGGGAAATGAAAGTCTGATTTGGGGTTTTATTGATTAGATAGATCAGTTATCATATAAATGGCTAGTTCATACTATTATGTAAAAGTAAAAAGTTGAGGTTTAATGTTTCTGCTTTATTCAACTGCACCAAAAGAAATCAAAAGTCAATGCCTTTTCTCCTCCCCCCCTCCTTTCCCAAAACTTTTCTCTCCTCTTCTCCCTTCCCTATTTTTCCTACTATTTTCCTTTGTATCTTTGTATTTCATAGTATAAACTAATAAAAAAAAGAATCTCGGGGAGACTTTGACCTAGGAACAGTTCAGCGCAAAGGTCTAGATGGAAAATGCTTACTTAATTATTTTGTTTAAAACATACGAACATGTTGCACTGAAACATGAAATTAAAAGTTCCCATTAAATCCCGTAAAACATCTGTGCTAATAAAATGATTATCTACTTGGGATATTTCGAAAGGGTTTCACTCTACATTTCACCTGGTGGGTATGAAAGAGAAGTTATAAATATTCATAACCAATAAAAGCTGGTTATTTTGCAATGAGTAAGATTTGTAAAGGGTGTGACCTTACATTCTCAATCTGGAGAATTTACATGGCCTCCCTCTGGTTTGGTAAATCAGCAAACATTTGTGTGTTTGAATGAGCAGGGATAAGAAGTATAATACTCTACAAGAAAAAGACAATAAATGGTAATTACAAGTTTTGAAGTATCTACTATGGGAAGCCATCCCCTTCCCAGAGGATGAAATATTTTGGGGGATATTAAAACAGGCAGAATATTATATTTCCCCAAAGGAAAACAATCCCAATTTTCCTGCCACAGAAAAACAGCTTCAAACAAAGAAGCTTGAAGAGGCTGCCCTTTCGGCAAGGGTAGGCTTCAAAAATTTAAGGAATGGGTTCTCTGCCCAGTTGCTGGGTGGGCGTGGCTATGGTGGGTGTGGCCTAGTCAGTCTCCTGCACCATGGTGGTGGGGGCTGTTTTTGCCCTTCCCAGGCTCCGGAGGCTTCCCAAACTACTGTGAGGCCTGTTTTTTACCCTCTGCGAGCCTCCGTGCACACCCTGAACTTACCTGCATCCAAAATGGGCTGTGTGGAGACTCCTGGGAGGGGAGGAGAGGGGTGGGCAGGGCCAAACAGGAGTGGGATTTGGGGTTTTTTTGAACCATGCAGAATCTTAGCTAGATTATCTCCCGAACCCCTGAGAACCCCTAGCTGTCCAAGAGTCTTGCAGAAGTCTTCTCCAGAACCATAGTTCAAAGGCCTCAATATAGAGAGTACTGAATGAGAAATATTAGCCTAGAAGAAACCGAAGGTGAAATTATTGGGCTCAACCTCAACGCTCCATAGATATGTTGCTATTGCCACCTTGATGATAGGAAGTGAAGAGTTAAGGATATCTTGCTGAATTTGAAAAGGAGAATAAAACAGTTGGTTCTGCTTTTCTAACTAAGATTATGTCAACAGGCAATGTCGATCCAGTGCAAACAGTCAGATAAGAAGTTGAAATAGTAAGAGATATTTTTTGTTTTTTTTTTCCCTTGGCTCAAACATTCACAGCCATGAAATGAAGAGATTTATTTTGCTACAAGTTGCAACTCCAGACAAAATTTTAAACCATAGATAGAGCCCTTCCAGCGACAATAAAGACATTTTTTTAAAAAAAAAACTCGACAAAAAAAACCCTGATGTCTTTAAATTGTAGTGTTGGGGAGAAAATGTTGGGAATACCTTGGCTTGCAAGAAAAATAACGTGAAACCAGATTGCTCACTGGAAGCTAAAATAAGGAAGATAAAGTTTAGATATTTGGGACATGTAGTATGAAGGCAAGAGTCATTGGAGAACTTCTGATGCTTGGAGAGAGAGAAAAGCAATTGAAAAAAAAAACCTGACAGAAGGCCAGGTTATGAGATACTATCGCTTGTAAGCAATGCTAGGTAAGCTTACAAGAACTCAAAAACAGCTATTGACAATCTTGTAAATCCTGTAGAAAAAGATTTCTATCAGATAACAAGAGAGAGAAGTGATTGAAAGGCAGACCAACAACAGAACTGTTTATCGCTTGTTGCTACCTGTAATATCCATCAGAGGTCACTGCAAGAGGTCCTTGAGCAGCCATATTGCAGGAGACAAGTGATTTAAGTGTGCACTGCAATGTCATAATGTGAATTCAAACCCTTACCTATTTTGCAACACAACTACCCTGTTTCCCCAGAAATATAACCTACCCTGAAAGTAAGTCCTAGCTTGATTTTTACATATGCACACAATATAAGCCCTACCCCCCAAAAATAAGCCCTAATTAATATCCTGCCCACTTAAGTGCATGGGTAAAAATTAAGCTAGGGTGGAGATGGGGGGATGTAGCTGCTCTACTACTTACCTTTGGGCAGTTGTAGCCAGGCCTCGCACACCACGACATCTGCCTTGGCAGCCCATTTCTTCTGCAGCCAGAAAGGCTGGCAAGGCTTTCCTAAACATTGGTGGGATTCAAATTTTTTTACTACTGGATCTGTTGGCATGGCTTGGTGGGCATGGCAGGGGAAGATTACTGCAAAGTCCATTCCCTCCCCACCCCACTAACCTGCTTTCCAGTTCTGTTCTCCTGTACAGGGCAACAAAAGAAGACCCAGCTGATCAGCTGGGACTTGGGAGGCAGAAAATAGATGGGGGCAGGGGCATCCAGAGGTGGTATTTGCAGCTTCTCCAAACTACTCAAAATTTCTGTTACTGGTACTACAGAACTGGTCAGAACCTGCTGAATACCACCTCTGTTCCTGAAGGCATCTGTAGCTGATAACAAAGCTCCAGATCGATCCAGAGCTCTTATCGGCCTTCAGGAAAGCCTTGCCAGTCACAGAAGAAGTTGTTCCTGAAGGCCTCTGACAGTGAAAAGAAAAACGGGGTTGACACATGCAAGTGAGGTTAGTCAGTGGATGAAATTTCCTGAAAATAAGACTTAGTGCCTTTTTTGGTGGAAAAAAAAAAATATCAGACAGGGTCTTATTTTTGGGGAAACACGGTATCTAAAAATGTTGAGACCCTAGTAAGTGTACAGAGAAGACTAACAATGATGACAAAAGATCAAAAATCATAGGATGACCAGGTGAGGGAGATGCTTATGTCTAGTCTACCAAAGAGAAAATTAGGGATGACCTGATAGCTGTCCTTCAGTACTTGAGGAACTGTCACAGAGAAGAGGTAGATATATATATATATATATATATATATATATATATATATATATATATATATATATATATATATATATATATATATATATATATACATACACATACATATACATATACACATACACATACACATACACATACACATACACATACACATACACATATATATATATATGTCTGGCATTCAGCTTTGTTCGGGTATTTTCCCACATCATAATAGTGGTGCTTTTAAAGTTGTAGCAACGTTTCAGCAGAATCTCATCTGCCATCATCAGGCTTCTGTATGGTGTTTGTCTGTGAGTCAGACTTTTACAGTGGTTTCAGATTTAAATTTGTGTCTTGGAGTAACACAATGCTGCCAGCCAATCAAGATACAAAAAGCCCCCCCCCCCCCAAAAAAAAACAGACAGAAGATATTAGTAGCAGAACAGAGCAAACTCCAAGACCAATAAACACAGACCAAGACTCTCAACCAATCAGGAGGAAGAAAAAACCATTCTGACACAGCAATAGGCTGCCCCAAATTTAAATCTGAAACCACTGTAAAAGTCTGACTCACAGACAAACACCATACAGAAGCCTGATGATGGCAGATGTGAACCAGGGGGATGAGAGGAAATCTGACAGAAAATCTTCGCCAGAACCTGAGACTTCATTCATGCCAGCATCTGATCCACAAAATGAATCAGAGGTGTCAAGTGGGGAAGTTGACAGATCGTGGCTGGATGCAAGAACTAGGAGGAGACTGAGACGTCAAGTTGTGGGGAGGCAAGCCAGATGTTAATTAGAGAAAGTAGCACATTGCCTCAATGAGTATAAAAGGACATAGCTGGGTTTGGAAAACTTGTCAGGAACAAAGTGCTTGAATGGAGTGTGGATTTTTACAGCAGAGGCTCTGAGGCTGAAAATTGTTTGCCG